>OY728153.1:1922948908-1924198908 GCA_963277665.1 Viscum album
TTGTATCATCTTCTTATGGACTCAAAATTTGTCCCACATAGAGGGTATCCTATTTTTTATACATGTAACATGATGGTAGCCTTTGTGGTGGCATTTGAGATACAAAATGATGTGTTATGAGAGTGGTTATTCTTAAGGATATTCTAGATGATATCAATGATGAGAAATGTCATTATATACTAGCCAGGGTTGGTACTCATGTATTTGACCAGGTTGTGGGTTACTCATACTGTTTATATAGATTGATATGGCACATTCCTACTCATAATGTGGTTTAACTGCCTACAGAGAAGTACCCCATCATCATTTATCTCTAGTGGGGTGTGGGTCCTCGACATGAGTGATTAATCTATTTTTTTTGGAGGGAATTAGTTAGGAGAGGGCCCCTCCATACAAATTCATGTAGGGTTGAGTGTGCCATGGGGAATCAGAGATGGACTGCAACACCCATAAATTTATTTGAAATAATTTTTCAAATGAAATAAATATGTTATAAATTTTGAGTTTCACACAACACTATGTTTAGAATTGTTTTAGAATTGTTTTTAAAGGTAAATTTAGTTTAATTATATAAATATTAATCCAATTTAGTTTATTTAAATAAATTTTATATTTACTTTTTGTCAAAAACATTTAATTCTTTTGAAACTTTTCTCTTTTGAAAACCACTTTTTTCATCACATTTCTATGATTTATTTCAATTTAATATTTTCCACTTATGTCTGTTAAAATTGGAAAAAATTATTACATTTTTTTAGTCCCCATAATTTTTATTATCTAATATGTTCGACTAATTTTTTGGGTATAAATAATTTTAAACAGCATAAGACATTACGATGTTTTATCTGAATTTGGGTTTATTGGGGGATAATGTAAACAATATAAGCGTTAAAATTACATAAAAACTTATTCAACACAAATTGGATGATCGTATTTTGAAAATATAACATACAAGGTTCTATAATGACCCATTTTTTAGAATATTTTCAAATGAAAAATCTGGGAACACCTTTTTATTTCCAAAAATTACAGGTTTTCTAGTCACCTCACTTATAAAAGTCACACACTCTCCTCTCATAATTACACATAAAACCTATAGAGACCCATATCTTGACATGCATTTACATTACATTACATTTGCGAATACTTTGTACATAACAAAAACACACACACAAGGATCGTAATAGTTTAGTATCTTTGGAAACTCGGAATATAATATTCTAATCCTGTTGAAAGATCTTCAACATCTCCCATAAAGACCTTCCCTTTTTTTATACCTAAAACCTTTCTTTATATCCTGGGGAAAAGAAAACATAAAAGGGTGAGCTCAAATGCTCAGTAAGGGTAAACAAAGGAAATATCAATCACATCATAAGAACATAACATTTTGAAAATCTTAACCTGAAAAAGAGAGCATAATTTCATAACATGGGATAAATCATGGCAGTTAAATGTAATCACAATAATCATAACTTAAAACATGAAACATTTTGGCATACACACATAATCATAGAGAATCATTTCTTGTTAGTCAAGACTCATTGCCAAGACTATCTTAGTGGACAAAGTCCCATTCTGAACCGAGTCACCCTCGTTTCAGTCCTGTTTCACTGAACCGGTATAACCTACCGTTCCAGCCATGTCTATCTCATGAGATATATAATATTTACCCAATGAGTTGGAGGGATATATAGGTCCCACCCATCTCATAATGATACCATTCTTCTGTGTGCCACAAAATCATAAATCTTACATCATTGCATAACTCATGTAATAAAATGGGATTCTTAAACATCATGCCATCATAATCCATAAACAATTGATATCATTTCATCATAAGAAAATTGAAACCTTTTAAATCATAGATACATTTTACTTTAAACATACATATCAAATAACGTCATCTTAGATGGAAAATAGTTTTGAAAAAACACTTGAAACGAATTCTTGAGGAAAATTTCCTTTCTTCTTTAAAAACATTTTTCCTTTCTTAACATGTCATAAAACGTTAAACTAAAAGAAGTTGATTAAAAATAAAATTGAAAACTTGTAAAGGAAGCTTCTTGGAAATAATGTTTTAAAAATCCATTCATGCCTTATAAGTTAAAAAAACATTCTTCTCGTACTTTTGTCGGAAAAGTCAAAAAGTACCTCGTACAAAAACGACAAAAGATTCCTTTCATATCATTTACTAAAAACTCACCAAAGGGTAAAATTGGATATTCAAAATTGTATGTGGATGGAAATAATATTACATATTGAGGAAAAATGGATGTGGATGATAAAATACACCCCAGTAAATACTAAAGTATAAACAATCTCGGATAAAAATGAGATTGTGATATTTTCCCTTACCTTTGGTCCGATTTGCTTCGTAAGTGTCCAAACCTCCTGTATAATGATTTTAATAATGTCATTGACTTATTCTATAATCATATTCATTGTTATGATATCATATGTGGTTCACTTATGACTTTATATTACCCGTTCTTTTGTAAATTCCATGTTGAAGAAGCGTTTTGGGTAAAATCGTTTCATTTGTCGTCCATGTTTTGACTTGTAATTATTCATATGATTACTTAGATCATGATTACTTAATTCCATAATATAAAACGTGATTTATATATAATATATATTCATAATATACATATATATAATAAATCAATAAATAGAATGAAATACACCGTTCATGGAGACGGTAGGCCGTACGTACGCATGAACGCTG
Organism: Viscum album; assembly: GCA_963277665.1. Classification (NCBI taxonomy): domain Eukaryota; kingdom Viridiplantae; phylum Streptophyta; class Magnoliopsida; order Santalales; family Viscaceae; genus Viscum; species Viscum album. Next base: position 1,922,951,634 of record OY728153.1, read on the forward strand.
TTTTCGTTTCCTTAGTGAGTTGAATGGAATTAAGTAGATGAAATACATATATATACACATAAATCGAGTATCATTATTATGTCATATATTTCATGATTAATTATTATATGTACTTTATAATAATTCACTAATGGTTAATGTGAAGAATGAATCTCATCACGTCGTGGAGACGGTAGTCCGTACGTACGCACGAGCGATGATATCGTTTTCATGATTATTGAATTGAATTGGAGTGGATGATACAATATATCAGAATCATTATGATGTTATAATAACTATGTATAGTTATTCTTTACACCATTATACCCATCCATGTAAGGTGTTGGTGGAAAATAGATTTCACCACGGCGTGGAGACGGTATTCCGTACGTACGCACGCGCGGTGATTTCATTTTCCGTAGGATGGATAGATGTTGAAATAGGATTTTTTCATACTTATAATAACATATCAATATATTATTGATACTGATGTTATTAATTCATAATGAAACAACCTAAGAAGAAGAAGTGGAAGAAGAAATAAAGGTGAAAGAATCGGTAACAGAAATTACCTCTTCTTTGAAGCGCCTCTTTGAGACCTCCTTTTAGGGCACTAAAATTGGTCTTTGAGGAAGAACAGAACCTATAGGATGTTTCTAGGGAAGTGTATAAGAGAATTTGGCAGGGATTGGCCGAGCTTGAAGGCTCAAAGTTGTGTGAGGAAGAGAGGGAGGAGGTGCCCTTTTATAAGGGAGGAGAGGGGCACCTTTGGAATAACTAAAAATATTATTTTATTATAAAGTCAAGTTTGGTTTTAAATATATCGAAATTGATTTATTTAGAGGCTAAAGTGGGGATGGGTCGAAATCCTCTCATCCAATAGGATTTTGAAAAGTTTAGGTTATTTTTTTAACCTTATCAATTAGATTTAACTCTAAGTTAAATAATTTAACTTTTACCGTGTCTTTTTGTTTTCTTACACTATATGGTTAATAAACATACTATATCAAGCCAAAAGAACCCAATGTTGTTTATTATTAATATATATAATCTTATCTAAGTCATTTGTCCGAAACGTAGATTTTTAGAAACAAAATAACAATTAATAATATAATATTTGTTTTAAAAACTATTTTATGTCAATTTTGACACTATTTGGTACATGATTTTTATGAAATTCATAACAGAATAATACGTTCGAACCAAGTAACTTAAATCAACAATAAAATGTCATATTAACCTAGAAATTAGTGTAAGTCATAAAAAGTCTCAAATTACATTTATTTGGGCATTTATAACATCAATTATGTCAATATTTCATTAATAAGACAATTACTGCATCATCTTTGTGTCATAATAAATGATAATTATTTAATCCTTAAAAATTCTAAATAAATTCCTATGATGTAGACAATTTTATTATCTTTCTGGATACTATTCATGTTCGATGTTTCATGAAGTATATAACTAGATTAAAATTATTATACTTATAAGATTTAAGAAAGAGACATGTTGTCACATTCTTTGGTTTTAATAATAATTAAATTATTTTCAATGAAAAAAATTAATTAAATGAATCCAATACGACCCTTAGGTGATATGGGTCATTTTTTAGTCATCCAATAGGATTTTGACATTTGTTACGGTAATTTTAAAATATTATATTTACCCTTAATTACACGATTTACCTTTAACTATGGTAAATAAAATTTACCGTAGTTACTATTCATAATTCCCAAAAATAAAAAGTATCCTATTGACATAATTTGGACCCACTGATTCCAAATATGGAATCCATTTTTTAAAATTCAATACACAGAAGTTTCAGAAATTAAATTAAAATTAATCCCGTTGTCGAATAAAAATGGGTTTTTATTTAAAACATTGCAAAAGATTGAATTGATTTAACCTACGAATTCAAGGTAAAATCAACGCTAATGATATAAATTATATTAAATGGTAAAAATATATTATATTTATACTTTAAAACCATTCAATATTATAATTTAACCACATAAGATATTACGATGAAAAAAGTTGTTTTTAATTAAAATATAGCGTGTTTTTACTATTCATTAAAATGTGAAAGTTACCAGAATAATATGAAAAATTTATCCAAAGTAAATTTTAATTTATTGATTCCAAAGAAGAATTTTATTTTGTCAAATTGAACTTATAAACATGTCAAAAACTAGATTTAAAGTGGGTGCGCCATCAAAATGCAGCAAAACTGCATTTTTTGAAAAATACTTATTTTACCCGAAAAATATATTTTGTTCTTATACCATGTTCTAGAAATGTGTAAGATGAATAATAATGTTATAAAATTCAAAATTTATTTAATACTATTCATAACGGCTAGTTCATGACAATATTATAATAATATAACATTGTTTATTAAAACCCGGTATTGCGTACAACACACGCTATCGAGGAAGGTCGCGATTGCGTGTAATGCAAGCCAAGTCAGAGTTGCGTATTGTGAAAGAATCCTTCGTTGTTTCGTATAACAGAATCCAACCATATTTCATTTATACATTGAATATATATATATATATATACTCAATGTTGCGTAGAATAACTATGATCAAAATTGTGTGTAACACGATCCAAGAATAGTGTTGCGTATACTGCAAGCTAATACGTTGTTGCATATAGCGCAAGGTAATCTTGGTGTAGAATACAACACAAGACATTAATGAAATTAAAAGAATATTTTTCATAAAATCTATGGGTGTTTCATTCTACCCCCCTTAAAATGAATTTTGCCCTCGAAATTCGTCGGGGTTATAAATGGTTTACTACTCGAAAGTTTCTTTAATAGAAACCAACATCGTAATAAGGAATACCAAAACCAATATTTAAAAACAAAAGTATGAAACGTAATGGTTACCCAAATAAACTAATCACTGGGTTTCCACATAGGTGAAAATATGGATAAGGAAGAAAAATCTAACCATCATGTTCTGATGGAGAGTCGTAGAGAACATGGCTATGGAAAAGCCAACAATCACAAATCCATAAATTTGTGACGTTCTAAGGTACCATCTGATTAATCCGATATAAGAGCACTAGGACAACATTTTTGGTTTTTAAGATCATTTCCCTAAAGATGAAGAGTTCGAATTAGAATAAATACTTACTTTGTTTTGGTACAATCTCACTGTTGTTCGTGCCTTGAACAATTTCCACTTCATCTCTTAAATAAATGAAGTTGAATTTGTTATTCGTGAAGTGTTAGCAGATCATGTGATAGAATGACGGGTCATTCCATCTGTCTCAAACAAAAGGTTAGCAAAAGTTATTAAATATACATAAGTCATTCTATAGTGAGATTAATCATATATGATTCCTAAAATGGACTTATACTTCATATATCATACTGCTTAATATAATAAAACTAGTTTCCACTAAATAGGGACTTCTTGTAGGCCAGTGGTAGGCGATAAAGGCCAGTCGCACTTCAGTTGTGGGTTCGATTCCCACAGCCTTGTCCGACGCGATGTGATGTCGCCCGTCCTGCAGGTTGTCCTTTTTTATAAAGCTATATTACTATAACATCCCATCAATAATATCGAAAAACGTTTTATCCTAACTTATGTCCAACATAATCCATTCTAATCTTTAGGCTTATCTAAAATACTTCGGTCCAAGCTCATAGTATAAAGAAAATTATTACTTGAATTGTCACAGAACAATCACGTGAATGCCATTATTTATCCCCCATATATCATAAGATATATCTTGCTGGTCAAATTAAAAACATGTGAATACCTTAATCATGTATTCTCTTGAAGAATGAATACCCATTGAACCTTAGTGAAAACATTAATGCAGTTAAAAGTTAACACTTTCCACATACCAAAGTCCTCAAAATTCTATATAATCAAACCATGATATCACTTAGTCCTTATATCAATCATGAGCTCATGAATACTGTTAAACATTTCGTTTTCTCGTTTTCCCTTCATTATGCCCATATCATCTTATTTCCAAAAATATCTCAATCACTTTGAATACCACATTAGACCAATACATAAATATTCTAATACTTTATGATACAACATTATTTTGGAATCCCATTACATAAACACTTAATCATTCCACCACATCGTTGTGATATTCAACATCACCAATAGTGATTGCATGTGACATCCCTTTGTCGTTTTCCTTAAGCGGTTGCTCATGTCGATCATCAATAACCCTTGGATTAGGGCATTTATTAGCATAATGCCCCATTTCCTTGCACTTGAAGCATTTAAGTGTCATTGGTGCGTTCTCTGCAGTGTTTGCTTTATTCACATCATTAGAAACCCTTTTTCCATTACTTTGACACTCAGCTGCTCGATGACCTTCTTTTCCACACTTAAAACAATTTCTAGTCCCTTTAAGAAAATCTCCACCATGCTTCTTTCCACACATTGTGCATAAGGAAACATTCATCTTCTTTTCACCATTATTCTGAGATTTCTCCTTGAACTCCATCTTTCGTTTCTTGTCAAAACCATGAGATGGATATGTAACACCAACTTCCATTTCTACCTTGATAGCACAACACACAATTTATTCATAGCTACTGAAGTCTCTTATAGCTAATGCCCTTCGAAGACTTGGTTTTAAGCCACTGAAAAATTGATCGACTTTACTTTCAGGTTGAATGATAATGCCAGATTCATACCTTGCAAGTCTTGTAAAATTCGCTTCGTATATACCAAAAAATTATCATCCTTCTGCTTCAGCTCAAGAAACTCTTTTTCCATCTTTGTTCGAAGAATACGAGGGAAGTACTTACTGAAAAAGAAGTTCCTGAACTCGTCCCATTCCATGGACTCAATTTCATCTCTTGGCCTCGTATTCTTGATAAGATTCCATCATTGATCAGCTTCACCTTCCAAACGATATACTGCTAAGATGACTTTATCATGCTCAGAACATTGAAGAACTGAAAATATCTTTTCAGTGGTACTGACCCATTGTTCAGCAACAAGTGGATCAGAAGACCCACTGAAAGAAGGTGGACATTGCATCATGAAGGACTCAATAGAATAATGTTCCCTTCTCTGCTCATTTAGAAGTTCAGAATGACTCATAGCTTGTGTAAGTATAGCAATAAGATTTTTCACTCCATCTCCCATAACATTTGTTTGTTCAGGAGGGAAATCATTGCATTGTCCATTGCATTGATCAACACGGTTCCTTCGGGTTCCAGCCATCGTCTAAAACCCAAAAAGAATAGTGTGAGAGGCAAAAATCATGCTAGGGAAAACAACATAATAAAGGGGGAGTAACCTCAATATCTAACATCTTAGGTTAAATTCCAAGATCGTTAACGCAATTCTAGGACTATAACCTATACGTATACTTAACCTTAGAGACATTTCTAGACATACCTTAGAAATATCTCTAGGGATCTCACTGAAGTTCTCGCATCCTAGTTTCCAAAGTTTGACTAAACCTTTCCTCTGATACCAATTGTAGAGACCCGTATCTTGACGTGCATTGACATTACATTACATTTGCGGAATACATAGTAGATAACAAAAAACACACACACAAGGATCGTAATAGTTTAGTGTCTTTTTAAACTCGGAATATAATCTTCTAATCCTGTTGAAAGATCTTCAACATCTCCCATAAAGATATTCCCTTTATTATACCTAAAACATTTCTTTATATACTGGGGAAATGAAAACATAAAAGCGTGAGCTCAAATTCTTAGTAAGGGTAAAAAAAAGAAATATCAATCACATCATAAGAACATAACATTTTGAAAATCTTAACCTGCAAAAGAGAGCATAATTTCATAACATGGGAGAAATCATGGCAGTGAAATGTAATCACAATAATCATAACATAAAACATGAAACATTTTGGCATACACACATAATCATAGAGAATCATTTCTTGTTAGTCAAGACTCATTTCCAAGACTATCTTAGTGGACAAAGTCCCTTTCTAAACCGAGTCACCCTCGTTTCAGTCCTGTTTCAATGAACCGGTATAACCTAGCGTTCCAGCCATGTCTATCTCATGAGATATATAATCTTTACCCAATGAATTGGAGGGAGATATAGGTCCCACCCATCTCATAATGATACCATTCTTATGTGTGCCACAAAATCACAAATCCTACATCATTGCATAACCCATGTAATAAAATGGGATTCTTAAACATCATGCCATCATAATCCATAAACAATTGATATCATTTCATCATAAGAAAATTGAAACCATTTAAATCATAGAGACATTTTACTTGAAACATACATATCAAATAACGTCATCTTAGATGGAAAATATTTTTGAAAAAACACTTGAAATGAATTCTTGAGGAAAATATCCTTTCTTCTTTAAAAACATTTTTCCTTTCTTAACAAGTCATAAAACGTTAAACTAAAAGAATTTGATTAAAAATAAACTTGAAAACTTGTAAAGGAATCTTCTTGGAAATAATGTTTTAAAAATCCATTCATGCCGTATAAGTTTAAAAAAACATTCTTCTCATACTTTTGTCGGAAAAGTCAAAAAGTATCTCGTACAAAAACGACAAAAGATTACTTTCATATCTTTTACTAAAAACTCACCGAAGGGTAAAATTGGATATAAACAATTGTAGGTTGATGGAAATAATATTAAATATTGAGGAAACATGGATGTGGATGATAATATACACCCCAGTAAATACTAGAGTATAAACAATCTCGGATAAAAATGAGATTGTGATATTTTCCCTTACCTTTGGTCCGATTTGCTTCGTAATTGTCCGAACCTCCTGTATAATGATTTAAATAATGTCATTTACTTATTTTAGAATCATATTCATTGTTATGATATCATATGTTGTTCACTTATGACTTTATATTACCCGTTCTTTTGTAAATTCCATGTTAAAGATGTGTTTTAGGTAAAATCGTTTCATTTGTCGTCCATGTTTTGACTTGTAATTATTCATATGATTACATAGATCATGATTACTCAATTCCAGAATATAAAACATGATTTATATATAATATATATTCATAATATACATATATATAATAAATCAGTAAATGGAAAGAAATACACCGTTCATTGAGACGGTAGGCCGTACGTACGCATGAACGTTGTTTTCGTTTCCTTATTGAGTTGAATGGAATTAAGTAGATGAAATAAATATATATAAACATAAATCCAGTATCATTATTATGTCATATATTTCATTATTACTTATTATATGCACTTTATAATCATTCACGAATGGTTAAAGTGGAGAATGAATCTCATCGCGTCGTGGAGACGGTAGTCCGTATGTACGCACGAGCGATGATATCGTTTTCATGATTATTGAATTGAATTGGAGTGGATGATACAATATATCTGAATCAGTATGATGTTATAATAACTATGTATAGTTATTCTTTACACCATTATACCCATCCATGTAAGGTGTTGGTGGAAAATAGATTTCACCACGGCGTGGAGACGGTATTCCGTACGTACGCACGCGCGGTGATTTCATTTTCCGTAGGATGGATAGATGGTGAAATAGGATTGTTTCATAATTATAATAACATATCAGTATATTAGTGATACTGATGTTATTAATTCATAATGAAAAAACCTAAGAAGAAGAAGTGGAAGAAGAAATAAAGGTGAAAGAATCGGTAACGGAAATTACCTCTTCTTTGAAGCGCCTCTTTGATACCTCCTTTTAGGGCACTAAAACTGGTCTTTGAGGAAGACCAGAACCTCTAGGATGTTTCTAGGGAAGTGTAGAATAGAATTTTTCAGGGATTGGACGAGCTTGAAGGCTCATAGTTGTGTGAGGAAGAGAGGGAGGAGGTGCCCTTTTATAAGGGAGGAGAGGGGCACCTTTGGAATAACTGAAAATGTTATTTTATTATAAAGTAAAGTTTGGTTTTAAATAGATACAATTGATTTATTTCGAGGCTAAGGTGGGTATGGGTCGCAATCCTTTCATCCAATATGATTTAGACATGTTTAGGTAATAATTTTAACCTTATCAATTACATTTAAAACTAAGTTAAATAATTTAACTTTTACCGTGTCTTTTTGTTTTCTTACACTATATGGTTAATAAACTTACTATATCAAGCCAAAAGAACCCCAAGTTGTTTATTATTAATATATATATAATCCTATCTACGTCATTTGGCCGAACCTTAGATTTTTAGGAACAAATTAACAATTAACAATATAATATTTGTTTTAAAAACTATTTTATGTCAATTTTGACACTATTTGGTACATGATTTTTATGAAATTCATAACAGAATGATAAGTTCGAAAACAGTTCTTTAATTCAACAATTACATGTCATATTAACCTATAAAATTAGTGTATGTCATAAAAAGTCTCAAATTACATTTATTTGGGCATTTATAACATCAATTATGTCAATATTTCATTAATAAGACAATTACTGCATCATCTTTGTGTCGTAATAAATGATAATTATTTAATCCCTAAAAATTCTAAATAAATTCCTATGATGTAGATAATTGTATTAGATTTCTGGAGACTATTCATGTTCGAAGTTTCATGAAGTGTATCACTAGATTAAATTTATTATACTTATAAGATTTAAGAAAGTGACATGCTGTCACATTCTTTGGTTGTAATAATAATTAAATTATTTTCACTGAAAAATTTTAATTAAATGAATCTAATCCTACCCTTAGGTGATATGGGTCTTTTTTTAGTCATCCAATAGGATTTTGACATTTTTTAGGTTAATTTTAAAATATTATATTTACCCTTAATTACTCGATTTACCTTTAACTATGGTAAATAAAATTTACCGTAGTTACTATTCCTAATTCCCAAAAATAAAAAGTATCTTATTAACATAATTTGGACCCACTGATTCCAAATATGGAATCCATTTTTTAAAATTCAATACACAGAAGTTGCAGAAATTAAATTAAAATTAATCCCGTTGTCGAATAAAAACGGGTTTTTGTTTAAAACATTTCAAAAGATTGAATTGATTTAACCTCGAATTCAAGGTAAAATCAATGCTAATGATATACATTATATTAAATGGTAAAAATATATTATATTTATACTTTAAAACCATTCAATATTATAATTTAACCACATAATATATTACAATGAAAAAAGTTGTTTTTAATTAAAATATAGCGTGTTTTTACTATTCATTACAATGTAAAAGTTACCAGAATAATATGAAAAATTTATCCAAAGTAAATTTTTATTTCTTTATTCCAAAGAAAAATTTTATTTTGTCAAATTTAACTTATAAACATGTCAAAAACTAGATTTAATGTGGGTGCGCCATCAAAAGGCGGCAAAACTGCATTTTTTGAAAAATACTTATTTTACCTGAAAAATTTATTTTGTTCTTATACCATGTTCTAGAAATGTGTAAGATGAATAATAATGTTATAAAATTCAAAATTTAGTTAATACTATTCATAAAGGCTAGTTCATGAAAATATTATAATAATATAACATTGTTTATTAAAACCCGGTATTGCGTACAACACACGCTATCGAGGAAGGTCGCGATTGCGTGTAATGCAAGCCAAGTCAGGGTTGCATGTTGTGAAAGAATCCTTCGTTGATTCGTATTTCAGAATCCAACCATATTTCATTTATACATTGAATATATATATATATATATATATACTCAATGTTGCGTAGAATAACTATTATCAAAATTGTGTGTAACACAATCCAAGAATAGTGTTGCGTATACTGCAAGCTAATACAGTGTTGCGTATAGCGCAAGGTAATCTTGGTGTAGAATACAACACAAGACATTAATGAAATTAAAAAAATATTTTTCATAAAATCTAGGGGTGTTACATTCTACCCCCCTTAAAATGAATTTCGCCCTCGAAATTCGTCGGGGTTATAAATGGTTTACTACTCAAAAGTTTCTTTAATAGAAACCGACATCGTAATAAGGAATACCAAAACCAATCTTTAAAAACAAAAGTATGAAACGTAATGGTTACCCAAATAAACTAATCACTGGGTTTCCACATAGGTGAAAATATGGATATGGAAGAAAAATCTAACCATCATGTTCTGATGGAGAGTGGTAGAGAACATGGATATGGAAAAGCCAACAATCATAAATCCATAAATTTGTGACGATCTAAGGTACTATCTGATTAATCAGATATAAGAGCACTAGGACAACATTTTTGGTTTTTAAGATCGATTCTCTAAAGTTGAAGAATTTGAATTAGAATAAATACTTACTTTATTTTGGTACAATCTCACTGTTGTTCGTGCCTTGAACAATTTCCACTTCATCTCTTAAATAAATGAAGTTGAATTTGTTATTCGTGAAGTGGTAGCAGATCACGTGATAGAATGACGGGTCATTCCATCTGTCTCAAACAAAAGGTAAGAAAAAGTTATTAAATATACATAAGTCATTCTATAGTGAGATTAATCATATATGGTTCCTAAAATGGACTTATACTTCATATATCATACTGCTTAATATAATAAAACTAGTTTCTACTAAACAGGGACTTCATGTAGGACAGTGGAAGGCGATAAAGGCCAGTCGCACTTCGGTTGTGGGTTCGATTCCCACAGCCTTGTCCGACGCGATGGGCTGTCGCCCATCCTGCAGGTTGTCCATTTTATAAAGCTATATTACTATAACATCCCATCAATAATATTGAAAAACGTTTTATCCTAACTTATGTCCAACATAATCCATTCTAATCTTTAGGCTTATCTAAAATACTTCGATCCAAGCTCATAGTATAAAGAAAATGATTACTTGAAATGTCACAGAACAATCACGTGAATGCCATTATTTATCCCCCATATATCATAAGATATATCTTGCTGGTCAAATTACAAACATGTGATTACCTTAATCATGTATTCTTTTGAAGAATGAATACCCATTGAACCTTAGTGAAAACATGAATGCAGTTAAAAGTTAACACTTTCCACATACCAAAATCCTGAAAATTCTATATACTCAAACCATGATATCACTTAGTCCTTATATCAATCATGAGCTCATGAATACTGTTAAACATTTCGTTTTCTCGTTTTCCCTTCATTATGCGCATATCATCTTATTTCCAAAAATATCTCAATCACTTTGAATAACACATTAGACCAATACATAAATATTCCAATAGTTTATGATACAACATTATTTTGGAATCCCATTACATAAACACTTAATCATTCCACCACATCATTGTCATATTCAACATCGCCAATAGTGATCACATGTGACATCCCTTTGTCCTTTTCCTTAAGCGGTTGCTCATGCCGATCATCACTAACCCTTGGATTAGGGAATTTATTAGCATAATGCCCCATTTCCTTGCACTTGAAGCATTGAAGTGTTGGTGGTGCGTTCTCTGCAGTGTTTGCTTTATTCACATCATTAGAAACCCTTTTTCCATTACTTCGACACTCAGCTGCTCGATGACCTTATTTTCCACACTTAAAACAATTTCTAGTCCCTTTAAGACAATCTCCACCATTCTTCTTTCCACACTTTGTGCATAAGGAAACATTCATCTTCTTTTCACCATTATTCTGAGATTTCTCCTTGAACTCCATCTTTCGTTTCTTGTCAAAACCAAGAGATGGACATGTAACACCAACTTCCATTTATGACTTGATAGCACAACGGACAATTTATTCATAGCTACTGAAGTCTCTTATAGATAATGCCCTTAGAAGACTTGGTTTTAAGCCACTGAAAAATCGATCGACTTTACTTTCAGGTTGGATGATAATGCCAGATGCATACCTTGCAAGTCTTGTAAAATTCGCTTCGTATATACCAACAGATTCATCATGCTTCTGCTTCAGCTCAAGAAACTCCTTTTCCATCTTTGTTCGAAGAATACGAGGGAAGTACTTACTGAAAAACAAGTTCTTGAACTCGTCCCATTCCATGGACTCAATTTCATCTCTTGGTCTCGTATTCTTGATAAGATACCACCATTTATCAGCTTCACCTTCCAAATGATATACTGCTAAGATGACTTTATCATGCTCAGAACATTGAAGAACTGAAAATATCTTTTCAGTGGTACTGATCCATTGTTCAGCAACAAGTGGATCGGAAGACCCACTGAAAGAAGGTGGACATTGCCTCATGAAGGACTCAATAGAATATTGTTCCCTTCTCTGCTCATTTGGATGTCCAGAATGATTCATAGCTTGTGTAAGTATAGAAATAAGATTTTGCACTCCATCTCCGATAACATTTGTTTTTTTAGGAGGGCAATCATTGCATTGTCCATTGCATTGATCAACACGGTTCCTTCAGGTTCCAGCCATCGTTTAAAACCAAAAAGAATAGTGTGAGAGGAAAAATTCATGCTAGGGAAAACAACATAATAAAGGTGGAGTAACCTCAATATCTAACATCTTAGGTTAAATTCTAAGATCGTTAGCACAATTCTAGGACTATAACCAATACGTATACTTAACCTTAGAGACATCCCTAGACATACCTTAGAAATATCTCTAGGGATCTCACTAAAGTTCTCGCATCCTAGTTTCCAAAGGTTGACTAAACCTTTCCTCTGATACCAACATTAGAGACCTGTATCTTGACGTACATTGACATTACATTCCATTTGTGGAATACATAGTACATAAAAAAACACACACACAAGGATCGTAATAGTTTAGAGTCTTTGGAAACTCGGAATATAATCTTCTAATCCTGTTGAAAGATCTTCAACAACTCCCATAAAGATCTTCCCTTTTTTTATACCTAAAACCTTTCTTTATATCCTGGGGAAAAGAAAACATAAAAGGGTGAGCTCAAATTCTCAGTAAGGGTAAACGAAGGAAATATCAATCACATCATAAGAACATAACATTTGAAAATATTAACCTGCAAAAGAGATCATAATTTCATAACATGGGATAAATCATGGTAGTGAAATGTAATCACAATAATCATAACTTAAAACATGAAACATTTTGGCATACGCACATAATCATAGAGAATCATTTCTTGTTAGTCAAGACTCATTGCCAAGATTATCTTAGTGGACAAAGTCCCTTTCTGAACCGAGTCACCCTCGTTTCAGTCCTGTTTCACTGAACCGGTATAACCTACCGTTCCAGCCATGTCTATATCATGAGATATAAAATCTATACCCAATGCATTGGAGGGAGATATAGGTCCCACCCATCTCATAATGATACCATTCTTATGTGTGCCACAAAATCATAAATCCTACATCATTGCATAACCCATGTAATAAAATGGGATTCTTAAACATCATGCCATCATAATCCATAAACAATTGATATCATTTCATCATAAGAAAATTGAAAACATTTAAATCATAGAGACATTTTACTTGAAACATACATATCAAATAACGTCATCTTAGATGGAAAATAGTTTTGAAAAAACAGTTGAAATGAATTCTTGAGGAAAATATCCTTTCTTCTTTAAAAACATTTTTCCTTTCTTAACATGTCATAAAACGTTAAACTAAAAGAATTTGATTAAAAATAAACTTGAATACTTGTAAAGGAAGCTTCTTGGAAATAATGTTTTAAAAATCCATTCAAGCCGTATAAGTTAAAAAAACATTCTTCTCATACTTTCGTCAGAAAAGTCAAAAAGTACCTCGTACAAAAACGACAAAAGATTCCTTTCATATCTTTTACTAAAAACTCACCGAAGGGTAAAATTGGATATCAACAATTGTAGGTGGATGGAAATTATATTACATATTGAGGAAACATGGATGTGGATGATAAAATACACCCCAGTAAATACTAAAGTATAAACAATCTCGGATAAAAATGAGATTGTGATATTTTCCCTTACCTTTGGTCTGATTTGCTTCGTAAGTGTCCAAACCTCCTGTATAATGATTTAAATAATGTCATTGACTTATTATAGAATCATATTCATTGTTATGATATCATATTTGGTTCACTTATGACTTTATATTACCCTTTCTTTTGTAAATTCCATGTTAAAGATGCGTTTTGGGTAAAAGCGTTTCATTTGTCGTCCATGTTTTGACTTGTAATTATTCATATGATTACTTAGATCATGATTACTTAATTCCAGAATATAAAACATTATTTATATATAATATATATTCATAATATACATATATATAATAAATCAGTAAATGGAACGAAATACACCGTTCATGGAGACGGTAGGCCGTACATACGCATGAACGCTGTTTTCGTTTCCTTATTGAGTTGAATGAAATTAAGTAGATGAAATACATATATATACAAATAAATCCAGTATCATTATTATGTCATATATTTCATGATTACTTATTATATGTACTTTATAATCATTCACGAATGGTTAAAGTGGAGAATGAATCTCATTGCGTCGTGGGACGGTAGTCCGTACGTACGCACGAGCGATGATATCGTTTTCATGATTATTGAATTGAATTGGAGTGGATGATACAATATATCAGAATCATTATGATGTTATAATAACTATGTATAGTTATTCTTTACACCATTATACCCATCCATGTAAGGTGTTGGTGGAAAATAGATTTCACCACGGCGTGGAGACAGTATTCCGTACGTACGCACGCGCGGTGATTTCATTTTTCGTAGGATGGATAGATGGTGAAATAGGATTGTTTCATACTTATAATAACATATCAGTATATGAGTGATACTTATGTTATTAATTCATAATGAAACAACCTAATAAGAATAAGTGGAAGAAGAAATAAAGGTGAATGAATCGGTAACGGAAATTACCTCTTCTTTGAAGCGCCTCTTTGAGACATCCATTTAGGGCACTAAAATTGGTCTTTGAGGAAGACCAGAACCTCTAGGATGTTGCTAAGTAAGTGTAGAAGAGAATTTTGCAGGGATTGTCCGAGCTTGAAGGCTCAAAGTTGTGTGAGGAAGAGAGGGAGGAGGTGCCCTTTTATAAGGGAGGAGAGGGGCACCTTTGGAATAACTAAAAATATTATTTTATTATAAAGTCAAGTTTGGTTTTAAATAGATCCAAATTGATTTATTTCGAGGCAAAGGTGGGGATGGGTCGAAATCCTCTCATCCAATAGCATTTATACAAGTTTAGGTTATTATTTTAAGCTTATCAATTAGATTTAACTCTAAGTTAAATAATTTAACTTTTACCGTGTCTTTTTGTTTTCTTACACTATATGGTTAATAAAATTACTAAATCAAGACAAAAGAACCCCAAGTTGTTTATTATTAATATATATAATCTTATATAAGTCATTTTGCCGAACCTTAGATTTTTAGGAACAAAATAACAATTAATAATATAATATTTGTTTTAAAAACTATTTTATGTCAATTTTGACACTATTTGGTACATGATTTTTCTGAAATTCATAACAGAATGATAAGTTCTAAAAAAGTTACTTAAATCAACAATAACATGTCATATTGACCTATAAATTTAGTGTAAGTCATAAAAAGTCTCAAATTACATTTATTTGGGCATTTATAACATCAATTATGTCAATATTTCATTAATAAGACAATTACTGCATCATCTTTGTGTCATAATAAATGATAATGATTTAATCCCTAAAAATTCTAAATAAATTCCTATGATGTAGATAATTGTATTAGCGTTCTGGAGACTATTCCTGTTCGAAGTTTCATGAAGTTTATCACTAGATTAAAATTATTATACTGATAAGATTTAAGAAAGTGACATGTTGTCACATTCTTTGGTTTTAATAATAATTAAATTATTTTCATTGAACAAATTTAATAAAATGAATCTAATCCGACCCTTAGGTGATATGGGTCGTTTTTTATTCATCCAATAGGATTTTGACATTTTTTAGGGTAATTTTAAAATATTATATTTACCCTTAATTACCCGATTTACCTTTAACTATGGTAAATAAAATTTACCGTAGTTACTATTCATAATTCCCAAATAATAAAAAGTATCCTATTAACATAATTTGGACCCACTGATTCCAAATATGGAATCCATTTTTTAAAATTCAATACACAGATATTGCAGAAATTAAATTAAAATTAATCCTGTTGTCGAATAAAAACGGGTTTTTGTTTTAAACATTGCAAAATATTGAATTTATTTAACCTACGAATTCAAGGTAAAATCAATGCTAATGATATAAATTATATTAAATGGTAAAAATAAATTCTATTTATACTTTAAAACCATTCAATATTATAATTTAACCACATAAGATATTACGATGAAAAAAGTTGTTTTTAATTAAAATATAGCGTGTTTTTACTATTCATTAAAATGTGAAAGTTACCAGAATAATATGAAAAATTTATCCAAAGTAAATTTTTATTTCATGATTCCAAAGAAGAATTTTATTTTGTCAAATTGAACTTATAAACATGTCAAAAACTAGATTTAAAGTGGGTGCGCCATCAAAAGGCGGCAAAACTGCATTTTTTGAAAAATACTTATTTTACCCGAAAAATTTATTTTGTTCTTATACTATGTTCTAGAAATGTGTTAGATGAATAATAATGTTATAAAATTCAAAATTTAGTTAATACTATTCATAACGGCTAGTTCATGACAATATTATAATAATATAACATTGTTTATTAAAACCCGATATTGCGTACAACACACGCTATCGAGGAAGGTCGCGATTGTGTGTAATGCAAGCCAAGTCCGAGTTGTGTGTTGTGAAAGAATCCTTCGTTGTTTCGTATAATAGAATCCAACCGTATTTCATTTATACATTGAATATATATATATATATATACTCAATGTTGCGTAGAATAACTATTATCAAAATTGTGTGTAACACGATCCAAGAATAGTGTTGCGTATACTGCAAGCTAATACGGTGTTGCGTATAGCGCAAGGTAATCTTGGTGTAGAATACAACACAAGACATTAATGAAATTAAAATAATATTTCTCATAAAATCCAGGGGTGTTACAAAACCCAATTTTGATTAAAAATACCTACCCAAATTTCTTACTTAATTACCTAAAAAAATCGTAGTGGCCTCTTTGAGATCACAATTCTAATATATGAAGGTATTATGTTAAACCTAATGAGTGTTTATAAAGTTGAGGTAATGTTTTTAACTATGATTTTTTGTTTTACATATTCTGATTACTCCTTAAAATATATTCAAAATATTCCAAAGTAGTAAAAAAATATCAACCATATTCTAATATTTCATTGTGTTTATTAAATAACCTATATAATTTCCACTTCCATCAAATGGGATATGAAATCATCATTTATGTGTATGGAGGACTACCGCTTCACGACCCAATGTTATTTATTTTTCATCACCACCTCTCATAACAGGTTATAAATGACAGATTTAATTTTTATATATTTGATTTATCATATTATTAAACCACTATAATTATAACACCAAATATACCTTATTACTTCCCATCACATTGGAAAACAATAACATCAGTCTTGTGTAAGGTGGAATACAACCTTATGAACTGATTTGATATGTTTTCCATTTTTTACATGGATAGTAATAAGGATTAATAATACAAATAAATATTATATTTGTAATATAATTATACATATTTAATTATTATGTCGTAAAAAATATATTAAATTCCAATATTTGGTTGATACGATAACATCGTTCCTGTGTATGAAATAACACCACCTCATCAAACAATATGATTGGTTTTTTCACTATTTCATTGTATAGAAAGATATAAACATTAACTTAATAAATATATATGATATATATTAAATGATAATTAATATGTAAAGATGAATTATTATTTAACTTTATTTAATTAAATTCTTTGGGAAAATGGTTACATGGTTATTGTGTATGTACAACCTACAGTCTCCATGAATATTATATTCCATTTTAAATATATATGTATTTTGGATTACTCTCAATACAAAAAAAATTAATATATTTGATATTTATATCATTTTTATAATTCTACTGAATATGTTACCATTATCAACTTAAGATAATTAAAAATAACAAATCAAAACATATAAGAAAAAATAATGAAATTATTACCCAAAATGTGATTTGAACAAGAAATTGTTAATAAACGAGTGATAAAAGGTCATAAGTAAATCATATATAGTAAAATATATATAATTAAGTTTTAATAATATATTTATTATACAGTATATTTAGATATTTTTAAAGGAGTTTGAGATAAATGGTACGAGATTTTGGCCTCAATTTTATTTATTCTGAGACACATTCCCTATTCACTATGTGTTATATTTATGTGATTTATATACATAAAATAACAGTATTTTATGATTATTATCCTGAAAATTATTTGGATTTTATTATCTAATGTGATATCTCTATCTCTTTGGGTTTATGGTTTAAAAGTTACCAAATAGGTAATGTATTTGTGTCACAATTTTCATTCTTTGAGTCATAGGTCATGTTATATAGGTATTTTCTTCTTCGGAGGAGTTTATACATCCATTTTGACATTTAATATCATGAAATAATCTTTTCCATGATATTATAAGTTTAATTTAATGTTATTATTTCACAGGGATTATTATTCAATGTTAACAATGTGGTAATGGTTTTATGGTATAATCTCATCATTAATCGAGAATGTTTATGTTTATGATTCCAATGAAGAAATATTAGTATCAATATTTCAAGAAAAACATGAATTATCTTCTCATATGTTTATTTCAATATGATACATTTTTTCCATTAATTTTCATCTCATTATGTACTCAATATTTTAATAGAACTATTTTATAAAAAAATTGTTTTTGTTTTATTTCTCCCTTTAGTCACAAAATTTTTTTATTTCAAAACCTTGTTTCTTAAAAGTATTTTAAATATATGTTTTTGAAATTCTCCAAATTAATTATTAAAAAAATTACCCATTTTTAAATTTTTTGAAAACTATTTTCAAAGAATATTCATGTCATTTACCAAACATGACCATTTTGATTTTACATAAAATTTTAAATTATTAATTGTTTTATTATGTGGAGCATGAATTGTATTTTATACTCTCATGAATAAATAATTTTTTAAAGAATAATTTTGGAAATTCATTGTTTATTTTTTAATAAAATTGTTTCTTAAATATTTTATGAATTTTTTTTTTAAAAATAAATTTTCAAATTGGAATGCATATTTACTCCAAATAATGTTTTAAATGATTTTTAAATATTCCTTTGTATGCTTCCAATGTTATTTTGAAGAAAATTATTTTGATAATTTTCTAGGTTGTAAAAAGTGTTTCTAAAATTGTAAAGTATACATTTCTCAAGGATTATCCCTGAGATATTTCAAAATAATTTCCACCAAAGACCGTATAATTTGATGTCACTTAAGATTTACAAGGGATAAGAATGAATGATACCATCCTTATAATTTCTATAGGTTTTTAATGTCAATTTTGATTATTTTTTTTTGAAACTCATCTATTTTTCATGAGTAATTATACCATGAATTGAATATAATTTTTTCAAATATATTTTATTTATACAGGTAAGAATGTGAGGAAATTTTGAATGGATTATGATATTATGGAACAAATAAGTATGGTTTTCATTTTGATGTGGTTGAGATATATTTTTTATCTAATACATTGAGTAATGATTTATATATCAGGATATAACACTTGGAAACAAGTCCATGTACTTGATACACTATGGTAAATAGTTTATTCCTAATCCACTATGGTAAATAGGTCTATCTTAACCCCTAATGGGAAAAAAATGATAATCCATGCTCCACTATATTGATGGTCTTGGTAATTACCCTTGACAAATTAAATATAAATCAATATTTATAATGATTCCACACTTTGGTGACATGATTTAATGTTTTATGGTTGATTTAGAATGGTTTTAGACTATTTTTTTCCATGATTTTTGAAATAATAATGCTTGAAGACATGGATAATATTTATGATCTATGCCATGTTAGGTATAATATTTTTATGTTTTTTTCATGATCACTAACCCGTATTATTATCTTATGATTTTATTTGATTATGTATTTATAACTCATATGTTTCCCTTATTGAGTGATTTTTCTCACCCATTCCTATGATTCCATTCATGGTTTATAGAGAATGGTTTAGGTGTGGTATTAATAAGAGGAGTACTATGTGAGAAGTTCATTGTGGGAGATGTTGAAGATATTTCTTGAAATAAAAAGATTGTGTTTATAGCCTATAAATACACTAAATTATTATGTGAATTGGGAATATGTTTATGAAATATATTGAATATTCATATAAATATTTTTTATTTTCATGTAGGAAAATAATCGGTCTATATATGGACCTTTAGATATAATGGCAGAATCATCATTAATTTCTAGGTTGTGTAGTTTAAGATCCCCTTTCCCTCTCATATTGGTTACTTTTTTATATTATTTTTTATATCTATTTATTTTTCCTATCCTGTTTTCTATTTATTACATTGACCATTTATTGTATCTTCGTATGGACCCCTCCTCTTTTTTGGGGCCTCCTACATGGTATGTGTATAATCACACCAACATTGGGTTTTTTTCACACATGTTCGGTCTTGTAAAGATGAAAGGAATATAGATAGTAAACAATTGAGTAGAGTGGAACATGGGTCCATAGACCTTATTTGGTAGACAGGCTTAGAGATCATGACCCATGCTCTCTCTTTTTTCTTCTTCTTCATGTTTTTTCTGTTTATGGAATCTTTTCATGCTGGGTGTATATTTTTTACTTTTTTTCTTTGGTTTATAATATAATAAATTAATTAATTTCTTATATTTTGTTGCATTCATGATTATATACTAGAGGCTTAAGGACTTTTATTGTTATTTCTCTCTATTGTTTAATGGATATGGTTGGCTGTTCCCATACATGTACATTTAGAAAAGGCCTCTCATTTTAGTTATGTATTATCAATACTAGTTTCCAACCCCAAGCTTGTTGGAGGTGTTCTTTGTTTTTTCACACTGTGGATTTCTATAGATCTTTCAGGGAACTTATGGGTCATTTAATGATCGAAGAGATATGAAAAATATATTAAATATGAATTTTGGATATATAATGTTTCATTTCTTGGATATATAATACAATGTATGGGTGTATCAATGGATCCTTTAATGATGGAATTTATTAATAAATGGCCCCAACTAACCATGGTATCCATGATCTATTATTGTCATGGGTTTTCTAGATAATACTAGTTATTTATGATGTATTTGTCAAGTATATATAATATAATAACCAAGATGAATCATAACAGATAATGATCTACTTAGACAGATGAATGTCAAGAAAATTTCATGCAGAAGAAAATAATTTTAGTTAGAGAACCTATTCTTATATAACCTAGATTTTTAGATGGGTTTTTGATATTTTTTGAAGCATTTAATAAGGGAATGAGATATATCACCATGTAAAAAAGTCATAGTGATATCATATTTCTAATGATAATTGAAAAATCATGGGAAAATTTACTTGAATCCTAATTTGGAGATTAAAGTTGTAAATGTTTTCATTGAAAATATATAGTAAATATAATTATGCTAAAATATGTTATATATATTCTTATCATAAAATCATTAAGTATATATTCAAAATAAAATGTTTGAATTTGAAAAAATGGATATGGTTTTAAATTATAAAATGTTATGATTTGTCACAACACTAACACACTGGGAAAACAAAAAAGGTGGATACTTATCTATGCCAGAAAGACTACGATAGATTATATATGATAAGGATTGAGAGAGATCTAATATTTATGGATTTGGATATAGAGTGTTCTTGAATTTTTATGGTAAGGTGATAGATCATATCTTTCTCAAATTAATGTTCAACCATACATACATTTATATATTAAAGAGGCATAAAATGGAAATGAGGGACTACCTAAGAATATGAGAAGTGTTCCAATGATTCACTATGGGTGTGATGGAATGATAAGTTTCCAGAATTAATTATGTTTCCAATATATTATGTACTAGAAGAATGGTCAATTGGTTGTAGCTCGTAGTTTATCATTATCTATTCACCTTGGATGTATGATGATGTATAGTGACCTAAATGTTTATTTCTAGTGGGATAACATTAAAAGGGACATTGAAGGGTGTGTATCTAACATAATTGTATGTAGGAATGTTAAGGTTAGAAGATAGATTTGAAATAGGATGATATAATAATTACCAATATGAAAATTTAAATGGAAACACATTACGGTGGATTTCATCAACAAACTCCCCAAAAAATCTAAAGGCCATAATGTTGTTTTAGTTACAGTCAGTCAAATAATGAAATGAGGAAATTTAATTAAAATTAGGTAATAATTCTCTCATTATTATCTTTTTAGGATATACATTAAGGATTTTTTAATGTTTCGGGGAATATAATGTTCTATTTTATCTGATGGGGATATGAAATTTACCTCGATGTTTTGTAGAAGACATTAATATGATTTGAATATGATGTTAAACTTTAGAACTGTAAATAATTTTTAGATAGATGATTAATTTGAGAGGAAAATTAAAATTCTAGAGGATATTATGATATCTGATTCCATGGATTTTAAATGTTCTTAGGATTAGCACCTGCCTTTGGTATAATGTTTTCACAATAATAGATTTTACCTGAGCATTCATATGGCTCTTTAGGAATCCATCTAATGTAGGAAGTGTCTAGATTCAATGTTATTGTTTGATGTTTGAGAATTAATGATATCGTGACTTAAGATAGTTTAGAAAATGGTAGATAATGTTGTTTCTATTTGTCAACATATCATGGAAACACAAACAAGATAAAAAATTATGAAAACAATAATTGTTGAGATATAGATGAAGAATTTGGTGAAAGTTATTACTATTCATATATCTACAGAATAATGTTATGAGATTTTTAAATAAGGATAATATTTATCCCTACATACACACACAAATATATATATATCCCCTTGATATTATTAATCATATCTGGATGGTGAATTATTTCATAGCACCTCCACTGAATCTCTCTCAAGTTCACAATAGGTTCCTTGTATCTCTTTTGAGGATGTATGTACCTAATCCTTCACATTTATTTCACTAAGGTTTCATTCCTCTAGATAATTTAAATTCCTATTAAAATAAACATTTTTAAATATAGGATCACATACATAAACTATTATGGAACAAGACTACCCACTAGGTTTAAATTCTTTTTATAAATCATAAATTCAAGGAAGCTAAAAGAGAACTCAAAGAATTGATAAGGCATAAGAATCCCCAGTTGTCTGTATCATTGTGAAAAAAAAATTGAGGGTAAAATTCATGTAATTAAGATATAATATAACCCCCAGGGATTGTTTAATATATCTCTATTTCAATATACTTTATTTCTTGGATAGATTTCTTAACACACAACAAAATGATTAAATGAATAACAATGTACAATTGAAATGTTATTATATAATGTGGAAGTTAATGCTCAAATCATTAGATTTGAGATTATTAATATGGATAAGTACATTAATTAAATTTTTTTTCACAATTTTTAAATAAATTCAATTTTTATCAATTGTTTAGAAAATAATAAAAAAACGTTTGATGTTAAAAGGATATGTTTTTATGGAAAATTATTTTTTGGAAAGAAATGAGTTTTTTATAAAAAAAATTATATTATTTAATATTGATTATTGATTTAAATGGAAATAATAGATTATATATTTATTAAAAAATATATCATTCATTAATATTTTTGACATGGCATGGAATCAAGTGAAACTCACTTTTTTTTCCTAAAAATGCATCTTTTTCTAAAAATGAATTAATTCGATTTTTCACCCTTATTATAAAATTACATTTTACAACTAATAGATTTTTAATTTGATAAAATGGATTAAATATTTTGAATAAACATAATTAATATTATATAATAACCCTGAATTAATTTTTTTTCATTATAAATAGTAACCGATGTAAAAAACTTCAATATAAAGGTAGAGGATTAAAGGGGTTAAAAAGGGGTTAAACTAAAGATATAATGCTAAAAATTACACAAAAACATTTAAAACTCCCATGTAATTCTATATTTAGACTCTATTTCATATAATCATCTAATAAAATTCATTTTAGATCCATTTTAAGTTAGTAATAAACTAATATAATTTATTCATTTGAAAAAATCAACGTGCATCACCTCCCTCTCTTATAAAATGAAAATAAATGTAATCTATTTAAAGAAAATAAAAAACCATTTATATTTTAAAACTACTACCAAACCACTTTCCTAAAATGACTCCATGTATATTATATGTCTTTTTTGGTCAAAATATCATCCTTTTATGTTTTAATGTGAAAACCAACTGGGGTTTCTCAATGAAAAGGTAAAACTATTATCCAAGTACAGTTAATTTAATTTCATCTTCCACATTATATAAAACATTTGTATACATAATAACATGGTTAATATAATATAATAAATAAATATAGTTGTTAATATTAAATTGAATGACCCTTTTTTCATCTCCTTGTCTAATAAATTGGAAATGAAATCATCATTTCTGCGTACATGTAGAATATTGCCTGGCGAAGCGAGGTATATCATTTTTCATCACCATCCTTAGTTTTTGTTTATTTTTATGGATATAATTTTTTCATGATATTTATGATATAATTATTATTCTATTATTACATGGTCTTATCTACCATATTATCTTTTGATCTTTTGGAAAATGATAATGTCGCTTGTGCATTCGTGAGGACTACTACATGTAAGAAGAGATATGATTTGTTTTCAATTAAAATTTACATGGATGGTAATAAATATATATTTAATGATTATATATTATATAATAATGATTATTTAAAATTTTAATTATTTTATTCCAATCTTTTTCCCATCCATTGAAAAGTGGAAACATCCCTCCTACGTACGTATAGACTACCATCTCAATGAAGTGATATAGTTTATTTTTCATCATCGCTTTATATGAATGTTAATAATAGTGTATATGATGATTTAATATGATAATTTAGTAATGATTTAGATACTATTTAATATAAAACTAGAACCATGGTTCAACTACCCGAACCATCAAACTGAAAAATGCATGGAAACCAAACCAGTTTTCAATCGAATGTTCATTTTAATAATGATATTTTTAATAAAACGCTATATAGAAATTTAAATGTAATGATACATACTAAATTATATATTAATATTTTTATTTAATATATTTATAAAATATCTATATTTATTATACATGATATTTATGTTCAATTATAGAAATACCTAACTTGAGTAAAGGAATTGTTGTTCCAATCTCATTTTTTGGGGATTGTGTATGGTAAATTTTAGTTGATAAAATTATAGAGACATTATACATGGAAATTAGGTATATTTTATTTTCATTTTTTTATTCCTATAATTATTTGGCACTAGTAACATTTTCCTCTATTTGTAACTACAATTTATTGAGAACATATTTTTAAAGAAAAGATGAAATTATCTTCACTTTGGTCATCAAACATTTTTTCCATATCAATGATATGAATTTTTTTTGGAAATTTATAGCTATAAATAAATTTTTTATGTTCATATTAATATCATTTTTATTTATTTACAAAGGACTAAAAAGTGATCTATTTAAAGAAACACATTCTAAATAATCCAATTTTTATTTTTTATAATAGTGTGAAACTAGTGTTCTCTTTTAATGTATATGGTATGAACATATTTTACATCCATTAAGAAAATTATATTCATTTAATATTAATTTAAATTTTACATGGTTATTTTTCAAAAAAATAATTTTCTAAACAATCTAGCAATTTTTAATTATAATTCTATCAAAATATTATTATATTTTATCATATTTTCAATGAATAGTTCAAATGTTCTTTTATTGGTATTTTTATCTATATATACATATTTATAGGGATTTCATGATTCATTGGATAAATTATCTTATAATACCATACAATTTATTTCTCTTTATATATTATAAGGATGATGATTTAAGGATGATTCTATGAAACCCATTTCTTCCCCATTGGTTAATTAAGTTATGATGAAACCATTATAAAGACCATTTCATTAAAATGGTTATGATATGATGAAATGATACCATTTTTGTGAATCCTTTTTCCTTCCCACATGTTATGAAATGCTG
This sequence comes from Viscum album, assembly GCA_963277665.1. NCBI lineage: Eukaryota > Viridiplantae > Streptophyta > Magnoliopsida > Santalales > Viscaceae > Viscum > Viscum album. The sequence goes on from OY728153.1 coordinate 1,922,977,702, forward strand.
AAACGATGATTTTTTATTATCTTATCGAACACATATATATGATTTTCATTATGTAATCCATTTTCCTAAAATTATAAAACCCTCTAATTCATTGTGTAAGGATGGAAATTTCATAACATAATATAAACTTGATTATGGGATGAAACTAGGTCAATATGGGAACCATTCCATTATTATTTTCTTTGGAGTAATCGTTGAATAAGGAAATTATTAAATGGTTAGTTTACACAATATTCAAATATAGTCTTCATAGTGTGCCTTGACTAAGGAATTAATTTTTTATACTTATGTGTAGAATAAAAACTTATGACATATGATTATGATTTGTTCTAATGGATATTTATTTATTATTGATGATTCTATACACATATTAGTTATATATATTTTTATGAAAAATCCTTCTGCACTAACTTATGATTACTGATATTTGATTGACTGAGTATGATTATTATAAGTAATGATTATCTTCGGAAACCCGTATTCTTATCTTATTCTCACTTGTGATCATTGATAGATATCTATTATATTTAACCTTACTGAGCATTAATGGACAATTATTTATGTTTCATATAATAATGTTATGAATTAAAGGATTGATTATAGTATGTCAAATAAGTGTACAATGTTAGAAGAACATTTCAGGGGGTGTTGATGATATTTCAGGAAATAAGATGATTATGTATCTCATATAAAAAGACATTAAACCTTTACCCTCCTATGGAATTTATAATTATGATATTTAATTAATTTAAATATAAAATGAATTAATATTTATATATGTTTTTCTCAAGTCACTCCACTATTGTAACATCATATTTAATGAATTTAATTTAATGTTTTGAATATTTTATCAGGATATGAAATATTTTTTCAAGTATAGGTCATATGGAGTGATTCTACAATAATAGATGTAATGTATATTCAATGATGATATCATATATTCCTTTCATAGATATTATAAAATAATTAAGGGATAAAATATCATTTGACTAAGAAATAGAATAATAGATTTAGAAGACATTAAACATGAAAGAAAAAATACCTTGTCAACCACCAGTGGTGTGCTATTTATATTAACCTTCTATATAATGAAATAAAAAAACATATAATTAAAATAATAAATAATATATTTATATTATGGGTAAAATAATAATCATGTGGAATGATTAAGTGGATTTAACCATGCCACTATAAATAAAGGGTAAACAATTGGTGGTGTATCCACTTCATGGTGAATGATTCTTGAGAATGCATTGATAGACGATGTATTCAAGGATGGTATATGTACTATAGGGATTAATATAACTAAATAAATAAATAAAATTCCATATAAGAATAATTTAGGAAATAAATACCCATATCTCCTTTAAATCTATTTAAATATCTAATTATCATAGTAATAAATGATTAATGGGGAGATATAATCAATAGGGAATATTAACTATGAGATCATTGAATGAAAAATAAAATACACTACTTGTGCATTGAAACTATTTTAATATGCATTATATGTTCATTATAATATGTTGGATTCATTTATCCAACTTTATGTGAGTTTTATTTGTTTTCAATGGTCTATATTGATGAAGTATTTCATTGATGTCAATATTTTTGGGATATTTTAAGGATGAAGAATCTTTTAAGCTTAGTTAAGGAATAAATGACTATTTTGATGGAAAATAATTTACCACGTAGGTTTCCACTTATCTCTCTATGTTTTATGATTGGTTAAAATATCTTGGATGATTGTTCTAGATGTTGGGTGAAGTCATTACCATAAAATCATTGAAAGATCATCTTATTAATATTTTCAGACATGATTTGATGATTTAAATTCCATATATAATTTAATATCAAGAAATACATATATATATATATATATGATTCAATGTAGTTGAATATTAAATTGACATATATTGTTTAAATTCTCAAACCTATCAAATACAAAATATTTTGATCCTAATGTTAATTTTTTTAGTGTTTTTCATATTTTTGAATAGGAAAATATTATTTTAAATAGATGATGAAGTGGATATGAATAATTGTGTTTAATTTTTATTTCAATGAATTAATTATGTTAAAACACACAATTATTGTGAGTTGAAGGTTTATGGAGATTCAATCAGATAATTCTTAAGATAGTTTTTAGTTTTTTTATATATCAGGTAAATATTTTATAATGAAATATGATTGAAGATGGTTGGAAGGTTCTTAATGATAATGATATTATTACTACATCATATAAGATAATTTATTAAGATTATATTAAAAATAACCAATTTCTACACCATAAGGGATACATAATTAGTTATATTGGTTCCCATTGAAAATTTAGCACCTCTATGACATCAGAAGTGTCTATGGTGAAAATATGGCTAGGTATAATTTCCATATCTCAAGAATATTGGGATCCTCTATATTATAAAGTATATAACACATTAAAGTTATATTGATTGTAGGTTCTCATACAATGAAGTTATGACTATAAAACAACTAAAAGTAACATATTTATTTTGGTATCCCTATAATTTTTATGTTGCATGCACCATAATAATTCTACACATCACAATAAGTTATCAAAAAGGTAGTCTACACTATGAGAGAGGATTCAAAGTCGAGATGCCCAGTTTCCTATAATTTTTTGGCCTTAAAAATTGATACCTCTATGGTATAGTAAAATAAAATATTTCTATATTTTTTTTTAAATATTAGAACAAATATTAGGAACTAATATTCCTTTCCACAAATAGGAGTCTATTCTTTGAAGGGTGTATATCAAGGTAACTCTATGTAGTTTGATCATCCTTGATGACTTGGACACATCTGATATTTTTATTGGTCATTTCAACCTATAATGAATATGAATTTAAATTATATGGTCAATATTAAATTGAATATGATCCAAGTTATATGATTAAGGAAGAAAATTTGAATTTTAAAACTCAAATTAAAATCCAAATTTTTAAGAAAGTATTTCTATGTGGAACTAAAAGGATAGGAAATTGACGATTTTTGGAATATCATTCAATAGAGAGAGAAACAGTTTTTCCAAGATAATTAGTGTGATATGTCTCTCCAATATTAATGAAGATTATTTATGATTCAAATTACGTGAAGAATAACTACTATATTTCTATTCATATAATGAATTACAATACAAACAGAAATTGAATCGGTGTAGTTTCATTTTTCTGTAATTTAGAAGAATAAATAAATTTCGAATATTATGTGATTGCACAATATTGATGTGTACAAAATTAATAAAAATTTAGAAACAAGTGAAATAGAATAAAAGGATGATGAAATAATATCTAGTTCTATTGTAGATAACATAAGAAGAAGGATTTTTGTGATTTTCTATTTTGATAGAAAATAAAAATTTTGGACAATACATTGTGAAAGTGAAATATGAATAAGATGAAGATAAAACAACATATAATTAATTATTAGAGTTCCTAATTAGTGAATATCATTCTAATTTCATACCTAAATGAATAGTTTTGTATGGTGTTTGACGAAACTGTTTATAGGATATACCAATTCATAATATAGGGAAATGAATCCATGATTTTCATGGTTATAATTTTCTCATCATAACACATATAAGGAATTTAGTGGGGTGTGTGATCACAGGGGAATATATTTCTCACCAAGGACTTCTCATCTCACATAGAGTGGTGACTATTATAACATTTTAATTTGTGTGTGTGTTTAGTTATGCTGCAAGAAATGTCAAAAATTTAGAGGGAGAATAATGAGATCCAATTCACATTAAAAGGTAAATGAGATAGAGGGGAAGTGATACCAAATTTAAAGTATAAATTATATTTGAATTCAACATCACTTTTTCAACCCTTTTTACATTGATTTTAATATCCCAACTGTTATCCCATAATTAGTATCAATGATAGGTTAATCTGTTTTGGAATCCCTATATTCATTTTATGTTGTTCTATTTTGAAGATTTGATATTCCTTTCCTATTTTTTATTGATGTGTTTTTTTGGTGAATAATTTTCTATTTCTTATTATAATTCTACTTTTTATCAAGAAAATTGTAGAAAAAATAAATGGAAGAAGAGATTGAGAAATATTCCCCTCTTGGAAAAAGAAGAATAAATTTGTTTTTCTTTGAGAAATTATGAATTGAAATCTAGACATTAGGGAGATAAATAGGTGGTTGTTTCAAAAATAAAGGATATGTACAATTCAATACATAATAAGGGATCAAGGGATTCAATTGATCTAAAGGTATGTGAAGATTATTTATTAAACTATTCATTAGAGGAATAATATTTTAGTTGAGATCATATATCGGTAGATATTTCTATTGTTAAATTAATGGGTGTTATTCATGTATTACTAAATGAATTATATTTTATAATTGGTGAGATTATTGAAATTTAGGATAAAGATGTCACTAAACATTATTGTGAGGAAACAAAAATTTTAAATCTTTTATAGTAAGAGTTTTTACATTTATAAATATCTATAAATATTCTTTTTTCAAAAAAATAATAGTTTGAGGAAATTACAGAGAGTTTCATAAAATTTTATAAAGAGTGGCTCAATGTAATCCAAGTAAATTCTATGGGTAATAAATATTTTGAGGGTAAGGTTTATAAATTTATGGAATATTTTAAAAAAATCATTTATTTCGTGAATTTAGAATTGGTAGTTAAATTTAAGGAAATTATTAAACTAAATCATTAATACATGAGAATATAAAAATTTATGTCGATTATGTTAGAAAATTAAATGAGGAATGTGTGGATAAGTTGAAGGCTATTGAAAATGAAAATTATTTTCTCAACAGGTAATGTATTTATCTTGAGATCATGTTATAAAATATTTAATGTTCCCAAGACTTGTCTTCCAATGGAACATATGATAATGTATCTCATTCTCAAGACCCTTTAAAGGAGTAATAAAGTGTTAAATGAAATATATTATATATAATGAAGTTAATTACACCATCTAAGTAACAATCCCAAGCATTTGAGAATAATGATGTATCATCCATACCAAATTGTAGATATTTTTCTAAACTCATATTACATAGAAGTTTCATGATTAGAAATAAATTATGCACATTTATAGAAAATAATATTTAATGGGAAGTATACCACTTTGTATATAGTTTATAGAAGATGTAGTGTGAGTTAATTTTACCCAATAATATCATAACCAATATTTGAGGAGGCCAAACAAAAATCTCAGTAAAAAATCATTAACTCCCAGAAAAACATGTATTTTTCATGAAAATAACAATATTTTATAGAAATAATAGTTGATTTAATAGATTTTGGAAGAAAACATTGTAATTTCGGTAGAATACATTAGTTTGAGAGATTCATGAGTTTTTTATTTCCGGGGAAGAAATCTGTAGAAAAATCACCATCCATGTATTAAAAATAATCTGTCTACCTCAAAAAAATGTGGAGAACTTTTAAGTATAAGTGATTCTTGTATTGGGAATCATCGTAAATGGGGTAAATTCTAATTAAAAAATGTTTCATAATTATATGTAGAAAGAAAACCACAAAAGTTAGAGAATAAGGAAGAGTCAGCGTAGGGTAGAAATCATAAGGAGGAAAGTTAAACTATATGTAATATATTTTAAAAGAATAATTATTTTCACATAGAAAATAACGATAAAAAATCCAATTTTCCTTGAAATTATAAGTAGTGGTGCAGGATATATATTTAAAAAGTGGAAAACTCTCAAAAATTCTTCTGGAGACTCAATGAAAACCACCATGATTTCAATAAAATTTATGGTTATTTGGATAGAAGATTGGCGGAAAGTAATAATGTTATAATAAGGATAAGAAAGTGAATTTTTCGAAAAGAAAAGAAATGGATATAAATGGGGATATGAAATTTTATGATAGGTTTTTCAATTAATGATAACCCTTATGTTAAAAAGGAACATGATGGAAGATGTAAAGAATATGGATTTTATTATAGAAGTTATATAGCCATTCTTCTAGCAAAATATATTTAATCTAAAATGATTAATAATAAATTAGGAAGTACGGAACATGAAGAGAGATTCTTCCATATATTGTAGAAGTGTATGATGAGAGTCCAATGAACCCTCCAATAAAATTAGTACTGAAGTAAATATGTGGATGCATAAATTATAAATTTATTTAGATGAGAAACAAAATACAAATTTTACTTAACATTGAGAAGAATAAATATCAAACCTATTCCCTTATCTTTATTTATTTTATTTGTACTTATAATATGGGGAATTTAAGGTTAATTATGGTCTCATTGGGATAACCTAATTCAGAGTAATGGATTTTGATACTAGATAAAGTGGATGGAGAAGTCATTTTCTAAGATTGGTAACCCAATAATTATTGAATAAATTCCAATTAAAGGATCACATTTGATTATTTTTTGGTGTATACCCTTAATATTGTATGTTAAAGTTAATAATATACCAACTTGGGTTGATTATTCATTTGGAATTGTAAAATAATTTATTAAGGATGATCACCATTGATTATGATATGAATGTTGTTAAATTCGAACAATAAAAAAATGATGATCAATTTTCATATATCCTTATCTCATGATAAATCAAATATGATGAAGATATTCATCAATATGAAAATCATGTGTAATGTATTCATATTGGAGAGACAAATGAATAATGTTTAATAATTATCCTGAATTATAATCTAAGGGAAATCTAGTTATTTTTGAATGTGATTGCTAAAAATGTCATTGAAGTGGTATAAATAATTTATCTCTCATAATTTATATTAAAAATCATATTATAACATAAAGTATTATATGTTTTTTATCTATAATATAAATGTTTACATTTGAATATGTTATGAGAATATTATATCCTTTCATTTTTGTCTAAATGTTCTAATATATATATATATATATTATGTTTGCACAAAAAATTTAGGTTGATATTCATAATAAATTTATATCACAAATTGGTATTTATAAATCAACATAGATAGATATAGTTATAATAGAAATTAAAGAATATTTTTTTATTTGACTCATTTGATTTTGTATCATTTCAATTTATAAGGGACTGCATAGTAATCTAAAACAATCCTTTATTTTTTAACACCTACCATGTCTCATTAACCATTATTTGGCATGTTTAACTACATATATCTATGTAAAAATTAATACCCTATCTAGAGTACATTTCTTTTAATATATATATGGTGAAGAGAAATAAAAATAAAACATTTCTGAGAATGTGGGAGAGAGTACAAACAAATAATGGTTAGAGAAAATAGAATAATTAAATAGGGCATATTGACCAATTTTTAATGTTGATTTTGAAAAATATACAAAGGGGGGGTTATTAAGCCCACTATGTGTTAGTTGTATTTATTGTTAATGGATTTTAATGAATAATTATTTTATTGATCTTTATATATTGGATACGTATCAAAGAAGTAGGTTGACTATTTAGTTAAAAAATAGAAAAATATTTATGAATATAAGAAATTCCAAAAATGAGTATAAAATGAAATATTTGTTTTGATATTGGATGAAATATTATGCAAGATTGGCTTAGAAGTTGGAAAAATTCCTTACCCTGAATTCATTAGGATCTAGTATTATTATTATTGGAAAAATTTATTTTATTCTAGAATTTCCCTAAAAATTTTAACTTGAGTGTTTTTATATATCTATGATGGAAGGAATATGAAGTTTCTATAAATAGTTTTTGGATGGAGACTGAATCCAGTAATACATAGAAACAATTTATCAAATTTTTATTGTTTTACTATATTTTCTATATTTTTAATACAAAAATATTCTGGGAAATTGATAAAAAGTTTGTATGACTCATTGTCTTAACTTTTTTGTCAATGTATTAATGATGTATGAAATAAATTTTTTATTTTGGTGATGGTTTATGTAGTCTGGAGTGTTTAAATATAGTGTAAAATGTCAATGAAGTAATCTAATCATTGGAAGTAGTAATGATACTCACACTGCAATTCTTAATACTCTACCATAGATTTTTATTGAGGAAGAATGATTGCATTGTAAGAAGTTTATACGCTGCAAAGGAGACCAAATTGGTTTTTTTGGTGGACCATAAAAATTTATGTTCTCTACATCCTAATAATTGTCTACAATGAAAAGATATATGAGTATATTTTCTATGCCTCTGGAATATTTAAGACCTCATCATATAAGAGTCACCACATTTTAATAATACATAGATGAGATTCTCATTCCATCGATGAAGGACTGTTCCACAAAATAAAAATTACAGGTTGATTTTGGTATCCTTGGAATTCATTAAGTGCATGGATCATAATCATTTCCACATTATAATCAATTCATATCAAGGTAGTCCACACCTCATGAGGGGGGTGTACACCGAGCTACTCTATTTTTTATAAATTAGTGGGCCTGGAAAATTTTGAACCTCCCAATTGTATTACAACACCATGTTGTAATTGTGTTCATGTTGTTAAAAAATAACCAATTTGAACTACTATTCTGTAAATAAAATAGGTTTATATCTCTTAGAGAGTGGATATCTAAAAAATTAGGGATAGTTTGAAAAACCTTGATAAATTTTCTTTATCTAATTGATTTGGTTGGTATTTAATTTTTTAATAATTATCAATTTTAATTTGATGGTAATGATTAAGTGGAATCTGATCTAAGGTATGTTCTTAAAGAAAAGTATTTGAATTTAAAATTTTAAATTCAAATCCAAGTTTTGTGAATAAGGGATGTATGTGAATATCAAAAAATATTTGAACATAAATATTTTAAAACTGTTATTCCCTAATGAGAAAAATATATGTTCATGATAAATAATGATATTTTACCTTTTTACATTACTAAAATTGAATTAAGACTCAAATAATGTGAAGAAGAGATACTGTATTTTTGTTTTTACATATATGTATAAGATATAAGTTAAATAGATACAACTTAGTCTTATTGTCCATTATAGTTGAAGAAGAATGAAATGGGTAATGTAATGGTTGTTCATTTTAAACTTTCATATGAAGGAGATGTTTCTTATATCATGTGGAATATATTATATAGAATAAGAGGAAACTGAATTTAGTTTAGATATAATGAAGAGAAAAAGTATAAGTTATGTGATTTTTTATTTCCATAAAAAGGAATATGACCTTCATGTTGTTGTGCAAGTGAAATAATGCTAAGATATAGATCAAAAAATACATCAAAAAATGGTAGAGTTATAAATTAGTGAATTCCATTATTAACTTTTTCCCAAATTCATATCACTATAAGGTGTGTGATGCACATATGTATGAGATATATTGAAGCATAGTTATAAGAAGTTAAAACATGAGTCTTTAGGTTTTACCCTACTCATTGTAACTCACATAAATAATTGTTTGGGATGTGTTATAATCGGGGAATATAGTTCACACCAAAACTAATCATATCCCATTGATTTTTGAAAAATGTAAATTAAAACATCTCTTGGGTTTGAGTGTTCAGTTATTTATAAAAAAAGTTTTTAATAAGTATATATAGAACAATGTGAACCATTAAAACATAATAATAGAAATAGGAAAAGGGAAATAAAATAGAATTCTAGAGTATAAATACGATTTATTATCACCAACCCACACCGAAACCCCCTATTGTTTTTCAAATCCAAATAGTCCCCCCTCAGAATGATGATTTAGAGGATGAATCTTCTTTAAGATAGATTGATTTTATTTTGAAAGGATAAAATCTCTATGAGTGTTATTTGAAGGGGATAATTTGATATCAATGTTGAATTATATTTCAACATGTGATATAATTATAGGAGGAATAATTAAAGGTTAAAATACTTATTTGGTAGAGAGATTGAATGTAAATCTTTGTCATTTTTGAATAAACTTGAAAAATAGAGAATCTATAGTCTTGTTGAGGATAAAAAGGATCGACATGTGGTATCAATAGTGATTTAAAAAAGTTACCATGAAGAATCAATGATGAATATGGTTATACATGTTAAAATATTGAATTATAATTGGTAAAAAGAATGATTTTATATGAAACAGATTTCAAATTCATATATAAGTTTTTAAAAATATTATTATTAAGAAAATATGAAAAATATAATGTTATATAATTCCATTAATAAGAGGCAGAAGTCCTTGAATAATATTCTAGCAACATATTTAAGAATAATATATATTAATGGAAGTATATTTGTTCTTTATAAACTATAAATGTTATATAATATTATTGTATTTTAGGACACTTAAATGTGCAAACTAGAATGAATTATCATATAAAAATAGTGTCTATGCATTAAAAATTAACACAATATCTAGTATTCAAAATTTTGGAAAGAAAATGGATTTAGAGATGAACATTCAATGGTTATTTACCCTTATTTGAGAAAGGATATGTCATGGGAATAAAGGAATATCATATATATGAAGTGGTATCATTAATTTCCCACTTTTAAGTGGTATGAATGGATAATTTGTGTGGAAACATTAATACTCCATTAAAATTATTTCTTAAAAACTGAAAGTGATTTGTAAGTGTGTTTGAGATAACAATTAGTTTTTTCTTGTATGAATTAAACTAATCAAATTTTATGTTTTTGTAAGGAAATTAGAGCATGACATGGAAGTACATAAGGTTTAAAATATTGACTCGTGTTTCCTATATCATGTTTTGAGTCAATATTAAGAAAGGATTTACTGATTTCTCTTTTCCAAAGGGAAACTTAAACCACCATAATTTCTTAAAAAGAATACAGATATCAAAGAATCTTAATAAAAAAATGTTACACTAACAAACAGATTACTACAATTATAATGTACATTAATATTTATACATGTGATATTACAAAAATTGTTTTTGTGATATGAAGGGGAATAATACTCTATCATAATTTAATGTTTTTATTGGTTTGAAATGAATTTATTTTCTTTGGTAAATATGGTTCAAAATTATTATTGACAAAGAAGGAGTGAAAATGGTATGATCCATTCACATTTTACTAACAATGGGGGAGAGAGAATAGGTCTATAAAATATAAATGGTTGAAGGATCCAACATTTCATGAAAAATAGGGACATATTATCTGAGTTTCTAATTTTCTATGATTTTATAGATGTTGGTATTGTCAAAAAATCCTATGGGGGGTAATGTTACAACTAAGAGGTCATATGTTAGAATTGTTGATAATAACCAAGAAGAAATAAAATAGTAACATCATGACCCAAATCACGAGGTCAACGATGGAATTCTATATAACCTCAAAAATGCATCTTCATATTCTAGAGGCAATTGACCAGAAGCATGGTTCTAGGGTGGAAACGTGAGTAAACTATACATTCTATTAGAGTTCACAATAACAAATAAATAACCAAACATATAGATATTATACAATATAGGTAAGAGAAAAAGTAATAAAAAACCATCCATAATATATGAATGCAGAAACAATATACACAATATTCATGACTAGAAATAAGGCACTAATCACCCACCAGGCCGATCACATATAAAAATTAGGAATGAAAAAAGGTACAGTAGGCTCTGAAACACAAATAATCACCTCATCCTTCCCTCTATATTTGTATTCATCTATCCTTCTCAATGAGAAAACTTGGGACTCAACCCAAATTTCATATATAATAAGTGATGGATTCTTGGGTAACCAGGTTCAATGGTTACATAATTAGTGGGTTAGTGTAACATTGTAGGACTCTTCCAACATAGTCCAGTGAAAATCCATTAAAATTTAAGACACTACCAACATAGTACAGTACACATCTATTAAAATTTTGTTTATATACATGACATAATCTCAATAGAAAGTATCTATTAAATATATAATAGTTCAAATAGAGAAAATAATCACCAATGAATAAAACTAAAACTAATACCATATATAAAATATTCATGCACTTACAATAATTCCACAAAGCCCCGGTTACATCTTCTATGCATTGATACGGGTATGGATTCAAAATTATATTAGCATAGATCATAAGATATGCCTCATGTTCTGTCATCAGTTGGAACCATATGCATATCATATTGTGGTCCACAATTAGGGAAACATCGTACCCCACACCCTAATAGTGTTTGTTATGTGGATAATAAACACCCCACACTGATGGTTTCTATTATTACGAATACTACATGAACCACACTAATTGTGGTTGTTATAAATAAAACCACACATATCGCCCAGGTGGTGGTCAGTATCCTCTGATGATGATAAGATATAACTGACATATTTTACATTATTGGAACATCACATCAATGTTCAATGGATTCCTCCTACATCAACTTGTAGTCAATGGATTATCAATTCCCATGCATGGGATAATCCTGATTCATAATCATGTACATTATATAACACATAACATCAATTTATCCATGGCCCATAGTAATCATCATTTAAACACACTCCCCTTATAAGTGGAAATCTAGCTAAAACTGAGCAACATGATCATCCTGATGTGTGAAGAATGTTTCCACTAGAAATACAATTCCAAAATCAATTCATATCATAGAAATGATCAATAATTATTCCAAGAATAATTATTAGGAGGCTACACACAAATATTCTTATCACATACCAAAATAAAGGCAAAAATATTGTTTCTGAAGCATTCATTGGGGCGCATACATCCATATGTTGAGGATGATGAGGATGCACTGACTGTTTCCATGCATTCCCGCATTCCAAGGGTGGGAGGAATCCAATTCTTATTCAGGGACGTTTTATCCTTAATCAAAACTGGATTATGGGATTTCAGTTCTTTCTTCTGTAGATTCCTCCTCAGAATGTTTCACCTAGTCCGGGTCCCCCTTAATGATTTAGATGTTGTTCTTGAAACTCTTCCTAGTGACATGTCTTCATGGACACCAGTTAATTAAACTACTTCTGTCGGGACATTCCAAGGGGTCCGGTCAGGGAAGCAACCTTTGGTCAGAGGATTAGTTACATTGGACATCACTGGAATGTCTGGATGCCGGAACACTAGTTCATCTAGATTTATTATTCTTATTATAGGTCTTCTCGATGGTGCGGAAGGCCAAGGAATCCCACATGGATATCTAGGAATTATATGCCATAGGCATGTATTTGAGCTTTTCCTATGTTTCCCATGTTTAACATAGCGTATGCCACAGGTTTAATGTCTAGCGGAGATGGATCGGACTAATCAGAACACTGATTAGAGTGGATCAGATGGTTGAAACCCTAGAGTGAACACTGATGCCGTGTCTAACGTGTGTTTAGTTACACGATTGTTTCTAAATGGCAAGGTAAATGAGGTGGTATGGTCCCACCGGGTTGTGGTGGCCCAAATAAGAATCAGGATGCATGATGGAGGGTTGAGAGTTAATGAAGAATGAAATGGAACCAACGTCAGGATGATGGTGAGGTACGTCTAGAGTCATGAAGAGACATCTTATGTATCCCCATGGCAGGGAATCAATGTCTGCAATGTTCTTGAAGAAATGAGACACCTAAGCAGGCGACCTGTATGAAGGGGACCCGGAGGAAGTAGAACCTCCAGGTTAGGGCATGAAATTGGGGTGTGTACGGAGGACAGCAACCTGATTACAAGCTGGGGCTAACATGTGATTAGTAGCATGATATTTGGTCTAATTCTAGAGGGGCATACCAAAAATGTGGGTTCTAATGGAGGGGACTAAAATGGATTACCGCTGGATGGGGTTGACAATGACTTGTCACTGAATGGGGTCAACAACGGCTTACCACTAAATAAAGCTGAACCTCGGGGAGGCTTCCTTCGTTCCCTGTCTAGGAGACATGGATCAAAGCCCACATAGTTCGAATGCGTACAGTGTAAAATCTTGCATGATGAAAAGGGGGATACAGTTTAATGTCATGCAGGACGGGGGCGAACCGACATGAAGATGGTCGGGACCAGTGGGTGTTGGGCTAGAACATTATGGAGGATTCTTACATACCTCTCCTTGGCAAGGATTGAAGTCCACATAGTTTTGTAGGAGTGGTAACTGATGAGATGATGTTCAGGAACAATGGTTGTTGGGCTTGAACCTCAGGGGGGCTTCCTACATACCTCGTCTTGGCAATGATCAAAGTCCATGTAGTTCTGGATGGTGTTCGTGAGACGATGTGAATATTGTCGGGAACAATGGGTGTTGTCCTTGAACCATAGGGAGGATTCATATATACCTTTCCTTGTAAAGTATCATAGTCCACGTAGTTTAGGAGGATTGGTAACTGACACGAAGATGGTCAGGACCAATGGGTGTTGGGCTTGAACCTCAGGGATGCTTCCTACGTACCTCGCCTTGGCAAGGATCAAAGTCCACGTAGTTCGAGATGATGTTGGTGATTACATGCTAAGGAGGACCCGAGAGGATGTAGTTGTCAATTTTTACTCTAAGCCCATGTTCGTCATTCTCAGTGTGAGAAACAAGAGACAGCAAAGACCCGATGATCACATCATGAATGGTGGGTTCGTGGGAAGTGGAGTGGGGATTACGTGTGGCTAGCGACCCAAATAAGAAACATGGTCTTACTCTAGGATGGAAGCCCATTGGTGACAAAACCCAGCGGGAGAGGGATTTGGCACCGATGAAAGGAAGTATCCGTTGCCCAACCCCCCTCTAGTCTTTGGAAAAGAAGAATATAGGAGTAGGGGTGATGCCTCTTACAAGAAAGGCTATGCGATTAAACCAAGGTGGGTGGCCTTTCCTTATGGATAGATGCTTCCCCAATAAAGAGAATATCATTCCATGTGAGGAATTATTTCACTCCCATGGAGACTAGTGGTCGTAGAGAATTCTTGAGATGAGGCACCCTGTGTACAATGCATGGGGCAAGGTCACAGTTTAACATCATGAGCTGAGGACGACGGTGCTTGGCAGTTTAACATCCTGTAGCTCGGATGAGGTGGGTTTACCCCGCACCCCTTAGGACATACATAACTGATGATTTCCCACCATTAGGGAAGTGAAGTCATAAGCAACGCCGTGGTGAGGGGGTGTTATGGAGTGATCCATTGATGGGTCCATGTTAGTGTGGTTATATGAAGAAGCAATAGTCGTTAGCGTGCGTATGAAAAGAAGCATGAGATGAAAAAACACAACCCGAAGCACCACCCAAGGAACATTTAAATCACTTCATGGAAACCTTGAGGTTCACATGGGAATAGGATTTGTGGAGACAAGGGGTTCATAGGTAGAAGCCTGGTGAATCTCTGGTGCTCCATGAAGTGGAGGGGCTTCGTGAAGGGGTGTGCTTCACAATGTGAAGTGGCCTAGCCTAGGCATATGACATAGGTGCATATAGAAGGTGATTTGCGATGTGGAAAGGCATTTTTGGATCAGTGCTTTGCGAAGAAAGGGTTCCTTGAGAATCATACCATTGAGAAGCAATGTGCTTCGCGAAGCAAAGTGACCCTACCTTATCATGTGTGTCAAATGTGCTTAGAGGGTATTTCTTAAAGAATAACTACTCCAAAAATTCTCGAGTCCCCTTGGAAATCCCCTTCCTTCACAGAGGCCCGTGGGCTCCGCAAAGGGAATACCTCTTTGAAGAGGGGTTGAATTCATGCCAAGGGGGGGCACTTCGCGATGAAAAAGTACGATGAAAAGCTCTTGTTTTGCAAAGTGGAAATTTCTTCGCGATATGGGAGCAAAGAAGGAGAAATGTTAGAGGATCCATCTGTTGGGCTCGAGGGGAGCCCAGTATTTATAGGAAAGGGGTGCCATGAAGCAGAGTTCGCCTGGCGTAAGACACAGAACCACGTGGTGGATTTTTGAATGTCAAATAAGTTTGTGGAGCATCCCACCTCATTGCTTCGTGGAGGGTTTGTTAATGTCAAATGGGTTCACGCAGCCTCCCGCCTCCTTTCTCAGTGGAGGGTTCGCAAACATCAACTGGGTTCAGAGAGCCTCCCACCTCCTTGCTATACGGTGGGTTCACGAATGTGAAATGGGTTTGTAGAGCCTCATGACTCCTTGGTCCACAGTGGATTCGCGAAGGTAGGGTTTCGTGCTGGCCACGGGGTTATGGGGGCTCCATAAACAGGCTTCTCAAGGTAGCTCCAATTCTTTCCATTTGTTCTTTTTATTCACAAATTTTGGTGCCAACAAATGCCTCCCATCAGACTGGGAGCTGATGAGAAAATGAGGGTCAAAGTCTAATTAAAAATCTCCAAAATCCCTCAGTCAATCACAAGTCTGACTCTGGAAGGAGGTTCATAATGTGGAGAAAGGACGTGTGGGATGAACACACCGCAAATATCTTCATGGTTGGATGAACCCTAAAGCGTCAGTGGTCCGCTCCTTTAAATAGGGGACCTAACCTCTCTTTTTTATATTATCTTCTCTAATGTTTTGGCCCTTAGCGCCCTCAATTCACGAAGCTATGCATACTCCATGATTGATCTATGCGAATCGGGCCTTCTTCCACATAGCACACAACAAGTCTTTGACATTGTGTCAGTGCGCTATGCGACTTGCGTTTGAAGGCCTGGGCAGGGCTTTGTGAACTACCTCCGTGAACGAGATGTGAAAAAGAGCTTCACAATCTAGAATAAAAACACGTACAAATATAAAAAACTAAATGGATCACCCAGAGGCTATTAGCGGGTCCTTCTGGATGTTACCTAGATGGAGAATATGGTGAATATCTTGGGTCTAGGGGAGTCCGTTTGAAGCCATCCAGAGCCGAATTCGCTGGTGGTGCAGCTATCAGAATTCCAAAAGAACTATCTGTTGTGAAAGAGGCTTACTCTATATGGAATTAGACTGAGGGATGATGTCTTCATCCCTGAAGTGAGCAAGGACGGACCATCTTACTGTTTTTGGAGCACGTCGTGTCAGTGCTAGTGGTTCAGGGCACTTGAAGGCCATTCCTTGGAGAACATCACGCCCCTTAATGCTGATTGTCTGTAAAACCATTTGGATGACATTGATGGAAATGCACTACATCCAAAGACATATCCCCCACTGTACTAGACTATCTTGAAGGTAGCCTTAAGGAACCCGAGAAAGGGGTGGTTTGATGAGTGGGTTCTGTGCTAGGGAGGAAATTTCACAGATGACTGGGCCTAGGCCTACTGGGTTGGTGCTTTGTGTGAAGAATTTGGGGCTGAGTTGAGGAGAGTTGGCATGTATGAGGCGGCTTGGGACTCCAAATTCTATATTTATCAATTGAAACATTTGATGCCAGAGTTGCTGATCAGATGGTCATCGTGGAACAATATCTTCCATTTGCACCATGGAGAGGTCAACATTAGTCTATGGGACCTGCATCAGATTTCATGGGTCCCAATATCAGGGGAAATGTATGATGAGTTCCTCCCCATTAAGAGTGTGTGGGAAGACCTAGAGCAGATGCAACAACTGGTAGTGGCGTTAATGAACCTAGTGTCGGGAGGAGACAGGGAAGAAAAGAGGGGCATCCATTTCAGATGAAGGTTCAAGTAGTTCCTGAACTTCTCTGAAGATAGGAAATTTCAATTGAGTCCTTGAACTTGCCCGAACGGAGATCAACGAGGAAAGAAGAACTCGTACTTATGGATCTTGGGGGATATCCAATAGGAGATGTGGGGATTAATCATCAATAATGAGTAGCAATCGGTAGTCTGGTTGGTTTCCTTTATAGCGATGCCCCACTACGGTTGGATCCTGCTGGCGAGGGACACAAATATGAACGTCTGACCAACCATGTTTATCAGGGTGTCCTTGCTGGCGATAGGAGGGTGGGTCAACCTCAGGATCCTGAATCTTGCCATGATGTACAAGATGCTGTGGAATATCAACGAGGGGAAGAAGCCACAAGAAATATGTGGGCCATTCAACCTCCAATATGGGTGGATAATAGCGCATGTTAGGGGGGTCGATGAATATCCGAACCTCATCTCTCCTCCAGGGTAAAACACCTATCTTTTCATTATGAATGTCGCAGGGAGTTTTCAGGCCAAGCTGACCATGCAGTCGGTACTGAACTGGGTCTGGAAGGTATAGGAGTACAACATTCACCCATTCTTGTTTCAAATGGGTGTATTCATCGATGATGGTTAGGGAACATAAGAGTATCGGCCCATCCTATTGGCCTTTCAAGGTAGAGTCCTGGTGGCACGGGTGGACCGTGATCCACTCTGTGAGTTGTACACCCTGCACCGATTTTCAAGGAAAGTTTTTGTACATGTAGTGAATGACGCCAAAGGTCTATTAGGGGGTGAAACACAAGGAGCACTCATGCGTGATGAGACAAATGTGGCTCATGTTCACACGGGAAGATGGGAAGATACAGAACGAGATGCCTCTACCGACATCTATCTTCGGGTTGGTGAACGAGCATGCCCAAAGCTAGGAGGCGGCCTACCTGGGAGAGAAGTTGAAGCAGCCAAATGTTTGGTCCGATGATGGTGTACCTCCCCATCTTAGAGACTATGGTCGGAAGGAGGTAAGGAACTCCTTTAGTGGTGGGGATTCTATGGTGCTGAGGCCTATACTGGTTGAGGGGGAGGCAGTGGCAGCAGATCTAGCAGTGGCAGTGGACCTGAAGGTCCTCGAAGAGTAGATTTATCTAGAGGGGAGTCCACCAAGAGGATTCCACAGGATATCCCCTCAGGATTCGGGGAAGCGGTTGTGCCATATAGACATGCCAAATAATGTTGTCTTCCTAGAGGTGTGGGACATATAGGATGTCAATAGGAAATTTGTCAGCCCATCTGAGATGTGGAAACACTTCAACCACATCAAGATTGACTTTCTGGGAATCAGCCTCGTTAGGGATGACATTGCAGTATCCTAGTCATAGGTGAAGCAATACGTGTCCATGATGTAGGACATTGTGAACTATGGGGGTGCCCCACATCTAATGAAAAACTGGGTGATGGTGTTGTTGGATCGAACATCCCCACTGCAGTTGTCAGCTGTAGAATCGAGGGAGCGATACCCTTTGCGGGCATTATGGGACAAGTCCTCCTGGGGGAAGGAGGCCGGTAGAGGGAGACATTTAATGGAGGGCGAAGTCGGTGATCAAAGCTCATATCATGAAGAATTTGCAGATTCCCTTAAGGTACCATCCCAAGCCCCTTCGTTAGGGCCTGCTTCCAGATCATTTTGAACTCCTTCAAAATATTTGAACTATATTGGAGGACCCCATACACTAAACTTGTTCCTGCCCTATAGCAGAGGTAGATGCAAGGCCTTCAAGATTTGTTCCCACTGTTATGGATATTAGTGAATCCAGCAGGGAAAGGATTCCTGAGGTGGCTCATCTGGAGTTTTCAAACCTTCCAACGATATACAGAGGGCCTCGCCTCGGGGTCCTGATGGAAAAAACCCAGGAAAAATACCATGAGTTTGATCTTTATAAGTCTCCTATACAAAATTCATGACTACCGCACATCGATCAATATAATTGAAATCTGTGAAATTCTTGGTATGCACAGTTCTTCAAATGGCGTGGGTTTACTTGGAGAGGTTGATTGGTACTTTTGGTGGCACTTTTCCCAGTGGAATATTGGTGGCCGTGGAGGTAGATATACAGACGGACCAAGTGGCAGTGCTCGTAATCACAGGTGGGACACTTAGCAGGGTGGGGCCTGTAATTATTGAAGTGGGATCTGAGGATGAAGATTGATCAAACAAAATGGGTCCTGCCATGCCTGATCAGACACCAGAGGCAAACCCTACTGATGAGTTCTTGGAGGTGTTCCCTGTGTATGAGCCTACCAACCCCATATACTAGGACAAAATGGCCTTTGATGAAGAGGATGGAAATATAGTTCATTTCCATACATGGAAGTTGATCAAGTGCTTCCTCAATGACACCCCTCAAGCACAATGGATAGACTAGATTGAGGGACTTCGTTTGTGACTGCATGAATAGTGTGGTGGATAGGTGAACACCCAACATCCTCACATGCTCGTCTAAGATCTCAGGGTGGAGAAAATTCGAGAGTATGACAGAGGACTTGGCATGAGTTGGAAGCAGGGAAAAGTGGGGAACATCAAGAGACTCTAGGATGCTGAAAAAAAGATTCAGCAGCTGCACAACTGGGCAGATGAACCTTAGGCTTGCCTCGACACGCAGTCAGATATTATATCATGGCTAATGGCCTAGTAGGCTGAGGCTGAAGAGAACATGAGATAAACCACTGAGGAGATGAACATTTTCCTATCGAACGAGGAGAGGGCCCTCATCGTAGAAGAAAATCTATACCCCCTCACTACCGAAGAGAAACAGTAACTGAACTGGAAACAACGAGTCTAGATGCCACAAGATTGTTGGTGGCAGAGCTGAAATGCTCTTTTGATGGGGTCAAAACATCCATGAGAGGGGTCGATCCTTCGGTACCAAGATGCTTGTATCTTTTGAACATACTTTCATGCTTTAAAAATTTATGATAGATTCATGCATGAGTTCTGTTACTCATTTTTGGTCTATTTTATTTTCATTATATTCATAGAACATCCAGCAATAAGTCCCTAAGCTCACGTGGGTTAGTCCCAATGCGAGAAACAAGGGATGACCACCTTATCATTCCACATGAATATAAGAGTTGAAATCGAGCTCCCAACATCCATGATTTGAACAACCAATCTGGATTTCAGATAAGAAAGGGAGAGACCTGACTGGAGGATGAAGCTCTCGGAACAGTCGAATATTTGCTTTCCCAGTGTTCTCTAATGCATGAGTGGGGTAATGCCAGGGGCATTGGAATTAATCCTAACATTGGGGAGTGGAAGGTGTGAATCACAATACCCAAATTTGGAACACCATAGTGATGGAATGACAATGATGAATAACTGTTGATTGTGTTTGAAACATAGTATCCTTTTTGTGTAAGCCTGAAATGGGGATAATAAATGAGGGCCGACCACTGACCATGTTCGAAACACAGGGCATGACTCAACATTTCATCCATTAGTCTTCTAGAACGTTGGCCCAGGATAGTAGGCGGGCTATAGGCCTAGCATGCATATTGTTAGGGGGTTCCTTTAGATGTGGAGGAAGAGGATCCAAATAAAGTGCATGCAATGTGTGGAGTGTGTCATGATTGGTTGTTCGAATGGAGTCCAACACTTTTGAAATTATGCCACTGTAGTGAAGACACATTTGGTGGGTGCATCGGTCTGATCAGAGATCAAACATACTTTCAAGTGGGACCTCTCTAGAAAGTACCTGGAATGGAATGTAGTTTTACGTCATACCAATGAGGAAAATAGACACGTAGTTTAACGTTGCATGGTGAGGAAAATTCACATAGTTTTAAGGTCATACTTATTGGACCAAGGTTAATAGTTTAAAGTCATGGTACATTGATTGTAGGATCCTAGTTTAAGGTTGTAGAGACTGGACCATGATAGGGGTCGAGGGGCTAGGAGGATTAATGACCCTGGGGTTGGGCCCAAGGTGAAATTCCATGGCATAGCAACGTATCCCATAAAGATATGAATCAATCCAAACATAGTTCTTGAATCATGACTTGGTTAGATACCAACATTGGTAGGGGGAATCCTCTATATAGAGGAAACTCATGCATACCATGATTGACATAGGGCCTCCTGAACATGTTTAGGGTAGAATTGTAGTTTAGTGTCATGCCCTGAGGACATATGGATTCGTACAGTTTAATGTCATATGATAGGACAAGGAGTAAAAGGGAAGATCTCAAAAAGGGATCACGTGATGTGGTATCCATAAACCCAATGTGAATGAGGACATAAGGAGTCCGCACCACACCACATATCCCTAAAGGATGTTCTTTAGGTCAAGGGACCAAAAGTGAAAATTATGTTGGGCCCAAGGTTGAGTAGTCGGGCATTCCTACATATCCTATGAGGATGGAAATCAAGCTACACATAGTTCAAGAGTGCAGATTAAAGTCATGTGGGATGATGAAAGGAATGAATGCCATGGCAGCACCAGTGCGCGTCCAACCAAAACTATAAATCACATGTGAGTCATGCTCGATGTGGGAATCAAGGAGTACTGATGGGACATTCCTAGCACATTAATACACATGTTAGGGGTGATGGTATTCTAGGTGAACAACATCCCAACAATTTCAACCCATCAAATTGGTGCACCTATATGCGAAAAGGTGTAAAACTGAGTATGTTAGAATTCCACATGGACATAAGGAAGTAGAAATATGTGAATCCTGATGCTTGATATCTGGACTGCAATGATGGTGGAGTGATGATAGGGGATAACTTTTGATCATGTGTGAAACACAATATATGTTTTTCATTAGCCTAGAATGGTGATAGACAAATGAGGGTTGACCGCTGACCATGTTCAAAACACAGGACCTGCCACAAATGTCGTCTGAGGTCTAAAGGGATGTTGGCCAAATATGGTCGGTAATCCAATTTGGCATGAGACCAGGTAGTAAAAAGGGGTCCCTTTAGACGTCAAAGAGGATGAGAATCCAAATAACGGGGTCAGGAATCTTGGACATGGAATGAGGGAATGTCCCAGGGAAAATTACACACTTCGGGCACTACCACAACGCATCTGAGTACGACAATATGACGTATCAGATAGAAGGAGTTGAGTCACCCTCCAAGGATAGGGGTTCGGGGGTCAGACACTTCCAGCTAAAGGTCATAGGGTGTACAATTAAGGGGGACTTGATTTAATGGACTGTGTGTAGGGTGGTTGTTTCCCTCAGAATTCAGGGATGACCTCCTTGATGGGAGGTTCAAACATTTCGATCGGTTTCTAACGGGTTTTTTCATAGAACCGAAATCATCCAATGATTCCACATCCATTTGGATGTACATTCCAAAGGTTGGCGCTCATTAGTTTGTGGACTGATGAGGCTTAGGAATTTTCATTGTTCGAGAGGATGGGAGGTCAGACTCATCACACATTTTTGAGGGGAATTACTGTATACTCCGGGACTCTCTTTATAGATTTAAGTTATGTTTGTGAATCCCTATTACATTACCAAGTATAAAATGATATTTCCTTCAGATTTTACAATGAATGATTAAATAATTAGGAAATTAAGAGAATCTTTTATATGTATTCGATGTACTTCATCAATAGAGAATCATCTGTATTTATTTGAGATTCTTGGTCAATGGTATCCTTCGGCACATTTATATAGAAGTCTCTTGGTCATTATGATGACCATGCTAGTTTTGAAGCCGCTCAGTGGGGCACTTAATGTTTATTGTCATTCAGATGGACATGGATTATTTCAGAGTTGGGATAGAACTTACAGATAGGCTACCTACGTATCCTTTGTTTAGAATAGGAATCAGAACCCGCGTAGTTCGAGTAAGGGAGTATGATGTTTATGATTGATGGCTCAAAGGAGGATGTCATAATAACTTTTACACTCTAAGCTCACGTGATTCATGCTCGGTGTGAGAAACAAGAGGTATTGGTAAAAATTAGACAATTGTTCCATGAAAGATTCAATAATAAGAAATAATGTGGGACTTATGTGTGTATGACTGCCAAGATAAATGAAGATTAGGATTAACTTCAGGGAATAAATCCAAGAAGAGGGTCTATAAAGTTATATGTGCTTCATGGAGATTTGAATACTCTAACTGGGGGCTTACTCCTGAAAAGGAGGCCCAAATTAGGAGAGGACCTATGATTGAGTTTTACTCCCGAGATGGAATCCCAGATCAAAGGTAAATTAGGACTGGTTAAGAGAAATTAAAACTGGGGCTTGCTCTTGAAAAGGGATTCCCGGGTTAAGGGACGTGAAAAATTAAGGGACTTGGGGCTTACTCCTAAAGAAGATTCCCATATTTATGACTAGGGCTTACTCCTGAAAAGGAGGCCCATGTTAAGAGAATTATGGTTGGGGCTTACTCCTGAGGAGGATGCCCATATTTGAGACTGGGGATTACTCCTGAAAAGGAGGCCCATGTTAAGAGAATTATGTTTGGGGATTACTCCTGAGGAGGATTCCCATATTTGAGACTGGGTATTACTCCTGAAAAGGAGGCCTAGGTTAGGGGAGTGGGGATTACTCCTAAAAAGGAGGCCCAAGTTAAGATAATTATGGTTGGGGCTTACTCTTAAGGAGGATGCCCATATTTGAGACTAGGGATTACTCCTAAAAAGGAGGCCTAGGTTAGGGGACTGGGGCTTACTCCAGAAAAGGAGGCCCATGTTAAGAGAATTATGGTTGGGGCTTACTCCTCAAGAGGATGCCAATATTTGAGACTGGGGCTTACTCCTAATAAGGAGGCCCCGGTTAGGGGACTGGGGCTTACACCTGAAAAGGAGGCCCAGGTTAAGAGAATTATGGTTGGGGCTTACTCCTGAGGAGGATGCCCATATTTGAGACTGGGGATTACTCCTGGAAAGGAGGCCCAGTTTAGGGGAATGGGTCTCAATCCTGAAGAGGAGGCCCAGGTTAAGATAATTGTGGTTGGGGCTTATTCCTGAAAAGGATGCCCATATTTGAGACTTGGGATTACTCCTGAAAAGGAGGACCCGGTTAAGAGAATTATGGTTGGGGCTTACTCTTGAGGAGGATTCCCATAT
Organism: Viscum album; assembly: GCA_963277665.1. Classification (NCBI taxonomy): domain Eukaryota; kingdom Viridiplantae; phylum Streptophyta; class Magnoliopsida; order Santalales; family Viscaceae; genus Viscum; species Viscum album. The sequence goes on from OY728153.1 coordinate 1,923,002,209, forward strand.
TTGAAACTGGGGATTACTCCTGAAAAGGAGGCCCATGTTAAGAGAATTATGGTTGGGGATTACTCATATGGAGGATTCCCATATTTGAGACTGAGGCTTACTCCTGAAAAGGAGGCCCAGTTTAGGGGACTGGGGCTTACTCCTGAAAAGGATGCCCAGGATAAGAGAATTATGGTTGGGGCTTACTCCTGAGGAGGATTCCCATATTTGAGACTGGGGCTTACTCCTGAAAAGGAGGCCTAGGTTAATGAGTTCTCTCCTCTTTAAAGGATGAGGTTGAATGAATGAAATCTCAATCTTTAGTGACATAATTATTTGTAAATAACTAGGTTTTCAGAGATATTACATAGAGTTTCATTTAGATTAGGAAGTAAAATCAAGAAATCATGCCATAAATGGCATTGAAGAGTGTCTTGAAGATTGAATCATAAATAGGAGAGGTGGGATGGCTTAAGAGGGGTTAAATGGGTAAGAAGTGCACCCAAAAAGGGAGGGGCACACAAGTCCTGGCGGGCGTGCAGGTACTGCGTGGGTGCGCAAGTCCTGGTCGTGCAGGTATACCTGCGCGACACATGAGTACTTGTGTGATGGTTAACCAGTAGGGTAATACTTGAGAGACTCTTGGTTAAAGCCTTTAGAATCATCTTGAGGTTCTTCCAGAAGAGTGGTGCGCAAGTTCTATTGAAGGAGTAAGGCGGTGCACAAGTGTGGCCATTTCCCTTAAGGGCTGGACACTCAGGCGCGCAAGTGTTGATGAGTTTCAATACTTAGGCCTTCCTCCCCCTCTTTAGATCTTCCGTTCTAGGTAATTTAGAGACCCGGAGCTTGATGTACATTGAAATTACATTACTTTTGCGGAATACTTATTACATAACAAAAACAGGCACCAAAGGACTGTAATTGTTTAGTGCCTTTGGAAACATGGAACATAATCTTCTAATCTTGGGGAAAGACCCTCAACATCTCCCATAAAGATCTTCTATTTTTTAACCTAAAACATTTCCTTATATCCTGGGGAAAAGAAAACATAAAAAGGGTGAGCTCAAATGCTCAGTAAGGGTAAGCATGGATAAAATGAAACAAATCATATACATTTGATCTTAAAAACATGAACATAATGTTTAAACATCAAAAGCTCGATCAATGACATAAAACATGGAAGTACGTAAGGCATTAATCATAAAGGAACATCAATCATGATAAAATAGCATGGGAATAAAAAATGTGATTGTGGCATCCATTAAGCACATGTAGTTATTTCTATATTAGACAAGGCATTGCTGCCAAGACCATCTTAGTGGAAAAATTCCCTTTCTGAATCGAGTTCACTCCTCATTCCAATCATGTAACACTGAACCAGATTAACTTACCGTTCCATCCATTTCTATCTCATGAGATATAAATCTTTACCCAATGCTTTGGAGGGTGATATAGGTCCACCCATCTCATAATGAAATCATTCTTACTTGTTCCATAAAATAAACATACATCATTCACAATAACCCAACGAATAAAATGGGTTTCGTAAACATCATCCCATCATCACATAATCCATATAAAAGAAATGAATATCATTTCATAATAAGAAAAGTGAAACCATGTAAATCATAGATACATGATACTTGAAACATACACATATGAAATAATGTTATCTTAGATGAAAAATGGTTTTGATAAAACACTTGAAATAAATTCTTGAGAAAAATATCCTTTCTTATTCAAAATAATTTTATTTTCACAAAATGTGATACAATTTTAAAAGAACATGATTTTGTTGAAAATAGTCATGAAATATTTTGGAGGAAGCTTCATGAAAATAAAGATTTATAAAACTGTAAAAATCTGTTCGTGTCGTATAAGTTAAAAAAACATTCTTCTTGTACTTTTACCATAAAAGTCAAAAAGTACATTGTAAAAGAAAGATTCCATACATACCATGTAGTAAAAGTAAAAAATGGGTAAAAAGGAAATTCAACATACATGAAACCATTTTTAGGAAACATGGACATGGATGAGAACAATAACCCCAGTAAATACTTACGAATAAACAATCTCGGATAAGAATGAGATTGGAAAAGTTATCCATTACCTTAGGTCTAATATGCTTCGTATAGATCCGAACCTCCTGTATAATTATTTAAATATTGTCATTGACTTATTACATAATCATATTCATTTTTATTATATCATATATGTTTCACTTATGACATTATATTACCCGTTCTTTTGTAAATTCAAAGTAAAAGCAGCGTTTTGGGAAAAATCATTTCATTTATCGTATGTGTTTCGACTTTTCGTTCTTGATATTATTACTTATATCCTGATTTAAATAATTCCAGAATGTAAAACATTATTGATATATAATATATATTCATCATATAAATTTATACTATAGATCAATAAAAGGAATGAAATACACCGTTCATGGAGACGGTATGCCGTATGTACGCATGAACGCTGTTTTCGTTTCCTTGTTGAATTGAATGAAATTAAATAGATGACATACATATATATATACATAAATAAAGTATAATTATTATTTCATATAGTTCATTATTATTAATTATATATACATTATAATCATTCTTCAATGCTTAATCATGGAAAATGAATCTCATTGCGTTCGTGGAGACGGTAGTCCGTACGTACGTACGAGCGATGATATCATTACAATGATCATGGAATTGCATTGGAGTGTATGTATACTATTTCATAATAAATATCAATTTAAAATAATAATATATAGTCATTATTTAAAAAATTATTCCCATCCAAGAAAGGTGGTGGTGGAAAATAGATTACACCACGGCGTGGAGACGGTATTCCGTACGTACGCACGCACGGTGATTTCATTTTCCGTAGGATGGATAGATGGTGAAATAGGTTTGTTTCATAATTATAATAACATATCATTGTATGATTGATACTGATTTTATTACTTAATAATTAAACAACTAAATAAGAATAAGTGGAAGAAGAAATAAAGTTGAAAGAATCGGTAACAGACATTACCTCTTCTTTGAAGCGCCTCTTTGAGACCTCCTCCTAGGGCACTAAATTTGTCTTTGAAGAATACCATAACCTCTAGGATGTTTCTATAGAAGTGGATAAGAGAATTTGGTAGGGTTTGGCCGAGCTTGAAGGCTCAAAGTTGTGTGAGGAAGAGAGGGAGGAGGTGCCCTTTTATAAGGGAGGAGAGGGGCACCTTTGAAAAAACTAAATATATTATTTTAATATAAAGTCATATTCGGTTTTTAATAGCACAAAATTGAGTTATTTAAAAAATAAGGTGGTTATGAGTCGAAATCCTCTCATCCAATATAATTTATACCTGTTTAGGTATCTATTTTAACCTTATCATTTAGATTTAACATTAAGTGAAATAATTTTACTTTTACCGTGTCTTCTTGTTTTCTTACACTATAATGTTAATAAACATACTATAGCAAGACAAACTAACCCCAAGTTTTTTATTATGAATATATATAAACGTATCTGAGTCCTTTGGCCGAACCTTAGATTTATAGGAATAAAATAACAATTACTAATTTAATATTTGTTTTAAAAACTATTTTATGTCAATTTTGACACTATTTGGTAATTGATTTTTGTGGAAATCATAACAGAATTATTAGTTCAAAAAAAGTTAATTAAATCAATAATAACATTTTATATTAACCTATAAAATTAGTGGAATTCATAAAAAGTCTCAAATTACATTTATTTTGGTTTTTATAACATCAATTATGTGAATATTTCATTAATAAGATAATTACTGCATCATCATTGTGTCATAAATAAAATAAATTATTTAATGTCTAAAAATTACAAATAAAATACCATTATGTAGAAAATATTTTTAGTTTTCTAATTAATATTTATAGTATAATTTATCTTATATATAACCCTTTATTAAAAATGATTTACTTATTAAACTTTGATTTTAACTATTATAACCCTTCTTTAAATAAATTAATAATAAATGTCCTAATATAATCCAAGTTGGCCTAAATGGTAATATTTTATTCTTAAGGTTGTTTTTTGTCTAATTAAACTTATCCAATAGAATTAAAACATGTGTTAGGGTAATAATAATATCATTTTTACTCTTAATTACCTTATTTACTTTTAACCGTGGTAAAAAAAGTAAAAAGTTACTATTCACCAAAAATTATTTTCATCTCATTGAACCACATTTTACTTACTAACATCAACCGTGTCTCTCGGATTTTTGAAATTTCACTCACAGAAGCGGTAAAATGAAGTTTTATGTAAATTTTCAAATTCTCCTAGAAGGTGGGTAAAAGACGGTGAAAAGTTTGATAAAATTTTTATATATCTAAAATTTTTATAAAATGACTTCAACGAATTGCATTGAACTGATATAGGTATTATGTATCAATTTTAACCTAAAATAAATTTAAATAAAATAAATAATTATTTAAATAAAAAGTCAGTTTTTAAATAGTAACCCAGTGTTTTCACTATTCATCAAAAATTGAAAGTTTTCAGAGAAATACCAAAATTTCACCCTAGGTTAATTTCGATATTCCGAATCCAAAAATGGATTCCATTTTGAAAGATAAAATTTATAAAATTTCAAAATGTGGTTATTACTATTCATAACGGCTAGTTCATAATAATATTATAATAATATTGTAATAATATCTCGTTTAGTGAAACTTGGTATTGCATACTACACACGCTATCGAGGAAAGTCTTTATTTCCTGTAATGCAAGCCAAGTTAGGGATGCGTGTTGTGCAAGCTCCAGAAGACATTAATGAAATTAAAAAGAATATTTTTCATAAAATCTCGGGGTGTTACATTCTACCCCCCTTAAAATGAATTTCGCCCTCAAAATTTGTCGAGGTTATAAATGGTTTACTACTCGAAAGTTTCATTAATAGAAACCCACATCGTAAAAAGGAATTCTAAAACATTGCTTTAAAAACTGAAGTATGAAACGTAACGGTTACCCAAATTAACGCATCACTGGGTTTTCACATAGGAGAATATAGGTGAAAATATGGATATAGAAGAAAAATCTAACCATTATGTTCGGATGGAGAGTGGTAGAGAACATGGCTATGAAAAAGCCAACAATTACAAAGCCATAAATTTGTGATGATCTAGGGTACCATCTGATTCATCGGATATAAGGGAACTAGGAAAACATTTTTGGAATTCAAGATCATTTCCCTAAAGTTGAAAAATTTGAATTAGAATAAATACTTACTTTATTTTGGTACAATCTCACTGTTGTTCGTGCCTTGAACAATTTACACTTCATATCTTAAAGAAATTAAGTTGAATTTTTTATCCGTGAAGTGTTAGCAGATCATGTGATAGAAGGACGGGTTATTCCATCTGTCTCAAACAAAAGGTTAGAAAAAAGTTATTAAATATATCGTTCCTAAAATGGACTTATACTTCATATATCATGCTGCTTAATATAATAAAACTAGTTTCTACAAAATAGGGACTTCATGTAGGACAGTGGTAGGCGATAAAGTCCAGTCGCACTTCGGTTGTGGGTTCGATTCCCACAGCCTTGTCCGACGTGATGGGCTGTCGCCCGTCCTGCAGGTTGTCCTTTTTCTAAAACTACATTACTATAACATCCCATCAATAATATCAAAAAAATTCTATCTTTAAACAATACTATCTTATGTCCAACATAATCCATTCCAATCTTTATCTAAAATACTTCGGTCCAAGCTTATAGTATAAAGAAAATGATTACTTGAAATGTCATCAACCAGCCATCATTTATCCTCCATTATCTTGTTGGTCACATTCCAATCATGTGAATACCTTAATCGTGTATTCTCTTGAAAAATGAATACCCCATAAACCTTAGTGAAAACATGAATGCTGTCAAAAGTTAACTATTTCCACATACCAAAATCCAAAAATTCTATACACTCAAACCACGATATAACTTCTCCTTATATTAGTCATGAGCTCATGAATACTATCAAACATTTAATTTTCCCCTTATCCCTTCATTATGTGCATATCATCTACTTTCCAAAAATACTGGTACCATTCATCACACACATTCAAAACTTAAGGAAAGACAATAATGTAAAAATACTTAGATGTCTCTTTATTTCATATTACAATGAGATTACTTATACAACATTACACTTGATAAACATGTAGTCATTCCACTACCTTCTTAAACCATTGACCGAGCTTCAACAATTATTTCATCTCACATATCATTTTTAGTCTTTTCTTCATCATCAACATAAATATTACCCATAAGACCATACTGATTCTTTTCATGAGACATTCCCTTAGGGAATTGGTTTTCATAATGCCCGTACATTCCACATTTAAAACATTTAAACATTGTTGATGTCGTAGCAATAAAATTACCCTCATCCATGGTGTTAACTAAACCTTTTCCTTTTCACTTACTGGATTTATGTCATTATTTTCCACACCCAAAGCATCTTCCACTTCCTTTGAAACATTCTCCTTGATGCCTCTTACCACGTGATTTACATAGGGGAAATTGAACCTTCTTTCCTCTATGATCATCATGAAACTCCATCTTTCTCTTATTTGCCGAGTCAGGAAACTTACCAAATTTGAGTTTATTGATCATATTATGAGATTTCTAATTCAGCATAATAAGGATGTTTGGACTTCTAAATCCCATTTCATTTGGTTTCCCATGAAAAATATCATTCCATTGTCCATCATATCCTCCATTATCATGAATCTTCCTTTTTCCAGCCATTTTCTAAAACCCAAAAAGAATAGTGTGAGAGGAAAAAATCATGCTAGGGAAAACAACATAGTAAAGGAGGACTACCCTCAATATCTAACATCTTAGGTTAAATTCTAATATCGTTACCATAGTTCTAGGACTATATCCTATATGTATACTTATCCTTAGGGACATCCCTAGACATACCTTAGAAATATCTCTAGGGATCTCACTAACGTTTTCGCATCCTAGTTTCCAATGGTTGACTAAACCTTTCCTCTGATACCAACTGTAGAGACCGTAAGCTTGACATACATGGACATTACATTACTTTTTCGGAATACTTATTACATAACAAAAATAGACACTAAAGGACAGTAATTGTATAATGCCTTTGGAAACTTGGAACATAATCATCTAATCTTGGTGAAAGATCCTCAACATCTCACATAAAGATCTTCCCTTTTTATTCATACCTAAAACCTTTCCTTATATCCTGGGGAAAAGAAAACATAAAAAGGGTGAGCTCAAATGCTCAGTAAGGGTAAGCATGGATAAAATGAAACAAATCATATACATTTGAACTTTAAATCATGAACATAATGTTTAAACATAAAAATCTTGAGGAATGACATAAAACATGGAAGTACGTAAGGCATAGAGACTAAAGGAACATAAATCATGATAAAATTGCATGGGAATAAAACATGTGATTGTGGAATCCATTAAGCACATGTAGTGATTTATATAGTAGCCAAGGCATTACTACCAAGACCATCTTAGTGGACAAAGTCCCTTTCTGAATCGAGTTCACTTCTCGTTCCTGTCCTGTAACACTGAACCGGATTAACTTACCATTGCAGCCACGTCTATCTCATGAGATATAAATCTTTACCCAATGCATTATACGGAGGTATAGGTCCCACCCATCTCATAATTAAATCATTCTTACTTGTGACACAAAATAAACATACGTCATTCATAATAACCCAACGAATAAAATGGGCTTCATAAACGTCATCACATCCTCACATAATCCATATAACTGAAATGGATATCATTTCATAATAAGAAAAGTGAAACCATGTAAATCATAGATACATGATACTTGAAACACACACATATGAAATAATGTTATCTTAGATGAAAAATGGTTTTGATAAAACACTTGAAATGAATTCTTGAGGAAAATATCCTTTCTTATTCAAAATCATTTTCTTTTCAAAAAAATGTGATGCAATTTTAAAATAAAAGGATTGTGTTGAAAATAGTCATGAAATCTTTTGGAGGAAGCTTCATGAAAATAAAGCTTTATAAAACCGTAAAAATCTGTCTGTGCCGTATAAGTTAAAAAAACATTCTTCTTATACATTTTCCATAAAAGTAAAAAAGTACCTTGTAAAAGAAAGATTCCATACATACCATGTAGTAAAAGTAAAAAATGGTTAAAATGACATGAAACATACATGAAATAATTTTTAGGAAACATGGACATGGATGAGAACAATAACCCCAGTAAATACTTACGAATAAACAATCTCGGATAAGAACGAGATTGGAAAAGTTATCCCTTACATTAGGTCTGATATGGTTCATATGGAACTGAAACTCCTGTATAATGATTTAAATAATGTCATTGACTTATTACATAATCATATTCATTGTTATTATATCATATATGTTTCACTTATGACATTATATTACCCAGTTTTTGTAAATTCAATGTAAAAGCAGCGTTTTGGGTAAAATCATTTCATTTATCCTATGTGTTTCGACTTTCCGTTCTTGATATTATTACTTATATCCTGATTTATATAATTCCAGAATGTAAAACATGATTTATATATAATATATATTCATCATATACATATATACTACAGATCAATAAATGGAATGAAATACACCGTTCATGGAGACGGTAGGCCGTATGTATGCATGAACGCTATTTTCGTTTCCTTGTTGAATTTAATGAAATTAAATAGATGACATACATATATATATATAAACAAATAAAGTAGAATTATTATTTCATATATTTCATTATTATTAATTATATATACTTTATAATCATTCATCAATGGTTAATCATGGAAAATGAATCTCATCGCGTTCGTGGAGACGGTAGTCCGTACGTACGCACGAGTGATGATATCATTCCCATGATCATGGAATTCTATTGGAGTGTATGTATACTATTTCAGAATCAATATAACTTTAAAATAATCATATATAGTCATTAGTTACACAATTATACCCATCCAAGAAAGGTGGTGGTGGAAAATAGATTACACCACGGCGTGGAGACGGTATTTCGTACGTACACACGCACGATGATTTCGTTTTCCGTAGGATGGATAGATGGTGAAATAGGGTTGTTTCATACTTATAATAAAATATCATTATATTATTGATACTGATGTTATTACTTAATAATGAAACAACTAAATAAGAATAATTGGAAGAATAAATAAAGTTGAAAGAATCGGTAACAGACATTACCTCTTCTTTGAAGCGCCTCTTTGAGACCTCCTCTTAAGGCACTAAAATTGGTCTTTGAAGAATACCAGAACCTCTAGGATGTTTCTATGGAAGTGGAGAAGAGAATTTATCAGGGGTTGGCTGAGCATGAAGGCTCAATGTGGTGTGAGGAAGAGAGGGAGGAGGTGCCCTTTTATAAGGGAGGAGAGGGGCACCTTTGGAAAAACTAAAAATATTATTTTATTATAAAGTCATATTCGGTTTTTAATAGCTCCAAATTGAGTTATTTCGAAACTAAGGTGGGTATGGGTTGAAATCCGCTCATCCAATAGAATTTACACAAGTTTAGGAATAAATATTAATCTTATAATTTAAATTTAACTTTAAGTTAAATAATTTTACTTTTACCGTGTCTTCTTGTTTTCTTACACTATAAGGTTAATAAACATACTATAATAAGCCAAAAAAACCCCAAGTTGTTTATAATTAATATATATATCCTTATATAAGTCATTTGGGTGAACCTAAGATTTTTAGGAATAAAATAACAATTAATAATATAATATTTATTTTAAAATCTATTTTATGTCAACTTTGACACTATTTGGTAATTGGTTTTTTTGAAAATCATAACAGAATTATTAGTTCGAAAACAGTTAATGAAATCAATACTAACATGTCATATTAACCTATAAAATTTGTGGAATTCATAAAAAGTCTCAAATTAAATTTATTTGTGTATTTATAATATCAATTATATCAATATTTAATTAATAAGATAATAACTGCATCATCATTGTGTCATAAATAAATTAAATTATTTAATGTCTAAAAATTAATAATAAAATACCATTATGTAGGAAATCGTTTTATCTTTATAATTAATATTTATAGTCTAATTTATCTTATGTATAACCCTTTATTAAAAATTATTTACTTATTAATCGTTGATTTTAACTATTTTAACCCTTCTTTAAATAAATTAATAATAAATGTCCTAATCTATTCCAAGTGGGCCTAAATGGTCATATTTTATTCCGAAGGTTGTTTTTGGTCTAATAACACTTATCCAATAGAATTAGGACATGTGTTAGGGTAATAATAATATCATTTTCACCCTTAATTACCCTATTTACTTTTAACGGTGACAAAAAAAGTTAAAAGTTACTATTCACAAAACAATATTTTCATCTCATTGAACCATATTTTACTTACTGACATCAACCGTGTCTCTCGGATTTTTGAAATTCCACTCATGGAAGCGGTAAAATGACGTTTTATGTAAATTTGCAAATTCTCCTAGGAGGTGGGTAAAAGACGGTGAAAAGTTCGATAAAATTTTTATATATCTAAAATTATTATAAAATGAGTTCAATGAATTTAATTGAACTTATATAGGTATTATGTATCAATTTTTACCTAAAATAAATTTAAATAAAATAAATAATTATTTAAATAAAAAGTCGTTTTTTTAATAATAACCGAGTGTTTTCACTATTCATCAAAAATTGAAAGTTTTCAGAAAAATACCAAAATTTCACACTTGGGAAATTTCGATATTCCGAATCCAAAAATGAAGTCCATTTTGAAAGATAAATTTTATAAAATTTCAAAAAGTGGGTATTACTATTCATAACTGCTAGTTCATAATAATATTATAACAATATCTCATTTATTGAAACTCGGTATTGCATACTACACACGCTATCAAGGAAGGTCTTTATTGTGTGTAATGCAATCCAAGTCATGGATTCATGTTGTGAAAGCTCCCTAAGACATTAATGAAATTAAAAAGAATATTTTTCATAAAATCTCGGGGTGTTACAGGTAAGAAATTACCTTAGAAGTGTTTCAGAAGCATTGAGAAGAGACTAGGGCGTCGAGAGCATAAGTCTGAGTTTCTGGAAAAATTACTCTTCGAATGGGGGGCCCACAGGGTCTATTTATAGGCTGAAGAAGACCAGGGCAGTTATCTTTAAAGGCACGCAAGTCACTTGTGCGACCATTAGTCATCGTGCAAGTACACTTGCGCGACCATTGTAGAACTTGTGCGACCCTTGTGAAATGTTCTTATTATTCTTTACTTTGTCAAATTTTGATATTTGTCCAAAGGTTGAATCACATTGAGCTCAGATATTACCCTTTTCCAGTCTTTATATTCTGTGACGAAAGGAGAGTCCACAAAAGTCCCCCCTCAGAGTTGGATCCGGAGAGAAATGAGGATTTGACTCTGAGGAAATCTAGAATCAAAAGGAAATTGGGGCCCGTAAGGAAGGGAGCGCAAATGAGCTTTGGGCGCGCATGGTCTGGCGCGCATGGATATGGCCCTTGATCGCATTGGGTATGACGCACAGGGTCATGTCTGTGTCTATAAATAGGGGGCTTCATTCCGTACAAAGCATCCAGATTTCCGGATTAAAAACCTTCGATCTCTCGTCGTCCAGGTCACCTTCGCCGCGCAGGTCGCTCTATTTTCCGATGTTTCTTTGCTATCGCGCTACTATATAGGTATCTGGACTTGCACGATGATACTTTCGCGCCAAAAACTTGTGCGTCACCTCCATACTTTCTCGCCAAGTTTAGACTTGCACGCCTTAATGCCTTAGCCATTTTTCTGAATTCCTTCACAAAATTTATGAAAAATAAACCCATTTAAGAGTTAGTTTATTCAAATTTTGTGCAGATTCAATGGCTTTCAGAAGAATCGGAATGGCTGATGGACTGGCTGGAAAGAGTATTGATGACATGGTGAACACTTTTGTCCCTGATTTCTATGATATATGCGACAACACTCTCCCAGATTTGGCTAAGTACTTGAAAAAATATCATCATAATTTCCAACAAAGAATCTACATGTCCCTGTATGGTCATGGTCATCTGCAAGGAGTCAATGTTATAAATGCAATGAACTATACACCTAAAATGCAGCTGCACTGCTACTACTCTATTTCGGTTATGCTGTGCATTAAGAGCAACATCAATGGTGTGAACTTTAAAATTTTCTTTTCATGCCATTTCCTTGCAGATATGAAAATGGAAAACCCATGGGCTGAAATGTTTTCCGCTGCCAGTTGGTGGAGAGAAGACAAACATGGAATTAAAGCAATATCTAAAAATAGTACTCTCCACAAATGGCTCTTTACTTCCAATGCTCTTTTCTCAAATCCGTGTATCCATCTTCCATGTCTCTTGGACAGAAACAGAGTCACTTTTTGATCAGTAGATAATTTTCTCAAACCGCACTCAAGAACATTCTTTTAAAATTGTTCCAAGAAGAGATGGTATCACTGCATATCTTGTGGTATCTAGTTTAATGAATGAATTCTAGGTGGCTGCTGATGAAGCTCGGGATGTCGTAAATCAAATGAAGAGTTACATTGAAAGTCTTTTGTAATTCTTGAAAAAAGAGAAGAGACTCCAGTCTGTGGATGTCCTTCTAACTCTTGTGCATCAATGAAAAACACTTTCACCTTCACTCATTTGTACGTGCATTCTATTTCTCTATATTCTTTAGATTTTACCTAAGCCAGTGGGGCTAGTAATCATAGTTTTTTTTTACTAGGATTAATGTAAATAACCCTATAAACATTGAACCTTTTAATTGCTCAATATTACCTAAGTCATAAAAAATGTATGTTTAGTGAGATTGAACTATACTTTTATTCAAAGATCCCATGTCTTTTGTGGGCAGTTTAAATTCATGCACATCGGACATAATGAGGCTAATGTTTAAGGTCAAAATAGCTTTGACCGAAATGAATTAGAATTGACTCAATTCCTTGAAAATTCATCTGAAAACATATCACCATACTCAAGTATGAGGGAAAATATGTAAACTATGACTTAAGAATACTTGAATCTGAGGAATGACATGAAAAAGAGCTAAAAGGAATTAGATGAAGTAGTTCCCAAGAATGAAGTTACCATTATTTAACAAACCCGTTAGGGGGTTGAATTATGCAGGGCCACCTAAGGGCATTGTCTGCATAGTCAAATAAATAGTATCTTTTGGATAACAAGTCTGTTATGTAGACTGTTTATGCAAGGCCGCCTAAGGGCACGTGCTGCATAGTCAGGCAAAAGAACTCTCAGAAATTTACCTTTCTACTGCTAAAAGACAGTGAAAGTTTATGGGGATTCAAATTTTCCAGAGTATAGAGTTTATTGTATGGAAAGAGTTACTCGAATATGGAGAAGATATTTCCAAACAAGATTATCGAAGAACTGGATGGATATTAATTTTACGAAGGTCTGACCCAAATGTAGGGACGGAGAATATAAACCATATACTTGAATACTTTCAGATCATGAAAAAGGATATGGGACAAATATGTTAAGGATGGATACATTTGTGGATCCCTACATACTGTCATTTATGACCAACAAGGACAAAAGAGGCTTTATTCTCAAGAATGAAGTTACCAGTATCTGAAAAACCCGTTATGGGGTTGAATTATGCAGGGCCACCTAAGGGAACTGGCTGCATAGTCAAATAATAGTGTCTTTTGGCTGAAAAATCTGTTATGGAGACTATTTATGCAAGGCCTCCTAAGGGCACGTACTGCATAGTTAGGAAAACGAACTCTCAGAAGTTTGACATTTTTGTGACTAGTAGTCAAGAAAAGTTTTATGAAGATCTGAAAATATTTATGGTTAGGATTATGAAACAAAAATATGGGTATTTTCCAATGTATACAGAGATACACAGATCAATGCTAACCATAATCATGTTTTGGCTGGGTCCTGAATTGAAATGTTGGACTTCACTACGTATCCCATAAGGATGAGAATCAAGCCATACATAGTTCTTAAACTAAATTTTAACGTCGTGTGGGAAAAAAAGGATTAGCGATCTTAGTTTAGGGTCATAGAGCTTGGACCGTTATAAGAAATACACAGTGTGTGTTTTCATGGGGACTTTTTAGCCAAGGGACTGGAAGTGGAATTTGGGGTTAGGCCCAAAAGACTTGGGGCAAGATTCGAGGGACACTCGAACGTTCCTACGTATCCCATAAGGATTGGAATAAAGCCCACGTAGTTCTAGATACACCCTTTGTACAAATTTGATTCGTACATGTCAAGGGTGAAAGGGGACATTAGTACAATGATGGTTTAACCCAAGATAAAAGGTTTGGGAATTTCCATGTATGCACGTAGTCTTTGAACTAAAACATGATTGAAAAATCAATGTAAATAATGGTTCCCTCTTAGGTGTGGGTATCAAAGAATATTGTAGTTTATTTTCATACTGGACAAAAGTGTTGTATAATTTAACGTCATATAACAAGGACGAAAGAGAACCAATATAAAGATATTGATTCTAGGGGCAGTTTCACGAATCAACATCATATGAGATGGAGGTGAACCAGTGTGAAGAGATTGATTTTGGGCTTGAACCTTGGGAGGTTGCCTACGTACCCAGCCTGGAAGGAAAGGATCAAAGTCTGTGTAGTTCAATTAAAGAATGAATTAATGATCAAGTATTTCTTGGGGACAATAACTTAAAATAAAAAAAAATGTTGTTGGGACTTACATATGGTTAGTAGCCCAAAGAGCGTGTTATGGTTGAGGTTTTCTCTAAGCTCAAGTGAGTCATACTCGTTGTGAGAAACAAAAGGTAACAACAACCTTAACGATGCATAGTTTAATGTCATGGTGGACATATTAAGGGAATATGCAGTTTAAAGTCTTGTAGTTAGGACTATTGGTGTTTCATAGTTTAATGTCATGTAGCAGGGACAAAATATAGTTTAATGTCATTTAGGGTGTATCAAGGACTTTCTGTAAGTTTAGCTTCATGTAGTTAGGACGATGGGGAAAATATAGTTTAATGTCATGTTGGACAAAAGGGGGACTGTGCAGTTTAATGTCATACAGTGAGGAAAAAAGAGTACACCATTTAACATCATGTTAGACGTATTGGGGACCTTTTTCATAGTTTAACGTCATGTTGGACGAATTAGGGAGGATATGGTTTAGTGTCATGTTGAACGAAAGTGTGAATAGTTTAAGGTCATATGCATGGACCGTGGATGGTGCGGTTTAATGTCATGCTAGACGATGGTGTAGTTTAAGGTCTTACAGGACCTTTGATGATTATGTAGTTTAACGTCTTTTCGGACGTAAGGGACTTTTATATAGTTTAGCGTCATGTAGTTAAGACGTGACAGTTTAATGTCTTGCCGGACGTATGGGACTTACAAATAGTTTATGGTCATATGTATGGACCAATGTTGTACAGTTTAATGTCATATAGTAAGGACGATGAAGGGGACACAGTTTAACGTCATGTGGGATGAAAGTAAAAATAGTTTATGGTCATATGTATGGACCATTGGTGATGCAGTTTAAGTTCATACAGGACCTAGTTACATTTTAAGGTCATACTGGACCATTTATGGAGCTTTTTCACAGTTTAATATGGTGTGGGACGAAAGTACAAATAGTTTATGGTCATATGTATGGACCATTGGTGATGCAGTTTAAGGTCATACAGGACCTAGTTGTAGTTTGAGGTCATACTGGACCATTTATGATGTATTTTGTGTTTATAAAAAATACTTCATCAAAAATCTGGCATTGGTTGGAGTAGTGATGAGTTCTCCATCCATCGAGATTAATGAATAAGCTCCATTGGAGTAGAAACTATGTATTGAGTAAGGTACTTACAATTTTGGATCAGGCTTGGGAGGTTTCTTTTCTGGTATCGTTGGAGTTCTGATAACTAATACCAATTCTCCCTAAGTGAATGAACAAAGACGAACTTTTTTGTTAAAAGATCGTGCTATTCGATTCTGATAGACTTTGAAGTGGTTTTAAGTGCACAATCTTTTCTCATCTAAACATTACAATTCATTCAATCGCTTTTGAGATTGTTCATCTGTAGATGACTGATCACAAACGGCTACTCTGAGCGAAGGAAATTGAACTCAAATGGGCAAGACAGCTTCCGTTCCATATACCAGTGAATATGGAGTTGACCGAGTTGCAGTGCGGGTGGTAGTCCGATAAGCCCATAAAGCATGAAAGAGTTTATCAAGCCATGACTTCTTATCTTTATCCACCATCTTTTGCAGTATATTTGAAAGAGTCTTGTTGAAGGCTTCTATATGTCCATTGGACACTACATGATACCAAGATGAATGGATGGATTTGATGTTGTATTCTTGATACAACTTCTTCACCTCGGATGAACAGAAGTTGGGGCCATTGTCCGTCAATATGGTATGAGGGACACCAAATCTTGTAATGATGTAATACTTGATGAAGCTAACAACGCATTTAGAACTGACTTCCTTGAGAGTTATTGCCTCTTACCATTTGGAAAAGAAGTCATTAGCAGTAAGAATGTACTTAAACTGCTTGGTCGTAGCCGAAGGGTAAGGTCCCACAACATCCATTCCCCATGTGGAAAATGACCATGAGTATTTAGCTGTATGAAGAAACTCTGGAGGTTGATTAATGAAGTTGGAATGTACTTGGCATGAATGACACTTCTTTGTGAAATCAACACAATCTTGTATCATTGAAGGCCAAAAGTATCCAAGCCTTCGAATATGATCTGACAGTCTATGTCCAGACTGGTGGGCACCACAGACTACTGCATGCACTTCTTTCATGACAACCATTGTATTTTCCCCATCAATGCATCTGAAAAGAATTCCATCAAAACCACGTTTGTAGAGAATTTTATCTAGGTGATCTGAGCTATCATAAAGAGTAAAATTGACTACACGTTGCTGAATTTGTTCTTTCTCAGCTCTATTAGGTGGAAGTGTTCCTTTTTGAAGTTATTCCCTGATAGGTGAAATCCATCATGTAGTTTGACCATACGGTTCCGGAATGGGACTAATTTTATTAATTTCCTCTATTCTGATTCGAACATAATGTGAAATTGCACGACGGTGGGCAATACTGATGGTTGTCTCGTCCCGATTTGGATCTGCCAGAGCTGTGGCAATATTGGCCAGTGTATCAGCTTGAGCATTTTGTGATCTTGGGACATAATAAAATGTCGGTTCTGAAGGGAATTCTTCCATTAACTCTCTGACGTAATCATACAAAGGGATTAGTTCTTATTTTCCGATGGCATAATCCCCATTGAATTGTTTGATTACCAGTATGAATCACCTTTCACCTTTAAGGGATTCACTTGTCCTTGAAGTGCTAATTCCAAGCCTACGATGAGAGCTTGGTATTATTCTTCATTATTGGTACCACCGTCGCACAATAAGAAGGAATAAGGTAAGACTTCCTTTTTCTGGAGAAATGAGCACAATTCCTAAGCCAACTTTGTTGAATTTAGGATTTTCCATTTTCCTCCCTGTTGGACTTCTGAAAGCACCATCAAAATACATTTCCCATGCCTGAGGAATTTCTTGAATAGAGAAGACTTCATCATCATGGAGTTCAATATCTGAAGATGTGCCTTCCACTGAAGGGTGTTCATCCAGGAAATCAGATAGAGCTTGAGCCTTTATCGCCTTTTGAGACACATACTGAATGTCGAATTGCTTTAAAATAACTGCCCACCTTGCCAGACGTCCTGTAAGCATTGGACGGCTAAGGATGAATTTGAGTGGGTTACTGAGAGTTACTAATTGGACCTTGTGATGTTGCAGGTAGTTTCTCAAATTCTGAACTGCAAAGATTAATGCCAGACAGCACTTCCCAATACTTGAATACCAGGTTTCTTCTTCAAGCATAGTTTGACTGAGATAGTAGATGCTATTTTCATTCCCAACATCATTCTTTTGAACAAGAAAGGCACCCAGTGATCGCTCTAAAGCTGTCACGTAGACGATAAGTGGTCTTACTTCAACAACTGGCATGAGTACTGGTGGACTCAAGAGGTATTTTTGAGAATATCTAATGCTTATTGACATTATTCAGTCCACTGGTAAGTGACTCCCTTCTTCATCAATTTGGTGAAGGGTAAACTTTTGCCTGCCAAATTGGCGATGAAACGCCGAATATAGTCTAAGTGTCTTTGAATTCCTCTTAATTATTTCAAATTTTGAGGAGGTGACATACAAAGGATTGACTTGGTCTTCTCAGGATCAACTTCAATACCACGATGGCATACAACAAAGCTGAGAAATTTTCCTGAGGTTACCCCAAAAGCACATTTTAAGGGGTTCATCTTCAAATTATATTGTCGAAGCTTGCAGAATATGACTTCCAAATCAGCCAAGTGATTAGAACGTTGTTTGGATTTAACCACCAAATTGTCTACATAGCATTCAACAAACTTTCCTAAGAAGGTTTTGAAGATATGATGCATGGCACGCTGATATGTTGCACCTACATTCTTTAAGCCAAAGGGCATTACCCGGTAGCAAAACACACACTGAGGGGATCTGAAGGCTGTGGATTCCTCATCTTCTGAGGCCATTCGGATTTGATTATATCCTGAATATCCATCCATGAAGGAAAGTGCTTCATATCCACCTGTTGCATCAATTAAAAGTTCTGTAATCAGAACTGGGAAATCATCCTTAGGACAATGCCGATTAAGATCTCTGAAATCGATGCAAACTCTAATTTGTCTTTTCTTCTTCTTTATAGTGACAATATTTTCCAACCACTTGGGATACTGAACTTCTCTGAAAAAGTAAGCTTTGATAAGCTTAGCCACTTTGGCTTCAATTTTAGAAGTATAAGTTGGGTGTGTTATTCTCGTGGCTTGCTTAAATCCTCGATGTTCTTCTGGTAAACCCAAATGATGAGTAGCAACATCAGGATCAAGCCCGGAAATTTATGTATAGTTCCAAGCAAATATATCACTATTTTTCTTTAGAAAAGAAATATACATCTCTTTCTCTTCAAGAGTCATGGCTGCACTGATTAAAGTGGGGCGTGGATCTTCTTTTGATCCCAGATTTATTTCTCTGAGTTCATCCACAGTGGTCGAGATACCCTCTTCAAATGCTGGAGGAGCATCTCTGAGATCTTCCTCTTCTTCTTCATCATGTATTATTTCTTCCATTTCTACTTGCATAGTAGATCATAAAGCAAAATGTTCATGATCAGAAGTGTAACACCCCTAGATTTTATGAAAAATATTCTTTTTAATTTCATTAATGTCTTGTGGTGCTTGAACAACACGCATCCCTGACTTGGCTTGCATTACACGCAATAAATACCTTCCTCGATAACGTGTGTAGTACGCAATACCGATTTTCACTAAACGAGATATTATTATAATATTATTATGAACTAGGCGTTATGAATAGTAATACCCACTTTTTGAAATTTTTTAAATTTTATCTTTCAAAATGGACTACATTTTTCAATTCGGAATATCAAAATTAGCCTAGGGTGAAATTTTGTTATTTTTCTGAAAACTTTCAATTTTTGATGAATAGTGAAAACACTGGGTTACTATTTGAAAACCGACTTTTTATTTAAATAATTATTTATTTTATTTAAATTTATCTTAGGTCAAAATTGATACATAATACCTATATAAGTTCAATGCAATTCATTGATTTCATTTTATAATAATTTTTGATATATAAAACTTTTATCGAAGTTTTCACCGTCTCTTACCCACCTCCAAGGAGAATTTGCAAATTTACATAAAACATCATTTTATTGCTTCTGTGAGTGGAATTTCAAAAATAATAGAGGCACGGTTGATGTCAGTATGTAAAATGTGGTTCAATAAGATTAAAATAATTTTTTGTGAATAGTAACTTTTCACTTTTTTTACCACGGATAAAAGTAAATAGGGTAATTAAGGGTAAAAATGACATTATTATTATCCTAAAATATGTCCTAATTATATTGGATAAGTTTAATTCGACCAAAAACAACATTATGAATAAAATATGACCATTTAGGCCCACATGGATTAGATTAGGACATTTATTATTAATTTATTTAAAGAATGGTTAAAATAGTTAAAATCAAAGTTTAATAAGTAAATCATTTTTAATAAAGGGTTATACATAAGATAAATTAGAATATAAATATTCATTATAAATATAAAAATATTTCCTACATAATGTTATTTTATTTATAATTTTTAGACATTATATAATTTAATTTATTTATGACACAATGATGATGCAGTAATTATCTTATTAATGAAATATTGACATAATTGATGTTATAAATACCCAAATAAATATAATTTGAGACTTTTTATGAATTCCACTAATTTTATAGGTTAATATGACATGTTAGTATTGATTTAATTAACTTTGTTAGAACTAACCTTTCTGTTATGATTTTCACAAAAACCAATTACAAATAGTGTCAAAATTGACATAAAATAGTTTTTAAAACAAATATTATATTATTAATTGTGATTCTATTCCTAAAAATCTATGTTTCGGCCCAATGAATTATATAAAGTTATATATATTAATAATAAACAACTTGGGGTTCTTTTGGCTCGTTATTGTAAGTTTATTAACCTTATAGTGTAAGAAAATAAGAAGACACGGTAAAAGTAAAATTATTTAACTTAAAGTTAAATCTAAATGAAAAGGTTAAAATAGATACATAAACTTGTCTAAATTATATTGGATGAAAGTATTTCGACCCACTCCCACCTAAGCTTCGAAATAACTCAATTTGAAGCTATTAAAAACTGAATATGACTTTATAATAGTTTTAGTTTTTCCAACGGTGCCCCTCTCCTCCCTTATAAAAGGGATCCTCCTCCCTCTCTTCCTCGCACCACTTTGAGCCTTCAAGCATGGAAAACTCCTACCAAATTCTCTTCTGAACTTCGATAGAAATATCCTTGAGGTTTTGGTATTCTTCAAAGACCAATTTTAGTGCCCTAAGAGGAGGTCTCAAAGAGGCACTTCAAAGAATAGGTAATGTCCGTTACCGATTCTTTCAACTTTATTTCTTCTTCCACTTATTTTATTTAGTTGTTTAATTATGAAGTAACAATATCAGTATCACTCATATACTGATATTTTATTATAAGTATGAAATAACCCTATTTCACCATCTATCCATCCTACGGAAAACGATATCACCACGCGTGCGTACGTACGGAATACCGTTTCCACGAACGCGATGAGATTCATTTTTCATGATTAACCATTCAAGAATGATTATAAAGTATATATAATGAATAATAATTAAATATATTAAATAATAATGCTACTTTATTTATGTATATATATATGTGTGTCATCTATTTAATTTCATTCAATTCAATAAGGAAACGAAAACATCGTTCATGCGTACGTACGGCCTACCGTCTCCATGAACGGTGTATTTCATTCCTTTTATTGATCTAAAATATATATTTATATGATGAATATATATTATATATAAATCATGTTTTAAATTTTGGAATTATTTAAATCAGGATTTAAATAATAATAACAAGAATGAAAAGACGAAACACATACGATAAATGAAATTATTTTACCCAAAACGCTACTTTTACATTGAATTTAGAAAAGAACGGGTAATATGAAGTCATAAGTGAAACATATATGATATCATAACAATGGATATAATTATTTAATAAGTCAATGACATTAGTTAAATCATTATACATGAGGTTTGGATCCATAATAAGCATATCTTACCTAAGGTAAGGGATAACATTTCCAATCTCGTTTTTATCTGAGATTGTTTATTCGTAAGTATTTACTAGGTTTATTTTTCTCATCCATGTCCATGTTTCCTAAAAATGGTTTCATGTATTTTTATTCTCCTTTATACCCATTTTTGACTTTTACTACATGTTATGTATGGAATCATTCTTTTACGAGGTGCTTTTTGACTTTTCTGGAAATAGTACAAGAAGAATGTTTTTTAAACTTATACGGCACGAACGGATTTTTACGGTTTTATAAATAATTATTTTCATGAAGGTTCTTACAAAAGATTTCATGATTATTTTCAACAAAATCCATTTCATTTAAAATTGCATCACATTTTGTGAAAAGAAAATGATTTTGAATAAGAAAGGATATTTTTCTCAAGAATTCATTTCAAGTGTTTTATCAAAACCATTTTTCATCTAAGGTAACATTATTTCATATGTGTATGTTTCAAGTATCATGTATATATGATTTAAATGGTTTTACTTTTCTTATTATGAAATGATATCAATTTATTTTATATGGATTATGTGATGATGGGATGATGTTTATTAAACCCATTTTATTCGTTGGGTTATTATGAATGATGTATGTTTATTTTGTGGCACAAGTAATAATGATTTCATTATGAGATGGGAGGGACCTATATCCCCCTTCAATGAATTGGGTAAAGATTTATATCTCATGAGATAGACATGGCTGGAATGGTAAGTTAATCCAGTTCAGTGTTACAGGACTGGAACGAGGAGTGAACTCGATTCAGAAAGGGACTTTGTCCACTAAGATGGTATTGACAGCAATGCCTTGGCTACTATAGAAATCACTACATGTGGTTAATGGATTCCACAATTACATGTTTTATTCCCTTTCTATTTTATCATGATTGAAGTTCCTTTATGATCTATGCCTTACGTACTTCCATGTTTTATGTCATCACTCAAGCTTTTTATGTTTAAACATTATGTTCATGTTTTTAAGTTCAAATGTATATGATTTGTTTCATTTTATCCATGCTTACCCTTACTGAGCATTTGAGCTCACCCTTTTTATGTTTTCTTTTCCCCAGGATATAAGGAAAGGTTTTAGGTAAGAAAAAAGGGAAGATCTTTATGGGAGATGTTGAGGATCTTTCACCAAGATTAGAAGATTATGTTCCAAGTTTCCAAAGGCACTAAACTATTACGGTCCTTTGGTGTCTGTTTTTGTTATGTAATAAATATTCCACAAAATTAATGTAATGTCCATGTATGTCAAGCTTTGGGTCTCTACACTTGGTATCAGAGGAAAGGTTTAGTCAACCTTTGGAAACTAGGATGCGAAAACATTAGTGAGATCCCTAGAGATATTTCTAAGGTATATCTAGGGATGTCCCTAAGGATAAGTATATGTATAGGATATAGTCCTAGAACTATGGTAACGATCTTAGAATTTAACCTAAGATGTTAGATATTGAGCGTACTCCCCCTTTACTATGTTGTTTTCCCTAGCATTATTTTTTCCTCTCACACTATTCTTTTTGGGTTTTAGAATATGGCTGGAAACAGAAAGATTCAAGATAATGGAGGATATGATGGACAATGGAATGATATTCTTCATGAGAAACCAAATGAAAAGGGATTTGGTAGTCCAAACATCATTATTATGCCGAATCAGCAATCTCATAATATGATCAATAAAATCAAATTTGGTAAGTTTCCTAACTCGGCTAATAAGAGAAAGATGGAGTTTCATGATGATCATAGAGGAAAGAAAGTTCAATTTCCCCTATGTAAATCATGTGGGAAGAGGCATCAAGGAGAATGTTTCAAAGGAACTGGAAGATGCTTTGGGTGTGGAAAAGAAGGACATAAATCTAGTAAGTTCAAATGAAAAGGTTCAGTTAACACCATGGATGAGGATAATGATATTGCTACGACATCAACAATGGTTAAATGTTTTAAATGTGGAATGTATGGGCATTATGCAAACCAATTCCCTAAGGTAAATTCTCGTGAATAGAATCATTATGGTCGTATGGGTAATATTTATGTTGATGATGATGAAGAGACTACAAATGATATGTGAGATGAAAGGATTGTTGAAGCTCGGTCAATGGTTTAAGAAGGTAGTGGAATGATTACATGTTTATCAAGTGTAATGTTGTATAAGTAATATCATGGTACTATGAAATAAAGGGACATATAAGGATTGTTACACTGTTGTCTTTCCGTAAGTTTTGAAAGTGTGTGATGAATGGTACCAGTATTTTTGGAAAGTAGATGATATGCGCATAATGAAGGGATAATGAGTAAATTTAATGTTTGATAGTATTCATGATCTCATGACTGATATAAGGAGAAGGTTATATCATGGTTTGAGTATATAGAGTTTTTGGATTTTGGTATGTGGAAAGAGTTAACTTTTGACAGCATTCATGTTTTCACTAAGGTTGAATGGGTATTCATTTTTCAAGAGAATACATGATTAAGGTATTCACATGATTGGAATGTGACCAACAAGATAATGGGGGATAAATGATGGTTGGTTGATGAAATTTCATGTAATCGTTTTCTTTATACTATGATCTTGGAACGAAGTATTTTAGATAACGATTGGAATGGATTATGTTGGACATAAGATAGTATTGTTTAAGGATAGAAAATTTTTAGATATTATTGATGGGATGCTATAGTATTGTAGTTTTAGAAAAAGGACAACCTACAAGACGGGCGATAGCCCATCGTGTCGGACAAGGCTGTGGGAATCGACCCCACAACCGAAGTGTGACTGGCCTTTATCGCCTACCACTGGCCTACAAGAAGTCCCTATTTAGTGGAAACTAGTTTTATTATATTATGCAGTATGATATATGAAGTATAAGTCCATTTTAGGAACCATATATTTAATAAATTTGCTAACCTTTTGTTTGAGACAGATGGAATTACCCGTCATTCTATCAAATGATCTGCTAACACTTCATGAATAACAAATTCAACTTCATTTCTTTAATAGATGAAGTGGAAATTGTGCATGTCACGAACAAATGTGAGATTGTACCAAAATAAAGTAAGTATTTACTCTAATTAAAATTCTTCAACATTAGGGAAATGATCTTGAAAACCAAAAATGTTGTCCAAGTGCCCTTATATCCAATGAATCAGATGGTACCCAAGATCATCACAAATTTATGGCTTTGTGATTGTTGGCTTTTTCATAGCCATGTTCTCTACCACTCTCCATCAGAACTTCATTGTTATATTTTTCTTCCTTATCCATATTTTCACCTATGTTATCCTACATGAAAACCCAGTGAGGAGTTAATTTGGGTAACCGTTACGTTTCATACTTTAGTTTTTAAAATCCATGTTTTGGTATTCCTTTTTACGATGTGGGTTTCTATTAAAGAAACTTTCGAGTAGTGAACCATTTATAACCCCGACGAATTTCGAGGGCGAAATTCATTTTAAGGGGGGTAGAATGTAACACCCCGAGATTTTATGAAAAATATATTTTTTAATTTCATTAATGTCTTTTGGAGCTTGCACAACACATATCCCTGACTTGACTTTCATTACAAGCAATAAATACCTTCCTTGATAGCGTGTGTAGTACGCAATACCGAGTTTCACTAAACGAGATATTATTATAATATTATTATGAACTTGCCGTTATAAATATTAATACCCACTTTTTCAAATTTTATAACTTTTATCTTTCAAAATGGACTTCATTTTTGGATTCGGAATATCGAAATTAGCCTAGGGTAAAATTTTGGTATTTTTCTGAAAACATTCAATTTTTGATGAATAGTGAAAACACTGGGTTACTATTTGAAAACCGACTTTTTATTTAAATAATTGTTTATTTTATTTAAATATATTATAGGTCAAAATTGATACATAATACCTATATAAGTTCAATTCAATTCATTGAAGTCATTTTATAATAATTTTAGATATATAAAAATTTTATCGAACTTTTCACCGTCTTTTACCCACCTCCTAGGAGAATTTGCAAATTTACATAAAACATCATTTTACCACTTCTGTGAGTGGAATTCCAAAAATATGAGAGACACGGTTGATGTCAGTAATTAAAATGTGGTTCAATGAGATGAAAATAATTTTTGGTGAATAGTAACGTTTTACTTTTTTTTACCACGGTTAAAAGTAAATACGGTAATTAAGGGTAAAAATGATATTATTATTAACCTAAAAAATGCCCTAATTCTATTGGATAAGTTTAATTCGACCAAAAACAACCTTAAGAATAAAATTTGACTATTGAGGCCCACTTGGATTAGATTAGGACATTTATTATTAATTTATTTAAAGAAGGGTTAAAATAGTTAAAATCAATGTTTAATAAGTAATCATTTTTAATAAAGGGTTATACATAAGATAAATTAGACTATAAATACTATTTAGAAATCTTAAACGATTTACTACATAATGGTATTTTATTTGTAATTTTTAGACATTAAATAATTTAATTTATTTATGACACAATGATGATTTGGTAATTATCTTGTTAATGAAATATTGACATAATTGATGTTATAAATACCAAAATAAATGAAATTTGAGACTTTTTATGAATTACACAAATTTTATAGGTTAATATGACATGTTAGTATTGATTTAATTAACTTTTTTCGAACTAAAAATTCTGTTATGATTTTCAAAAATATCAATTACCAAATAGTGTCAAAATTGACATAAAATAGTTTTTAAAACAAATATTATATTATTAATTGTTATTTTATTCCTAAAAATCTAATGATCGGCAAAATGACTTATATAAGGTTATATATATTAATAATAAACAACTTGGGGTTCTTTTGTCTTGTTATAGTATGTTTATTAACCTTATAGTGTAAGAAAACAAGAAGACGCGGTAAAAGTAAAATTATTTAACTTAAAGTTAAATCTAAATGATAAGGTTAAAATAGATACCTAAACTTGACTAAATTCTATTTGATGAGATTATTTCGACCCATACCCACATTATCATAGAAATAACTCAATTTGGAGCTATTAAAAACTGAATATGAATTTATAATATTTTTAGTTTTTCCAAAGGTGCCCCTCTCCTCCCTTATAAAAGGGCACCTCCTCCCTCTCTTCCTCACACCACTATGAGCCTTAATCCTCGGACAAAACCTGAAAAATTCTCTTCTCCACTTCCATAGAAACATCCTAGAGGTTCTGGTATTCTTCAAAGACGAATTTTAGTGCCCTAAGAGGAGGTCTCAAAGAGGCGCTTCAAAGAAGAGGTAATGTCCGTTACCGATTATTTCAACTTTATTTCTTCTTCCACTTATTCTTCATTAATTTTTTCATTAAAAAGTAATAACATCAGTATAACTTATATACTTACATGTCATTATAAGTATTAAACAACCCTATTTCACCATCTATCCATCCTACGGAAAACGAAATCACCGCGCATGCGTACGTACGGAATACCGTCTCCACGAATGCGATGAGATTCATTTTCCATTATTAACCATTCCAGAATGATTATAAAATATATATAATTAATAATAATGAAATATATGACATAATAATTCTACTTTATTTATGTATATATATATATATGTTTGTCATCTATTTAATTTCATTCAATTCAACAAGGAAACGAAAACATCGTTCATGCGTACGTACGGCCTACTGTCTCAATGAATGGTGTATTTAATTCCTTTAATAGATCTATAATATATATGTATATCATGAATATATATTATATATAAATCATGTTTTAAATTCTGGAATTATTTAAATTAGGATATAAGTAATAATATCAAGAACAAAAAGTCGAAACACATACGATAAATGAAATGATTTTACCCAAAACGCTACTTTTACATTGAATTTACAAATGAACGGGTAATATAAAGTCATAAGTGAAACATATATTATATCATAACAATGAATATGATTATGTAATAAGTCATTGACATTATTTAAATCATTATACAGGAGTTTCGGATCCATACGAAGCATATCGAACATAAGGTAAGGGATAACATTTCCAATCTCATTCTTATCCGAGATTATTTATTCATAAGTATTTAATGGGGTTATTATTCTCATCCATGTCCATGTTTCCTAAAAATGGTTTCATGTATGTTGAATGTTCTTTTTATCCATTTTTGACTTTTACTACATGGTATGTATGGAATTTTTCATTTATGAGGTACTTTTTGACTTTTCCAGAAAAATTACAAGAAGAATGTTTTCTTAACTTATACGGAACGGGAAGATTTTTACAGTTTTATAGATATTTCATTTCATGAATATTCCTCCAAAATATTTCATGACTATTTTTAAAAAAAAATCATTTTCTTTTAAAATTGCATCAAATTTTGTGAAATGAAAATTATTTTGAATAAGAAAGGATATTTTCCTCAAGAATTCATTTCAAGTGTTTTATCAAACCATTTTTCATCTAAGATAACATTATTTCATATGTGTATGTTTCAAGTATCATGTATCTATGATTTACATGGTTTCACTTTTCTTATTATTAAATGATATCCATTTAATTTATATGAATTATGTGATGATGGGATGATGTTTATGAAACCCATTTTATTAGTTGGGTTATTATGAATGATGTATGTTTATTTTGTGGAACAAGTAAGAATGATTTCATTATGAGATGGGTGAGACCTATATCTCCCTCCAATGCATTGGGTAATGATTTATATCTCATGAGATAGATATGTCTGGAATGGTAAGTTAATCTGGTTCCGTGTTACAAGAGTGGAACGAGGAGTGAACTCGATTCAGAAAGGGACTTTGTCCACTAAGATGGTCTTGGCAGCAATGCCTTGGCTACTATGGAAATCACTAAATGTGCTTAATGGATTCCACAATTACATGTTTTATTCCCATGCTATTTTATCATTTATGATGTTCCTTTATGATCTATGCCTTACGTACTTCCATGTTTTATGTCATTGATCAAGCTTTTGATGTTTAAACATTATGTTCATGTTTTTAAGATCAAATGTATATGATTTGTTTCATTTTATCCATGCTTACCCTTACTGAGAATTTGAGCTCAGCCTTTTTATGTTTTCTTTTCCCCAGGATATAAGGAAAGGTTTTAGGTCAGAAAAAAAAGGAAGATTTTTATGGGAGATGTTGAGGATCTTTCACCAACATTAGAAGATTATGTTCCATGTTTCCAAAGGCACTAATCTATTACGGTCCTTTGGTTTCTGTTTTTGTTATGTAATAAGTATTCCGCAAAAGTAATGTAATGTCCATGTAGGTCATGCTTCAGGTCTCTACAAGAAGAGATGTCAAAATTTGCACATATTGAAGAAGAAGCTTCGATTTCCATCCCGATTGATGATGAAGGGTCTTCTTTGGGTAATAAAGATGAGATGATGGTTTGAGAATCGACATCATTGTTCACCTCCGATGTTGCTAAAACTTCTTCTAGCCTGGTTGGCGAAGTATAGACTTGTTTCATTTCAACAGATGAAATGAAGACATCACTATTTGTGCTTTCATTACTACTTGGTGGGTTACCAATTTCTCCCATGTTGTCTGGCTCGATTGTCGTAACTGACATTATGGATCTTTCCATAAGATTATTTTGATTTGGGTATATCTTGTCAATTTGACTAATAGGAAACACATAATATGTACTCACATGTGTAAATTGATTTATTGGAATCTTCTCCAAACCATAGGGAGCATTAACTTTGGTAATCTCCTTTGTTGTGGATTTCTCCCTTCCCTTCATGTGATAGAATTCCGCCTCAATGTATTGAGACTCACATGTCTTGAATGGGGCCTTGTCACCATACAATTTCCCAAATTGACCATCAAAACAATATTTGAGACATTGATGGTATGATGAAGGGATAGCCGCATGTTGATGTAGCCAGGTGCTTCCAAGAAAGATGTTGAAAGCTGAGTCTTGATCAACAACCATGAAATTTGAATTGGATACATGTTCTCCAAAACTGAGTTCAGAGTGTAACTTCGCCCAGTGGTTCTTGTTCATTTTTATCATATCCTTGTATCATCATGGTAGAAGTAGATAAATCAGATTCTGTGAGACCCAATCGACGAAGTTTATGAATGGTCATGAGGTTGACTCCTGAACCATTTTCAATGAAATCTCTTTCGACATCTACTCCATTAACCTTGCCAGATAAGTACAAAGGTCTAATATTCCCATGCACAAAATCATCTTCATCTTCATCAGTAAAAGATATTATTGCATGGAAATCTCCATCATTATTATCTATGTAATAGACTTCAGCTGCAGAAATTTCAGTTTCAAACTCTTGAGGACTTGACAAAGCCTTGATGATTGCTTCCCGAAGATCTTTTGATAGATTCAGAGAATCCGTAATTGATAACATGGATGGTACTTGGGCCATGTGTTTCAATATATCATACTTTTGATCCAGAGTTCTGCATTTCCCAATAAGAATATGTGGTTTAGCAGGTACCTTGGAAGAAGATGATTTGGAAGATGATGCATCTTGTATCGGGATAGGAGTTGGAAATATTCCTTGTTTTGGAGGATTAGACTGATTAGATCCATTTACTTGTTGAGAGGTAGAAGTTGGAACCTTCAACCGGTATTCCAAAATAATTGTGTCAGGACTGAATATGCTATTGGTAGAAGAACTTGGTTGTTGTTGATGAGCTCGCTGAAGGGCTCTACCACGAGTTTCTGCTACGTACACAGTTCTAGCAGGGGTAGAATTGGAGTAGTGGCTTCTGAAAGATCCACGTATTCCCCTGTATCCTGAGCCTCTGGAACATCCTTTGATTCCCTTGTTTGATACAGGGAATTCAGGATCATCAAAATCAAAACTGCTACTTGCATATGGATCTGTTAATTGAATCATATTAACAGAACCGAAGATTAACTCTTCATCTGATGAAGACTCTACCTGATTAGCCTGTTTAGGCTGTGCCATTTGGTGGGGCGGTTCCCGTGGCTTTGAAGTAGATGGCATGAAGTCTGCCATAGTAAAAGACAAATTAGGATTTGACACATACACAAATTCTTCTGATTCTTTTTCTTTCTTTGAATCAGGTCTTCTGTTTGAGGACTTTCCCCTTGATGAAGAGGGTTTTGCCACAACATTCATGGAAGAAAACATAATCGGTTTCTTTAATTGTGTTCGCAAAATATCATGAGTTCAGTTGATTGTCTTTCTGACCATCCAATCATCATACTTCTGTGCATTTTTGCGTTTGACTTCTTTCCATTCTCATTCCTCCTCTGGAACTGTAGCAGTAACACATGCTACCTGAGCTGAAGAACCTTTCAGTTTGACTTGTCCTGAGTCGACCATATTTT
Organism: Viscum album; assembly: GCA_963277665.1. Taxonomy (NCBI): domain Eukaryota; kingdom Viridiplantae; phylum Streptophyta; class Magnoliopsida; order Santalales; family Viscaceae; genus Viscum; species Viscum album. Next base: position 1,923,033,312 of record OY728153.1, read on the forward strand.
GCATGAGGTCTTTGAAGACAAAACACTCCTGGATGGGATGCACCAACATTTGATGAAGGAGAAATAATTGGGACGGTCTTCATATCCTTCTTTGTTTGGCCTTTTGGGCCTTGGCAATTGAACCAGATTATTTTCCAGAGCCGAAATGAAGTAACCAGGAACTTGTTAATTTCAGAAAGAGTGTGTTTTTCTCTTCAAATCCTCAAATTGTTTTTGTCTTTGATCTCTTTGATCATATGGACGAAACGGACTTTGTTGTTGGTGCTCAGGAGGTGGATCCCTTCGAGAAGTTGAAGGTTTTGACGTAGAAACAGGTGCATGTGCTTGTTTAAGCATAACTATAGTAGTTTCTGCTTTACCCATTCTCCTTCCTAGAGCTGATGGAATTTCACGAGATTTAGCCTCAGCCTGTACAAGGGAATCTTAAATCTGCTGAGCGATTGAAGTAAGGCCTTGAAACCCTCTTGTGTATTTTACAGGGATCAACGGTGTTCGTAATTAGTCACGCAGATTTTGCACACAGATTGGAGACAATTCTTCTTAAGGGAGTGCTAATCATAGGGAATATGTTAATCCCTTCCAGCGAGCAATGAAATCTGAGACACTTTGATTCTCCCTTTGCTTACAGTTTTTAAGATAAAAAACTGTTGTCTTTGGCAAAGTTGAACTGAACTGAAGAATGAATTGTTGACAAAGATCTTCCCATCCAGTAATTGACCAGGATTGCAAGCTTGTATACCAGAGAAAGGCTGGTCCTTGCAAGGTTCGTACGAAGCATCTGAGTTTTACTGCTCTTTGCTGCTCTGGAGTTCCCATCATAGGATCACAACAAGACACTTAATGCGTCAAATTATGTTCAGGGTCTCCTGATCCATTGAAAATAGGGAATACAGTGTTTCCAAAACTGGATGGAGGAGAGATTGAATCTACCCATTCAGGGTAAACTTTCTTTTCTAGTTGAACCTGCGCACGTTTCCCTTCCATAGTTTCTAACCAATTTGTTAATGACTCAATGGTAGTTATTAACTTTTTAGAAACATCCGGTTGAACTTGGACATGGGTAGGTGCAATGACTAGAGCTTGGACAGATGTGGTGGTTGGTGCTGCAACTGATGGTAGCACTGCCAAATGTTGTTCACTTAACCCATATGATTAGACCTGTGAGGGTGTACTTATAAAGGATGTTATTCTTGATCCATCTCAGTAGCTGCAACAAATTCTTTTGGTTGACTGACTCCAGCACGCTTAAGATGAAGACTACTCTAAAGTAGTTCTGCATTCAACCTTCTTAATTCCTTCATTTCTTCCTCTTGTTGTGAAAACCTTTTATCTAGTGAGAGCAATTGGCCTTCTACAGAGGAAGGATAGGTATCATGATTATTTCCACTCCCTTTATTGGATCCTTTTTGGAGAGGGAGAAGTGGGTTACTCGAAGGATTACCTAGGTTCTAAGTAACCCTTTGATTTTGTGTACGCACACCTTCTTCATTTGTGTCAGTGCATGCATCTTCTTGAGTTGGAACCTCTTCATCTGAGTCCCCTGAGTGAGCCTCATCTGGTGGATTAGCAACAACTACATTAATGACATTGATTGATGCATAACACATCACATCCTTTCTATCAACATTTCTATGATATTGTATTCTTCCAGGTCTTTGATGAGACATTGCCTTTTGTTGATTTGATCCCTCAGGAACTTCTTGATGAACCGTAATTTGGAGGGAATCTCAAAATAATTTGTCTCTTTGTTCCTCTTGAGGCTTCTTCCCCAATTGAGAAAAGACCGACATTCTCAGAGGAGGGGATTGATGATTTGAAAATGTCCCCAGTCGGGTGGACTGGGGCTGTTCCAGCTGTTCCCGCTCAAATCCGTGAATCCTATTTGTTGATTCCGAGGGTTGGTTTAAAAGAGTCCCTAGTCTGGAAAGCTGGGGTGGCTCTTGATATGCTATGTCTAAGACTTTCTTAAAAGCTCTCCTAATCTTGAGAACCTTAGTCTGGAAATTAGATGGATGCATTAACACGTATCCACTTTTATCTCCTTGTTCAAAAGACCGTTGGATGATTTCTGACACTTCTGTCACTTGATGATGTGCTTGCTCCATACGAGAGGCCTGTTCAATATTCTTGTTTGCTTGATGCAGGATTAATTCAACAACTTGTTCGATGTATTCTTGATTTTGAGAGGAACTAGTTGGGGCATGTTCTTGGGAAAACTTTTGATTACAAACAAAGCCCATTGATTGTGGCCGACCATGGGCAATAACATTGCATGAGACCATTTTCGGCAGGATTTTCGGACTAGAGAGAACTGTGAAATGTAGTGCTACATGAATATCCCATCCTTTGACATGAATACCAGATGGGGAATTGAAAATTAACTGACGCAATCTTCTCAGTGTGCCAAGGCATGAACATTGAAGGGCTCTGCTGCCTTTCAGCCTTCGGATATCGAGAGACTGATAGAGATTCCAAATCAATCCGACGTTGTAAAACTTCTATTATCTTAAAATGATTTTCATATTCATTAGAAGATAATACTTTCTTCATCAACTGACAAAGAGTTTTCCATATGTTGAGATGAATATCATGAATTCCATCTTCTGTCAACATCTTTGGAATGTCATACTGAGAGTCAGCCGGAGGCCAAAACATGACTGGTACTTCACGTTTTTCCAGCTGTTTTCTCATGTTCATCATTTCCTCTTTTTCATTAAATGAATATTTTTCTACCTGATTTGACCAGATTTCGTGTTTCTTTGTTGCTTCATCAGATTCAACAAGATTGGTAGATAAATCATTGATCAAACTAGAAGATGTATGACTTAGGGGTGGTTCGTAGAATGACCTACACCTTGGGGTATCTTCTGATTGAGAAAGTATTTCACCTGCTAGCGATGAAGCATCAGACATGACTGGTTTCACATTTTCAAGTGCCTCAAGATAAGATGGATTTATTGGAACTACATTGTCCACTGGAGAATTTTCCGGGAAATGTGCATCACTACTACGGAGAGGAATTTCGCAGAAAAATTCATCATCATGGGGAGGACCACCATAATGGGTTACAGAAAAAGATGATATCTTTTGCTCCTTGGTCTTCTGACCACACAGAGGTTTTCTGTGGCTCTCATCTGAAGATGAAACTTCGAGATCGACCGAATTGTCATGAATCAAGCCTTCATGTGAATGTGTCTGTTGAAGACCTTAGGAATTAATGTTCCCACTATTTGGAAATGAGGGAGTAGAATCTTTAATTCCAACAGATAATTGTCTGAGGGCTTCAAGAACTCCATCATCGAGCAAGGCCTTGTTACAGATTGGCTCTTGATCTCCTAACTGTGCTGGGCGGGTCTTTTTCTTAGATGTCGTCTTACTCGCCTTGGAAACCACTTGTTGATGAAAGTGGCTGCTCTGAGTAGGTGTATGTGGCTGATTAAGAAATATGGCCAGGTTAGGCTGGCGATCTCCACTCAAATCTGGTGTATGTGCCTGACATGGTTGTCCGTATGATATGGGGGAGTATGCCCCACAACCCTCTTGGACTGGAACAGATGTATGTGGTTGTTCCTGAGTCAATTTTTGATTTGTCACTCCACTGGTAGGGATAGATTTATGTGTCTTTCCCTGAGATGCTGCTGAAGTTGTTATAATATCCTGACAAGCATCCAGAATATGAGCAGGGATTTGCTTCTTCTCTTTCACCATTGATAGAATATGCTTTGTGACTTCAGCTCCCGGAACGGGGATATATGTCCATTACGTGCTTGGAGTAGGTGTGTGTGCCTACTCCTGTCCACCTTTTCCTGTCAGTGAATCCTGACAGTACTCAAGTGTGGGGGCGGAAAGTTGAGTATCCCTCCTGTTTGTCATCGGAGCTTTTCTACTGACTTCTCTGAATGCTAAAAAGAAAGATTGTCGGTAGGATTGATCAATACTAGCAGGTGTATTTTCCTGCTGATTTTACGTCACCAAATATGGTGGACGATATTCATCATATGTAGTCAGATGAGCCTGATGACTAGCTGATGATGTATAAACAGGTGTATGTTCCTACCTATAGTACTCTGCTGGAATTACCTGACGGGATTGGCATGCTGTTTCCAAACGAGTCTGTTGGAAAGTGGGATTAAAACGGGTAGGTGTGTGTGCTTTCTCGTTTCTTGCCACCAAGTTAGGTTGGTGGACTTCTCCGGAGATGGAAGAGATGAGAACCTGCTCACTGTTGAACGGATTCTTCCTCTGGTGGTTCTTCTTGCCTACTCAGGTTCGAGGATCCTGATCCGAATTCCTGGAGTCGGTACCCTCATCATGTTGAGGGTGTACTGCCACACGAGTCTAGTGGCAATTGTTGATAGGAGCCCTCAGGAAGGACTCCTGCTTCTTCGAATTAAGGCCATGAGGGACCTTCTCATTCACCTCCCCAGAATATGGGAGTGAATGGTGATTGCGTTACGGGGATAACAACCCGAAACGGTTGGAGACGGTAGTCAGCACCGCTTGCTTCTTGATCACTAGTCGTCGTTTTCCGGACGACCGGTGTGAGTTGTTCACTTGGAGGGCTTGTCGGGCAGCCTCCAGAGTTGGGATGGTACCATGTTGATGGTACTCCTTAACGAGCGCATTTGATACCCAGCGTTGAAGATGATGAATATGTGATTTCATCCTCATTGCGGGCGACGATCCAACAGGAGTAGCAGTAGTGGCATTTGCAGCAGTAGTATTCACAGGTGTGAACTTGATAGCAGCCATTTTGGAAATGCAGAATATTTTGGAAAAGAGTTCATGTTTGATATAACAGACGTAATCAATATGAATTCATCCACTACATCTTTTGAATGAGAACATATGTCAATGATTATTTTTGTTGGCCCTCTCATTGTCTTTTAAATAGAGGCCTAACAAATAGGTAAAACATCACTTTAACTTGGTAAAAGATTCACGTCGGGTTCACCATTTTTTGTTTCCCTCGGAATTCAGAGATGACCTCCTTGATGGGAGGTTTAAACATTCTGATCGGTTTCTAACGGGTTTTTTCATAGAAATAGAAACATCCAATGATTCCACATCCATTTGGACCTACTTTCCAAAGGTATGTGCTCATTAGTGTGTGGACTGATGAGGCTTAGGAATTTGCATTGGTCGAGAGGATGGGAGGTCGGACTCATCACACCTTTTTGAGGGGAATTATTGTCTACTCCGGGACTCTCTTTATAGATTTAAGTTATGTTCATGAATCCCTATTACATTACCAAGTATAAAATTATCTTTCCTTCAAATTTGATAATCAATGATTAAATATGTAGAAAATTTGGAGAATCTTTTATATGTATTCGAGGTTCTTCATCAATAGAGAATCACCTGTATTTATTAGAGATTCTTGGTCAATGGTATCCTTCGAAACATTTATATAGATGTCTCTTGGTCATTTTGATGACCATGCTGGTTTTGAATCCACTCAGTGGGGAACTTAAAGTTTATTGTCATTCAGAAGGACATGGATTATTTTAGAGTTGGGATCGAACCCGCAGATGGGCTACCTATGTATCCTTTGTTTAGAAAAGGAATCAAAACCCATGTAGTTCGAGTAAGGGAGTATGATGTTTATGATTGGTGGCTCAAAGAAGGATTTCATAATTACTTTTACACTCTAAGCTCACGTGAGTCATGCTCGGTGTGAGAAACAAGAGGTATTTGTAAAAATTAGACAATTGTTCCATGAAAGATGCAATCATAAGAAATAATGTGGGACTTATGTGTGTATGACTTCCATGATAAATGAAGATTAGGATTAACTTCAGGGAAGAAATCCAGGAACAGGGTCCATAAAGGTATATGTGCATAATGGAGATTTTAACACTCTAACTAGGGGCTTACTCTTGAAAAGGAGGCCCAAATTAAGAGAGGATTTATGATTGGGTTTTACTCTTGAGAAGGATTCCCAGATCAAAGATAAATTAGGACTAGTTAAGAGAAATTAAAACTGGGGCTTGCTCTTGAAAAGGGAGGCCCAGGTTAAGGGACTTGAAAAATTAAGGTACTTAGGGCTTACTCTTGAAGAAGATACCCATATTTATGACTCGAGCTTACTCATGAAAAGGAGGCCCCGGTTAAGAGAATTATGGTTGGGGCTTACTCCTAAGGAGGATGCCCATATTTGAGACTGGGGCTTACTCCTGAAAAGGAGGCCCAGTTTAAGAGAATTATGGTTGGGGATTACTCCTGAGGAGGATGCCCATATTTGAGACGGGGGATTAATCCTGAAAAGGCGGCCTAGGTTAGGGGACTGGGGATTACTCCTGAAAATGTGGCCCAGGTTAAGAGAATTATGGTTGGGGCTTACTCCTGAGGAGGATTCCCATATTTGAGACTAGGGCTTACTCCTGAAAAGGAGGCCCAGGTTAGGGGACTGAGGATTACTCCTGAAACGGAGGCCCAGGCTAAGAGAATTATGGTTGGGGCTTACTCCTAAGGAGGATGCCCATATTTGAGACTGGGGATTACTCCTGAGAAGTAGGCCCAGGTTAGGGGACTAGGGCTTCCTCTTGAAAATGAGGCCCAGGTTGAGAGAATTATGGTTGGGGTTTAGTCCTGAGGAGGATGCCCATATTTGAGACTGGGGAATACTCCTGAAAAGGAGGCCCAATTTATGGGAATGGGGATTACTCCTGAAATGGAGGCCTAGGTTAAGAGAATTATGGTTGGGGCTTACTCCTGAGGCGGATGCCCATATTTGAGACTGGGGCTTACTCTTAAAAAGGAGGCCCATGTTAAGAGAATTCTGTTTGGGGCTTACTCCTGAGGAGGATGCCCATATTTGGGACTGGGGATTACTATTGAAAAGGAGGCCCAGATTAATAGAATTATGGTTGGGGCTTACTCTTGAGTAGGATGCCCATATTTGAGACTGGGGCTTACTCCTGAAAAGGAGGCCTAGGTTCGGAGACTGGGGCTTACTCCAGAAAACGAGGCAAAGGTTAAGAGAATTATGGTTGGGGATTACTCGTGAGGAGGATGCCCATATTTGAGACTGTGGCTTACTCCAGAAAAGGAGGCCCAGGTTAATGAGTTCTCTCATCTTTAAAGGATGAGGTTGAATGAATGAAATCTCAATCTTTAGTGACATAAAGATGTGTAAATCACTAGGTTTTATGAGATATTCCATAGAGTTCCTTTCAGATAAGGAATTCAAATCAAGAAATCATGCCATAAATGGCTTTGAAGATTCTCTTGAAGACTGAATCTTGAATAGGAGAGGTGGAATGGATTAAGAGGGGTGATATGGGTAAGAAGGGAACCCAAAAAGGCAGGGGCGTGCAAGTCCTGGAAGGTGTGCAGGTACTGCGTGGGCGCGCAAGTCCTGGTCGCGCAGGTATACCTGTGCAACACATGGGTACTTGCGCAATAGTTAACCAGTAGGGTAATAGTTGAGCGACTCTTGGTTAAAGCCTTTAGAATAATCTTGAGGTTCTTCCAGAAGAGTGTCACGCATGTTCTATTGAAGGAGTAAGGAGGCGTGCAAGTGTGGCCATTTCCCTTCAGGGTTGTCCACTCAGGCGCGTAGGTGTTGATGAGTTTCAACAGTTAGGCCTTTCTCCGCCTCTTTAGATCTTCCGTTCTAGGTACGAAATTACCTTAGAAGTGTTTCAGAAGCTTTGAGAATAGACTAGGTCGTCGGGAGCTTAAATCAGAGTTTCTGGAAAAATTCCACTTTGAATGGGGGGCCCACAGGGTCTATTTATAGGCTGAAGAATACCAGGGCGGTTATCTTATAGGGCACGCAAGTCACTTGCGCGACCATTAGTCATCGCCCAAGTACACTTGCACGACCATTGTAGAACTTGGGCGACCCTTGTGCAATGTTCTTCTTATTCCCTCCTTTGTCAAATTTTGATATTTGTCCAAAGGTTGAATCACTTTGAGCTCAGATATTCCCCTTTTCCAATCTTTAGATTCTGTGATGAAAGGAGCATCAATAGTGGCGAAGTGGCCAAACGTAACACACAGTTCCCATAGGGAGATCTTAATTTAGAGTCAGAGAACTCAAACCAGATTGGGAAAGGATAAGGGCGTCACATGGAGAGGTTTTTGCAAAACGAGACATGGATGAGGACCCATGAGGTACTCGCCACACCACATGTTCCCAAAAGGGTTCGGGCATAGGGGAAAAAAGACAAGGGACAAGATTCTAGATTCCTGGGGCTGGACCTAGAGACGAGATTTCTAGGAGTTCTTATGTATACCATAAAGTTATGGAAGGTGTTGTGTGGTTTGATATCTTGTGGCCAAGATACAAAGTGGCCTTAGTTTATGGTCATAGAGCTTAGACCAGAGATCATTGGGAACGCTGGAGACACTTGGTAAGGTAATTACTAAACCCGACATGAATGAGGATAGTGAGAATCTGTATCGCAATGTGTTCCTTGGAGAGGTTTTATGTTGAGGGACCGAAAATGAAAGTTAGGCTATGCCCGAGGCAAAGTGAACAAGTGTTCCTACATACCCCATGAGGATGGGAATCATTCCATACATAGTTTTGAAGGTGTCATGGTAATGTTCCATTTCCAGAGATAATAAGGTCATGCGAGTATAGCCCTTGCACCAAAATAAGTTGCATTTGATAGATCTTGTTTGTCCTTTATGATGAGTTTGTATTTTTCTTGTGAAGCGATGATCCTCAGATAGAAAGTCCAGGCATCGCCACAAGAATCAGGCTGTATGTAGGTATTGAAAAATGGTATGGTGTGTGACTGATACCAAACATGATGTCCCCTCAAGTGAGTACACCACGATGCAGTGCCGTTTTTCATCGTGCTTCAAGGATGATAATGTCATAGTTTAGGGTAATGTGATGGGACCAACCATTCACATTAACATCGTGCATTATAGACATAATAGTTTAATGTAATGTGGGACTAGGTGTCATAGTTTAGAGTCAAATGGATTAGACATACTGGATAGATGAGGCTCAAGAGGGAATGTTCATGGCATGGTAAAGCACACCTGACGTGAATGAGGATGGGGCCCACATCACACCATGCATGATTCGAGGAAAGAAACCTCAGGATGAGGGGCCAAAAGTTTAGTGAATGTGGGGTAGGAGAGAGAAGCTCTCAATTGAGCTGGACCCAAAGGCGAGATGTCTGGGCGTTCCTATATATCCCATGAGGATAGGAATCAATCCATACGTAGTTCTAGAAGGTGCAGTTTATTATCATGGATGACATCTTATAGTTTAACATCATGTGGGATGACATACAGTTTAATATTATATGGGATATGAGGTAGGAGGGACTAGCTCCTTGAAGGGGAGTACGTGATGTAAAAATTGTAAACCCAACATGAATGAAGGCATAAGCCCACACACGCCACATCATGTGGTCCTATAAGAGCTAGGGTCTAAAAGGTAGAAAAAAATCAGTTTTTTGAAATACCTAGAATACATGCCAATGGGAAGTTGGTTTATAGCCCCGAATGACACCTTACTACGGCTTTGTCCTCCTAACGTGCAAATGTGCACTGAGAGATAGTGCTAGGAGTTTCGAAATTCCATATGGACATAATGGGGTGGAAAATGATGTGAATCATGTATCCAACATTCAAGGCATGAAGGGGTTGGTGTGATGATGGAGGATAACCATTGAATGTGTTCGAAACACGGAATCCATAACATGTATCCTGAAATGGGAACAACAAATGAGCGTCGGCCACTAACCATATTCACAATGCGGGGCTTGTATCAATTTGTTGTCTGAAACCCTCGAGGAAGTTGGCCTGTAATGGTAGGAGAGCCCTTAGGCCAAGAATCTATGCCATTTGGGGGTCCATCCCAATGTGAAAGATAATGGAATCCCAAATGAAGTGGAACATGAATCCTAAAAAATGGGTGAATGCATGTCCAAGCAGAATCTGACATTTCGGGATCTAGACCAGAGTACTCATGGGAAAATTGGATAATCACCGAAGAGGGTCAAGGGACCCGACTTAAGTGAAGCTGACATGAAGAGATGAGTGTAGGTAAAGTGATAGAAGGGCACTCAGGAGAGAGAGGTACATGGTGTGGTTTTTATTATCCTGATGTGAATAAGGACATGAGTCCATACCACACCATATATCCCTCTCCTAGAAGAACGCAGGCCAAGGGGCCAAGATGATAGCGGGGTTTGAAAGAGATGGGGATAGACCCAAAGACTAGATGTTGGGGTGGTCCTATGTATCCCATGAGGATGGGAACCAAGCTGTACATATTTCTGATTAGGATGCTATGCACTTTATCGTCATGATGGAAGGACGCAAATAAGGTCTAGATAGCCCAACGAAGGACATGTTCAACACGACGAGTAACCCATCATGAATGAGTACATTATCCCAGACCATACAATACAATACTAAGTGAGAACTTGGGCCAGGGGCCTAATAATGCCAAGGGACCTGAGGTTGGGCCATGGACAAAATGTCGCATCCAGCATGCAATTTAACGTCTTGTAGTGAGGATGATGATGATCTTAGTTTAATGTCAAGATATCAGACCGTATATGCCTAGTTTAATGTCATATGTGTGGGATAACTAAGTGGGGATAACAAATCATCATGCCTATGGAAGACCACAAAGTGGTAATGATGATAGAGGACAACTTTTGACTAGATTCGCAACACAGTATCCACCCTTGTGTGACTGGATTTTAGAGAAAACAATTGAGTGTCGACCGTTGACCATATTCTCAAAACAGGACTTGTGTCAATTTGGAGCCCGCAATCCTTGAGGACGTTAGCCTGTAATGGTAGGATATCTCTTGGGCCGAGCACCCATGCCATTCAGAGGTCCATTTGGATATAAAAGGTGACGGAAACCCAAATAATGGGGCTCACGAAGCATGGCAGGGCAGATTATCATGGTATAAATGATGAATGAAGGTAGGGGTGTCTCAAGGGGGACATGTGTGGCTTGGAAAAATAGACAAGTGTGAATAAGGATGTGATTCCATACCACACCAAACAATCCCAAATGAGAACTCAAGCCAGGGGGTCCATGGGGTCGAAGGACCTCAGGTTGGGCGCCCTGGCCAGCTGTAGCCATATGACCTCTCATGCGGGAATGTCTTCATCATAGCTCCTAAGTCGATGTGAGCAATGCTTAGTGTGGTAAACAAGAAATATGACTAGGATCTCCCGATCACACAAGGGTCTGAAGGCTATAATTACACTCTTACTAGAGGAAGACCAAGGTTTGGAGAGACATAGGGGTATAATTAACCACTACACTCTATGTTTGGGACCTATGGGGGTGGTGACAATGAAAAAGGATATCTTTGACCAGGTTTGGAGCACAAAATCCACGTCATGTTACCCAAAATGGGAACACCAAATGAGCATCGACCACTGACCATAATCTTAATGAGATACTTGTATCAATATTTTGTTCAAAATACTCGAGGATGTTAGCCTATAATGGTTGAAGAGACATTACTATAGGTATCCTTATTGTTCAAGGGCCCTTTCAGATGTGACAGATAATGGAAACCCAAATGATGGGGTGTGTGGAGAATAAATGTTCCTGTATAATTTCAAATAAAGCTAGACAACAGAAGAGGTGGAGATATTAAGGGGATAGGGATACATGGTACAGTCATGATGAACTCAACGTGAATGAGGGAAAAAGCATGCACCACACCATGTGCTTCGACACAATGGGAGGTCCTAAAGTTTGGGGCTGGCCCTATAGACAAAATCTCTGGTCAGTCCTACATATCCCATGGGAATGGGAATAAATCCATAAATAGTTCTGAAAGGGTCGTGTAGTTTAATGTCATGGGGTAAGGACGTGAGAGGATTAGAAGAACGTGGAGAGGCACATGGTGTGACCTTCGTAATCTTGCCACGAGTGGGGCTAAAGAATCTTGGGTTGCATCACATGAGTTCCTCAATGGGATCTACACACAGGAAGGGTAACCAAACAAGAAGAGTGTGGGGATGGACTCAGGACAAGGCGTATGAGCGTTTCTACGTATCCCATAAAGATGGTAATCAAGCCATGCAAAGTTCATGAGATGTAGTTTAACGTCTTGTAGGATGACACATAGTTTAATGTCATGCGAGAAATTTCACAGTTTATGGTCATGCAGGACCAGACAGATTAAGGTCATGTAGGACCATGATGCAGTTTGGAGTCATGGGGGACCATTACATAGTTTGATGTCATGTAGGACTATACAATTTAAGGTCATGTTGTACTGTAATGCATTTTAGGGTCGTGTGGGGCCATTATGTTGTTTGGGTTCTTGCAAGACCATACAGTTTATGGTCAGGTAAGACCGTATAGTTTAAGGTCATCTAGGACCATGGGGACTCATGAAAATTATTGCTTTAGGATCTTGGGATTTGTGGGATGAGTTATACTCTCACCATCCATGGTAAGTGGTGAGTATGCGCCATTGGAGTAAAATTTGTGAATTATATATGGTCCTTCCCATTTGGGCTCCAAAATGGGTGGTTTTCTTCCAGGTATCATTGTTGTTCTTAGGACCGAAAAAAAGTATCCTTGAAATAAGGATAAGAGGAAATCATTATTGTTGAAAGCTCTAGCTATCTTGTTCAGATGCCTTTCCAAATTGTCCAGGGCATGAAGCATGTTCCCATTGAGCACTTCCAACTCTACCAAATATATTTCAGCTACTTTATTTGGTTCTTTCTGATTATAGAGTGTTTCACGCAATGAGTGAAATTGAATCTTGATGGGCAGGACGACCTCCGTTCCGTACACCAGGGAATATGGGGTCACCTGGGTGGAATTATGAGTCATCTTCTGATAATACCAGAGGGTGTTGGGGAGCTTGTCCTGACAAATCTTCTAATTCTGACCAAACATTTTCTTTATAATGTTAGAGAGGGTATTGTTGAATGCCTCGATCTATCCATTTTCATGTGCATGATTGGGGAGGTATGGTTAGAATGGATGTTGTACTAGGAATAAAATTTCATCATTACAATTTCATGGAATTTCATGTCGTTATCGTTGAGGACAGCGTGAGGGAATCCAAATCGGTAGATGATGTTGGATCTCACAAATTCATCAATGGAATGGGCCTCGACCTCCTTGAGTGGAACTGCCTCTGCCCACTTGGAGAAGATATCTGTAGTAGTTAGGATAAAGCTACACTGGTGAGCTATCACTTGTGGATATGGTCCCATGACATAGAGTCCCCATACCAAAAATTACCAATAGTACTTGGTGGAGTGGAGAGGCTCTGGTGGCCGATGCATGATGTTAGCATGAATTTGGCACGTGTGACATCTTTTGGTGAACTTGATTCAGTCATGGATCATGGAGGGAGAAAAGTACCCCATTATCTGGATCTAGTGAGATTGATTTGGACTAGTCTAATGAGCCCCATAGGAACTGGCATGAACTTCCTCCATGACTTGGGAAATCTCAACTTCTTGAATGCAACAGAGAAGATCCCCCATCAAATCCACACTTTGGAGGATCTTCTCACAACCAGGACCATCCTATAGGGTAAACTATAACACACGGTGTCGAATTCACTCTTTCTCAGCCCGATCTACAGATAGATTACCATTCTAGATATACTCAATAATGGAGGTTCTCCAATCAGGAGTCACTTCAATCACTACATCCACGGGGAATTGGGGTCATGACGTGGAGGTGCCGACGGTATGGTGGCTTACCAATGGGATGTCATCATCATCTGGAGTGACGAGAGAAATGACCCTCAGGTGTTCCATGTGGATAATTAGATCTTTATGTTCAGGCTCTGAAAGTGATGAAGTTAGGCTAGCCAGGGCATCGGCTCAACCATTCTGATATCAAGGGACATGACTATCTTCTGGCCGAGATGGGAACTGGGCCATTAATTGGAGAGTGCATTCCAAAAGTGGTACGAGCTCTGGATTTCTGACGACATAGTCACCATTGATCTACGTGATGACTAGTTTTTAGTCCCCATTCACATGAAAATGGGGCTTGTCAATCTTGAGGGCTAGCTCGAGGCTAGTAATGAGAGCCTGATACTCTACCTCATTGTTGGGGAAGATTTCTGAGAATAGGAATAAATACAGAAGAATGTCTTATACCGAGGTAATGAAGAAAATACCCAGGCCTACTCTGTTGATTCTGGGGTCATTGATACTTCTCTCGGTGGGGCTCCGAGAATCACCATCAAAGTGCATTTTCCAACACGAGATGTCTCAATCTATTGAGAGGATTACCTCATCGAGAAAATCAGGATCGAGGGACTAGTCTGCAGGAGATGCATGAGAAGTGGGTAAAACTTCAAATTCTTTCCCTTTAATAGCCTTTTGGGGGACAAAACTAATGTCTAACTACTAGATAATCACTTCCCATCGAGCTAGACAACCTTTTAATATACGGTGGTTCAGGATGCACATCAGAGGATCTACTCAGGATACCAGTTGCACCACTCAGTGCTGCTTGTAATGTCACAATTTTTGTACTACGAAATCTAGTGCAATGCATCTTTTCTTGATAGGGGATTATCTGGTCTCCGTATCAAGGATCATTCGGGCGAGGTAGTAGTGGCTATTCAACATTCCCTCATTGTTCCTCTAGGCGAGAAGGGTGCCAAGAGATCACTCTATGGAGGTCACATAAAGGACCAACGGCTTTCCCGAGATAGGTGGAATTAAGACCAAAGGTTGGAGATGATACTGCTTGATTTCCTCAAAAGTAGTATGATACTCCTCATCCCACTCATAGATGGTGCCTTTCTTCATGAGATGGGAAAACAAATTGCACTTTCATTCCAAATTCGCGATGAATTGGCTTATGTAGGCTAAGTGGCCATGGAAGCCTCGAAGATCCTGAATGTTACTCGGAGGAGAGATCTGGAAAATGGCCTTAAGCTTCTCAGGGTTGATCTCAATTACCCTGTATCTGACAATGAAGCCGAGAAACTTTCTATAGGTGACCTCGAAGGCACACTTCAATGGGTTCATCTTCAAGTGACAAGAATGGAGGAAGCTGAACACTTTCTCAAGGTCTTCAAGATGGTTCCGAATCTTAGGATATTTGACCCTCAGATCATCCACGTAACATTCCACCAACATTTTGAGGATTGGCATAAATATGCGATGCATAGCCAGTTGTTAGGTGGAACCCGCATTCTTTAAACCGAAGGGCATGAATTGGTAACATAAAGTACCTTGTGGTGCCCTAAAGTTTCTAGACTACTCATCCTCAGGGGCCATTCAGATCTGGTTATACTCGGAGTACCCATCCATGAAGAAGAGGGCTTGGAATCCACCTATAGCATTGATCAAAAATTCCTTCATACGAAGGGGAAAATCATCCTTCGGACAATGATGGTTGAGATCCTGGAAGTCGAAGAAAACTCTGATCTGTCTGTTCTTCTTCTTGACTAGTACAATTTTTTCTAGCCATTTGCGGTACTGGACCTCCTTGATGAATTTGGATCTAATGATCTTATCAACGTCTGCCTTAACTAAAGCACCGTGAGAAGGGTGCATCTTTCAGAGAGGCTGCTTGAACCCGTGATGATTTTCCAGGAGACCGAGGCGGTGGATGGCTATATGAGGATCTAGTCATTGAATTTCATCATAACACTAGGAAAACACATCACAATGTTGTTTTAAGAAGTCTATGTACTGTTGTTTCTCCTCTAGGGGCATGCCGACACTGATTAACGTGGGTTTTGGGTCTTCCTCGCTACTGAGGTTCACCTGTACAAATTCATCAACCATAATGGAGATTCCCTCTTCAATGGAGGGGGGATAATCCTATAAATCCTATTATTAAATTATGGAGGGGGGTCCCTGGTGGTAGGAGTTTCCTCTGAGTTGGCAGCTTCCAATGGGTGGCTGGTACTAGCCTAGGCGGTAGTGGACACTACTTCAGGGAACTCTTGTGCTGCCGCAACCACAGTGATGAAGGCTATTGATCTGATTCCTTCTGGTCTTCAACCTAAGGGGCCACGCTTGATGATATCAAAGCAATAGTGGCACGTCGTCTTGAGCTGGTTAATTCTAGCTTGGAGAAACAAGAAAGTATGATGTATTGTCTTTTCAATAGGGAAGACATTCTGATACCATATAAGAGTACGAGGCTCAAGATTACTTGAGTTTGGATTGTGTAGGAGTACAATGTGATCTTCCAGCAACACTTAGACCTGGGAACGTAGTACCCCCTAGTTCCAAAAACAAAAAAGCATTGTCCCATGTCTGGAGTTGTATCCTAAAATCAATTTATTGGAAATATGTATGCATCATCTAGATCATCCCACGAGTCGGTCACAGTGGTAGCACGCTCGACCTCGTTAGCCTGAATCTCCCTGTCCTTGCTCTTGTAATAGTCGACATCCAGATATTGGGATTCATAAGAGGAAAAGGGGGATGTGTCCCCTTGAAGCATTCCCACTCGACAATTAAGGGAGTACTTAAGGCACTAGTGATATGATGAGGGAACTGTTGCATGCATGTGGAGCCACAGTCTACCCATCAACGCATCGTAGGTGGTGTCTTGGGAGACAACCATAAACTCGGTGCTGAAAATTGGACCATAAAAATGGGTCTTCAAATGGATCTTTCTGATCGGTGTCTGCTCCAACCTGTCATAACCTTGGATTCTTAGGCAGAGGGACTCAGATCAACCTCAGACAATCCTAGTTTTCGTAATGTCTGAGTCGAGATTAGGTTAATCCCAGAGCTCGTGTCGACAAGGCAGCAACAAACCTCTATGCCATTGAACTGGATAGCGATGTATAGTGGGAAAATGTGCCCCTATATGGGAGAGACGTAATCTTCTACAGAGAACAAGATGATGGCCTGATATTCAACATTCTTGATCGCCTCAGCATGAAAGGATTTTGTGGCTGCTACCTCTGTCTCAGACTTGAGGGGGATTCATAAATCCTCGCAGAGGGCATCATGCATATCTGATGATAGGAAAAGGGCCTCAAGGATGGATAGATTTTCTAGAATGCTGGAAATATGTTTGAGAACATAATACATCCATTCCAGGCATTAACTTCAGTATAATGTAGTTCTATCTATGATGGGAGGTTTGGTGGGCCCTTCCGGCTGGACCGACGGCGGACTGATGCTAGGAACATCCAGTTTCTCACTTTTCGAATCCTGTATAGTGACTACCGAATGAGGGCCAGAAAACTGAGACTTGTCTATAGCAAAGCGTGGCTGGTCACGGCGCGGTCAAGGATGTTCTGCCTAATCCAACAACATGAATGGTGGTGAATGCGGACCTGATATCACCAGGTGAAAATTCTGCGTATACTGAGCTTTGCGCTGGGCCTGCTGCCTAGTTGTGGTCGCATGTACAGCCTAGCTTGAAGTACTAATAAAGCCACTCTTACGACACATATTTCAGTGGCTCCATTGATGCTGAAGATAGTTTAGGATGTTAGGATAATCTTCGTGGGGATTCTCATCATCATGATTCAATTAGGGGTTTACTAGATCTACATTATTAACTAAGGCATACCCTTGATCGTCACTCGAAGAGTCATCCATTATTGGATAGATTATGGGAGGGATCATCATCTATGGGGGCATTAGGTCACTGAGAGTATGGGATGACGATGGAATTGGCGGGGTACTTTTCTTTCCCTTACGCCGCTAGTGCCTACTATTCTAAGATGGAAACTGTAGAGACAACGATGTAGAATTAGTTTTTGTGGCTTCTGAAGGCTTTGGCCGATTCAGGTGGGCACAGATAACAACATGGGAAATTTCGACTATTTTATGAGCCATCCAATCATCATACTTCTGGGACATACGGTTAGAAACCCAATGCCACTCGCCTTCACTGTCGTTGCTGTTGTCTGGAATCACAAAGACACAGAGCACCTGTGCCAGAGCTAGACCTGACAGGACTATGTTGTTATCAACATGGTTTTGAATCCAATATTTAAACACATAGCACTATTTGAGGGTGTTCCCCAATATCTGATTGTAGGTACAGTAATTAGAGTGATAAGTGAGGTTTTCCTTTTCTGGCCTTATGCACTAAGAAAAATGTACAATCCCCAGATCTAGGGCACATCATAAATAACCAGGGACTCATGCCTTGTTGAATGAGTAGGTATGGTTCCTCCTGTCTGGAAAGGGGGTCCTTGGATCTTGACCCTGATGAGGAGTCGGAGGATCCTATCAAGGAGTTGGGTCTTGGTTATCTAACCTGGGTGGTAGTGGCGCATTGTGTGGGGGTACCTGCCGATTCTATGGTGGGAACTGCTGGGCTGAAGGCTATGCCTGAGGTTGAGGGATTCTGCGAGGATATGGAGGTGGCTCCACTGGTACAAACTCTAGTTTCCTGGGGACCTCTATTTGAGCCACTACACTAGGCTCAGCCCTGGCGGTCCTTCTTGTGGGGATTGTAGGAGGAAACTGGTGTTCTTTCTTATCCTACTGTAAGGCTTCTTCTAGGTGTTGGGCCTTATTAGATAAGTCTTGGAATCCCCCAAGGTAGTTCTGTTTTATTAGGGAGGGGAAAAGTTCTATTTTGAAATTCCTTATACACGTCGTTAGTAATTTCTCCTGAGTTAGAGGCATGTCAACAGAGTATGTGACCCCTTTCCACCAGGAGACAATGTCTGCAACGTGCTCATCAGGTCTTTCCTTAAACTTGAAGAGGTCTGTGATACTTGTCTTCCGAGTGGGGGAACTGAACTAGTAGAGGAATTGACTACGGAGGTCCTCCCAATCGGCTACTAATCTGATGGGGAGTTAGTTGTACCAGAAAAATGTATGTACAAAACACCAGAGTTTGGCAGCTTCCTGCTGTGCTTTAGTTCCCAACATGGGTCCAAACCTTGAGATAAAGTGGTCTAGGTGTCGTGGTGGCACCCGTGACCCATTGAAGGGGGAAAAGGTGGGATTCCCAAAACTTGGGGGTGCTGGCATATCATCCACCCATGTTGGGTATGGATTTCCATCAGGTGGGATTGCCACCTGTCTAGTCTCTAAAGCTTCGAGGCGGGCAATGAGTGCCTCCATTGGATAATCTGGCAGGGATTCCTATCTTGATGGGGATCCCTAACCACCAGCACATTGGCAGGCTCTTCGACATGTTAACAGAACCATCATCTCATGGAGCGGCTGGTGGAATGACTTGTGGAGAAGTTGGGTGAACCTAAGCTGGGTCCTGAGAATTTTCATGCCACTTGGGGGGATTTAGAGACACATACCGCACCCTCTTGCAGTAAGTTCCAGCCTCAACCCAGTCTATGTGGGTAGGATGATCTAGGTTACCTGGGGTCAGTTTGGTAGGGGGATGTTGTGCTTTCCCCTGCTGCACCAGCTGAGGATCACTGTAGTCTTTCCATCACTCCGCAGTACATTTATGAAGTAGGTCATTGACCACCTTCTTGTGTTTGGTGAGTTGATGACACAACACATCTTTTTAAGGATCATATTCCACTCTCTACACCGAGCCATATGGGTCAGAGGGTTTGATGTCTTTGAGGTGTTCCTTTCCCTTGTTGGGATTCTGGATAAGGACTAGAGCCTTGGTGGGAACGGGAAGACCCAGTAGATATCTCTACTAGAGAGTGACACTTCCCAATAGATCTAGTAGTTGCGGAACTCCCTTAGGGGGTATGTCCCCATCAAGGAGATCCATCTCATTATCTCCCTCTGATAGGTTATCCATGTTAACTTTGACCCTACATAGAGGCATATCGTCTACGTTTCCTCGAAAATCGGGCTGGCACTGGATGTAACAGAATTGGAGGGCCACATACTTCCACTAGCCATGAATTTGAACATGGGGAGAAGCCTCATTGATTATTCTATAGATCACTTTAATGATCTAGACACATCATTTTTGGAGGGCCTTATGGCGACCTGGTGACTTGGGGCACTAGGCCACGGGGAGTGCATCCAGAACAACCAAACCACATTGTTGGATGATATATTTCAAGTGTTACTGACTCTTGGGGTAGGTCACTCGTCGATGCAAAAGGTGGAAAGGAGTCATCTAGAGCATCTATAGAAATCATCCAACCTTCTCCTGGGTGAGCGCTTCTGGTTCCCTAAAACATGGCAGTGCAACTGGCCAGAACATCTCGGGGAAATGGTCCACTATGAGGATATCCCACAAGCTCCATGGTCCAGATTCAGGGTATGGCCCTTCATTGCCCCACTCATCTACTAGAGGTGGCTAGGGAACTCGTAGTGGTACTAATACAGGCTACTGAGATGGAAGGCCGACTGGTGGATAATACTGTGAGTGAGCTGACAAGCCTCCACATCTTTGGCTGCCCTTTGAAGAGTGTAGTGACTTTGCCACCACATCATGGTAAGATGGGCTGACAACTTCAGTTTCTGGTGCAGGTAATGCATCTATGGGTGATGGGTTACACTACTTCTAATCTACCATTGATCCCTAGAATAGCTCTCTGTGATCTCTAGTTGAGATAGAGAGTGCCTGTGGTGATGATTATGGCAATTTCATGGCCGAAAACTATGGGGTTGACAAATATTTATCCTCCTGGATATATTTGTATAGGAAGGTTAGAATATGATGGACCTCACATTATAGAATTACGAGGCTAATGCGCCTTGTTCTTACCCTGACCGTTGGCATAGAGGATCTAGGCAAGGCTTCCATCATTGAGTCATATTCCGCTTCATAATATGAGAAGTAGACTGGTTGGATCTCGGTCTGAATCTTATTGTCATTCTTTTTATGGTGGTGACAACCCTCCCTCCTACCCCGGGATGGTTCTTCGGTACACTGTAGATTTTTTGAATGAGGAGATCCTTTGATCGTACTAGTGCTGGGGCATTGGGGATTTTTGCCTCAGTGAGCTAGGGTGCGAGGAGAACGTGGACAGATATCAAAGGGAACATGGGGTGGACCATTGTTCCCACTAACTGATGTGTGGAGGGAATCTCCATCGGAAATGATGGAGTAGGTAGGAACTCTGCTGGAGCTTATAGGAGCACGAGTAGGACCTCTATGCTTTCTTCCTCGAGCATTATCCGTGCGAGGAGGTTCCCCATACTGGTCGAGCCGAATACGGGCAGGACCTCCGTGCTGGGTGCTGGTGAAGTGAAGGTAGCCTACCTCCTCTGATTTCTGAGGTGAGGGGGGCCTTCGCCAGCTGTTGTAAGAATATGGGGAAGCCCCCCATACTGGAGATTTACTGGATGTGTAACATCTCCATATCAATGGTTTGTGGTAGGAGGGAGACCCCATACCTGATGTAATGAGCGTATGAGAGGCATCCGTACTTAGTTTCAATGTTTTAGGGAGGACCCTCATTCGGATTGAAGGTCTAAAGGGGTAGATGATCATGCTGAGCTTGGAAGCAAGGATGACCTTCGTTTTTCATGGTGGCAGTACGGGGAGGACCACCGTACTGGGTGTCGCTGCCGCGGGTCGGTCCACAGTGGGTGTTCCCTATGCCAGCGACCGAGAGAGTCAACCCAACCTACCCATGGGGTAGTTTAGGAATCGATCATGGACTGGTATATAAGTTACATGGATCATAGTTCATAGGAGACTGATGATACACGTCGGTAGTGGCCCAGGCCACAGTATTTAATGACGTTGACTACCCTTGGTGGGCGTCCTCCTCATCCTATGCCCAACTCTAGTGTCAGGTTAGCCAGACGGGGGCTGGTGGTGTACGTACATAACTTACCTACTCTTCAGCCTATGGGACTGGGTGGTGGTGGTGGCACGACTTAGTGGGGGTCCCTCCTTGATTCCCCCTGAAACAGGATCGTGTTCGTTCTGGCCCAAACATCCCCCAACTTGATGGCGTAGGGGAGGGAGTCGTCGAGGCATTCTAGGGAGAGGCTCTCAAAACGATTTTACATTCGAGTGCAGAGCAGTGGCTCCATACATGACCCTTGGGGGTGGCAATGGCTGTGACACACAGGCGCCTCTATATCCTGGGGGGCCATATCTCAAGTCGGCATAATCCACTCCTCGTATAGGCATACAAGCTCGCCTTTCCCCCTACGTTATATGAATTCGGAAGGGGAGATGGGGCGTGGGAACCTTGCAGCTATGGATGTGGAAGCTGCCAATGAAGTTGTTGAGCCATGTTGGATTTCCATGTTGGCGTTGCACCTGCCTCAACATCGGTGGGCGATGGCAATTGGATTTATGGTGCAGCAACATGGTTCCTGAAAGAAAGGAGATTAAACCATTAGTGATGAAACAATGAAAACATTGTCCAGTGCCCCAGCGCCAATCCGTCTCCCATGGCTGGTAAGAAGAATCCACAATGACAATGTCGTAGACATGGATGTCCAATATTTTGACTGCCCCAACTTCTAGTGAGTTTCAAACCAGGCCCAATAGTAGTTTGGCGGGGGCCGACACTGGATAAATGGATCTGGTGACATGCTAATCCATGGATGTGTCAAATGATACTAATCTACACACTAAGGAGAATAATTTCATGTCAGGTTCACCATTTTTGTTTCTGATGCATTCGTTGGGGTGCGGTGCATCCATCTATGAAGGACGATGAGGACGTGCTAACTCTTTCCCCACATTCCTGTTTTTCAAAGGCGGGTGACATTCGTTGCTTATTCCGGGATTTTTTCTCCATGATCGAAATGGGATGATGGGATGTCAGTTCTTCCTTCCATTGATTCCTCCATGGAATTCATCACCTAGTATGAGTCTCCCTTAAAGATTAAGATGTTGTTCATGTAACTCTTCCCAGTGCCATGTCTTCATGGATGCTAGTTAACTACACTACTTCTACGGGGACATTCCAAGGGGTCCGGTCAGGGCAGAATCCTTCGATCAGGGGAGTCGTCATGTTGGACATCACTAGCGTGTCTGGACACTGGAACACTAGAGCATATGGGTTTCATCCCCTTATTTTAGGGCTTTTATAGGGCATGTAAGCCTAAGACATCCCATGTCTAATGTGCGGAATTATATTCCATTGGAATGTATCTGATTTTTTTCTCATCTTCCCATGTTTATCACAGGGTATGCCACAGGTTTAATATCTTGTGGAGACATATCAGACTAATCGGAACACTAATTAGAGTGTATTGGATTGGGGAAACCCCTGGAGGGAACATTAATGTCGTGGCTAACATGATTTTAGTTACTCAATTGTTGCTAAAGGGAAAGATAAATGAGGTGGAATGGTCCCACTAGGATGTGGCGGCCCGGATAAGAATCAGGATGGATGATGGATGGTTGAGAGTTAATGAAGAATGAAACGGAACCGATGTGGGGATGAAAGTGAGGTGGGGCCTGAGTCTCGAAGAGACTTCCTACATATCCCCATGGCAGGGAATCAATGTCTAAATAGTTCTTGAAGCAATGGGACACCTAAGGAGGCAACCTGTATGAAGGGGACTCAAAGTAAGTGGATCCTATAGGTTGGGACATAAAATTAGGGTGCATGTGGAGGACATTCAGCTGATGCCATGATGTGGATTACGCGTGATTAGCGGCCAGAGAGTTGGTCTGACGCCAAAGGTGTAGACTAAAAATATGGGTCCCAATGGAGTGGACTACAACGGCTTACTGCTGGATGGGGATGAAAACGACTTACCGCTGAATAGAGTTGACAACATCTTACTGTTAAATGGGGATGAACCTCGTGGAGGCTTCCAATGTACCCTATCCAGGAGATAGGGATCAAAGCCCACATAGTTCGAATGGTTATGGTTTAACATCTTGTATGACGAAAAGGGGGCGTACAATTTAACGTCATGAAGGACGAGGTCAAATCGATGTGAAGATGGTCAGGACCATTTGGTGTTGGGATTGAACCTCAGGGAGGCTTTCTACATAACTTTCCTTGGCAATGATCAATGTCCACATAGTTTGGGAGGAGTGGGAACCAATGTGAAGATGGTCTGGACCAATGAGTGTTGGGATTGATCCTCCGGGAGTCTTCCTACGTACCTCGCCTTAGCAAGGATCAAAGTCCAAGTAGTTCGGGATGGTGTTGGTGAGCCAACGTGAATATGGTTGAGACCAATGGGTGTTGGGATTGAATATTAGGGAGGATTCCTATGTACCTTGACATGGAAAGGATCAAATTCCATGTAGTTTGGGAGGAGTGGGAACCAATGTGAAGATGGTCAGGACCAATGGGTGTTGGTCTTGAACCTTTGGACGGCTTCCTACGTACCTCACTTTGTGAATAATCAAGGTCCATGTAGGTTTGGATGGTGATGGGGCTTACATGCTATGGTGTCCCAGAGAGTATTCCATGGATGATGCTCACTCTAAGACCATGTGAGTCATGCTTGGTGTGAGAAACAAGAGATATCAAAGACCCGATGATCATATCGTGAAAGGCTAGTGGTGTGCTTCGCGAAGGGAAGTGGCTTAGCCTAGGCATAGGGCATATGTGCATATGGAAGGTGCTTCACGAAGTGGAAAGACAATCATGGAGTAGTGATTTGCGAAGTAAGGGAGCCTTGTGAAGCGTACCATTTCAAAGCAATGTGCTTGGTGAACCACATTGACCCTGTTTTAGCATGTGGGTCACATGTGCATAGAGGGTATTTCGCAAAGCATAACTACTCTACAAAGACTCGGGTCCCCTTGGGGATCCCCTTCCTTCGTGGAGGCCCATGGGATCTGTGAAGGCCAACCCTCATTGAAGAGTGGCTGAATTCATGAAAAGGGGGAGGCACTTCATGATGAGATTGTACCTTGAAAAGGTCATGGTTTGCAAAGACGAAATTGGTTTGCGATTCTGGATCTAAGAATGAGAAAGGTTGGAGGATCCGTCCATTGGGATCGAGGGGAGCCCCATATTTATCAAAAATGGGAACCGTGAAGTATATTTCGCTCAAGATGAGGACACAAAACCATGCG
The DNA here is from genome assembly GCA_963277665.1 of Viscum album. Classification (NCBI taxonomy): domain Eukaryota; kingdom Viridiplantae; phylum Streptophyta; class Magnoliopsida; order Santalales; family Viscaceae; genus Viscum; species Viscum album. Next base: position 1,923,058,141 of record OY728153.1, read on the forward strand.
TCGGCTTCACCAATGTCAAATAGGTTCATGGAGCATCTCGCCTCCTTGCTTCACAACAAGTTCACGGATGTCAAATGGGTATGCATACCCTCCTGACTCCTTGATCTCTGGAGGGTTCATGAATGTCAATTGGGTTCACGGAGCCTCTAACCTCCATGCTCCGCAACTAGTTCGCGAACATCAAATGGGTTCGCGGAGCCTCCTGCGTCCTTGCTTCGTGGTGGATTCATGAGCGTCAAATGGGTTCATGGAGCCTCTCGCCTCCTTGCTCCATGGAAGCGTCATGAAGGGGGAGCTTCATGCCAGCCACAGGGCTATGGGGGCTCTGCGAACAAGATTCAAGAGGCAGCTCCAATGCATTCCATTTGTTCTTGTTCTTCACAAATATTTGCGCCAACTGATATAACAAACCAAATGTTAGAAAGCAATGAACATGGGATTCATGTGATACACATGCCCGGACATGTTATCAAGTCATCAAACGTGTCCTCACTAGCTAAACACACACATGCTATTAATAAATTAAACATATTATCTTGGATCTATGTCTCATGTAGCACAATAACATATCTTAGAGGGTTTATGTAATGTATTAAACACATTAGTGATCAATACACAACCATTGGTGTCAAAAATCAATCTATTGTATAAGGATCCATCATGGCCCATGAAACATTACCTAATTACTCTTTTCATGGTACTATTAACTAATTAAAACTTAAGTATCATTAATTAATAGATAATTACTCATTATTAAGAACACAATATGATTTTTAAGGGAAATTAACCTAATTTGGAAATCCATATAGCACATGTAAATAAATATTTTTAACTCGAAAGTGTAAAGTACACATGACCACCTACCTCAAATTATGTTAACTCCCAACAAATAAATTCTCGACAAAATTGATGGAGTTATCTAACTCCATTGGGCCTCCATCGTTCACCATGAGGATTTACTCAAACCAATGAATTCAATATTAATTAATTATAAATAAATTATAAGTAATTTACCGATTATAAGGAAACTGAAATTAAATGGTGAATGGAATACTTTTGGAAGACTTACCATAAACCATTACAAAGTTGGAACCATGTCCAAACATCTATTGAAGGTATGTGACATACATAAAAATTCATTTCTATAGAATTCCCTATTGAGTTCCAAAATGAAAAAGACCACTCTAATATAATTAAATTGGAACCTTTGGAAGAAAGGAACCAAGAGATTTACCTCAATAGTGACATCTTCCATCATAGTTCGAGCCACTCTTATTGAACTCTCAATTATATGGCGTGAAAAACCATAAAATTAATTACATGGTATGATGGCTAATTTAACTCAATTTTACTAAAAACAAAATTATTAATTGATAGAAAAATCTTCATAAAAACTATCATAAAAACATGCATTCATATTCATGGGATATCCTCTATCCATACTGATCGAAATCGGCATTGTACTCGAAAAAATCCATTGATATCTGATGGAATTGACATCTGATTCATAAATCATTATTTATCCACTGATCAATCAGAGATAAAGATCACAAAATAGAAGAGGATCCAAATTAAATGGAGATAATAAATTATTATATGGGATAAAATATTCCATGAGTATGATCCATGAAAAATGTCATCTTGATCTTCCATCACATGAGGAATAAGTACATCACAATCATATTAGAATGAATGATTCCACCAAGATTCAATATTGGTTTGTGTCTAGATCCACCCTGGATCAATGAGAGTGCTTAGAGAGAGGATAATAGAGTTTTATAGCCATATTGATACAAGAATTATAATCCATGTATAAAAACATAGAGTGGGAATATGTGGTAATAATACAAAAAACACCAATCATTAAAGCTCATCATGTGTGCCCGACAGATTGGTCAGTGTAGGCTCACCAGCTGTCTGGTGAGACATAATAGGAAATATGCCAATTTACTGACCTATCAGAAAACCTATAAAGGATCACAAGATGGATGGTGATCCCTTCTAGGAATTAGAGACTTTTTCAAACCCCATCACCTATCTAGTGCTGCAAAGACATCCCAAATTCCCTAGCCATGTCTCTATGCTCTTCTGAGTACGAAGTATCCCACAATGTTTACTTTCATTTTAAAAAACAACTATCAATAATTTATAAACAAAAAACATCACATATCAACGCATGTTTCCCCAAATAAACAATCAACCAGATGAAAAATTAAAATTCAATAAAAAAATTCAAAACACATAACAACATGTGTCGTTACAATATCCCAGCCATAGCACTTCGCATACTCATGATGTTATGGTGGCATAAATATTATGTCTTTAATCTATATCATTAATTATTTATATATATTCCACATTTTTAATCATGAAACCCTAAATCATATCCCCAAGTCAATGCATAATCTAAAAAATCTTTCATTCTCTTGAAACATGAATTAATGCATGAATATTCTAATCTAACCAGAAGAGTTCGATTATCCAACATCGAGACCAAGCTCACCACAATTTTCTAACTCAACATTTCATGTGGTCTTCAACACATTACTTATAAAGAATCATGGTTCTACCCACTATATGATTTTTTATTCTAAAAGACTCCAATAGGCCAAACAAACACCCTGTGTTGTTTAATTCAATTATGCTTGATCAACTGCAATACATATGTTAAAGTCAATATAAACCCCTTCTCCATGGTTTAAATACAAAACAATGATTCATCACCAAAAAATGTTATCTGATCATGCCATCCTTTATAGAAATACCTGAATGATCATTAAAAACTCAATCATACTATATATAATGAGTATGATTCTCTTTCAAACTACATAATTTTTGTTCACATGGATAAATGTGTAGATACCTTCATATATGAGTAAAGAAAAAGTTTCCTAACAGCAACAACCAATGCTCCATAAACCACCGATCATGATTACCTTCTCCTAAAAGTCACTATTAAATCAATCTGACATCCTAAACACTATATGAGATGATTTCAAAGAAATTTACACTAGTTCAACAAGCACTTTCACCATCCAAAATGCTCGAAACACTATGCCATTGTGCCAATGATTCAACTCCTTCTCTATTCGCATTGACTCCTTCCAATGCATGAAGTCCTTAGCTAGTCTATATCCATTTCAATATATGAATCAAACATCAAAAACACAATAGGGATCCAAATTCCATTGGGTCCACAACACCTTAGTCTCCTGGATTAACAATGTTTTTTCAAAAGTTATCCTTATACAAGATGATGACCTTTCCCATAACATATATCATTTTGCTCGTGACCAGTTCAATGCTCCCCAACATAAGGGTAACCTTATTTTCACTTTATATCTATTACATATATCTTCCTGAAACATAAATAGTCTAATTCCAAACCCAATGACTTACTATGTTTTTTCATTCATATCTAATTATCACGAAAAGAACTATGCATTTTACACATCTATATTTTCTAGAATGTAGTACCCTACATTCAATGATCCACTATTGATATAGATAACTTTCTTGAGTAGTCTAGACATGGGTTATGAATTATAACTCATATGAATCGCATGGCATCATGCAAGCTACTACATTAAACCATAGAATCTCTCCTGATGACGCCCTGAGGATGACCACACAATGGATCCTTGATCCATTTTTTATGTCATCTCTTACTATGTAGACATCGATTCATAAAACAACCTCTGGGAAACTAATCCCAACATGATTCATTCCAAATTTATCAGTTAATATAAATAATGATATACTTAATAATAAATTTCAATGACCAACCACCTCAACTATTCTAGGTTCAACAATATAACTCAGAAGAATTATCAATGGTTAGTTTACCACCCCACTTCCACTAGTTAAATAGACCCCACACAACCACTATCATGAATTATCATGCATTAATGCATTCACTACAAGGTATGTTTAGATAACTCTCTACACAAATAGAGTGATTACCCCATGAGTCATGGACCTCCTATATGGTCTCACATGCCTCTTAAGATTTTCCTCACTCTATAGGGATCCATATCTACTAACATGATCACTATTAAGGCTCCTCTTTAGAAAGAAAATATCTTTTATACTGAGATTCAGTAAGCACCAAAAATAACATAGGTGTAAGATAAATCAACTGAGTGTCCACCAACACTATAATACTCATTGATATGACTATATTGGAGCATCACTATAAATTCAATGAGATATAAATTCCAAACTAATATGTTATAAATCCTTTTGTTCTACCATCAATGAAAAAATAATTTAAGTCATCCAAAACCCATTCTTGTATCATGAGGACTAGAAATGAAGGTGATCCATACTCCTAGGTTGTAAGGAAAATTTATAGTCATTTATTTGATCCATCCATGTTTTAGTCAAATGAAAATAAAATTTGCACCAATGAAAACAAACCCTAAAGAATTATCCATGAGTTTTCTTACCTAAGGAATATCTTTACCTGGTTACCATAATTCAACATGAAACACTATCTCACTATTAACCAGAGTCACATTATAAGGCCACAAGGTCTAAAAAAACCATCACCAGGTTTCTATAAGGTTCAGAAAATGTATAATTTAATCTAAATATATACCTCATGATATGTCAAAATGGATTCACACTAATATTAACCACATCGAGTTTCCATAGTTGTCATGGTCATTTAAATAGAATTTTGTTGGGTTCTATATGGATAACACTATAAAGTATATAATTGGAACAGTAATTGACTTGAACTTTCTAATGGATACTCACATGAGGTTCAATAGGATGGTAGTAAATTATTTACAATGATCTAAAATGTTAAATATCACCATCTGTTCTTAGAGGACCTGCATCATCATTATCGTCATTTTCATCATCATCATTTTTCATAATCTTCCCTCCCATCCACTTTGTTTTAGTCTCACATGATCTTCTATCAAATGTAAATATGAAAAGGTGCTTAACATAATCAGATTTCCTCACAAAATCATATTTCAAAACATAATACAAGTCATTGACTCTAAATAAATTGAGTCCTCTATAATTTGTACAATCACACAAAAGAAACATATATTTCATGAGAAACATATGTATCAAACATGATTTTGGAGACACATATTACTCATATGACCACGAGATAAATACATGTTAAATAAAAAACACAACATCTATGCGCATAACACAAGATAAAAAACATATGATCATAACAACACCAACCAAGAACATCAATCCCATGCCTGAGTAAACATGTCCACACTCCAGAATAGTGTTCACAATGCACCAGACTAATATTAATTAAAGGTTTTGACACATTCCTATGCTGACATTATATTATGTAAAAAATATAGGAATAATAAGACTCTTTGTTTCTAATATCATTTTGTTACATTGTAACAGAAATCACCAGGTCCAATCTAGAATGCTACTTGACTATTAGAGTTCCTCCTTGTGTGTTAGAGGTAGCCAAATAACATCGATGGTCTATAGTGGAAACATGGGGAGAGTATACCAACCATAATAGTGCATAATAAAAAAGATAACAAAAAATATAAAAAAATATGAAATCAATGTATGTGGAAAACCAATAAATTACCATTAGTAGATTATGAATGGATAAAAAATGGAATCAATAGTCACAATTAGAAATACGACTCTAATTTCCCACCTTTACGATCACATTTAGGAATAAGAAAAATAAAAATGTGTCGGATGATCTATAATAATAAACCTCACCTCATTACAATCTTCATAATCATAGTGAGCTATCATGGTCAATGGTCAAATAGGGGTCGAAACCTAACCTTTACCTGAAACAAGTGAGATATTATCAGGTAACCATGTACCATATTATCCCAAGAAGGAATTGAGAAAAAATAGTTAGCCTAAAATAAATGTGTATTAGTACCCAAATTATAATATTTATATACATTCATGTTATAGTCTTAGAAAAAAATCAACTAGAAATATATAATTGTAAATTCATAGAACTTAATCCCAAAGTTACAATAATAAAACAACAAAGATATAACGAGTGGTCATGTTCTTACCAAGAAACCAAAACCCCTCATTCGTACCTACTTTAACTAAATACTGTTAAGGATGAAAATTTATTTCACCACACCTCTTGTGATATTCTTTATGTCATAACATTAGTTGGAACCCAAAGAAATTCCGTACATGATCCAGCTTTTGGGAGACACCACAAGCCCCCATTCTAATGGTGGTTTTTTAGGAACATTGCATGCCCCACCCTGTGGGTGGTGATTACTAGGAACATAGAATGCCCCACCCTAATAGTGGTTATTATTAGGAACACAAAATGACCTTCCATGATAGTGTCCATTATCCAATGAAGATAGTAAGTTCCACAACACATGTTTCATGTAATTGGATAATCACATCACCTCGACAAGGAATTCAACCACCTCGAAATATATCTGATATAATCTCAATTCCCATTCATGGAATACTCCCACATAGATAACATATTGATGATCTAACCCATGACATCAAAACAGAAATAGTCCATAACCATTTTCATGTCATCATTTATCCCTTTCAATGTTCTCTCTAACTAAATATATATAACCTGATCATCTTAATACCAGAGTAAAGGTTCCATAGTCAATGAAAAAACATAATAAATACATATCAAGGAAAGGTACAATATATCATACAAATAACATTTCTCAATAGGTTACAGAAAAATCATATGATCAAATTTCAAACAATATTCAAAACCATAACATAGCATACGTGAGAAAAAATAAAATGTAGGCTTCATATGCTACACACACATGTAATCAAGGAATCAAACATCGTCTCATGGGATATATATGCACAAACATGTGATCAAGGTATCAAATATGGTCTCATAGTTCTCAGTATCATGTATAACAACCACACATCAAATCGGGTCTATATAATATAAGGTACAAACTAGTGATCAGGCATCAATAAACAGTTGGGGACATCAAACTAGTGCAAAAATGTCCATCATTGCCCATATAAACTTTTTAAATTGCATTATGAATGGTTTATTTAATTAATCAAAACATAAGTATCACTAAAAATTTAAGAATTACATGTTACTCGTAACACGATATGAATTAATGGGTTATTCTCCCAAAGTGGAAAACCTCATATCACATTCTAATAAATGCTTATTATTCCAAAGGGGAGAGTACATGAAACCACTAATATACAATTTAGTCAACTCCCAAACAAGAAAATTTCAGCATCCCTATCTAAGAAACCAAGTCCATTTGTCCTCCATCAATATCAATGAGCTTCTACAGAAAACTAATATTTTAAATTAATCAATTATAACTGAAATATAATTAAATAATTTTTTACAAGGAAACTCACATTAAATAGTGAATGGAATAATTGTTAAAGAAATACCATATATCAGTTCTTAATTGGAGGCACGACCAGCCATCCATGGAAGTTCTTTAACAAACATCTGACTTAATTAATGGAAAAATACTTATCACATGACAATGATATAAAGACCAATATTATATAATTAAATTTAAAATTTTTGAAGAAAAAAACAATGAAATATAATTTAACCACAATTTCATCCAATTGAGTTCAATCCAATCTCAGTTATTAGATGTGAAAACCCAAATAATTAATTCCATAGTATGATAGAAATATTTACTCAAATTGTACAAAACCAATTGATTAATCTCCAAGGAAGATAAATTACTTGAAACCACTATCAGTAGAATATAACCATCATCACATGACATCCTCTATCCATATTGATCCAAATACCCATTTTTTTAAACAATTCCATCAAGACCTATATGAATTCTCATATAATTATTTAATTTCAATGTTTAAAATTATCAATAAATGAAAAAGATCATAAAAGATAATTGGATCTGAAGTGTATTGAGACATTCATTGACAAGAAGACAAAAAACTAGCCAATATTATCATCCACAACAAATATATCAATGATCCTCCAGTAGACAAGGAAGAAAAAGATCAAGATAACCGAATAATGAAGGATTTCATTTTGAAATGGAAATTATTAGAGTATAGATCCACCATAAATAAAGTAGATCTCTTAGAGGGAGCATAATAGAGGTGTACAAAAATATTACACCAAGAATTTTGAGTGAAGTATGATAAAATAATGGGGGACTTGATGGTCAAATGACCAAAAGACCAGTCATTAATAGATATTTGGCACTCCCTAATGGTGCACTAGTCGGAGTATACAAGTGATCTAGTGGAAAACAGGATGGTAATTATATGATAATTTGATGTATAGTAATAACACCGAGGAAGAAGGCCTACTCCATACCTCGCTAGATTTTTTGTGATTCTTTTTAGGTAGTAGTGGCTTCTGCCCACCCCATCGGCTAACTAATAATTTTATTGCTTCTTGGATATCTAGCCTTATCTCAGGTATCTTCTGAGAACTAAGTAATCTATAAATATTTATTTCATGTATAAAAACACATATCAAGGATTCTGAGGTGTGAAGTATCTTAGTTAAACACTCGATTCTACCAACCATCCATCCACCATATGAAAAAAATAAAAATTACATCTAAAATTTAACATCCCATAATGACGTGTATCATTATAGATATAATGAATAAAATCAAGTTGATGTAATATGAGTTGATAATTCCATAACAATAAGATTTGATTTTTATAAAACATGTTATGTGACTGGAGAATGAGGAGTTATCAAAGGCCGAAGAAGTTAAACTGCATGTGAATAGATGAATATGATCTATGGATGATGTCACTAATTTTTTGGTGATAGAGAGTTATTAAAGGTTGAGGAAATTTTTTAGAAGAAAATAATCAAATATGATGTATGGTTTAATACCTTTAAATCTTGGTTATGTTGAATTTTCATATATTATTTGGTTATACTAGAAGATATAAGAAACCATACACGTTGATATATGTATCAAATATTAGAAATGGAATGCATTGGTTTAGTAAAAATTATTCTTTCTCAGGATGATGAGTGTTCATATGACTCCAATGTGAATAAATTTGGGTATGGAAGTGACATCATTAATGATTAATTAGTGGTTCTTATTAAATGACTATAAACTAATGATATTGTTGGTGAAATTGATTTTTTAATGGTTATATTATATCTTTAGCTATAGGATGAAGAGTCCCTTAAAGAACAAGTAAAATGTATGGCTAAAATAAAAAAGGAAAATGAATTTATTCATGAATTAGAGATTCATATAAAACAAAAGGGGAGAAGAAATCATAACGAAAAGTATAGATTAAAAAAATAAAATCTTAAACTTATGGAAATATAAAAAATGATGTAAAAATCAACCATAAAGCCAAATAACATGACCATATCATATAATGATTGACTAATAATGTGATTTAAATAGTTAAAAGGACTGAATAAATTAAATAGAAAATTACTGATTATATAGGAAAAGCGTATGGATCAAGAGAAATCCTTAAATAAGTCATGTTATCTTGACTTTCCAAGTCAATAATCCTAATGGAATCCATTAAATTATAAGGTTTTATTGAAGAATATATTTCTATCCCATTATTAATACACATACAAATAAAGGGGGAAACTATAGTTGATCCTGATAAAACGATTAAGCAATGATGGATCACACTAAAACACAAGAATCAACCCTCTAGTGGGAAGTTGAAAATGGAGATGCTGAAAACGCTACTAATCAAGTAGAAAAAGTTAGAAAAATGACTGAAGAAGTAGGTTTTATTTCTATGGTATATTGGGACACATTCAATTTCTATGATTCATTATAATTTATTTAGAGATGATCAATAATGAATACATGAAAGTAGTGTTCCATTGTTTTGTTATGATTTTAATGGTTATTATTCTTAGTGTAATGTTTAAAGGGACAAAGGAGCCTATTTTTCTTCAAGGGATAAATGGGATGTTACTCATGAAATTTATAATGGATAAAAATATTTAATAAGAGCATGAAGCAAAATATTGAGAAATGAAAATAAATTCACATTTTTTCAATATCTGGATGAAATTATTAAACCAATGAAGAAGAAGGTGAATCAATCCTCTAGATAATTTCTTCAATACACATGGACCAATAATTAACGGTTTGAGAAAAAAACAATACTTATTTTTTAAGGTAATAAAGTAGGTCAATTTTATGGGTTCTTCATATTTGATTTACCTTACATATGAATGATAATAAATAATTTATCCCTAGAAAAAAGTAAAAAATGGTGGAGTGCTTCGATTAGGTATTGAAAAGGGACTGAAAATCATTGTCTTAAGGAATTATAAGGTTTGTACAAGGGGTATTAAAATTATATATGTGTTCTAGTAAGAATCTACTTTTCATATTATTATAGGATTAATCCAGTTATAAGGAAAATAACATGATGTGCAATTAGTAATATTGGGAAAACCATAAAATAATGAGGTGTTTAACTTGTTTTAGAAGGAAGATGGACAATAGTAAATCTATATATTTTTAGTCATGCAAATTGGTGAATGTTGTCTAAGGAAGATGAAACAAATATATAGAACAATAATATTGTGAATTAAAGACAAAGATAAATTGAAAATATTTTAAATAGTGACAGATCATGTGAATTCACCAAAATAAAATGTGAAATCACACATTTAAGTGACTCTTATCAAAATTAGAAGACTATTCATAAGAATTACAAGATAATGAAATGAAAATTATCAAGAGTTTTGGAGATTGTTTGTGTGGATGTGTGCAGGATAAGAACTCATAATTCATGTAAAAGAAAAAAAACATTATTATGTGTTATTGTTCATTATATCATCATGACTGCTTGGTTGATATTTGTTACTCTTCAAAGTAAATTGAACAAGTGCATCACTTGATTCCAAAGAGAAGATGAAAAATTTATTTTTGTAGAAAATACAATGTTTTATTACAAAAAATGGAATATAATTCGAAAATAACGATGTTGATAAATATATATAAAATAATTTTATCCAAAACAATGTTTCAATTGTGATAACACCTCAATAGAATATAATTTTATAGATATGAAATCATAACATCATCAACATGGGTGAGACTATGCTTATTGGAATGTATATACTACTGATGGTTTAGAAAGGAGTGGTTATTATTATAGTATATATATCAAATATAGTATTATTATGTCTACATGAAGAAAATAATCAATAAAAATATTTTAATGGAAGGAATACCACACTGAAATACTTTTGGAATTTTAGAAGTAAGTGTTTCATTTTGAATAAAGAGTTTAATAGACTGTTTAATGAATGTGGATATGAAGGTATATTTCTTCAATATTCCTACAGATGAAAATCATATTTGTTATATAAAAAACTATTGGATAAATTGGTTGAAATAAATGATGTTTTTTTTGGATTAAGGTTATATGAATCTTTTTTATACTCGATCAAAATGTATCTTTGGGTGAGAATAAATCACCATAAATAAGCCTAGTTTTCAAGGACTAGAGTAATGAAAACATGCCTAAATAAGGGGGGGGGGTTAAAAGTTTTGAAATGATATATGATGATTGCTCTAATCATGAAGAAATCCTAAATGGAATTATATATTGAACTAGATGGTTGATAAGAGATGAAATCACAAATAACATCATCATTGGTGACCAGAAATATCTAGTTCAAATAATAAAGATGAAGGCATAGTAGAAAAATCATTATTATCTTAAATTCAACCAAAATAATTTTCTGAAACATCTATGGATTCATTTTCTGTCAATGCAAAAAATGAAAATTTCTGTGAAAATTTTGAAAACAAGACTTGGGGATTTTTTTCAATTTTGTAATATTAGAATGTGATTAGAACAAAATGGGGTTTCTAAAACAAAACCAATGAATATAGAATTATTACAATGTATAAGACACATTTAGTGGGAAAATGATATTCCATGGTCGATGGAATTGAAATTGATGAAACATTTATACTAGTGGAACATCATGAAACCATAAGATTATTTTTATCTATGACATTAAAAAATGGATTTTATTTTAATTAGATGGATGTGAAACAGAGTTCATAAATGGTTTCCTTATAGTGTAATTCCTTATTGAGAATCCAGATCATTTTCTTATTCATGATGATTAGATAGGAGTGTGATGACTAAAAAATATTTTTATGGGATTAAAAAAGAATCTAGATCTTATTTGTACGTTTCATTAAGTGTTTTAGTGGATGATTATGATTAGAAACTAAATATTCTACTCAGTTTATTTGGATTCAACAATGATGAGATGATATTTACTATAAAGTGGTATCTATGACTAAAATCATGTGTGAAAACTCACATGTGATGGAAATTCTAAAAAATATCATTAAACACTCAAGGAATAAGTAAATTGATATTTAATATCATTTCATAAATTTGTAATTGGAATAATAATTTTTTTTGTTAGAGTATATTCTAACATAAAAATCATATATTGGATATTATGGAATATAATTACCCAAGGAATATTTTTAGAAAAATAAATTGTCTCTTTTATTCCAACAGAATCCAAATATTTTTATAGAGATGGATATGGATACCCCACCCCATATGGATATATCAATGTGTTAAATGTAGAGACCCAAATCTTGAAGTACATGGACATTACATTACTTTAGCGGAATACTTAATACATAACAAAAACAGACACACAAGGACCGTAATAGTTTAGTGTCTTTGGAAACTTGGAACGTAATCTTCTAATCATGGTGAAAGATTTTCAACATCTCCCATAAAGATATTCCCCTTTTTTTTCTTACCTAAAACATTTCTTTATATCCTGGGGAAAAGAAAACATAAAAAGGCTGAGCTAAAATGCTCAGTAAGGGTAAGCATGGATAAAATAAAACATACCATATACATTTGAACTTAAAAACATGAACATAATGATTAAACATAAAAAGATTGAGAAATGACATAAAACATGGAAGTATGTAGACATAGATCATAAAGAAACATTAAGAATGATAAAATAGCATGGTAATAAAACATGTAATTGTGGCAACAATTAAGCACATGATATGATTTCCATAGTAGCCAAGGCATTGCTACCAAGACCATCTTAGTGGAAAAAGTCCCATTCTGAATCGAGTTCACTCCTCATTTCAGTCCTGTAACACTGAACCGGATTAACTTACCGTTCCAGCCATGTCTATCTCATGAGATATAAAATCTTTACCCAATGAATTGGAGGGATATATAGTTCCCACCCATCTCATTATGAAATCATTCTTACTTGTGCCACAAAATAAACTTAAAACATTCATCATAACCCAAAGAATAAAATGGGTTTCATAAACATCATCCCATCATTTCATAATCCATATAAAACAAATGGAAATTTCATCATAAGAAAAGTAAACCATGTAAAATAATATAGACATTAAACTTGTAACATACTCTTATGAAATAATGTTATCTTAGATGGAAAATGGTTTTGATAAAACACTTGAAATGAATTATTGAGGAAAATATCCTTTCTTCTCAAAATCAATTTCTTTTCACAAAATGTCATGAAATTTTAAAAGAAAGAGATTTTTTTGAAAATAGTCATGAAATATTTTTGAGGAAACTTCATATAAATAAGTCTTTATAAAACTGTAAAAATCCTTTTATGCCGTATACGTTAAAAAAACATTCTCCTCGTACTTTTGTCGGAAAAGTCAAAAAGTACCTCATAACGTAAACAAAAGAAAGATTCCTTACATACCATGTAGTAATAGTCAAAAATGGGTAAAAAGGAATTTAAAAATACATGAATACTTTTATAAGACATAAACATGGATGATATCAATAACCCCAGTAAATACCTACGAATAAGCAATCTCGGATAAAAATGAGATTTGCAATATTATCTCTTAGCTTAGGTATGATATGCCTCGTACGTATCCGAACCTCCTGTTTAATGATTTAAATAATGTTATTGACTTATTCAGAATCATATTAATTGTTATGATATCATATATGGTTCACTTATAACTTTATATTACCCGTTCTTTTGTAAATTTCATGTTAAAGAGCATTTTGGGTAAAATCGTTTCATTTGTCGTCCGTGTTTTGACATGTAATTATTCAAATGATTACTTAGATCATGATTACTTACATCCAGAATATAAAACATGATTTATATATAATATATATTCAGAATATACATATATATAATAGATCGATAAATGGAAAGAAATACACCGTTCATGGAGACGGTAGGCCGTACGTACGCATGAACGTTGTTTTCGTTTCCTGATTGAATTGAATGGAATTTATTTGATGACATACATATATATATATATACATAAATCCCATATCATTATTATGTCATATATTTCATGATTACTTATTATATATACTTTATAATCATTTATGAATGGTTAATCATTGAGAATGAATCTCATCGCGTCGTGGAGACGGTAGTTCGTACGTACGCACGAGCGATGATATCGTTCTCATGATCGTGGAATTGTATTGGAGTGTATGTATACTATTTCAGAATAAATATCACTTTAAAATAATCATATATAGTAATTATTTACACCATTATACCCATCCAAGTAAGGTGGTGGTGGAAAATAGATTACACCACGGCGTGGAGACAGTATTCTGTACGTACGTATGCGCGGTGATTTCGTTTTCCGTAGGATGGATAGATGGTGAAATAGGGTTTTTTAATACTTATAATAACATATCAGTATATGATTGATACTGATGTTATTACTTCATAATGAAACAACTAAAGAATAATAAATTGAAGAAGAAAGAATTTGGAAAGGATCGGTAATGGATATTACCTCTTTTTGACACGCCTCTTCTTAACCTTCTCTTAGGGCACTATGGTTGGTCTTTGAAGAAGACCAGATCCTCTAGGATGATTCTAGGGAATTGGAGAACAGAATTGGGCAGGGTTTGGCCGAGCTTGAAGCCTCAATGTGGTGTCTGGAATAGAGGGAGGAGGTTCCCTTTTATATGGGAGGAGAGGGGCACCTTTGGAATTTTTTAAAATATTAATTTATAATAAATCTAACCCCACTTAAAAACCTCCAAAAATTACTCATATTCGAATATTAGATGATATAGGATTGTAATCTCATAAACCCATAAAATTTAGACATGTTTGGATCTTATTTTAAACCTTATAATTTTGATTTATCCTTATTTAATCTATTTAAGTGTATTTGTGGTAATAAAATCCTAAATTTTACATTATAACAGATAATTACTTATTTGTTGTGAATTTTCCATAATTGGTTACTTAATAACATTATAGACCATATAAATTTAAATTTATAATTTTTAAATATTTTTGTGATTTTTAAACAATTTTATAATATGTTATTTTTATAAAATAAAAATAGTGTCAATTTTGACACTGTTCATTTATTTGAATTTAAATAAAATATGTACAAAAGATATGTTTGAAATAAAATCTTTAATATATTCATAAAATGTCATATGTATCTATAAAATTATTGGATCACATTAAATAGTTCATATAATATTTATTTTATTATTTTTAAAACCATTTATTTTGTTTATCTCTTAATATAATAATTACTACAACATTTTTGTATAATTATTTAATATACTGATTTGTTGCATAAAAATTAAAAATAAAATCCTATGATGAAGATAAATCTATTACCTTTCACAATAATAGTATTACTAGAATTTACAATCTTAAAATCACAATATTTAAATTGTTATATTTATTAAATTATGAAGGTGACAACTTTGGCATCATTTAAAATAAAATAATATAAGTGTCATAATCACTTTTATAAGGATCCAAACGGTTATATATTAGGTCATTGGATGATTAAGGTGTAGATATACACTACTAATGAGATTTTGTCAGGTTTTTGGGCTTTTTAATGGGTATTATTATTTCAATAAAAACTATATTACTTATTATTCACTTAATAAATAATTTATGTATCGTTAATGTATCAACATTAATGACAATTATTTAATCCCTAAAAATTCTAAATAAATTATCATGATGTAGATACTTTTATTAACATTCTGGATACTATTCATGTTCAACGTTTTATGATGTTTATCACTAAATTAAAATTATTATACTTATAAGATTTAAGAGAGTGACATGTTGTAACGTTCTTTGGTTTTAATAATAATTACATTATTTTCATGATCAAAAGTCCATAAAAAGAATCTAATCTGACCCTTATGTTATATGGGTCTACCTTTATCCATACAATAGAATTTTGGCATGTGTTAGGGTAATTTTATAATATTATATTTACCCTTAATTACCCGATTTACCTTTAACTATGATAAATAAAATTTACCGTAGTTACTATTCATAATTCCCAAAAATAAAAAGTAGATTATTAACATAATTTGGACCCACTGATTCCAAATATGGAATCCATTTTTCCAAATTCAATACACAAAAGTTGCAGAAATTAAATTAAAATTAATCCCGTTGTCGAAAGAAAACGGGTTTTTCTTTAAAACATTGCAAAAGATTGAATTGATTTAACATACGAATTTAATGTAAAATCAATGCTAATGACATAAATTATATTAAATGGTAAAAATATATTCTATATATACCTTGAAACCATTAAATATTATAATTTTACCATATAAATTATTGCGATGAAAAAAGTTGTTTTTAATTAAAGTATAGCGTGTTTTTACTATTCATCAAAATATGAAAGTTACCAGAATAATATGAAAATTTTATCCAAAGTAAAAAAAAATTCTTGATTCCAAATAAGAATTTTATTTTATCAAATTGAACTTATAAACTTGTGAAAAACTATATTTAAAGTGGGTGCACCATCAAAAGGCGGCAAAACTGCATTTTTTAAAAAATATTAATTTTACCCGAAAAATATAGTTTGTTCTTATACCATGTTCTAGAAAATGTGTAAGATGAATAATAATTTTATAAAATTCAAAATTTAGTTAATACTTTTCATAACGGCTAGTTCATAATAATATATCGTTGTTTAGTAAAACCCGGTATTGCGTATAACACACGCTATCGAGGAAGGTCGTGATTGCGTGTAATGCAAGCCAAGTCAGGGTTGCGTGTTGTGCAAAAATCCTTCGTTGTTTCATATAATAGAATCCACCCATATTTCATTTATACATTGAATATATATATATATATATATACTCAGTGTTGCGTAGAATAACTATTATCAAAATTGTGTGTAACACGATCCAAGAATAGTGTTGCATATACTGCAAGCTAATACGGTGTTGCGTATTGTGCAAGGTAATCTTGGTGTATCATACAACACAAGACATTAATGAAATTAAAAGAATATGTTTCATAAAATCTCTGGGTTTCACATTCTACCCCCCTTAAAATGAATTTTCCCTCGAAATTCGTCGGGTTTATAAATGGTTTACTCCTCGAATGTTTGTTTAATAGAAACCCACATCGTAAAAAAGAATACCAAAACATGGCTTTAAAACTAAAGTATGAAATGTAACGGTTATCCAAATTAACTCATCATTGGGTTTCCATGTAGTAGAAAATAGGTGAAAATATTGATATGGAAGAAAAATCTAACCATCAAGTTCTGATGGAGAGTGGTAGAGAACATGGCTATGAAAAATCCAATAATCACAAAGCTATAGATTTGTGATGATATAAGGTACCATCTGATTCATCAGATATAAGGGAACTAGGACAACATTTTTGGTTTTCAAGATCATTTCCATAATGTTGATGAATTAAAAGAAATACTTACATGATTTTGGTACAATCTCACTGTTGTTCGTGAATTGAACAATTTCCACATCATCCCGTAAAGAAATGAAGTTGTATTTGTTATTCGTGATGTGTTATCAGATCATGTGATAGAATGATGGGTCATTCCATCTCTTTCAAACAAAAGGTTAGCAGAAGTTATAATTCCATCTTATGGTTAGATTAATCTTATATGGAACCAAAAAAGAACTTATACTACATATATCATACTGCTTAATAAAATAAAACTAGTTTCTACTAACCAAGGACTTCCTGTAGGTCAGTGGTTGGTGATAAAGGCCAGTTGCACTTCGGTTGTGGGTTCGATTCCCACAGCCTTGTCCGACGCGATGGGCTGTCGCCCATCCTGCAGGTTGTCCTTTTTCTAAAACTACATTACTATAACATCCCATTAATAATATCAAAAAAAGTTATATCTTTAAACAATACTATCTTATGTCTAACATAATCCATTCTAATATTTATCTAAAATACTCTGGTCTAAGCTCATAGTATAAAGAAAACCAACCATCATTTATCCCCCATTATCTAGTTGGTCACATTCTAATCATGTGAATACCTTAATCTTGTATTCTCTTGAAAAATGAATACCCATTAAACCTTAGTGAAAACATGAATTCTATCAAAAGTTAACTCTTTCCACATACCAAAATCCTCAAAATTCTATATACTCAAACCATGATATCACTTAGTCCTTATATCAATCACGAGCTCATAAATACTATCAAACATATTAGATTCTCTTTATCCCTTCATTATGTGCATATCAACTGCTTTCCAAAAATATTTCAATCACTTTTCATAGTTACCAATGTCATATTCTTATAGAAAACCACAATGGACCAATACATAGATATTCCAATATACCATAAAAGTACCTCAATAACATTATTCTTGAATACCAATACATAAACACTTCAAACCATCATCTTCAATGATTGTCCTTGAATAAGTCCTTCCTTAATTTAGAAGTAACTTTTTAGGTCAGGGCATTGAGTTGAGTAATTCCCATGTTCTCCACAAATAAGACATTGAACTCCATAACATTCTATCACTCTATGTCCCTTTTCTCCACACAGATTACATATGTCCCTCCATTTGAGGTATTCCTCAAGGTTCTTCTTCCCTTCTTTAGAAATCTCAATCTTCCTTTCTTTATGCTCCTCAACATGCGAACATGCATAAAAGTATATCTTCATCTTATTTGAGGAATTAGGCATACCAATAAATTTCACCTTGTTAATCATATATCGTGATAACTGATTTGGCATAATCACAATATCTTTTTCTCTAGGAATTACGCAATTTTGTTGCTCATAGTCACCAATTTTTCCATTGGATTCAATGCTAACCTAATTCTTTCTGGTTCCCTCCATTGACTAAAACACAAATAGAATTCTGTGAGAGGCAAAAATTATACAAGGAAAATAACATAATCAAGGGGGAGTACCTTCAACATCTAAAATCCTAGGATTAATTCTAATATCGTTACCGTAATTCTAGGACTATAACCTATACTTATACTTAACCTTAGGGACATCCCTAGACATACCTTAGAAATATCTCTAGGGATCTCACTAAAGTTCTCGCGTCCTAGTTTCCAAAGGTTGACTAAACCTTTCCTCTGATACCAACTGTAGAGACCCAAAGCTTGATGTACATGGACATTACATTATTTTAGCGGAATACTTAATATATAACAAAAACAGACACACATGGACCGTAATAGTTTAGTGTCTTTGGAAACATGGAACGTAATCTTCTAATCGTGGTGAAAGATCTTCAACATCTCCCATAAAGATCTTCCCCTTTTTTTCTTACCTAAAACCTTTCTTTATATCATGGGGAAAAGAAAACATAAAAAGGGTGAGCTCAAATTCTCAGTAAGGGTAAGCATGGATAAAATAAAACATACCATATACATTTGAACTTAAAAACATGAACATAATGTTTAAACATCAAAAGCTTGAGAAATGACATAAAACATGGAAGTACGTAGGCATAGATAATAAAGAAACATTAAGAATTATAAAATAGCATGGGAATAAAACATGTAATTGTGGAAACCATTAAGCATATGATATGATTTCTATAGTATCCAAGGCATTGCTTCTAAGACCATCTTAGTGGAAAAAGTCCCATTTTGAATCGAGTTCACTCCTCGTTTCAGTCCTGTAACACTGAACCTGATTAACTTACCGTTCCAGCCATGTATATCTCATGAGATATAAAATCTTTACCCAATGCATTGGAGGGAGATATAGGTCCGAACCATCTCATTATGAAATCATTCTTACTTGTGCCACAAAATAAACTTAAAACATTCATCATAACCCAAAGAATAAAATGGGTTTCATAAACATCATCCCATCATTTCATAATCCATATAAAAAATGGACATTTCATCATAAGAAAATTGAACCATGTAAAATCATATATACATTAAACTTGAGACATACACTTATGAAATAATGTCATCTTAGATGTAAAATGGTTTTGATAAAACACTTGAAATGAATTCTTGAGGAAAATATCCTTTCTTCTTCAAAATCAATTTCTTTTCACAAAACGTCAAGCAATTTTAAAAGAAAGAGATTTTTTTGAAAGTAGTCATGAAATATTTTGGAGGAAGCTTCATTTAAATAAGTCTTTATAAAACCGTAAAAATCCTTTCATA
Source organism: Viscum album (assembly GCA_963277665.1). NCBI lineage: Eukaryota > Viridiplantae > Streptophyta > Magnoliopsida > Santalales > Viscaceae > Viscum > Viscum album. The sequence continues at coordinate 1,923,078,567 of OY728153.1, forward strand.
CCGTATATGTTAAAAAATCATTCTCCTCGTACTTTTGTCGGAAAAGTCAAAAAGTACCTTGTAACGTAATCAAAAGAAAGATTCATTACCTACCAGGTAGTAAAAGTCAAAAATGGGTAAAAAGGACATTAAACATACATTAATACACTTTTATAAAACATAAACATGGATGATAGCAATAACCCAAGTAAATACCTACGAATAAGTAATCTATGATAAAAATGAGATTTGCAATATTATCTCTTACCTTAGGTATGATATGCTTCGTACGTATCTGAACCTCCTGTATAATGATTTAAATAATGTTATTGACTTATTAAAAAATCATATTAATTGTTATGATATCATATATGGTTCACTTATGACTTTATATTACCCGTTCTTTTATAAGTTCCATGTTAAAGAGCGTTTTGGGTAAAATCGTTTCATTTGTCGTCCGTGTTTTGACTTGTAATTATTCATATGATTACTTAGATCATGATTACTTACATCCAGAATGTAAAACATGATTTATATATAATATATATTCAGAATATACATATATATAATAGATCGATAAATGGAAAGAAATACACCGTTCATGGAGACAGTAGGCCGTACGTAAGCATGAACGTTGTTTTCGTTTCCTCATTGAATTGAATGGTATTAATTTGAAGACATAAATATATAGATATACATAAATCCAGTATCATTATTATGTCATATATTTCATGATTACTTATTATATATACTTTATAATCATTTATGAATGGTTAATCATTGAGAATGAATCTCATCGCGTCGTGGAGATGGTAGTCCGTACGTACGCACGAGCGATGATATCGTTCTCATGATCGTGGAATTGTATTGGAGTGTATTCATACTATTCCAGAATCAATATCACTTTAAAATAATCATATATAGTAATTATTTACACCATTATACCCATCCAAGTAAGGTGGTGGTGGAAAATAGATTACACCACGGCGTGGAGACGGTATTCCGTACGTACGCACGCGCGGTGATTTCGTTTTCTGTAGGATGAATAGATGGTGAAATAGGGTTGTTGCATACTTATAATAACATATCAGTATATTATTGATAATGATGTTATTACTTGATAATTAAACAACTAAAGAAGAAGAAATTGAAGAAGAAAGAATTTGGAAAGGATCGGTAGTGGATATTACCTCTTTTTGATGCGCCTCTTCTTAACCTCCTCTTAGGGCACTAGGGTTGGTCTTTAAAGAAGACCAGAACCTCTAGGATGATTATAGGGAAGTGGAGAAGAGAATTGGGCAGGGGTTGGCCGAGCTAGAAGGCTCAATGTGGTGTTTGGAAGAGAGGGAGGAGGTTCCCTTTTATAAGGGAGGAGAGGGGAACCTTTGGAAATTTTTAAAATATTAATTTATAATAAATCTAACCCCACTTAAAAACCTCCAAAATTGACTCATATTCAAATATTATATGATATAGGGTTGTAATACCATCAACCAATCAAATTTAGACATGTTTGGATCTTATTTTAAACCTTATCATTTTGATTTATCCTTATTTAATCTATTTAAGTTTATTTGTGGTAATAAAATTCTAAATTTTAAATTATAACAAATAATTACTTTTTCGTTGTGAATTTTCCATAATTGGTTAATTTATAAAATTATAGACCATATATATTTAAATTTATAATTTTTAAATATTTTTGAGATTTTTAAACAATTTTATAATATGTTATTTTTATAAAATAACAATAGTGTCAATTTTTACACTATTCATTTATTTGAATATAAATAAAATATATACAGAAGATATGTTCGAACTAAAAGCTTTAATAGATTCATAAAAGGTCATATCTATCTATAAAATTAGAGGATCACATTAAATAGTTCATATAATATTTATTTTAGTATTTTTAAAACCATTTACTTCATTTATCTCTTAATAAAATAATTACTAGAACATTTTTGTATAATTATTTAATATATTGATTTGTTGCATAAAAACTAAAACTAAAATCCTATGATGAAGATAAATATATTAGCTTTCACAATAATACTATTACACGAATTTATTATATTAAAATCACAATATTTAAATTGTTATATTTATTAAATTAGGAATGTGACAACTTTGGCATCATTTAAATTAAAATAATATAAGTGTCATAATCACTTTTATAAGGATCCAAACGGCTATATATTAGGTCATTGTATGGTTAAGGTTTAGATATACACTACCAAAAAATTTCGGTCAGGTTTTTGGGCTTTTTAATGGGTATTATTATTTCAGTAAAAACTATATTACTTATTTTTCACTTAATAAATAATTTATGTATCATTAATGTATCACCATTAATGACAATTATTTAATCCCTAAAAATTATAAATAAATTATCATGATGTATATACTTGTACTAGCTTTCTGTATACTATTCATGTTCTAAGTTTTATGATGTTTATCACTAAATTAAAATTATTATACGTATAATATTTAAGAGAGTGACATGTTGTCACTTTCTTTGGGTTTAATAATAATTTAATTATTTTCATTATTAAAAGCCCATAAAATGAATCTAATCCGACCCTTAGTTTATATGGGTCTACTTTTATCCATATAATAGAATATAAGCATGTGTTAGGGTAATTTTATAATATTATATTTACCATTAATTACCTGATTTACCTTTAATTGTGGTAAATAAAATTTACCGTACTTACTATTCATAATTCACAAAAATAAAAAGTAGCTGATTAACATAATTTGGAGCCATTGATTCAAAATTTTGAATCCATTTTTTCAAATTCAATACACAAAAGTTGCAGAAATTAAATTAAAATTAATCCCATTGTCGAAAGAAAACGGGTTTTTCTTTAAAACATTGCAAAAGATTGAATTGATTTAACATACGAATTTAATGTAAAATCAATGCTAATGACATAAATTATATTAAATGGTAAAAATATATTCTATTTATACTTTTAAACCATTAAATATTATAATTTTACCATATAAATTATTGCGATGAAAAAAGTTGTTTTTAATTAAAATATAGCGTGTTTTTACTATTCATCAAAATATGAAAGTTACCAGAATAAAATGAAAAATTTATCCAAAGTAAATTTTTATTTCATGATTCCAAAGAAAATTTTTATTTTATCAAATTGAACTTATAAACATGTCAAAAACTAGATTTAACGTCGGTGCACCATCAAAAGGCGGCAAAACTGCATTTTTTGAAAAATACTAATTTTACCCGAAAAATTTATTTTGTTCTTATACCATGTTCTAGAAAATGTGTAAGATGAATAATAATGTTATAAAATTAAAAATTTAGTTAATAATATTCATAAAGGCTAGTTCATAATAATATATCGTTGTTTAGTAAAACCCGGTATTGCGTACAACACACGCTATCGAGGAAGGTCGCGATTGCGTGTAATGCAAGCCAAGTCATGGTTGCGTGTTGTGAAAGAATCCTTCGTTGTTTTGTATAACAGAATCCAACCATATTTTATTTATACATTGTATATATATATATACTCAATGTTGCATATAATAACTATTATCAAAATTGTGTGTAACACGATCCAAGAATAGTGTTGCGTATACTGCAAACTAATACGGTGTTGCGTATAGCGCAAGGTAATCTTGGTGTAGCATACTACACTAGAAATTAATGAAATTAAAAGAATATTTTTCATAAAATCTCGGGGTGCTACATTAAATGTATGTTCTCTTTGATCAAGCCTATTATAATCTACCAAACTCTCTCTCTTGAATCATCGTGGAAGTACATTTTTTAATTTTGACAAAGAGGGAGAAGTATTTTAAGGGGATAATGACAGAATGTAATTTTGGTGAAGGTAGTGAATTGATAATCAACAAAAGGGGACAATTTTTTTTTCAATATTTCTAGTTTGATGGATCCAGGTTTGATGAATATGGTTAAACAGTGTGTTATTAAATGATATTTCATTCATTTAACTATGGTTTATGACATTGATCATGGACTAAAGTGAGCTTATATTTTATTATTGATGGATAATAATGAACCCTTCAATTGTAAGAGTAACAATAATTGATCCATGTGTGTTTTTTAACATTAATTATACATGATGGATGAGATGTGATCACAATTTAATTTTTATGGGTTTTTCAACAAAACCAAAATGTATGTTTTTCTACAAAAAATACCATTGGCGGTTTTTACTTGTATTTATTGAAATTTACTTTACGGTTTGAGTTTTAAAGAAGTGATGGTTCTTCATGGACTTCTACGGATTAAAAAATATAAGACCTAGTGTTTCTAGAAATTGAACTATATTTTGGAGATAGAATCCATGTGAGAGACCCAATATTTCATTGTGGTTTTGTGGGAAAGGGTAACCTACACTACTAGGTAACTAGATATGTTGTAGAGGTAATAATATAATTCTACATAATAGAATTTTTCATGTAAAGGTACATGTGTCCACGCTATAGAGAAAATTTTTTCATCATAGTAATGGTCTAAGGATGTATAAATGTTTTCCATGTCTACTAAAGTACAGTACCCAAGAAACCACCTATGAATCAAGAGAACTAAATTAGGAACCACATAACTAAATAGGCCGAAAGGGGTGTTGATTTAAGAACTCATTCATACATGAATATGTGTGTGTGAAGGTGGTACATGTTGTTAGGTAAAATGTGACATGTGGTTCTTATCCTCTTATGTGTTGGGTGGCACATGAGGTTATAAGTGATCAATGATTTTAGTCAGAATCTAATGAGATATTGAGAGGAATTGATTCTTTTTATACATATATGATTCGATGGAAATTATCAAGGGGAAAATGGTTAATACAAGAGACAGTTTAGATTATTGTACTGAGTTGTAGTTAACATTAATGGGTTAACATTATAAATATTTTATGATTTTAGGTTCCATCATTATAGAGGAATGGAAACTACATATCTTTATTGATAAATAAATTATCATGATATAACTATTGAATTTTTTTTGAGGGTATAAATTAAATAGAAATGGGGATTTTTTAAATCTCGAATCCTACAGGTTTCTATTCTATAGAAGGGATGTTCATGTTTTTGGAATTAATGTGTTTTTATAGAGAGTTAATAAGATCTTTTAGAGATAATGGTTACTGTAAAATCAAACCATATTTTTTTGGATCTGGTCAACTATAGTAATCCATTCCATAGAACATGATTCCATACATACAAAAATTTATTGAATCAGTCTTTCACAATAATGTTTATGCGGATATTTTATGGTGTTTCTATGGTTGAAGGATTCTACAATGTATAAGATTTAATCATGGTGAAATAGATAATTTAATGTGACTTCTTTACCTTGTTTCTCCCTCCCATAATTTAGATGGGTATCCACATAACCTCATATATTCCACCATGTATTCCAAAGGATTCCGGATATCATTAAATATCAAATATGTATAGTGGGGAAACTATCCGATATGAAAAATGTAGTAAAAATAGTAAAAAATATAATAATAAATTAACATAAATATACTCCAATAGGTGAACCATTCAATTCCAAATCAATCCAAACATAATATAGCATGTTATTCCCTACTATTTTCCATCAAAATTCCATGTTTAAAGTCAAACATGAACAAATTAAAATGAAAAATAAAAATAAATACTCAAGAAACATGTACTGAACCCGATTCTCGATCACATATCTGAGTTATGGTACTAATAAGAAATTAAAAGGAAATAAAACATAGGGCACATTGCATTTTTATGGACTTTTATCAATGATGTCTGTATGGTTATCAAATGATAACCCAATCATGTTGTGTTTAAAACTATATCAGCCACCACCAATAGTGTCCAAAGAAATCCATTTTTAGAATTAGTTCATTAAAAAATATGATAAAATAAGGAATTCATTTTTAAATTAGCGAGGAAAACTAATTATCCCATTGTCCCTAAAGATCAAAGATGAAACATTGGATTAAACCAAACCATCCTCAACATGATTAAAGAAGTGCATGTCCTTAAAATCTACTAAAATAAGTGAAATATGATTCCATTTACTTTCTCCATATCACCCTCAATAATGACATAAAATTACAATCACACCCTTTGGTACCATAGAATACGTTATTCCTCCCTCAAGAATCACGTACACCCTGGTCCACATCCTCAAGAATTAATAAACCTATTACTATAGTTTCTAGTGTTGGGAAATGTCATGTATAACCCTGATGGACTATATTCCTAAGAATATCACTTTCATGAATTTTTCTAACTTGTGTCTCCCCCTATAGAATCAAGCCATTGAGGGTCTTTTCCTCTGTTACCAATCAATATTTCAAGTAGATAAATCACCATGAAATCCAAACATGCCAATATATTCCATATTGGTTTATCCATGATAATCACTTATTAAAATCCATATGGTCAATTTCATGAGTTAAGAAATGTTCCATAACAAATTTCCTAATTTTGTTAACCAGGCAAGGGTTAATAATTCCTAGCTTTAAATCATATGTCAAGGGTAGGTACAGCTCTCAGGTTTCCACGTGTCCTGATCTAAACTTTTATTAGACCCAAAATGATAAGTAGAGGGTCTACGAATGATATTTTATGATGAATAAGAAAATTTATATTTGAAGGGGTCATGACCATGGTGTATCAGCATGACCATACATGTTGCACATACTATAGAATCAATGTAGACCTTATGAAGTTTTTAGACCCCCATCCTCAAGATAAATAAGAGAGAACCAAATATTAAATTTTTTTATCAAGGGACTAGGCCATGATCCCTTATATATTGTGGTTCACACCCTCTATCATGGATGAAAGATGGATATCCCATAAGAAAACAATATTATTTCTCCAAAACAATGTAATAAATATTGATTCAAGATATCCAAATCAAATAAAGGGGAAAGTAACCAAGGAAATGTAATCGACAATCCAATGTATCCTTATTGAAACTTTTACAATAGTAAATCATTAATTGGAGTGGAAGGATGGATAATTAGAATGTAAATGGTGGTTTCAAGGGAAAAAATATGATTTTCCCCACAAAATCACTACATAGCTTGATGCTACTGGATAGCCATGGGCTAGCAATGGATAGCTAGTGGTGTCAAATAGATCCACAGATTAGATTTTATCCCCACTTGTGGTTGATGAGATTCACGTATCCTTTCAAATCTACTTCTTTCCTGACAGCTATCTGGTGGAACTACAACATATCTATTATAACATGGAACTTCCTTCCATTGTTAGTCATGTTTCTTAAATATCTCTTGCACCTTTGAAAAAAAAATTGAAGAAAATAAGGGGCTCTATTTGGAAACAAATAATAAAAAGAGATCATTCTTGGATAAAAGGAATATGTCTTACAACCTTCCCATACTATAAAATAACACCTCAAGATGTCCCCCCATGCAACATTGTGGGGAATCAATGAACAAATTTTCCCAGTGTTCCCACATATCTGACACCCTCTCCCTAGTATTGTACATCACACCCCTATGTTTCCACCTGAATCACTCTAGAGGAATAATAATTCCTTATATATTCTTTTCAATTTTGTCTAAGATAGAGATCATATGCTCCCCAATTGATGCATAAACATCAAGCTCAACATCCCTGTCATATAACTTGTATTAAGGACCTAGGTTGCATATCTGAAGCTAAAAGACATTAATATTGTCATTAATTAAATTGTATCACTATGTAATAACCAATTAGTATGTCATTTTACTGATTCTCTCCACTATGTCAAACAACCAAACAAATTTGGGTACTAACTTCCCCTACGTATGGATATAACATTTCCCCAACATAGATACCAAATGAACTAATGACTGAACTCAAACTCCAAAGGTCATATCTAATTGGTAGAATAATTTTTCTACCTCGTATTCTTAGTTACCAACTAAATTCTATTCATCTAAAACTACTCAGACTTCTCCTTCAAGATACTAGTTCCAAATAGAACAGAATCACTGACCTATAGCGATATAAAGTTGAAATATATATCCTTTTACACAATGGTTTAAATGGATCTATTTGGTTAAATTACCAGAATATGTTATTATAATAAAATTTTAAAAGGTATTTATGATTTTCCTAATAAAATTCAAAACACAAACCACATTCTAACAATATTTCGTCATTAATAAAAATCATTTTCTCATATTATCTATTTTTTTAGATAGTAGTATTTACATAAAACAACATGAAAACCCAATGTCATCTGGAGGACCTATTAGAACCATGATGTAAAATGGAGATCTTTATCGGAAAACATACATTACCAAACACCATGAAACTAAAATATATCCCATAAATCTAAAATAATACGATCATCAATGGTAAAGGCCTTGAGGATAGTAACGATGTGGGAAATGTTCATAAGTATATCCATGATCCCCAACAATGAATTATTATTATGAGGTGTCATATGGAATTTTATAATGAATTCCACTATGATATCATCCTAAATTTTATTTCAGAATGGGGAAAGGCTATATAAACCTTGTAGGATGCTGATTATCAACATTCACATGCTGACAGGTGAAGCATATTTCAATGAATCTGGTTCCCTCCTAATTCATACCTAGCCACCAAAATTTTCTTTAGAGATTATGGTGAGACATTATCATTCCTAGATATACCACACATTTAAAATGAAAGGAATTCCATCATCATCTCCTCACATATAACTATATGGATTTATAATTTACCATGAATATAAATAACCTCATAATTGTTAAGGGACCAACCTGATGGTGTCGCCCAAAAATATATGATATCTTTTATGTCTAAACCCTATCGATTATATAACTAACTCATCTTTATAAGATATTTATCAGAAGAATAACATATTTTTATATTAGATTCACTCACCACTAAGATTCATGAACATCCAATAGTAATTCTTTAATGAGTTCCATTATCCACTATTAATCACATGATTCCTAAAATTCCATTGAATGAATATTCCAACACAAATAATTTTTAATTTAATATCCATTCAAGTAGTGTATAAAAAATAAATTTAAAAGTTTTTTTGATCGTTGACCAACCTCATTTTCCAATGGATCAGGTCCCACTATAAAATGATGTATGTTAATAACCTATAATCTTTATAGAGAATGAACAACTCACCCAAAATATAATGTTGTTGGAATCTTAATGTGTGATCCACTATATACAAATCCAGATCATGATTTGTATAATTCCCATCATGTGATCTCAAATATCTAGAGCCATAATGAAAAACATAATTCTGATGCCTCTATACTACTCTGCTCTTGAATACTGATGCATCATAGTACACTTTATACTCTTTACCATGATCTCATAAGGTTAGGATTAGTGTTGATGTTAACCTACTCTTAAATTCCTCGAAATCATCCTAAAACGCATTTGAATAAAAAAACATTATCCATTTTTTAATCATACTCATCATCAAAACTTCTATATGGGTAATGTATTGAATGAACGTCATTAGTATCTTGATGAGGCTAGAATTTTTTGAATCATGATGATGTTATATGGTTATTTCCAAGATATCATAGTTTTCAATTTCTCTAAATCCACTAACACTCCATCCTAAGAGATAACCTGGCCCAATATTCATACTTTTATAATAAAAAAATGAATTATAGAATTAATATAATATATTCATTACTCTCTCACACTACTCAGGATGATTTTAAGATGTTAGTAATGATAATATCTATATTAGAGTAAAAATAGATGTTTTCAATGAATACCCCTAAAAATGGATCGATATTTGGAGGTATTATTTTACTCTTCAAGGAAATGAAGTCTTCTCTTGAATTATTCAAACATAATAAATTTATAAAGAACTCACACAATCCATACCTGATCATCGAACAAATCCGAGGTATGTGAGAAGGTATAAAACTAAACTAATGATACCATGATATCATGTTAATATTGTACAATATCAAGGTACATATCATATTATCAATGATATCATCATTAAATGGAAGGGGATGCTAGTTCATGACATTCATCTAGTTTAGCCTATGATGTTTTACACAAAAGTGAATGGTCCAATCTTCATTCGTAGATAAAATCATAAGAGAACCCTATAGCGTGGTACTAGACCATATGAAACTCTTTTCCTATAGATCATTCAACTAAAAATTCAACTGAAAAAGCTCTACTAGTATATTCTATTAAGGTGCGATAAAAACAATTTGTACTCCTAACACTAACTCAATATTGATCTCGATCTCTCATTTTGGTGGTAATCCATAGAACACTTTAGTAATGTAATCCTCAAAGTTATATACTACTGGAGGAAATGTACTCTAATGTGACTCACCATTATCCATCTTAATTAATTCATCCTATGTCATGAGACAATCTAATATGAACTGAATTGGTTTTTAATGATTAGCATAAGGATGTAATTCAACACAATTTGTATAGTTATCACCTTCTAGAGTTAGGAAAGTAACTATACTCTGATAAAAATTGATATAATCCTATTATGGAAATATCCAATCTATACACAGGATCAAATAGAATCATATCATTTCCATCATGAATGGATCCTAGAGAAAATGGTAGCCACCAATATAATGATACCTCTCCTTGTAGTGTTGAATACCCTCCCACTATGCCCCAAATAGTATTTCACTAGACTTAAATCCATAAAATGATCCATTTTTAGAACCAAGCCATTGATAAATTTAGTAGATAGAAAATATTTTTATTTTCCAATATCAAAAATAGCACATCAAAGAGAATATGATACTAAAATTATACATTTATCAATGGAATTTTATGCACTATCCGACTAGGATTAGACTGCATAATCAATATCTAACTTGTCCCTTTGATCTAGGTTGTATCCTAAATTTCATATTGTAATCTAACCTACTATTACTTTGATCCCTATCATGGAGTACCATGTCCCTTAAATCAGCCTATATGACCAAAGGAACTCTATTTTCTTGTTTCATATTGAGTAATAGACTCTTTTACAAACTCTGGTATCAATATCATTCTCATATCATTGGTTATCTCTTGAATGTTCCTAAAAAACTTCTATTAGTTACCCATCATTCCATACACATAACCCACAACTGGTGGTCATGTCAATTAATATCAAAAGTGTTTGAGTCTACCAATTAGAAACTATTTCACCTAGTCACCACCTGGAAAATATAACCCACCACCTTAACTACTTTTTTCACTACTATCTTGATAGTATTTTAACACCTTATGATTTTAATAGAACATTGTGTTCAACAAAGTATATGATATAAAAAATAGAGCATAATTGAATGATAAAATATAGTATTTAAATATGACCATTATAACATACCCATTAAATTAGTGTCTATGAGTAGGATTCACTGAATTATAAAAATTATATAGTTTACACATGTTTAAAATAAATTAAATAGTTATCAATTTATTAATAATTAACTCAAAAATAATTATATAGTAAAGGAGATTATAATTAACCACACTTAATCATTACATATTCTTGTGATATTAAATAAAATTTACATTATTACAATCTTGATGATCGTTTCTGTTTATAGTTTTATAGAATTAAGAAATAAGTCCATATATTAGAAGTGGATTCTTATACACAATATCTTTTTGTTTCAAGTCAAACATGTATTCTTTTCAAGAAATGTTTTTTCAATTTTTATCTAGACCTCATTTTTTTCCATATAATACCTTAAAACCTTTTAAAGACATTTAAAAATTATCATGAGCAAGAAATATCTGTAAGGGATATAAAAAAGAGAAAACTGTTAGTCCAGTTAAAAATATGAAAACCCATATACCCATTACCATTATATTAAATTTTCTTTGAGTGTATGAAATAAAACATTTTCACTTGAAAAACACAAAACAATTTCTCAAATATGGCTTTTAAAAACCATAGTATAAAATTATATCTGCTTTTTAGTGACATAGAGCATCATACTTAAAACACCCTTTGAAACCCCATCTTAATTAGAATCACCATAAATCCAACATCTAATATAATCCTTACCCATGGAATTTTTAAGCTATAATGGGGATAAACCTTATAAATATATATATTGGGATCACCCATGAGCTATAATGGGGCTCAACCATTCGTATAAGCTATATCAGGGTCACCTATTTATTGTGATTTATATAGGGGATAAACACTTGTTATAATCTATATCAAGATGAACTATTATTTTCAAGAGATATTATGGGACATAATCCCCTGTAAAAGTTATATTAGGCTCCCTTATGAGCTTTAATTATGTTGAAACCTTTAAAAAGATTTATCAATATCACTCATTTCATAAAATTATCTTCTACCATATAATTATTTAACATTTTTATCTAAAAACGATTTCATCACAAAACATTTTAAAAACACTTTTAAACTCATCAGAAAATAAATTTTGGATATTAAAATAACATTTTATTTAAAACCCCACAATCAATACTAAAATACATATAACCAGCTAAAAATGGTTTTTCTTTAAATAAAATGTCATTAATTTCTTTTGTTAAATAAATTTTACTTTTTAAAAACACTTATTTAAATAAAATAAGTTTTTCACTTAATTATATTAAAAAAATATAAGAAAATAATATTTTATACATGAAAAGGAATATTCAATGAATTAAGGCACCATAAAGGTAAGAAAACCAACACATGTCATATAAGTTAAAAGAGAAATCTCATTTTCCTTTTTTAAAAAGAAAATATAAAAGATAATTTTTAATAGGAATTCCTTTACACATATCATATCATTGAAGTGAGCATTAATGAAATGATTAGATTATGTGTAACAACTATAAATCAACAAAAACAAGTCTAAATACAATATAATATAATCAAAATTCATTTAAAAATTAATATTAGCATGGAATATTCAATGGTGTAGAAGTATATCCCAATTAATGTAAATTATCTTAAGAAATCTCTTACCACATTGTAATCAATTGAATAATTTTCCTTATGAATGAATAAAATTTATAAACACATATAATATCATGATAATAATGAAATTTATGATATAAAATTTCATATGGGAATTATATACACCTCATTAAATAACATACATTCATAGATTCAAAAATTTCTCAATGAAATGAAATGGGGGATGAAGTTCCTTACTAAATTTCAGCAGCATAATGATAATAATTAATAATTTATAAAACAGTTTAATAAGAGAGAGAGAGAGGGGGGTATCTAATAATTTGAAAATTAAATGAACTAAAATTTGGATTTAGAAGATTATATCCCAATAATATTAATTTGAAATTAGTTTCATAAAAGGGATAAAGCACTGGGAATGAAGAGAGACATAGATCCATTACCTTGTTTTGAATGTGTTCTAGACTTGATCTTAAAGTACTAAATAATAAAATTATATTAACTTGGTAATTAATTATGAAACTTTTCCATCTATAATTTTCTAATATAATTTTATTATGTTAATTAATGTCTATTTCAATGAATTATAAAGAACAATTACATTATTTTCAGAGCATTCGTTACATGGTTTCATTGTGACTTCACTTATATATAATTATGGATGCTTCTTTCAGATTGAAATAATAATCTATAAGTGAAATGGAATGGTATAAATGAAATTCAAAAAGTATAAATGGTATCATATATAATTTCTATTTCTAGTTTGATGATGATTCATATGATAAAATTTCAATGATAAATAATAAGTTTTTTTTTGCGGTTTTCGCAACCATTATGAACAAGTTTTGTTTTATTTAATACTATGTCAGTATATTAGTTACAGATCATTAAATAAGTTATAATATAATTATTAAATTATAATGTAACCATAATAATAGTTTTATGACCATCCTTGGAGGCAATAAATAATAAATAATAATCATTATCCCTTTATAGAGTTCACCGCCATAATTTGAAAAATAATTTACTTTTTTTTATATTGCAGGAGATGAGAAAATTAATAGATATAAAATATTAAATTTGAAATAATAAATTACTTTATATAAATGATAGTATATATATTATTCCATTGTGGATTAAAAAGTCGAATATAATGATGAGTAAAAAAATAAATAAAGAGAGGTGATGTGAGAAGCTTTCATCTGGAATATCACCTCCTTGAAAGAACCATTAAGGATCGTGGAATTGGAATTTTGGTGAGAAAAACATTAATGTGGGGATAGTGGTTAGGAGAGGGGTTTTTATGTTATTTCATGATATTAATATATTTTCATGATAAATTTGGTTCTGAGGAGTGGTATTTATACTTGAGGAGGGGTGTTGTTAATTGATTAAATAATGATCATTTTATATTTAAAGCGAACCAAATTTGGGTGGAATTAATTACAATAAAATAGATTAATTATTAATTTTTTAAAGGATATTTATGTTCATAAAAATCATCATCCATTCATTAAAATTTGTAATCATTAGGTGTTTTAACCTATTACTTTTTAACTTTAACCCGTGTTATTATTCAACCTATAATGCTCTTAATATTTTAATATCATAGTAAAATTATTTTGACTAAAAATAGAAATGAAGATACTATATATTTTATATATTATTATTAAACAATATTTAATATATTTTAAAAAATAATTTTACATAATTGAAAAAATTAAATTAAAATAATTTCATTGATGTGTCAAAAAAGATGGTTTCCAAGAAGTGTATTTTTCATTAAAAATATGATTTCTTACCTAACAATACGACTATGAATAATTATTTTATGAAACTAAATTAATATTTCATTATATAATTTATATAATTTTTTAAAAGTATTCCCCATTATTTATTATTTTAATTAATTAAAATAGGTAAACATTATGTACCAAAATATTATTTTTTGAAAAATCCAAATTTTAAACCCATAAAAAGACTTCTTTTAGTATAAAATATAAAGTTTATAAATCAGAATTTATTTATATTAAATATAAGTAAATAAGAATTATATTATTTTAAATAATTTTAAATGAATAAATTTAAATTTAAATTTTTTTTATTGTAAATAAATTATCTTTTTTACAAAAATCGAATTTTCAATATTTACTAAAAATTAATATTTTTAAAAAATTCTGAATATAATCCAATGATAATTAGAAAATATGATTCTAGAAATTAAATTCGTTTTATCTAATACATTATCTAAATTTTCAAAAAACTAATTTTCTAATTTGTACATAAAAAAGCAATAAAAATCATTTTTGATGGTAATATGTTTTTGATGAATAAATTAACTTTACTAAAAATAAAATATAATGACATTAAGAAAATATAATGAATATATAGAAAACATAATTAATACATTATAAATTATTATTTCAATTATATATTTCATTAATTGGTTAAAAATATGCATTCTTATCGGTTTAATAGATATGTTATAATAGACATATTTAAATAATAATATTTTGTTGTTTTTTATATGCTTGGTGTTATATATCACAAATGATATCAAACATAATATTTCCTTTAAAATTATTGGGATTTTTTATTCTCCCCCAGCCAAATAACATTCTTCTATTCATTTTTAATTCACGATCAAAAACTACAGGCTTGAATTTTCAAAATACCTTTGTTGAAATCCCACATCATAAAAAAGATCAATCAAAAATCAAATTGAAAAGTGTGAAAGGAATGTATTATGGTCACATGATATAACACATTTATGGTTTCTATGATGGTATTAATTTAAATGGAAGAGAAAACAAAACACACAATGACTAATAGAGAGTGATATAGAGCCTGGCTCGGAGAAATCTGACCATCGTAACTCTATGATAGGTTACAAGGATATTTATTTCATGGTAGGAAAAGTAAAAGAATAATGTTTTTGTCCAAAAGATATTTTTTATAGAGTTCATATATTATTTTACTTCCTAGAATAAGAACATAAGTAAATATACTTACTTGATACCTTTCTATTTCATTAGAAAAAAATTTCAACATTTTGTTGTGCTTCAAAAAATTTCAAATTCATACATTACTCTATGAAATAAATTTCCAAAAAATGTTTTTTATACATAATGTACTAAAAATAAATTTTAATGGATCATAAGATCCATAAAAGAGAGATAATTCATTCGGTCTATCTCTAACTAATTTCCAAAACAAATATTGATATCTCAAGTTATCATTACAATAGTTTATTTTCTAAACTTTGAAAGTACTATCTAAGAATGTGAATGTAGGTTTAACATTCAAAAAAAATAAAATGCACTTAGAATGTGTCACCAATTCACAAGATGACCCAATATCTATGGTAGTAGAAGAAAATGATCTCGCAACACCTTTCTAATTCTGATATTAATGGTTTCCACCTTAGGTAAGTTACAATGGACACACGTTAGAATAATATACTTAATAATTATCGTAAAAACACTTAATTAAATATTGGATACATTTTATCTCATTCTTGGATTGTTTAGGAATCTTTTCTTAATATTCATGAACCTTATGACCAAACCTACCCCATTCACAACACTTTCTAGATCCTGATATAAATTCCATGAAATGTATTTCACCACTCTTAGAACATGTTTGGGTATTACCTTGAGGCTTATAAGTTGGTTTATTATCCCTTTCCTTCCACCTTGACTATTTCTTACTCTTTTCATATCATGGAACTTAAGTGTTAGAAAACAACATCTAAAAATTCTCAGTACAATGAACCACCTTCCCATAACTTTTGAATTCTTGTGAGGCCAAATCTCATCATTATCTATGTTCAATCCGATATAAAACCGGTTAATTTTATTATCAATGTTGTGATTAAAATCTAGACCATGTCTAGGAAATATGATTTTGATTTCCTCGTATGCATCCACTAAATTGTATTCATTTTTATTTAATTATATGAATTGTGTCTCTATCAAAATTCGAACAACCTTATGAAAATATTTCTCAAGGAATACATTCTTAATTTTATATCATTCCATAGAATCAATATTATCTTTATATCTGGTATTCTTAACCAAAATCCACAAACGATCAACTTCACCTTCAAAATGATAAATAGAAAGGGTTACATTTTGATTTTGTTAGCATCCCATGAATTAGAATATATTTTCTATAGAGTGTTTGAAAACATTGGATAACACTTGATATAGTGTTCCACTGAATGTGGGAGGATATTTCCTTATAAAATTTCCCTCTACTGATAAAATATCACGTGGTTGATCGGACTGTTACCTAACATGGATAACACAACCATTTCTATCATTTTTAAACTATGATGTCATTGAAACATTCTATTTTGTTTTAATTTCTACAATATCGAGAAACTAATTTTGATGAAATTTCCTCTTGATGCCTTCCCAACACATCTACCATATTTCCTCTGTGGAAAACCATTTTGAAAAAATATGTCATTGATGAGGAAACATGGTAATTATCAAATTATATATCACTACATCTTAACCATAATGAATAAATAATTTATTTGTATTATATTAACATTATCATATCATCTAATTTAATCTAAACTATTCTATGGTACCAAATATAAGGACCCAACCAGAATCATTACATATTCTTGTGATTTTATACTAGAATTCACATTATTATAATTCTGAGGATCTTTTCAGTTTAGGGTTTTATAGATTTAGCAAAATCTCTTACAATTTATACCCATACATTAAAAGGGGAAAGTTATACTCATTATGTTTTTTAATAAAACATGGCTTATTTTCCTGATAAATCAACAAAATTTTATCTTGACCACATCAATGTCCCTAAAATTACTGAAAACATGTGAAAATTAATTTTAAAACATGGTATGACCACAAAAATATTAGATAGTGACTTAAAAATAAATAAAACCATTAGTATAGTAAATAATAATAAAACTCAAATAAAAAATAAATTTCACTTTATTGTTATTTTAATAAAAGAAATAGAACATTTTCACACGAAAAACACACAAACAATTGACTCATCAAATTCCTTTAAAACCAATATCAAGCATTTAAATACCCTGTTCGATGCCATAGAGCATCATTCTCATAGAACCCTTTCAAAACCCATTTTATATATAATAATCATAAGAACACTTTATATATAATCATTACCACATGCATTGTCATGATTTAATGGGGCACACCCTTTATATAAGATATATTGTGCTCACTTGTGAACTATATTGTGGCCCAACCCTTTTTATAATCAATATCACACTCACCAATTTTTCATGAACTATAATAGGGATACCAATTCTTATATGATATATTAGGGTCGCCCATTTTTCATGACATGTAATGGGACAAACTCTTCATATAATCTATTTCAAGATCACCCAAGATCTATAATGGGGGTAAAACCTTTGTATAAGTTGTTTTGATCACTCCCATTAGAAATAAGAAACCATTATGTATGAAAAAAATTCTCATGAGGTATACGATAAAAGAAAAATTTGGTTTTTACATTTCTAAAAATAAACATTAAAAGATAATTTTTAATACAAAGTCCTTTAAGAATATCATATCATTGAACTGTGAGTTAATAAAATGATAATGTTATTTGTATCCTATATAAATACACATAAAAATGTATAAATACAACATAAGATAATCTAAATTCAATTCACAGATAATCATGTCATTCCGTAATCAATGATGTAAAAGATTAACATAATGAATGGAAATTGTGTTCCGAAATCTATTACTTATTTTAATCAGTTGAATCATATGCCCCATGAATGGATAACATTTTAATATATTTAAAATAAAATTATAATAAATAAATTCATGATATAACATTTCAAAGGGGCATTATATACATGTCATTAAATATTATTGGTGCATAACATCAAAATACACCTCAATAAAATAAAATAGGGATGAAGTTCCATACTAAATTTTGGTATAATAACATAATTAATTAAATATTAAAAAAAATATTTTAATGAGATATAAATGTGTCTATAATAATTTTAACCTAAAAAATAGAGTAATGAGGATTTTCAAGAAAATATTTTATCAATAGTAACTGGAAATCAAACACATAAAATAATGAAGGCGCTACAAATTTTGAAAGAGAGAGAGGTCCCTTACCTTTTGTCTGAAAGTGATATTCACATGATATTATTGTTATAAATAATAAAATTAGATTCATTAATAACTAAATAAATAACTATTTACCTTTATTTTTTTTATAATTTCATTATTTTCATTTTTGGTTATTTTATTGAGTTATAATGAGGAATTTCATTTTTCTAGGAGCATTCGTTTCATGGTTTCATGGTTGAATCAGTTGTGTATGATTATGGATGTTTTTCTAAAATTTAAATAAAACTATAGAAGATAAATTTAAATATATTAATTTAATAACATATTTTTAAATGGACACATGTTTCAATTTTTATTTTGGTATGATGATTATTTATTTGATAAAATGTTAATGATAATTTTTTTTATTTTGATGATTTTTCAGACCATTATGAACTAGTTTTATTTTACTTAATATTATATATATATATTAGTTCTAGAATATAAAATAAATTATAATTTAATTTTTACATTATTATTTAACCATAATAATATTTTAATGGACAGCCCTGAATGTGGTAACGGAAAATGAATCATCACTATCTCTGAAGATGGCTAACCACAATAATTTGGACATAGGTTTTGTTTCTATAAATAAGAGAAAGTAAGAAAAGTAATGAATATAGGATATTAAATTAGAAATAATATATTATATTATATACATGATACTTGATTTATTATTCTTCAATGGATGAAGTGGGTGAGGAGAAGGTAGAAGAATAAAAGAAATTAAGAGAGGTGGTTTGAGAAATTTGCCTCAAGAATATCGTCACATTGAAGGACCAATTATGGATCTTGTAAGAGGTATCATGGTGAGATAATATGCACTAGGATTTCAGGAGAGTGGCGAGGATATGATTTTGGATATTTTATGTGATTCAAGGATTTTGAGGAGAAAGGGGGTGTGAGGAGTGGAATTTATACTTGAGGAAGGGTGATTTTAAGTAATTAAATAATAATTATTAAACATTTAAAGACAACAAAATTGGGGTGGTATTAATTCCAATGAATTAGATTAATAATTTATGTTCTAAAGGCTGGGTAAGGTATATAAACAAATCAACCTCCCATTTGATGATTTAATTTTAGTTATTTTATATTTTCTCCTTTTAACATTAACATGTTTTATTATTTTACCTATACTGTGGTTACATTTTTTTAAGATGGTATCTTTATTTTGCCTAAATGTTAAAATTAACTTAAAATATAATTCTTATTTTTTTCCAAAAATATAATCCATTTTACTAATGTAAATTAGCCAAATGGTAAAAATTAAATTTAACTATAAACCCACAGATGAGATGAAAAAGTGGTTTTTCAAGAAGTATATTTTCCAAGAAACAAGTGATTATATATTAAATCAATGAATAATAATATTCATTTTATTGAAATAAATTAATATTCATAGATATATAATCAATGAATTTTATTTAGAACAATCCCCTTTAGTTATTTTTTAAATAAATTAAAAATGATAAATAGTATGTACTTTGAAATAGTTTTCAGAAAAATCATGTTTTGAAACCCAAAAACAAAATTATTTCAAACAACAGTGTATAGAATATTCAAAATAATTTATGTTTATGATATATAACTAAAAAATAATTATGTTACATGAAAACATATTCAAATACTAATTTGTGTATTAAATGTTTTTATTTATTGAAAAGAAATGTAATTTAGAAAAATAAATTACTATTTTTCAATATTCATTGAAAATTTATTCCTTTCTTAAAATTATTAAAAATTCATCCTAATATAATTTGAAAATGATGAATCCAAAAATAAAATTCCTTTTATCAAATAAATTTTCTAAATGTTCTAGATATTAATGATATTATTAGTATGTAAAAAAAGAAATATAAACCATTTATTGAAGAAATTTTTTTATGAATAAAATAACTTTACTAGACATAAAATTGATTCATTTTAGTAAAAATATATTAATTATTCAAAATAAATAATTAATATATTATAAATTAGTATTTACATTATATATTTCATAATTTTGTTTGTAATATTAATTCCCACTGATTTAATTAATATGTTATAATAATAATATTTAAATAATGAGATTATGTTTTTTTGTGCTATATATCACATGTCCAATTGAACATAGTATTTCCTATTAAAGTCTCTGGATGTTAAAGAAATATTTTTCAAAAAATAGTATTTTTATTAGTGTAATGACTTTATCTTCTAAAACAATTAAGTTACTCTTTGTCTTATAAGAAGGCTGCAAGTATTTTTGATATACCCTATGAATGAGAGGAAATATTTTACTCACATTGGTTTCCTGATAAGGAAGGATCATTTGAGAATGTTAAGTCTATTGAGTGCCATAGGTGTAAGGTAGTGAAGATGACCAAGATAACATATCTTTCTACAAACCATATATTAGTAGCCCTATGGATGCAAGGATTTTTGATTCCGATGAAGGTAGATATGGACTCTTTAAATATATGTGATATATTTATGATGTAATTATTAGTGAATTTAAGAAACATAAACTTCATTATATACATTATGTTGACCATCAACAATATTAATAATTCCACTATAAATTCTAAAATCATGGTGTACCATGTAATCATGTCTATGATCAATGTATTACGAAAAGAATCTTTCAAAATCCCATGAATGTCAAGGCCAAACCCATCAAGATCATGTTAATATGTGATGATACCTTGAGATGGATGAAGTTTTACTTTAGTGAAAAGTTAGGAGATTTCATTGATTTTACTGATAAGGATGACCAATATGCGAGTACGAAAGGATAAGTTGGAGAAAGCGTCATGACAACTCCTATGAAAAGAAAAGACAAAGATCCAGAACCACATGAAAAAAGTAATAACCACTGAACTAGTATCTCCTCACCCAAGTAAAAGAAGAAAAAGACCCTTTTTGATAAGGTTGTAGCCAAATGGAGAGAGTTGAAATGGGAGAATAATGAAGGTGATTCTTTTTTCTGGATAGATACTATTGAGGCTAAGGCCTTAAAAATTCAATAATATGAAGATCTTGAGAAGGAATCTAAAGAAATGGAGTTGAAGAGAAAAATGTTGGAAGACAAGATTTTTCATGATCTTTTATTTGATACCAAGTATGGATCTTAACATTATTAGGTGTCAGAATCTTTCTTGCATGAACCCATGATTCCTTCAACACTAGTGGAAACTAAGACTCTGGTACCAGATAAGATAAAGAAGGATATTTCAGTTCCAAAACCAATAGCTGAAGAATAATAAATCCAAAAAGAAGAAGAGGATGTGGAGGAAGAAAGAGAAGATGTGATAAGAATGGTATATGAATATAAATTAAAGAAGACCCCTTCTGACAAGATGTCAATAATAACTTCTCAACATTCCTCCACAAGGACTATTTTCAAAGGAAAATATATTCAGAAATATGATGTTTGCCAATGATGAGGTCCATAATGTCTCTTTAGATGGTGAAATTAGTAATGATAATGTTGTTCATCATGTTGATAACAAGGGTAATAAATATAATGATGATGATGATGATGGAATAATCCATGTTTCTGATGGTGAGAATCATACTATGACTATTGAGAAGAAAATATCTATGAAAGGGAAAGGGAAGGAAGTTGTTGTCGATGCACCTAAGAAATATGTTATTGAAAAAAATACAGAAGCATGTTGTTAGTACATCTATGAATAAAGACATGAGGAAAGGAAGCTTCCTAAACAATAAAAGAGTCAATTTTTGAATCAACCACTTCATTAGGACACGATTATGTGGTTCATTCCTAAATAATCTAGTGAACTCTATCTATTTCATTCCTATAATTGATTAAATATGGAAACTTCTTTATGAAATAGTTAATCAAAATACATATTCCACAAATCTTCTTATGGAAATGTTCATCAAACATGAAGCTAAATTCAATATATTTCATATCAGTTATGATACTCATAGAAGATCATAGAATGAAATCACAAAGTTGTCAAAGTAAGGTATATATAATCTTAAAATTATTTATTATTTAACTGACAGATTCAAGGATTATCTTGATATGTCCAATTTCCATATCAAGAATCTATCAAAATGTTTTTAGAGAAACAGAAAGTATATAAAGCAATCCTCCAATAAAAATACAATTATCTTAATGGGAAATTGAACTCTGATTATCTTAATCTAAAAAGGGATAGGAAAATCAGGCAAGATATGGATGAAAAACTCAAAGACTGGGAAAATTTTATCAAGTCTCAAAGTGAAATTGTTAGGTCCTAAGAAGAGAAAAAAAATACATCGAAAGGAAAAAAATTCAGGATGAGAAAGAGTTTCTAAAGAAGTTTGAAAATGATCACAATGATTTTAAGAAGATGAAGGCCACTTTGAAAAAGATAATGCCGAAGGAGAAATCAATGGATGTATAAATTTCTTTTAAAATATGATATTTTATTAAAATATATATTTTTGATGTATTGATGAAATTTCTTGCTTTATATTTTTTTTTCTTCTATATTTCTTAACCTTTCTGGTTATATTTGTTTCCCTCCATTGATTTTTGAAAATCAAAAAGGGGTAGAATGTAATTTTCAAAAATAAAAATAAGTTGATGGAAGATATTTCATAAGAACGGGGAGATTACTTAAAGAATAAATTATTAAGTAAGGGGTAGTTATTTCTCTAATAATGAAAAGAATAAGATCCTTAAATATTTCATAACCTCATGAGGATTTAGTCATATTCACCATGAGCCATAAACAAAAAGTGAGATAAGTATCTCTATTAATGTTTAAAAATGGAAACCGTGGTTATTTATGTTCATTTATGGAAATTTGATTGTACTTATAAAAAAGGTGGAGATTGTTGAGTCAATAAGTTTCATTATGATTTTTCTATTCCATTATGTTTTGGACTTCACAAACACATTTTCTTAAGGAAAATTCTCTTTCTATAAGAAAAATTATCATAAGGAAAATTTTCTTTCTCTATGAATGTTTTTGAATTTACCTATGATCTTCAAATGTATTGCCAAATTTTTTTCCAAACTAAAGCTAACCACCTTACCCTTATGTAAAGAAATTGGTTCCTTATCTATAACTCACGAACCATATAGTTCCTTAGAATCCGATTTAACTAGAATTGAGAATTTTATTTCACTAGAATTCCGAATCCAATTTCTCTAGAATTGAGAATCCAATTTCTCTTGAATTTAGAATCTAATTTCATTAGAATTGAGAATTCAATTTCTACAGAATTCATAATTTTATTTCTCTAGAATTCAGAATATTATGTCTACGGAATTAATAATCCTATTTCTCTAAAACTGAGAACCCAATTCTCTCAGAAATCAGACTCCGATTCACTCAGAAATCACACTCTGATTCTCCCAGAAATCATATTTTAATTTGATCATAAATCAAAATACGGTTCTCTCAAAAATCATAATTTGATTCACTTAGAAATATGACTTCTATTAAGTCATAAATAAGACTCTGATTCTCTCATAAATTAGAATCTGATTCTCTCATAAATATAACTCCGATTCTCATTGCAATGAGACTCAAATTATCTTAGAAATTAGACTCCAATTCTATTAGAAATCAAACTATGATTCTATCATAAATTAGACTCTGATTATCTTAGAAATAAAACTCTGATTTTCAAGAAATTCAGAATCCAATTATTAGTTTTCATAGAATCTGTTTGTCAATATTTTTAAACTCCAAATGTCACTATCTTATGAATTCGATTAAATTATTCTTTATAGTTATAGTATTCACTTAATATAGAGCTTCATTCTTTCAAATCCTAAATGTGATAATGTTTCTTAAGATTAGTAATGTTTTGCATAGTTAGTTTTGTAAAATGATGCCTTTCAATCTGTTTTAACTAAACCGTTCCCTGAGTTCCACATGTATAGTTCCCTCCAAAATTCAGGTAAAAATATGACAATTTGAGGAGAAGTGGACTATTGGAGATATTTCTTTTAAATAACCAGCCATTTGAATGAGACAAGTGATATAGTTTTTTCTATTGATCTTGGTAAAGAAGTGATACTCTATGAGAGATCAACTGAAATCTACCTTGTGTGAATTATTTTAACAACTTGTTCAAGCTGAGACCATCTTGTTCAACCTACATAGTGGGAATCTGATTGTTTTTGTTATCAATCGTGGACTTATAGGTTTTAGAAGATAGTGGTGCAGATAATATTCTTAATCAAGGACTTGTGGGGATAGCAAGACAGATACCAATATTCATATTGAGGTCTTACCCTATTGAGGGTAAGACATATTTTCTTGAATGTATAAATCAATTGACCTTCAAACAAGGTTGTTAGATAACCTTCTCATTGGGTTAAATATTTCTTAAAATTGTTTACTTGTTGTTGTTACAAGTATTATTTCCATTATGTTTAGTTACAGATGGAATGTATTACTTTCCTACATTTTATTATTCTTATAGAAATTCGGATTTAGATTCTATACGCTTTAAGATAGATTCTTTCCTTAAATAAAATTGTCTTAAGTATTATTATCTGGTCCATATTATTGGATCCTATAAAAGTTAGTTTCATTTTTATGAACTAAATAGGGCTTGTGAATTCATCATGTTTATCTTTATTAAACACTGATTTTTTAGGGATAAAAAAATGTTAAGGATATAATTTACCTACTCTTATAATTGACCAAACTATATATACATTTAGATCTTATAATTCCATATCAATTTTACATCATTGAGGAATATTTTATTATTATGAACCTAAATGAATTTATATGGTGTAAATACTACAATTTTACTTGTTGAATCAAGAATACTTCAAAATTAATGTTATTTTGTTTTTTCAATAAAAATTATTTAATCCTAGTGTATATGTCTTGAATGTTTCAATTGGTTTTTGTTTTATTAATCAATTTATTTTCATTGGGTAATATTACTTATTTATTTATCATTAATATCCTATTATTATTTATGTAATGAATTTTGGATTAATTTATATTTTATTTAGACATTATTATATTGATTTGAATTAGTTATCTATAAAAATTTAGATTATGAATTCTGACTTCAATAGTATGATCTTTGTAAGGTATTTCAACTCAATTTAATCTACATTAAGGAAAAAAAGTTATTGTGATAATATTTAATTTTATGTGGTGTATATAATAACCACTTGATTAATTTAACATTGGTGACTAATTATTAATGTTTATTAATTTTTAAATTCACATTAATTATTTCAAGGGGATGCAATTTAAAATTAATCAAAGTTGGAATCTTTTTATTTATAATATAATTTTTTAGGAACACCATTTTATTCAATGAAGGAAATATAAAACCTATCTTTCATAAACGTAATATATTTTTATATAGGCTATATATTTAAATGTTTCCATATTTTCTTTCTAATTTTCATCTATTTGTAAGTTGAATCATGAAATTAACATTTTAAATGAAATACCTAATTTATTTCTATTTAAATCGGATATATTTTTCATCCATATCAAGATTTTTAAAGAAAAATTTAAAATTTTACTTTTGTTTAATTAGATGATCTATTAATAAAATGTTAATTTGTCCTAGAAATTTTTAAAAATATTTTAAATTAATATTTCAAATCTTATTAGAAAGGAAATTTTTTGACTTTTTTTATAGAAAGGCAAATGGAATGTTTTTTACAAATATTGTAATAACGGACATCCTAACAATCATAACTATTTTAAAATAGTTATATTTTTCAACATATTTTCAATTAATAAAAATTAAAACTATTTTATGATCGATTATATTACGATTTAACATCTATTTCCCTTATTCTACCAAAGGAAATGAGTATGTTATAAAACCTATATTCCCAATGAACTAATGGTAACCTCTTATCTCTTATTAATTTTATAGTTTTTAAAATTATCTATAAATATTAACTTTCTTATGATAATTTTTAAATTATTTTTTATTTAATATCCTTATTATTTTAATCATTTATTTTATACTTTCATAAACCATATATCATTTTTACATATGGTGATTTATTATGAGTTTTATTTTATTGACTAGGAAAATTCCTCATAAAACTCTATTATTTCCCCAATAAGGATATTTTTTAATAACAAATATTATTTATGAATTGAATTAATCAATTAATATATGATGATTTCATTATACATGTAGTTATGGGTGTGGATTGGTTATTGATAAAACCTCGATGAATCGAATAATCAGATGAGAAAATCAATAAGTTAGAATCAAATTGGTTAATGGTGTATACATATCCATCAATTCAATTATCTTAAAAAAAGGACTTAATGGTGTAGATATCATGATATATGATATCATAACATCCAATATTAATCATTTCTTTCATTTATTGATTAGTTATTGTTATCCAAAATATTATTGCATTAATATAATATATGAGTGAATTTATGTCTCTTGTTATTAATTAAATGGAATATATTTTCAGCTATTTACCTTACCATATTGATTATTCCATATCTAAAAAATATATTCCTTTTTAAGTAAATATTACTCAGAATATGATATCACCCTTATTTTTTTCATTTCTATATGATATGGTGAAAATTATTTGAATCATTTCAATTATGTGGAATGCTTTCCATTAATAGGTTATATATTTTAACATCAATCTAAAATAGGTATTATATATGTATAAAACTCTGAAATTCTACTTAATTAGTTGTTCCTTCAGGATTTAACACCTTGTTTCTATGTCAATGTGACAAAATAACCATGTGCACTAGCTTATTAGATTTAGGGTTATTGTAGTTTGTATAAGTGGATGCTTATTAGAAACCTTGGATTAGAGATTTATGAAAACATAGATTATATATCATAACCCTATGATTGAATTTCATGATAATTCTTTGTATACGATATCTTCCAAATGTTTTTATAATGTAGAGATTATGTTTTCCCTAAAAAAATCCTTTTCTAGAAACTACATGTTGTTGTAGCTCTGGTATAGTTTTACCTAGTGGTAATAACTATAAAAAGAGAGTATTGAATTTTGACTCAATCATTACTAGGTGATGGATAATGAGCCTTTCATTACACCTTTTTTGACACTTCCTATGTTGTAATGGTTTTAATCTACATATTCTTGAAAACCATCATAATTTATTTTAATACACAATTCCTATGAATAAATTGAGTTAAACCTATGGTTTCATCTATAGAAATGATTATTTTATTATTTAGACATCCAATAATTGATGATATTATTTTCTAGTATGATTATTATATCTGACGCTATGTTTTTGTTTTAATTAATGTTTAGAGACCATGGAACCATGTTAACATTGAATATGATAACAAACGAGGGCGATTAAGAGAAATCAAATGAGAAGATGACTAGACCAAAATATATCTTTATTTTTCATTGTTATCTAACTCTATATATGAATAAATATATAAACTATAACTAACTCCGAAACTTACTAATGAAGGAAATAATGGATTTCATTGATAGATCATGTGGTGGAGCTTATGGAGGATAGAATTATAAATTTCCATCATATCAAAAATTTTGAAATAGACACACAGGAGAATGAATTAATGTAATGGGAAAAATTATTTATAGAAACGAAGAGTATAATGTCATTAATATTAAATGTAAAATTAATTGTATAGTGGAAGGAAATAAATTTCATCATAGAGATCCATTTATAGTTCATTTTCCTAATTGTGGGGAACTTTGGAATTATTCAAGTATGTCCCATCTTTTAAATGTTAACTCCTAGACCAAGGACGGACCTATGTTATATCAATAAGTGAAGTGAGAGTATTGAATCATTTATGTATTGATATTTGAGAATTATATTGTGGATGTATTTTTATCAATAGTATTTGGTTAAAAGAATCAAAAAACACCTATGTATTGTGTTAATTTTTTAAAGCATATATATATTCATATAATATTAAATTAAGTGTTTTGGATACCATATTCGGTTTATGATTTTACGGTTGATCATATGTTCAATGTCTTAATCATCAATTTGAGGTTTTAAGTGAAGTTAATTTTTTTTGATTAATGACATTTATGGTGAAGTTGTACTGGGTTGAGGGATATATAATGCTTAGATTCAACAAGAAGTATTATTTTTGGTAGAATTATAACTTGATAGTTTTATTGGTTTTGATAACCTTTATGGTTAATATGATCCCGGATGCTATAGTAATAATAGTCAATCAGGATTATTTTATTTCATGGAAAAAATATTTCGGATAGAAATCTGTTGTTTCTAAAAAGTCATATGATGACTAATTTTACTTTTGAGGATGTTAATTATTTTTTGTGAAATTTATAGTAATTATATTAATATTTTTTTAGAAAAGGGTCAATCCATGTGTCACGCGACAACCCATAGAATCCAGATAAGACATAAGGAATGAACTCAAAAATGAAGGGTGGAAAAGTTGCAACACCTTTCAATGTCCAATAGGATGTCCTGGTTAATATGATTTTTTTTACTTATTTTACATGATGGATAAATATTAAGTTGAACATTGTGTGTTACCATTAAGGTATAGATATTAATGTATTATATTTATTAAATTTTGAAAACCATTTTGATTGTCGTAAATATTTAGAGACATATAGAAGGCCTTCTAACTATTTTATAGATATTATAATCTTTTAAATGTAACTTTTAGTAATTCATGAATAAAAAATTCATCTTGGATATTGATTTTTTAGAGAAATAAATGAAGTATAAATTGATCAAATAAAATGAAATGGATAAATTTGTTCTTATAAAAGAAAAATATATCAAGTATATTTAATGGTGTTCTCTAACCTGATAGTAAATAAATCATAGAACATTTAAAAAGGATCATTAAATGAAAATGTTATAATTTAACCTTCATTTATGATGAATTGATTTTATTTTTCACGCCTTTTTGATTTATTTTTTTGTGGTCATTAACGTTCTCTTGATCATTCACATTATTATGGTAAATAATCTCTATCAATCAAAAAAATTTAGTTTAATTTTCTTTAATGTCCCATTAATGATTTCTTAATAAGAACCCAATTTTAGTTTTATTCTAAATGCTCTTTGTTCTTCCCATTCTCTCATATCATAAAGATGTTTTATTAACCATTATTATGGTGATGGATTTTGAAAAAGGATTTTTCATGTGGAAACCCCTTTATTTTTTATCACAAGATCAAATTTAGAGTAAAAAATATATTAATAGTGGGGAAAATGTGACACCTATAGATTTTAATAGAATAATATTGTGTTCTATAGTGTATAATACACATAACACTGATCAGAAACAACCCAAGAATTATATTATTTGAAGATGATCATTATAAACTAAAAGACAAATTGGAGGCTATAAATAAGTAAGAATTAATTATGAAAATTATATTGTTTAAACATTTATAAAATAAATTAATTGGTTATCAATATATTAGAAATGAAAATAAAAATCATTTGAACGTAAAGTAAAAGTTTTCCTAAAAAATTATTTTAATTAGAGAAATGTGTTTTTATCATAATAAATTAAATAAACTAATATTTTTGAGTTATTTAAAAGAAATTTTTTTATATATTCAATAGATTATTTTATCATTTATATAATATTTCTCTAGTCATTTTATAGGTATAAATCCAATATTATGCACAAAAACTATATTTTTATAAAAATTTGATTCTTTAAATTCTGCACACATAGTTTAAAAATAATTTAATAAAACTAATAAGAAATTTTATTTGAAAAAAAATAAATTTAATTTTTTAAATAATATTATCAATACTATCTAGATTTAAATTTCTATAATTTTATGGAAAGAACAATTTTTTGAAATTTTTTGAAATATAATTATTTATTTAAAAATTCATTTTCACGTATATATTTTTAAAGTCCCATTTCGTTAATTTTTTTTAAAAGTAAAATTAGTTCAATTATATTATTACTAATCAAAATTACGTCATTATAATCAATTTTATTTTATTTTTTGATATATATTTTTTGTACATGACAAAAAATATTATTTGGAAAAGAGTGTTTTCTCCACATATGCAGGTTTAATGAGAAAATAAATCTTACCATTTCAATGAATTGAATTTAATGAATTGGATTATATATTTTTAATTATCATAATTAATAATTTTTAATATGTTTATCATAATTTTTTGTCATAAATAATAGTAAAAAATGTAAAAAATAATTATTACGGTTTAGATTAAAACATGATTTGTTCTGTTACATGAACCTATGTTGAAATTAGTTTTCCAAACACATAAGTTTTATATTTAAAAATTAAATTTTATATTTCTATTTAGTGGGAAAATATTATCTAATAAGGATAATTTATCTTTATGCTTAAATGATAAATATAAATAAAAAACGTTTTTTGATGGTGAATGATAAAATGGTAAAAGTAGATAATCTTCTAGGATAAGGGAATAAAAGTTTTTAGTATTTTTCAAGAGGGGTTTCTAGAATTTAACCTACCTCCTCTCCATTATTTTTTCAAACTTTTTGGAACATGATCAGAGACTTACTTCCCATTATTGAATAGTTTTGGGTATTTATAAAAATGTCACTCTTCTTTAATTATAAACAGGAACCTCCACCTCTCACTTCATTACACCTTTAAATCCATTTATATCAAAAAAAACAGAACAACATATTTCCCCAAAAACCATTTACACAATATTTAGACGATGTTATTCCAAAACTCCTAACTCCATTGTCATTAATAAGAGATCTATACGAGATTCTTCTTAGTAATGGTAAATTTCTTCACCTCACTCTTTCTTTTTTATCTTTATATTTTCCACATTCAATTATGTAATTAGATTTTGAATATAATAAAAATATTATCTTATACATACTAATATTTTATTATAATTATGGAATAATATGTATCTATCTCATTCACCATTAACTAGGAACAAACCACTCCTCATGTGTATAATGGACTACCACCTCATGTACCGATGTAATTTATTTTCCATCACTGGCTCAAATGGATAGTAATAATCGTCAAAATAATTATTAAATATAGTACTTATTAAGTTATATTAACAATGGAATATTAACATAATACCCACTTCCCTAAACATTCTCTCATTAATAGAATGATATCATCTATCGTGTGTACGTACGACCTACCATCTATACGGAGCGATGTGATTAATTTTCCTTGTCCAGGTTTTGAAAAATTATTACAAAAAGTTATGAAATGAATTACTATGATATTTATATCATTTCAATAATTATTAATATGATTTATATATACCCTATTCACAATAATAAAAAATTATATGAAAACAAGGTATGAGAAAACAATGTGGTTAAGGCATAAAAATGTTAAAAATCGAATATTATTAACAAAAAGGTGGTAAGATGTCATAAGAAAATCATAAATGATATTATAAATACATATATTGGTATTATATACATTAAGAAACTTTTTAAACCCATTATATAGGTTTTTAAATTACATTAAACTCAATGTAATATTGAGGTAAGGGATTCCATCATAATTTGTATTCATTGAGGCATATTTTATTCTTATGGACCCATTTCCATTAATATGGCGTATACTACCATATAATATATTAAATAATAAATCCATAATACTTTTTGGAATCATATGTTTCATTTAAAATAATATAATCAAAGGGAATTTGACATGAATATTACCAAGAGGTAATTAATTCATAACTAAATTTCATTTCATTGTGTTGTATTTCTTATTCACTATCTTCTATATTATAAGATTATGTGTGTAATGACTTATTGATTATTTTATATTTTTTTCAAAAAAATTATGTTTATTTACATTTGGTACACATAATAAATTCATTTATTAGATCTCCCTTCAATTGTATGATCATTTTAATGGGGTTTTTCTCAATTTATGATCTCTTGAGACATATTTATTATTTTACACCAAATCACTTTTATATTAAATATATATTAACAATATGACATATTAAAAATTAATACCCAATTATTACTGATTATTAATGTTTCTTCTATTGTTTATTATTTCATGGTGTTCCATTATATATGAAAAAATAGGTAATAATTTGGTTTACAGTTCCCGTTTTTATGATTGATTTTAATTTATTTAAAGGAAAATTATAACCCATCCTTTTTAAAGTCCATATATTTTCATATCCTATAGATATTAAATTAGTTTTCATATTTCCCTCTATGTGTTTTAGCCTCTATTGTTTATGTTTATAATGGAATTATTTATATTGTTTTATGAAAGGGTTATTTTCTATTTTCTTTACAAAATGTCAAGAGTAATGTTTTTAAATATATAAGTAAATTATGAACTTCCTATATTCCATAACCCTATTATGAAATTTAGATTTTTCTACAGGTTTTAAATAGGTTTAGTAAGAAATATATTATTGGAAATATTATTTTAATATTTAAATTAAATTCCATTTATTCTACAATATGATATGATTTTATTATAATTATATATTTCAGATAAAATAATGGTCACCACTTATAACTTATTAATATTTTGGTAAATAAATTTATATTAAAACATTTACTATAATTTAATAATTTTACATTAAGTTTCTATTAAATATATATATATATTATTTTTATCATGGATATTAGTATTTCTTAAAAATTATAGATTTTTTACATATGATGTTTTATTCTGAAAATAATTTGATTTATTGGGGAAAATCTTATTGAATCCATATTATATAATCAATATGGATATTTATTTATAAGTAATATTATTTATGAATTTAATTTATCATTGAATATATGAGGACTGTATTGAACATGCAGTGATTGGTGAGGATCAGTTTTAGATAGAACCTTGATGCATCGACAAGTCTCATGAGAAAAATTAGTAACCAAGAATTAAATGGGATTAGCATATATAAATACACATAAATTAAATTATATTGTTAGATGTTATTTAGTGTATATATACTAACATCTAAGAAAATTATTTCCAATATTAATCATTTCATTCAAAGATAATTTAGTTATTAGTATCCATGATACTATTGCATTTATTTTACAAAAATAAGCATTTGTTGATCAAGTTATTAATTTAATGGAATGATTTTGTACTTATATTTTCCATTCCATGTTGATTGTTATTTTTATAATTATAACCATTTACACTATATGTAACCATTACTAAGAATTTGAACTCACCCTTATTTTAATTAATTTCCTTGGGATATGAATATGTATTCTTTGAAAGAGTTCAAGTGTAACGCCCCGACCCCAATTACCCAGAGTCGGTGCATTATTAAATAACATTTTCATGATGACAAGAAAGATCAAATCTCGAAAGACCGATTGGTTTAGTACCCTTGGAAACATTAGATATATTCATAAGTTTTACATTACATCATAAAAATGAAAACTACAACAACATCTTTTCTTCATAGTCCACACTCATATCCCCACATACTATCCCTGTAGGTCATTCTTAAATTACTTCTTCACATCCTGCTAAAAATAAAACATTGAAAGGGGTGAGTTCAGATACTCAGTAAGGATAACAATATAGCGGAAACTTTCAGAAATAAGCATAAACATTTAAGGCAATGTATAACTAAAACAAAATCCTTTTAAACTTGAACATCAGCATAATATGGAAAACATAAAATGAAATAATTCCATTTACTTATTCACATGGATATTCTACTAGTTGAATAATCACATGCAATATCAATAACCACTTTTATAGTGATGGAATGCATAATGCCAGACTATCTTAACCACACATCCAAGGCCTCATGCCAAGACTAAAAATAATATTTTTTCAAGGCCTTGTGCCAAGACACTAGTTTGTCTCATGAGACCTACTGATGAAATTTTTTTAGAAGATACTTACGTTTAAAATTGCTCAAATATACTCTAGTGTTTTTCTGAAAACATTATGCAAGCTTCTGAAAACAAAATAACTAATTATGAGACTGCTCAACTAATTACAGGTCATGATGGGTCCACAACCAATCCCTTCCTGTCTACCACACTTGGAATTCAGGTTTTCTGAAATCATTTATAATCTTGCGTTAAATACGTATACATTTGCACTGGATTTTCATATATTTGAGAGAAATATCTCTTTTTTGAAATCATTTAAAAATCAAATAATTATAATAGAAAACCTTTATGTTTTAAATATCCTTATAAGCATGTAAGGCAAGCTTCAAAGGTGTAATAATGGTGGAGAATAACTGCACCATCCGTATAAGTTAAAAAAACATTCTTACCTTAATTCTGTCAAAAAGGTTAAAAAGGATCTTGTTTGGAAAACGACGGAAATATTCCTTTATAAACTTCTTAAAAAAATTCTGAAAATGGTATAAATGACATTAACCCATATTCTGTAAAATATTAATAATGTTTTGAAAAACATTTTTAAGAATCCTGGATGTGGATGATAAAGAGATCCCAGTAGATAATTAGGTATAAACAACCTCAAATAATGAAGAGATTGTGAAATAAACCCTTTCCAATTTTGTAACTTACGAAACATACACCCCATGAATGAGGTATCATACAATTAATATGTAAATAAACATAAAGTAAAGTGCATTACACAAAGAATACAATTATAGTCTGTATATACACCACACAAAAGGTAATAGTGGCAATATGGCATGAATCTCACGGGAATAAGGAGTGAGATGAAAACCCTGTACCTTGTACTTTTACTTGGTTGAGGGTAGGTTAAACTCATGTATAATGGTGAAATAATTGTTATTAAATTATATAAGAATCATATACATTAATATTATATCATATATGATCTTTTAACATTGCTTTCTTGATAATATCTTAGTATTATCATCGTTTCGGGTGTTAACTTACTCGTTTTATTTTATATGTTTTCTGACATAAGTCTTTTTTATTATGGATAGGTTGTATCTTATTCATATTCAGAATGATATCAAGTCCTTAAACATTATTTTTAATCATCAAATGAGAATTATAATTGCATTGATACGATGGGAAATGAATCTCATCGCGTTCGTGGAGACTGTAGTCTATACGTACGCACGAGCGACAATATCATTCTTATGATATTAAAATGATATATAATTGGATGTTATATAATATATACATAATAATTATCATGTTATATTTATTATTTATATTAATTAAACATCATTATTATACCCATCCAATTAATAATATATTGAATAACAATTACACCACGATGTGGAGACGGTAAGCCGTACGTACGCACGTATGGTGACATGTCATTCAAAGGATGGATAGAATACTGAATACGGTTGTACCATATTTATAATAATATCATAGTATATAGTAGATACTAGATTTATTATTTGAGAATGTGAATAACAACGAAATAATAAGTTGAAGAAGAAATGAAGTTGAAAAAGGGTGGTGAAAACATTACATCTTCTTCGGGGTCTTCCTTTTGATTTGATCAAAAGGGATCCTTATGTTGGATTTATGAACAAAATAATGCCTCTACGATGAATTTAGGGAAGTTGAGAGACTATTTGGTCAGGGATTGGCCGAGATAAAAG
Organism: Viscum album; assembly: GCA_963277665.1. Taxonomy (NCBI): domain Eukaryota; kingdom Viridiplantae; phylum Streptophyta; class Magnoliopsida; order Santalales; family Viscaceae; genus Viscum; species Viscum album. The sequence continues at coordinate 1,923,115,121 of OY728153.1, forward strand.
GCTTTGAATGTGTGAATTAGTGACAAGGAGGAGTTCCCTTTTATAAGAGGGGTTAGGGGAACCTTTGGAAAAGCTTGAAGTATTATTTTATAATAAATTCTTATTCGGTTTCTAATGGCTCCAAAGTGGATTATTTAAAGGTTAAGGTGGGTATGGGTCGAAAAAATCTCAACCAATATAATTTATATAGGTTTGGTTCATTATATTAAACTTATGTTTTAGTTTTAACTCTTTGTTAATTTGTTTGACACTTACAATATCACTTTGTATTTTTATATTATATAGTTAATAAACTTACTACATACCTCAAAGAGTCCCCCAAGTGGTCCATTAATGATACAAATATCATGATATAAGCCTCTTGGCCAATACATAGATTTTTTTGAATTTAATATCAATTAATAATATAATATTTGTTTTAAAAACTTTTTTATGTGAATTTTGACACTATTCAATAATTGATTTTTGTTAAAGTCATAACAAATTTATTAATTCGAACCAATTTCATTTAAGCAATCCTAACATGTCATATTAATCTATAAAATTCTTGGAATTTATTAACAGTCTAAAATTATATTTATTTGGTTATTTATAATATTAATTATTTTAATATTTCACTAATAAGGTAATTACAACATCATCATTGTGTCATAAATAAATTAAATTATGTAATGTATAAAGATTATAAATAAAATACCATTATTTATGAAATAGTTTTAGATTTATAATGAATATTTATAGTAGAAAATCCAACATATATAACCCTATATAAAAATTGTTTTTTTAAAAGATATATGCTTATGTCATTTTTGTATTTACTTTAACTTAATTAATATAAAGTGTCACTACCACTTACAAGTGGATGCATGGGGTCCCCAAATCGACCCAAACATTCCCATGGTAGGATAGTTATCAACCAATAGGGTTAAGACACGTTTTAAGATAATTTATTATTATTATAATATTATTTTTTACCCTTATTTACCGGATTTACCCTTTAACCATTGTAAATAAAATATTTACCAAAGTAATTATTCGAAATGTCTAAAAATGATAGTTACCTATTTACACAATTTGGAAAACCTCATTCCAAATATGGAATCCATTTTTACAAATTCGGAACAAAGAAGTGGAAGAAGTTAATTGAAAATAATTCTCGTAGTTAAAACAAAAAGCATGTTTTTACGAGATAATAACTATCAAAAGATTGACACTTGTTTATGTCCGGTTTAATTGTGAATTTTTTTCCAATTACCAACAATGTATTAAATGGTAAAAATATATTCTAAATATACTTTAACACCACTCAAATTCATAATTTATCACTATTAAGTATTTCGATTAAAAAATTGTTTTCAATTAAAATTTAGTAATTTTCACTATTCATCAAAATAAAAATGTTATCCGAAAAGTTCCAAAATTTTATCCTAGGCTAATTTCGATATTCTGAATTAAAAAATGAAGTCAATTTTGAGAGATAAAATTTATAAAATTTCAAAAAGTAGGTATTACTATTCATAACGGCTAGTTTGATTGGTTGTGGTGTGTGTTAGAACTCGAAGTTGCGTACAATACACTCTACTATACTGTTCAAAGAGAAACGTACCGTGGAAGCTTGCGGTGTTACATTCTCCCCTCCTTCAAATAATTTATTCCTTGAAATTTCTTATAATATTACTGCAAAAAAAAATACTCGGGTGATTTTTCATCATAAGTTCCTTGGGTTCCCACGTTGCCTCTTCCATCTTATGGTTTCTCCATAAAACTTTTACCAGATGAGTCGTCCAATTTCTCAGCACTTGTTCTCTTGTATCAAGAATCATGACAGGCTCTTCACAATAAGATAGATCAGGTTCCAGTTCTAATTCCTCATAAGTGAGTACATGCATTGGGTCAGGCATGTATTTTCTCAATAGTGATACTTGGAACACATCGTGAACTTTGGAGAGATTTGGCGTCATTTCCAAACAGTATGCTACATCCTCAATTCGTTCTAGAATTTCAAAATGTCCGATGTACCTGGAACTCAATTTACCCTTCTTACCAAAATGTATAACTCCCTTCTAGGAAGGTACCTTCAAGAAAACATGATCTCTCACCTGAAATTCTAAATCCTTCCTTTGGTTATTGGCATAGCTCTTCTGCCTACTTTGAGCTGCTTTGATGTGGTTTTGGATTACCTTTACCTTTTCCATCGTTTCCTCCACCAGTATTGGGCCTACAAGTTTTCTTTCACCATCATCATCCCAACAGGTTGGTGTGTGACATCTCTTTCCGTATAATGCTTCATATGGTGTCATCCGAATACTTTAATGGAATCTATTGTTATAGGAAAATTCTACCATAGGTAAATATTGAATTCACATACCCTGAATGTCAAGTGAGCATGATCTCAATATGTATTCAAAGGTTTGAATAGTTCGTTCTGATTGTCCATCTATTTGAGGGTGGTAAGCAGTGTTCAAACAAAGTTCAGTATCCAAGGCCTTCTGAAGACTCTTCTAGAATCTTGAAGTAAAACAGGGATCATGATCTAAAATAATCGATAGGGGTATTCCATGAAGTCTCACAACTTCATTAATATATAGTCATGCTAGACGTTCATGTGGTAAATCCTCCCTTATAGAAGGAAAATGTGCTGACTTGGTAAGATGATCAACAATGACCCATATTGCATCATTACTTCTAAAATTATTGGGTAGTCCCATGACAAAGTCCATCGTGATATTATCCCATTTCCACATAGGTATGGGAAGAGGTTTCATGACTCCTCCAGGTTGTTGCCTTCCAGCTTTCACTTGTTGACAAGCCATGCATCTTGACACAAAATCAGCAATCTCCCTCTTCATGTTGTCTCACGAAAAATGTTCCTTCAAATCTCTATACATTTTGGTGCTCCCAGGGTGTATAGAGAAAATAGAACTATGAGCATCATACAACAATTCTCTTTTTAGATCAGTTATTTTGGGAAGACAATGTCTCTTCCCAAACTTCAAAATTCCATCTTCATACACAAAGTCACTCAATTTCCCATCATTCACAACTTTAATCTTCCTTTGTAACTCTTCATCACCGGTCTGAGAACTCTTTATCCTTTCTAGTAAAGATAGTTTGGCAACAATTTAAAAAACCATTGATGTTTAACCTTCCATGGTAATTCCCATATCCATCATCACTAGATCCATGAAAATAGGATCCCTTCCAATTCTCCTCACGTTCAAAACTCCATGATCTTTTCTACTCAAAGCATCTTCCACCTTATTTGCCTTCCCCGGGTGGTATTGTATCATGCAATCATGATCCTTGAGTAGTTCAAGTCATCTCCTTTCCCTCATGTTGAGTTATTTCTGTGAAAAAATATAATTAAAACTCTTGTGATCAGTATAAATCTCACATTTCTCACCATAGATATAATGCCTCCATATATTCAAAGCAAAGATTATAGCAGATAACTCAAGATCATGAGTAGGATAGTTTTGCTCATGAATTTTCAGCTGTCATGATGCATAAGCAATAACTCTATATTTATGCATAAGGACACAACCAAGTCCTTTCATTGATGCATCACTATAAATAATGAACCCATAATTACCTGATGGTAGAGTCAATATAGGATCATTGACTAATATTCTCATCAGTTATTAAAAAAAATTCACACTCTTTTGCCCAGAAAAATTTAACCCCTATACGTGTGAGCTTCGTTAATGTGTTAGCCAATCGGGAAATATTCTGGACCAAATGTCGATAATAACCTACCAAACCAATAAAACTGCATACCTCAGTTATACTCATCGGTGCTGGCCATTCTTGGATTGCCTTGGTCTTAGAAGGATCAACGGAAATTCCATCCTTAGAGACAATATGTCCAAGAAATGAAATCTCTTGAAGCCAGAATTCACACTTGCTAAACTTCCCATATAATTCATGTCTTCTCAGAGTCTTCAATATAATGTGCAAGTGATTTTCATGATCTTTGTAGCTTTTGGAGTATACCAAGATATCATCAATAAATACCACCACAAAATCATCAACATATTCCTGGAAAACTCTATTCATTAGATCCATGAATACAGAGGGTGCATTAGTCAACCCAAAAGGCATTACTGTAAACTCATAATGCTCGTACCTTGTTTGAAATGATGTCCTCGGAATGTCTTCATTATTCACACACAACTAATGGTATCCTGATCGAAGGTCAATATTTGAAAAGTATTGAGCTCCATGCAGTTGGTCAAATAAATCATCAATGCGAGGTAGGGGATACTTTTTCTTTATTGTTATAGCATTGATCTCCCTGTAGTTGATACATAACCTCATAGATCCATCTTTCTTTTTAACAAAAAGAATAGGGGATCCCCATGGAGAAACACTAGGGTGAATAAATCCTTTATTACTCAATTCCTCTAGTTGTTTCTTTAGTTCAACTAATTCCGCAGTGGCCATTCTATATGGGGTCTTCGATATAGGCCTTGATCCAGGAATTCAGTCAATGGAAAACTCAACTTATCGTTCTGGAGGATGTCCAGGTAAATATTTTGGAAACATGTCTACATATTCTTTCACAATAGGTACATCCTATATTTGAACATTCCTTTCCTCACCCATAGTTATTTCATTCTCTTCCTCCCTGATAATTGAATTTAGTTGAGATATTGGGGGTGGATCTAGATAATAATTAGGTGGTGACGATTCTTCTCTAAAGATAAGGTGTTCCTTGTCATCATCATAAAAAATAGTAACCTCTGTCTTCTTACAATAAATCCTCGCATCATGTTATGAAATCCAATCCGTACTGAGGATTATATCAAACTCAATCATAGGTTTGACGATGATATCAGTGGATAAAGAACATTTATGTGCACTAATGGGGACTGATTCGGAAACATTGTTGCAATGATACTTCCCTTGGGAGTTTTAACTGAAAACTCCCTTGTTAAGTAAAATTAGAAATATATAATTTTCTTAGTAAACTGGGGAGATATGAAACAATGAGATGATCCAGAATCAAATAATGCATTTTCTAAACTTGAGGAAACCATTAAATTACCTGCCACCACGGCTTTTGGATCTTCTACCTCAGCAGTAGTGATAGCATAAATTTGACCTTCATCCCTTGGCCTTTTCTGAGATAAGTTATTCTGACGCTTAGTACATTCATTTTCATAATTTCCCATCTCCCTGCAATTGTAGCATTGGACATCGGTAGCTTCCTTCTTCCCCTTTCCATCACGAGCTTGGTGGCCTTTTTCACCACACTTGTAACAGCCTCTCATTTTTTTAAGAAAGTACCAGGGTGTTTCTTCCCACATTTACCACAGGATGGATATTCAACCTTTCCCTTCTTCCCCTTATTTCCATTCCTAGATTGATCAGCAAATCTCTACTTCTCTTGCTTTTCTTTAATGTCACAAGACTTAGAGAATTAATTTTCTGTCTTGATAGCACATGAGACAATTTCTTCGTATGACGGGAAGGATTGTGAGAATAATGATTGATGGAGAAATGGTTTTAACCCATCAAATAAATGATCAATATTACTTCTTGGGTAAAGTATATAATCTCTAGAATACCTTTCTATCCTTTTAATGTTATCCTCATACTTTGTGAAATTCTCATCCTACTTTTTTCTCAGACTAAGAAATTGTATTTCCATATCTGCTCGATGGTCACGAGGAAAGTATTTTTGTAAGAAAATCTCTTTGAACTCCCTCCATTCCATATTTGATACTTCATCTTCTTCCTTCTTGTTTTGAATCAATGACCACCATTGATCAGCATCTCTAGTGTGGTGATAAAATGCCATGACAACCTTTTCCCTTTCACTACTCCCAAAATCCTGAAATATTTTCTCTAGGGAACTTATCCATTGTTCAGCTACTAATGGATTTTTACTCCCATTGAATGTTGGTGGTTTCTACCTCATGAAGCGATCTTACATTGATCCTCCACGATGTGGATCTTGGTGCTCTATACGGGTAAGGTTATTATTCATAACCTGAGTGAGTTTTCCCAGAATGGTGATAAGTTGATCAGCACCAGTTGTATCACTGGCTCCACTATAATTATCTTGAGCATGTGGGAAATCCCTACATGGAGTGTGTGCGTTGATAAAATTTCCATTTATTCCACAAGGCTCTATTTATAAATAATGGCATAAACTAGATTAGTTTATGAATTAAAATATATAATTCCAATCTTCTAAAACCCTTAACATAAATTCAACAGTTTATGGATATAATCTATAATCATAAAAAAAAAGTTTTCTTTGAGAAAGTATATACTCATAAACCCTTCATAATGGTTTGTAAAGAAAATGATAATTATCCTAAGCATATCCCCTGAGAGTGTCGTACCCAAGAGTGCAGCAAGCCCCGTTGTCATGCACCAGTTCCCGTTCGAGTCTAGCTCAAAGCGGTGTTTTTGGGTTTTACCCCTAGGTTCATCTATGCCAGAGCTGCCTCTACCTACTCGTATGTAGATAGGGATTTATTTCTCGGAAAAGTCAAAAAATCTCTACAATACCAATATTCTAGGAAGTTATTCTACACTAATCCTCAAATTTCATCTTAGGTCTACGTGCTCTAATCAGAGTTTATCTAAATCTAGATTCCAAGGTTTTTACTAAACATCCTCTAATACCAACTGTAACGCCCCGACCCCAGTTACCCAGAGTCGGTGCATTATTACATAACATTGGCATGATCAAAAGAAAGATCAAATCTTGAAAGACCGATTGGTTTTGTAGCCTTGGAAACACTAGATATATTCATAAGCCTTACATTACATCATTAAAATGAAAACTACAACAACATCTTTTCTTCATAGTCCACACTCATATCCCCACATACTGTCCCTACAGGTCATTCATAAATTACTTCTTCACATCCTGGAAAAAATAAAACATTGGAAAGGGTGATCTCAGATGCTCAGTAAGGATAACAATATAGCGGAAAATTTCCTAAATAAGCATAAACATTTAAGGAAATGTATAACTAAAACAAAGCCTTTGAAATTGAATATCAGCATAATATGGAAAAGATAAAATGAAATAATTCCATTTACTTATTCACATGGATATTCTACTAGCCGAATAATCACATGCAATATTAATAACCACTTTCATTATGATGGAATGCATAAGGCCAGAAAATCATAACCACATAGCAAAGGCCTCATGCCAAGACTACAAATAATATTTTGTCAAGACCTTGATCCAAGTCACTAGTTTGTCTCATGAGACCTACCGATGCAATTTTTTTTAGAAGATACTTACATTTAAAATTTCTCAAATATACTCCAGTGTTTTTCTGAAAACATTAACCAAGCTTCTGATAACAAAATAACTAATTCTGAGACTGCTCGACTAATTACAGACCATGATGGGTCCACGCCCAATCCCTTCTTGTCTACCACGCTTGAGAGTCAGGTTTTCTGAAAACATTTTTAATCTTGTGTTAAATACGTATACATTTTCACTGTATATTCATATATTTTAGAGAAATATCTCTTTTTTGAAATCATTTAAAAATCACATAATTATAAAAGAAAACCTTTATTTTGAAAATATCCTTATAAGAATGTAAGGGAAGATTCAAAGGTGTAATAATGGTAGATAATAACCTCACCTCCCGTATAAGTTAAAAAAACATTCTTACCATAATTCTGTCGAAAAGGTTAAAAAGGACCTTGTTTGGAAAGCGACGGAAAGATTATTTTACAAACATCTTGTAAAAAGTCAGAAAAGGGTATATATGACATTAACCCATATTCTATAAAATAGTAATATTGTTTTGAAAAACATTTTTAATAAACATGGATGTGGATGATAAAGAGATCCCAGTACATAATTAGGTATAAACAATCTCGAATAATGAAGAGATTCTGAAATAAACCCTTACCAATTTGGTAACATACGGAACATACACCCCATGAAAGAGGTATCATACAATGAATATGTAAATACACATAAATTAAATTTTATTACACAAAGAATATAATTATAGGCTTTACATACACCAAAAAGAAGCTAATAGTGGAAATATGGAATGAATCTCACAGGAATAATGAGTGAGATGAAAACCCCTTACCTTGTACTTTTCCTTGTTTGATGGTAGGTTAACCTCCTGTATAATGGTGCAATAACTATTAGTAAATTATATAAGAATCATATACATTAATATGATATCATATATGATCTTTTAACATTTCTTTGTTGATAATATCATAGTATTATCGTCGTTTTGGGTGTTAACTTACTCGTTTTCTTTTATATGTTTTGTGAAATATGTCATTTTTATTATGGATAGGTTGTATCTTATTCATATCTAGAATGATATCAAGTCATTAAAAATTATTTTTAATCATCTAATGAGAATTATAATTGTATGGATACGATGGTGAATGAATCTCATCGCGTTCGTGGAGACGGTAGTCCGTACGTACGCACGAGCGACAATATCATTCTTTTGATATTATAATGATATATAATTGGATAGTATATCATATATATAGAATCATTATCATGTTATATTTATTATTTATATGAATTACACATCATTATTATACCCATCCAAATAATAATATATTGAATAACAATTACACCACGACATGGAGACGGTAAGTCGTATGTACGCACGTATGGTGACATGTCATTCAAAGGATAGATAAAATACTGAATATGGTTGTACCATGTAATGCCCCGACCCCAGTTACCCAGAGTCGGTGCATTATTGTGTAACATTGGAAAGATCACAAAAGATCAAGTCTCGAAAGGCCGATTAGTTTAGTAGCCTTGGAAACACTAGATACATTCATAAATATTACATTATATCATAAAGTAAAAAACTAAAATAACATAGTCTCCATTTTCCACACTCATATCCCTTTCAGACTATCCCTACAGGTCATTCCTAAAATACTTCTTCACTTCCTGGAAAAATTAAAACATTGAAAGGGGTGAGCTCAAATGCTCAGTATGGATAACAATATAGCAGAAGCTTTCATAAATTAACATCAACATTTAAGGAAACGTATAACTAAAAAAAGCCTTTTAAACATGAAATTAAACATAATATGGCAAAATTAAAATGAAATAATGTCATTTACTTATTCACATGGATATTCTACTGGTCGAATAATCACATGCAATATCAATAACCACTTTCATAATGATGGAATGCATAATGCCAAACTATCAAGACCACGTAGCCAAGGCCTCGTGCCAAGACTAAAAATAAGATTTTTTCAAGGCCTCATGCCAAGACACTAGTTTGTCTCGTGAGACCTACTGATGCATCGAGAAGATATAGCGGGCTCCACCCGTCACTTATTAACTCCAAATCATTCCTCATATGAACAGGTTTAAACATATCATAAACCATTACATAATTGTATAACATAAAACATGCATAAAGGAAACATAAAATTTCCACATTTAAATCACAAGATATCAGTACAACACATTGATATAATAAAAACACTTTCAAACCCATTTTCAAAACCAAAATAAAAGAAAGTTAAAACATTGTATTTATTTTTCATTTAAAAAAAGTTATGGCTTGTAGAGGAAGCCGAAACACAAATAATGGTCACTGCCGCAGAGAAGTCTTTGTCGTTGCATACGTAAGACAAAAACATTCCTTTTGTCATTTAGTAAAAATATTTGTAAAAAAGATTCCTTTTTGAATAAAAGTCAAAGTCAAAGGGTTTTATACATCGTATAAAAGAAAGTTGTGTATAAAAGAAAATATGCCTCAATGAAAGGAGAATGAGACGAAGACCATTACAAGGATCATTTTTTTAATAAAGTAGATCTATTATGTGTATTCACTATATTTATACATAAATAAAGTACAAATAAAAGATAGGACATAATAATATCCTTACATAATTTGAAAGTAAGAGATTAACCCAAAGAATGGAAATTGGGTTAAGAAGTTCCCTTACCGCGTGTCCGACTTGACTCGATCATTCCTTATCCTCCTGAATAATAAAATAGAGTTAATTTATATTTGATTATGAACTTTTTTAATGTTCATTATTCCTTTTATATCACTTATTACCATGTTATGAACATTATGTAATTATTTAAGTTAATAACAGTCATTTTGTCGATCTTCGGTACTTGAGTCAAAAATAAACTTCTTATAATTACAAGTTGTTCATGTGGTGAAATATCCATTATATCCAGAATTATATTCATGATTTATGTATAATATATATCATATATATCCAATATATACATTCATTCATAATATTACAAAACATTTAGAGGTAAGAAATGAAATGCACTGTTCATGGAGACGGTAAGTCGTACGTACGCATGAACGCTACTTTCATTTATATTTCATATTTAATGGAATTATATCATAATTATATAAAGGTATATTATAATTCCAGTATAATATCATATATAATTTCATTTACTCCATCCTTTATACATCCCACATATGGTATTAACGATTCAAATGACTTTGAGGGGGCGGTAGTCCGCACTTCCTAAAATGAAGATATCGCGTTTACCCAGAATGGAAAACATAAAGGTATGCCATAAATGAAAAATACAGAATCATAAGTAAAACATAAACATATTATATATCATATATAAATATAGTTATATCTTAATGGCCACCTTTTAAGGAGTTATATGAGTGTTGAACAATCATCGTTTCGTGAGGCATAAATTCGCCATCCAAGGAAACAATATGTTCTTTAACCATTAGATATAGGTGTGTGTAAGTGTAGCTCGAATAAATCTTATAACAACTTCCTAGTATATTTAGGATACTTTTTTCTGTTACAAAATAAATTAATAAAAAGATTTTAGGGGGTTGGAGAAGCCAAATAAAAAATAAGAACACAAGAGAAAACACTACCTTTAAAACGGGTAACTGTTTTTGATTTGAGCTCAACGGCTTCCTTGGGAAGACTTCTGCACAACGTGAGGCTTCTAGGAGTTCTAGTGGGATGTGGAGAGACAAAATGGGAAGGGTTTGTCTGATCTAAAGGCTTCAGAGGTGTGGGTAAGGTGGTAGAGTTGGGGGCCTTTTATAAGAGGAGTGGAGGGGCACTCTTGGAAAGTTAAAAAAGGTTACTTTATTATAAAATGCTTTTCGGATTTAAAAGGTCCCAAAATTATGTATTTAGAGGCTAAGGTGAAAATAGTTCTAAATCCACCCATCCAATAGGTCTTTTACATGTGTCGGTCTTATATTTTACATTATCTTTTCATTTTATTTAAATCGTTAAATAATGAGGTAATCGCTGCATCATCATAGTGTCATAAATAATTTAATTTATTTAATGTCTATGGGTTATAAATAAAATATCATGATGTAGGAAAATTTTTTATCTTTCTGATGAATATTTATAGTCAAAAAAATGACTTGTATAACCCCATTTAAAAATTGTTTTAGTAAAACAACTCATGTTTGTGACATTTTTATTTCAACATTAAATAAAATGTTTTTAATGTCATTTTCCTACCAAAGTGGATCCATGGGGTCTCCAAGTTGACCCATGGATTGTAATGGTAGGCCATGACTCATACAATAGGGTTAGGACAAGTGTAAAGGTCATTTCATATTATTATAACATTATCTTTACCTTAAATTACACTAATTATCTTTAATCGCGATTAATTAAACATAAAAGTTACTATTCACCAAAAAATTATTTTAATCCCATTGAACCACATTTTACTTCTTAATGAAAACCATTTATGTAGGATTTTTGAAAATCAAATCACACAAGTGGTAATGTTTCATTTAAAAGAAAAATCAGTTTTTTAACTACCACTTAGTGGTTTCACTATTCATCAAAAATTGATGTTTTTCAGAACAATGCCAAAATTTCACCCTAAGCTATAATTGATATTCTGAATTAAAAAATGATTTCTATTTTAAAAAATTCCAAACATATAAGTTAAATTAATTAATTTTATAATTAATTCATGTTGACACAACAAATAGTATGTTTTTAAGAAACAATATATATCAAAAGATTGACAATTGTTTATGTCCAATTTCAAAGCGAAATTAATTCTAATGACCACCATTGGATAAAATGGTAAAAATATATTCTAATTACACTTTAAAACCAATCAATAGTATAATTTATCACTATAAATTATTTTGATTAAAAAAGTTGTTTTTAAGTGTTTTTCACTATTCATAAAAAATTGGAAGTTCTCAGAAAAATACCAAAAATTCAACATATGATAATTTCGATATTCCGAATCCAAAAATGAAGTCAATTTTGAAATATAAAATATATATAATTTTAAAAAGTGGGTATTACTATTCATAATGGCTATTTTGATTGGTCGCGGTGTGTTAGAATCTCGAACTTTTGTACAATGCAAGCTATTGCATTATTGAAAGAGAAGCGTATCGAGGAAGCTTGGGGTGTTACATTCTCCCCTCCTTCAATAAATTGCGTCCTTGCAATTTGAAATTTTTCTTTGAAAATAAAAGGTTGAAAATAGAAAATACCTTTTTGGAAAACCCACATCGGAAATAAGGTTAATAAAAATATAAATTTAAAAGAATGAAAGATAAGTACAAAGGTCAACCGAGATAGCCCATACTAGGATTCTATGAAAATATGGATATGGAAGAAAAACAAACCATCAAGGTCTGATGGAGAGTTGTAGAAAACAGGATTAGGAGAAAGTTAACCACAAGAAAATCAGAAACTTGTGATTGGTTAAACAGTCATTGAATCCCCAGTTGGAAAACTTAACCAGAAACGTTTTTGTTTTAAGTTACCTTTTATAAAGTTGAGGAATTTATTTAGCAAATTTAATAATAACGTAAGAAAATATACTTACTTGTCATGTAGACTTTCATTCTTTAATAAATTTTTACCACAAACCCATCATTCACTCCAAAAGGTAATAGAACTCAAAAATATTCTATTTATCCTAATTGTATAAGGTTCCAAATATTAACACATACCATTTAGATTAGGAAAACTTTTTTGTAATAACCAGGGAATTCCTGTAGGCTAGTGGTAGGTAATAAAGGCCTATTGCACTATGTTTGTGGGTTCGATTCCTACAGCTTTGTCCGACGCGAAGGGTTATCCCCCGACCAGCAGGTTGTCCTTTTACTAAAAATATAGTATTATAATATTCCAAAAGTAATCTTCAGAAATGTTTTAACCTAAAACAATACTATCCAAAGTTCAACTTAATCCATTCCAACCTTTATAGTTATCCAAAATACCTCTACCCAGACTTTCTCTAAAAGGTCTCTAAATTCCAAAATCAATTGTAACATTAGATTCCCCAAACAAAGTAAAGTTTATCTTTTTGTCACATACTAAAAATATGATTACCTTAATCATATTAAAACCTTAATGAAATAAAAAAGTACTGTAGTACAATACTTATATATATCACATTATTATTATAACCAGAATATAATCATTGAGTCCAAAAGAACCAATACATTAATTATTCCACTTCAACTGTAGTAACAGCATAAGATTTTCCTTGATCCCTTGGCCTTTTCTGAGGTAATTTTCCCTGACGCTTAGGACATTATTTTGCATAATTCCCAATCTTCCGACAATTTTAGCATTCAACATTGATAGCCTCTTTCTTTCCTTTGCAATCACGCACCTGGTGACCTTTTTCTCCACATCTATAACAAACTCACATTCCTTTTAGGCAAGTACCAGGGTGATTCTTCCCATAATTATCATATAATGGAAAATCCTTCTTTCCCTTTTTCCCTTTATCTGTCTCTTGTTCCACCGTTCTCTTCTTCTCTTGCTTTAATTTATTGTCATAAGATTTATAGAATTCATTTTCTGTCTTGATAGCACACGAGACTATATCTCGTATGTTGAGAAATATTGTGATACTAATGCTCGACGGAGAAATGGATTTAACCCATAAAATAAATAATTGATCTTAATTCTTGGGTTATGTATATAATCTGCAACACGCCTCGCTAACCTTGTAAAGTTGGCCTCATACTTTGCGACATTCTCATCCTCCTTCAGCCTCAGACTCAGAAATTGCCTTTCCAAATCTGCTCGATGGTCATGTGGAAAGTATTTTTCTAATAAAATTTCCTTAAACTCCCTCTATTCCATACTTGATACTTATTCATCTTCCTTTGTGTTTTGAATCAGCGACCACCATTGATCGACATCTCCAGTGAGGCGGTAAACTTACATGAAAACTTTCTCCCATTTTCTACTCTCCAAGGAGTGGAATATTTTCTCTAAGGAGTTTATCCATTGCTCAGCTACTTATGGATTTTTACCTCCATTAAATGTTGGCGGTTGCTGCGTCATGAAGCGGTAAAACATTGATCCTCCACGCTGTGGATTAGGGTGCTCCATACGAGTAAGGTTAATATTCCTAACCTGAGTGAGTTGCCCCAGTATGGTGATAAGCTGATCAGCACCAGTTATATCTCCAGCTCCACAATAATTATCTTTAGCAGGAGGGCAATCCCTACATGGAGTGCGTGCATTGATACAGTTTCCATTCCTCCCACAAGGCACCATTTCAGAACAATGGCATAATCTATATTAGTTTATGAATCAAAATAAGTAATTCCATACTTGTAAAACACTTAACATAAAGCTGACAGTTTATAGATACAATACATAATCATAAAAATGTTTTCTTTGAGAAGTATATACTCATAAACCCTTCATAATGGTTGGTAAAGAAAATGAGAATTATACTAAGCATATCCCTTGGGAGTGTCATAACCAAGAGTGCAGCAAGGCCCGTTGTCGTGCACCAGTTCCAGTTCGAGTCTAGCTCAAAGCGGTGTTTTCGGGTTTTACCCGTAGGTACATATGTTCCAGAGCCGCCTCTACTTGCTCGTATCCAAACATGAATGTATGGCTTGGAAAACTCACAAAATCTCCATAATACCAAAATTCTAGGAAGTTCTTCTATACTAATCCTCAATGTCTATCTTAGGGCTATGTCCCCTAATCAGAGTTTATCTAAATCTAGCTTCCAAGGTTAGTACTAAACTTCCTCTGATACTAACTGTAATGCCCCGACCCCAGTTACCCAAAGTCAGTGAATTATTGCGTAACATTGGCATGATCACAAAAGATCAAGTCTCGAAAGACCGATTAGTTTAGTAACCTTGGAAACACTAGATACATTCATAAATGTTACATTATATCATAAAGTGAAAAACTAAAATAACATAGTCTCCATTTTCCACATTCATATCCCCTTCAGACTATCCCTGCAGGTCATTCCTAAAATACTTATTCACCACCTGGAAAAATAAAATCATTGAAAGCGGTGAGCTCAGATGCTCAGTAAGGATAACAATATAGCAGAAGCTTTCATAAATAAACATAAAAATTTAAGGCAATGTATAACTAAACAAAATCCTTTTAAACATGAACTTCAACATAATATGGAAAAAGTAAAATGAAATAATTCCATTTACTTATTCACATAGATATTCTACTGGTCGAATAATCACATGCAATATCAATAACCACTTTCATAATGATGGATTGCATAATTCCAGACTGTCATAACCACATAGCCAAGGCCTCGTGCCAAGACTACAAATACGATTTTGTCAAGGCCTCGTGCCAAGACACTAGTTTGTCTCATGAGACTTGTTGATGCATCGAGGAGCTATAGCGAGCTCCACCCATCACTTATTAAGTCCAATGCATTCCTCATATTAACAGGTTTAAACATATCATAAAGCATAACATAATCATATCACATAAAACATGCATAAAGGAAACATAACATTTCCACATTTCAATCACAAGATATCAATACAACACATTTATATAATAAAAACACTTTCAAACCCATTTTCAATACCAAAATAAAAGAAAGTTAAAACTTTGTATTTATTTTTCATTTAAAAAAAAAGTTATGGCTTGTAGAGGAAGCCGAAATAAAAATAATGGTCACAGCGGCGGGGAAGTCGTTGTTTCCGCATACTTAATACAAAAAAATTTCTTTTTTCATTTAGTAAAACTCTTTGTAAAAAATATTCCTTTTTGAATAAAAGTCACAGTCAAAGGGGTTTATACATCGTATAAAAGAAAGTTGTGTATAAAACAAAATATGCGTCAATGAAAGGAGATTGAGACGAAGACCCTTACAAAGATCATTTTTTTTAAATAAATTAGAACTATTATGTGTATTAATAATAAGTACACATAAATAAAGTGCAAATAAAAGACAGGACATAATAATATCATGACATAATTTGAAAGTAGGAGATTAACCCAAAGAATGGAAATTGGGTTAAGAAGTTCCCTTACCTCGTGTCCGACTTGACTCGATAGTTCTTAACATCCTGAATAATAAAATAGAGTTCATTTCTATTTTCTTAAGAACCTTTTTTAGGTTCATTATTCCTTTTAAATCACTTATTACCATGTTATGAACATTATGTAATTATTTAAGTTAATAACGGTCATTTTGTCGATCTTTGGTACTTGAGTCAAAAATAAACTTCTTATAATTACAAGTTGTTCATGTGGTGAAATATCCATTATATCCAGAATTATATTCATGATTTAGATATCATATATATCATATATATCTAGTACATATATTCATTCATAATATTACGTAACATTTAGAGGTAAGAAATGAAATGCACTGTTCATGGAGACCGTAAGCCGTACGTACGCATGAACG
This sequence comes from Viscum album, assembly GCA_963277665.1. Taxonomy (NCBI): domain Eukaryota; kingdom Viridiplantae; phylum Streptophyta; class Magnoliopsida; order Santalales; family Viscaceae; genus Viscum; species Viscum album. The sequence continues at coordinate 1,923,131,787 of OY728153.1, forward strand.
CTAATTTCATTTCTATTTCGTATTTAATGGAATGAAATCATAATGATATAAAGGTATATTATAATTCCAGTGTAATATCATATATAATATCATTTACTCCATCCTTTATACATCCCACATATGGCATTAACGATTCAAATCACTTTGAGGGGGCGGTAGTCCACACTTCCTAAAATGAAGATATCGTGTTTACCTATAATGGAAACCATAAAGGTATGCCATAAATGAAAAATACAGAAGCTTAAGTAAAACATAAACATATTATATATCATATATAAATATAGTGAAATCTTAATTGCCACCTTTGAAGGTGTTATATGAGTGTTGAACAATCATCGTTTCGTGAGGCAGAAAGTCGCCAGCCATAGAAACAATATGTTCTTTAACCATTAGATGTGGGTGTGTGTAAGTTTAGCTCGAATCCTTCTTATAATAAAATCCTAGTATATTGAGGATACTGTTTTTGTAACAAAATAAATGAATAAATAGACTTTAGGGGGTTGGAGAAGCAAAATAAAACATAAGAACACAAGAGAAAACACTACCTTTAAAATGGGTAACTCTTTTTGATCTGAGGTCAAAGGATTCCATGGGAAGAATTCATCCCAAAGTGAGGCTTCTAGGAGTAAGATTGGTATGTGGAGAGAGATAATTGGTAGGGGTTGGCTGAGCCAAAGGCTTGAGATGTGTGGGTAAGGTGGTAGAGGTGGGGGCCTTTTATAAGAGGGGAGGAGGGGCACTCTTGGAAAGTTATAAAAGGTCGCTTTATTATATAATGTTTTTCGGATTTAAAAGGTCCCAAAATTATATATTTCTAGGATAAGGTGATAAGAGTTCGAAATACACCCATCCAATTGGTTTTTGACATTTGTAGGTCTTAGATTTTACATTATCTTTTCATTTCATTTAAATTGCTAAATAATGAGGTAATCGGTGCATCATCATAGTGTCATAAATAATTTAATTTATTTAACGTCTAAAAATTATAAAATAAAATATCATGATGTTGGAAATATTTTTATCTTTCTAATGAATATATATAGTCAAAACTATGACTTGTATAACCCCATTTAAAAATTGGTTTAGTAAAACAACTCATGTTCGTGACATTTTTATTTTAACATTAAATAAAATGTTTTTAATATCATTTTCCTACCAAAGTGGCTCCATGGGGTCCCAAAGTTGACCCATTGATTGTCTTGGTCTGCCACTACTCATCCAATATGGGTAGGAAAAGTTTAAAGATCATTTCATATTATTATAACATTATCTTTACCTTAAATTACTCTAATTACCTTTAATCGTGATTAATTAATCTTAAAAGTTACTATTTTCCAAAAAATTATTTCAATCCCATTGAACCACATTTTACTTCCTAATGACAACCATGTATGTTGTATTTTTGAAAATAAAATCACATAAGTGGTAATGTTTCATTTAAACGAAAAATCAGTTTTTTATCTACCACTTAGTGGTTTCACTATTCATCAAAAATTGAAGTTTTTCAGAACAATGCCAAAATTTCACCCTAAGATATAATTGATATTAAAAATTCAAAAATTATGTCTGTTTTAAAAAATTCCGAACATATAAGTTTCATTAATTAATTTTATAATTAATTCCTGATGTCACCACAAATACCGTGTTTTTGAGAAATAATATATATCAAAAGATTGACAATTTTTTATGTCCAATTTCAAAGTGAAATTAAATTTAATGACCACCATTGGATAAAATGGTAAAAATATATTCTAATTAAACTTTAAAACCACTAAATATTATAATTTATCACTATAAATTATTTTGAATAAAAATGTTGTTTTTCAGTATTTTTCACTATTCATAAAAAAATTGGATGTTCTCAGAAAAATACTAAAAATTCAACATAGACTAATTTCGATATTCCAAATCCAAAAATGAATTCCATTTTAAAATATAAAATATATATAATTTCAAAAATTTGGTATTACTATTCATAATGGCTATTTTGATCGGTCGCGATGTGTTAGAATCTCGAACTTGCATACAATGCAAGCTATTGCATTATTAAAAGAGAAGCGTATCGTGGAAGCTCGGAGTGTTACATACCATATTTATAATAATATCACTGTATATAGGAGATACTGGATTTATTATTTTATAATGAGAATAACAAAGAAAGAAGAAGTTGAAGTAGAAATGAACTTGAAAAAGGGTGGTGAAAACATTACCTCTTCTTCGGGGTCTTCCTTTTGATTTGATCAAAAGGGCTCCTTAGGGTGGATTTTTGATCAAAATAAGGCCACTAGGTTGAAGTTAGGAAAGTTGATAGAGTATTTGGGTAGGGTTTGGACGAGTCAAAAGGCTTTGAATGTGTGAATTAGTGAGAAGGGGGAGTTCCCCTTTATAAGAGGGGTAAGGGGAACCTTTGGAAAAGCTTGAAGTATTATTTTATAATAAATTCATATTAAGTTTATAATCATTCCATAGTGGATTATTTAAAGTGTATGGTGGGTATGGGTCGAAAACCACTCAAGAAATAGAATTTAGACAGGGTTGGGTCATTATATTAACCTTATGTTTTAGTTTTAACTATTAGTTAATTAGTTTGACACTTACCATGTCACTTTGTATTTTTATATTATATAGTTAATAAACGTGCTATATACCACCAAGCAACCCCCAAGTGGTCCATTAATGATACACCTATCTTTATATAAGTCTCATGGATGAACATTATATTTTTAGGAATATAATATCAATTAATAATATAATATTTGTTTTAAAAACTCTTTTATGTGAATTTTGACAGTATTCAACAATTGATTTTTGTTAAAGTTTTAACAACTTTATTAAATCGAACCAAATTCATTTAAGCAATAATAACATGTCATATTAGTTTATAAAATTCGTTTAATTCATTCAAAGTCTCAAATTATATTTATTTGGGTATTTATAATATCAATTATTTTAATATTTCACTAATAAGGTAATTACTACATCATCATTGTGTCATAAATAAATTACACTATGTAATGTTTAAAAATTATAAATAAAATACCATTATGTAAGAAATCGTTTTATATTTCTAATGAATATTTATAGTCTAAAATCCAACATATATAACCCTATGTAAAAATTTTTTTTCTAAAAGATATATGGTTATGTCATTTTTGTATTTACTTTAACTTAATTAATATAAAGTGTAATTATCACTTACAAGTGGATCCATGGGGTCCCAAAATCAACCCAAAGATTCCCATGGTCGTACATGTATCAACCAATAGGGTTAATACACGTTTTAGGGTAATTTATTATTATTATAATATTATTTTTTACCCTTATTTACCATATTTACCCTTTAACCATGGTATATAAAATATTTAACGAAGTAATTATTCAAAATTTCTAAAAATGAAAGTTACCTATTTACATAATTTGGAAATCCTTATTCCAAATATGGAATCCATTTTTCCAAATTCAAAACACAGAATTGGCAGAAATTAATTTAAAATTAATTTCCGTTGTTAAAACAAAAATCATATTTTTAAGAGATAATAACTATCAAAAGATTTACACTTATTTATGTCCGGTTTAGTTGTGAAATTTTGTCCAATGACTAACAATGTATTAAATGGTTAAAATATATTCTAAATATACTTTAAAACCCCTAAAATTCCTAATTTTTCACTATTAATTATTTCAATTAAAAAAGTTTTTTTTAATTAAAATTTAGTAATTTTCACTATTTATCAAAATATAAATGTTTTGCGAAAAGTTCCAAAATTTTACCCTAGGATAATTTAGATTTTACGAATCCAAAAATGAAGTCAATTGTGAGAGATAAAATTTATAAAATTTCAAAAAGTAGGTATTACTATTCATAACGGCTAGTTTGATTGGTTGTGGTGTTTGTTAGAACCTGAAGTTGCGTACAACACATGCTACTATACTATTCAAAGAGAAACGTACCGTGGAAGCTTGGGGTGTTACATCAATGATGAAGAATTCATTCCATTACTATGTTTTATATTTTATGACTAGTTTAATTTAGGTTTCATGATTGTATCTAGATCCCCATGTCTACTAAACTGACCAGTCCTTTAGGATTTTACACTTTTTATCTATGAAAATGTAATAAATTAACCATTGTCACCGGGTTACTAGAGTTAGGGCGCTATATCAGTTCTCAAAATGACACTTCAGGATTCCATTAGATGTTATCCAAGTCAACCTAGATGAAACCACCTTCCCATCACTCAAGGTTTTACTTAGGTTCCCTTCAGAGAAGATATAATGGTTCATGATTTCAAAAACAATTGAATAAAATACATTTACCTCGGAATTTATCAACAATTAAAGAACTACCTATATACTCTTTATCCTTGATACTGCATCTCTAGCTAAAAATAGTGGAAAACAATTAAGGTATATGAAATGGACAACAAAATCTATCACAATAATGCTCCACAGAATAAAGTGAATTAATTTCGAAGATATTTTAAACCTCATTATATATGGATTTAAATTATCTATGAACATTTCTTTGAAATTATCCAAATCCCTTCCCTCATACTGATTCGCCTGAACAATGATATCCCACAAGCACATGGGTAGTCCCTATAGAAATAATTCCTCAAACATAACCAACATATCCATGGGTATCTCCATATGATTAAAGATTATTTCAATAAACTAAATAAAACACACTACTTCCTAGGGGATTCCCCATCGATGGATCACATGACTCATATTAAACTATCATAGATCTGATCATCCATTAGATTCATTGAGACTTAATATTGTTCATAATCATACATTTGAGATATGTACTTGTTTCTACCCACCTAACACTCAATTGGAAGAATAAAGTGAGAAATCTTACTAATATGGTTCAACACACTCCTAAGATCACATGATATATTACTATATTATCCTCAAAAAGAGATGATTATAATAGATAGCCATAGATATATTATCACTTAAATTTTGGCTTAATATGTAAATTTAGAGGTTATGAAAGATTCCTTCATTACTTTTTTCATATTTTTTATTGGAGTTTTATTTCACCATTTTGATAGGAATATATATCATATATTGTAAATATATACCTATAATGAACAATAGATGTATATCAATTTCACTATGTTCCTACCATGGTGCATTAATATGCACCTAATGCTATATGGTCCCATAAATAGAATATCATAAAACAATAACATCAAACAAAAATTGAATCACCCATGGTGAATGAACTTTGGAAATGTAAGAAGAAAATATTATGAACAATAATCCCATCCTTGCTGAATTGGGATTTCCAATACATGTGGCTTAGTCACTCCCATGAAAGAGCACATTATCAAGCACTAAAACATATTATTATCAAATCAACCATTCCCATAACATATTTTAAGAGAAATGATATATCCTTAGATACCACATCATAAAATACCTGGACCATTTCACCCTCACATGACCAATATGTGTCACAACATGAGCTCAAATGTACCTCCCAGAATTCTATAGGATGGTGATTAACAGTGAGGGAAATATGTATATTTGAAATAAAATACAATAAATTATAAAATATAAATAATACTGTGAAAGAGAGTACAAAATAAACTCAAATAATGACCAATAGATAAATAGGCGGATACTAAATCAATCAATATAATAAATCTTATCATTCCATATCATATGTCGTAAAAATGTCTTAATGAAATTTTTATTGGAAAACAATAATATAAAACTAAAAATAAAGACTCCCACCACCATTTTTGAAGACTATACTCAGTCCCATATTTATGATCTGGTCCTAGAAATAAAGCAACTGAAAATAAAATGAAGAGACCCATTCCCTTGTCTAGATCTACTTATATGAAGTCTTCCAACGTACCAAATTGTAGACAGATTAGGGTGTGAAAAAAACTCAGAAGGCCATCACCAATAGTATCTAAAAAAATATTATTTAATAATTATTCCATGAAATAGTACAAAAAATATGGTATTATTTCATAAATTATTTCTATATATCAATGTAACCCTGTAAACCGGGATCTCTAGGATGAATCCTAGGGTTATAAAAAACTAACTAGAAATTATGCTAGAATTTATTTTACATGTACCCTAGTGAAAATAACTAGAAATGGGATCTAGGTACATCCTCATTATATACCACAGGCAGCACATGTGAACAAACATCATGCCCTTAGGAACTATAGAATCCTGAAATTTTCTATCAGGTATCACATACACCATGAACCATGTATTAAGTTATTAAAAAAATATAGTAATTCACCCACTGGAATTTGGGAACCACGCCTCTCACCTCTAGGAACCATATATAAATTAATATCACTCTTAGGAATCACACTAACATGCATCTCGACTATAGGAATAAATCCATTATGCATCTCATCATCATGCAGTAAGAAATTGGTAAAGAATAAATCCCTAAAAAATCCAAACATGCTAACATATACAACGTTGGTTAATAAATGAAAATTACTAAATAAAATCTATATGATCCTATTAAACTATCTGTTTTAAATTTTTCTATATATTCCCTAACTAACTCCCTAGTTGGATTAAATAAATATAAGGTTATAAGATCCTAGTTCAAATAGAATGTCTTGGGTAAGTATCCATCTTGAGTGGCCAAATGTCTGGGTCTCAATCACCTCCTGATCCAATGAGATCCATGTAAGTTCTGATCATGAGATTTCAATTCCTTAAAAATAATTAGTATAATAATATTTCAGGCACAGGGCATTTCTATATTGCCATATATGTTTCAAAAACTGTAGAATTAAAACAATCTATTTAGAGTTCTTTTAGACCACCTAACTAAAGATAAAGATAAATTAACACTATATAAAATGTCAAAATCAGAGAAGACACCAAGATACCGTATGTAAAATTATTGACACAACCCATCAAGGTTATAATACAGACATCTAAGAAGAATAGAAGTGAATTTCACAAAAATGATGAAAAACACAATGATTTAGGATATTCAAATCAGATTTTATATAGATAACTAAAAAGTGCCTTATATAACACTTCAATATTTTAAATCCTAAATCAATGTTGAATTAGGGATACTTTTAACCTAAATAAGGATTTGTGGGAATCAATATGATTCTTCTCACCCTAATCATCACCCAGCCTAATGCAATCGACATCCCACTTGATTTCACAAGATAAATGGTGGTGATAGCCAGATCAAAATCATGGAAATCAACCCAACCAGTGTGATAGTGGGTCCCACATGTGGTATTGTAGTCTTCATAATTTTTTTCCATCATACTATCTTCCCACCTACTAATCGTTGAAATGTACTTGTTAGCTATTGGAACTACATCATTTCATATATTGTATGCCACTAACCCATGCCAACTTTATCTAAGCGCTCATGAGCCACCAAAATTCTTATTACAATACAAGAACCATATTGATATGGAAAATTTAAATGTACCAAAAATGAGTAAAGACAGAATGTAGCTGAGTAAAAGGTTGGGATCTAACAGTTATCTTCAAAGAGTGAATGTTTGATAGAGAAGTTATTATCATAGTTAGAGGGATTTAATGTGAATTAATGTTACTTAATAAAAAAATGTATGTAGGAATGAAAAAGGGGTTGATATTATTATATAATCCAATTAATGGATTAATTAGAACCGTTGCATCAAATCATAATGGTTGTATTGTCCACTAAACAAAAATTTTATGGAATTGTTGAGATACAATTCTACAAAGTTCTTAGAGAATATCCAAGTGAATGAATGTGTAGAACATATAATATTTTTTGGAATATTGAATGTGAATTAGAATGGGGAAATCCTAGAGATTTATCAAACATGAAGGTTAATAGATTAGTCAGAAGTGAAACACCATTCCTTGTTTATGTCCACATTCTTATTAAATAAAGAAGAATGATGTTTCCATGGTAGGAGTAGTGAGTTTCTCAATATGATGAGAGGCAGTGAGCTTTTCAAATTTAGTGAACATTTTCTCTAGAGGGTCTACGATACTACTATTCTATGTAAACTACACAACATTAAGGAACTCATGTGTTTTAGTGCATATGCACATCACTTTTTCATCATCATTGGATTATCTGTAATTGGAAAATACAAATAAAATTATATATGTGCATTACCTCATTTAGTCTCTTCTAAAGATAATGAATATTAGAGAATAGAGTGTTCCTCATGTTTAGAAAAGAATATTTTAATCAAGGGATTTATGTTAGAAACCTCTATTACCCTAATTTAAACCCCTCTCTGGATAATCTCCTTGATAAGAGACCAAAGATATAATATAAATATAAAACAAATGTACAATAAATATAGTAGTATGTAAAAATATATAACAATGATATAATGTAATTATAGAGAAAATATAATGGTATATAACGTAAATATAGTATTATATTTATATAATTTAATAATGTGTATAATTGAATATAATGTAATTATCACATAAACATACAATTATATAACTTAAATATAACACAAATATAATGTAAATATATCAGTATAAAAGGAATATATACTTTTATATAACATATATATAATTGTATATATATATATATATTATAATTTTATATCTACGTTATATAGTGTACGAATAATTTAAATATAACATATTTATAATGTAAGGGTAACATTAATTAAGGTAAACATAATGTGACTAGAACATTATGTAATATATATTAATATATTATAATTTTTTTAAAATATTTCATTGTCCAACGTGAATGTAATAAAAATAAAATATTATTTAATGGAAATATAATTTCATATATTGTAAATATAATGTTTTCCAATATTAATAAAATGTGACTATATTGTAAATTTGACAAAAAATATTATTATATATCATAATATAACACAATTATAAGTCATGTAAAATGTAAATAAAATGGTAATTATAAAGTAGTAATAATGAATATATAATGTTACACAATGTAAATATAATTTTATTTATCTAAATAAATTATGAATATAATTTAATAATATGTATAACATAGACAAGATAAATTGTAATGTAGATATAATATATATATATAATTATTTTTATCATTAATATTAATTATTTATTAATTTCTAATTTTTATTAATATTTATTATTTATTATTTATAATTTTAAATGATTTTTCATCATTTATCATTTAATATTTATTAATTATCATAATTATTTATTTAATATAGTAATTATTATTCAATACATTAAATTATATTTTTGTGTATATTATATCAATTTTTTGTTAATTATTAATTTCGAATATATATTAGTTGATGTAGTAACAAAATGATAACATATTTAATAAAATTTATTATAAAGGCATAATTTTGGATCATTCCTTCAGTATTATTCCATCCCAAAGGCACAATCCAAGGGTGTGTCTTTGTGATGTCAGAGTCTTTAAGGCATGATCTTGGATCATTCCTTCTTATATTTTAACTCGATGCTGCTCCATCTAATAGAGAATAAGTTTGGTTAATATCTTACCAAACACATTATTTTAGACAAAATAATATAAAATAACATTATTTTTAACAATTACTTGAGTATAGATATTCATAGTCCTAAAATGAATAAACATGGACACATATAATTATAGAGTATAACAAATATAAGAATAATTATAAATTATAAATATTCATTTTTATATACATAATATTTATTTTTCATTCTTATATTTTGTGTTATTTATGCATCCATATATTTTAAAGACCTAAAAAATTATATTTTAAATGGTTTAAAATTAATCCTTCATATTTTGGGGTTTTTATAATTAATAAAAACGATTAAAATCAATATAAACGTTGTAAAACTAAAAAGTTTTGGATTTGGATGGCAGGGAAAAGAAAAAAGACTTATTTTGAAATATTTTTTTCTTAAAATTAATTAGCGAAGTCTTAATATATCCAAATTAGTTTAGTGGAAACAATGTTTAATTTTAAATATTTAAGATATTTACCAATAAATCCATTTTTTTAATTATTTAAGGAATTTTTTAAATTATAGTTGACATAAATTAAAAATCAATATTAAAATTGTATTTATAGATTAATGTAATACCACTGAGGAAAATAACAGAATAAAAGAGATAAATTATTAGTATTGTGATCAAAAGTGTTCCATTAAATGAATCCTTCACATTACTTGTTCATAAAATAAAACTAAACACCATTTATTTTGGTTTTAGTTCATACAATACCTTATGTTTAGCTAATCATTTAATCAGGGGCATATGTTCCCAATCAATAATTGAGTTTTTATAAAAAAAGAATTTAATTTTAAAATTTTGACATTCATAAATATGATAATTAATTATAAAACTTCACTATAATTGTCATCAATTCCATGAAATCTTATTTAACCATAACTAAAAAGTCATTGAGATAAAAATAATTGAATTTATAATGATTGAAAATCATATAAAATAATTATAGCCACATTAAAAACCTTATCCAAAAAAAATTCAGGGAAAATTGATTTGTTAAGAAAAAATAGAACAAAAATTAAAAACCCCTCCAAAAATCCTGAAATTTATTTAATAATTTTTGTTGGTTCAAATTCTCAATCATCATTTTAAATTTCATGATCCACTAGGAATGAAAGTATTTCTTCAATATTTTCCATTCTATAATCCTCTGGTAGTAAAAATTTTATTAAGATATAATTATTATCCAAACCATAAAGGTATTTTAATGTCTATTAAATTATCTTTATTTTTAATATTATGTGTTTTTATATTAATAAAATGGTTTTTTTTATTTTGGGACATGAGTTTTCAAATTTAAATCATTATATATAATAATTTTCATTATTTTTCAAATATTGTTCATCTTTGGAACCAATTGATCCAATATGCTTCAGATATGTGCGTTTTTACTTATATTGATGAATAATGTAACTCGTGATTAAAATTTAGGTTCTTAAATGTGTATAGAGTAATTGTTTAGATACATTAAAATTTAATGAGTAAGGAAGAACATAACTTTAATAAATTTTAATGTAGTAGACCTCATACTATACACATGGTACAAATTCACATGCATGTGTAAATCCTTCAGGGGTAAATAAAAAAATAGCATTTATATTTAATAGTTTACGATTAAATAAGTTCTTCATTAAGTGATCATGTATGATATATATCATTCTTGAATAAAAAATATATAATTACTCATTAGGAATGTTTTTGTGAACATTTAAATCCATTGGAATATTTAAGAATTTATTTTTTATATAATTAATTTGAAATAACTTGACATTACATATAATTTGATGATCCAAAATTTTAATTCGTTTGGTTACTCTTTATGAGAATTGAAGTTTTTCAGAACATATAGATGAATATATTGAATAATGTAAATCCACTTATTTATACTAACCATTTTATTATAAAATCAATTATATATTGTTCAATTGTTTAAATGTTTATATCTTATATTCTTTATTCCATTCTACACATGTAGAAGTTTATATGGTTTTGTAAATATTTTATAATTTTTATTATGCTTCATGTGTTTGGGGTTGTGAGAGTGGGTTCCCAATACCTTACATTAGTAGTACATTTGATTACCATATCATCTATTCAGAGAGTTATAAATGAATTGTTTACCATAAAATAATTGTTACATCAGTGTTGGTAACATCATTGAAAGTTTGTTTTGTGAATCATTTATTGGACTTTCAATCTATAATGTGAAGCTCATGACACGATGTGAGTAATCTTAGATTTGTATGTTATGGTAAAGATACATCTAATTAATGATATACAAATAATGTATATCTATAATGTGCTAAGGTATTATATTTACTAAAATATCACCTCATGAAGTCCACACATCATGATCACGGGTATTGAAGATCACGAGGACTAACCAATAAATAGTAACACATATATTTTGTTTTTAATTAATTATCATTGATAATGTGTATTGGTCTATTTACTATATATAAGTATTAATGTGTAACATTCAATCATGTACATCGATTCATGATGAATACCACGAAACTTTCTTTTTATGGAGAGGTGACTTTTATGAGCTATGTCCTTAGTCATATGAAATAGACTCAATGATAAATACATGATATGTCACCTATAAATATATAAAGAAGATATATTTCTTGATTTAACTGAGAAATAATAATTTTAAATAAATCCATGAACATTCAAGATGAAGGCATCTCTATCCAAAATATTCAAAGATTAAAAAATAAAGTATAAAGGATGATGAAATGATGTATGCATCCTACATTATAAGATATAATGGAATAAAGAGGTAATATCCCACAATAAGTATTCCCAGGTGATTCATATAGCTTATGAATTAGTTTTATCTCATGAGGTCCTAGGATTTATTTCTCAATTCCTCAATTAGTTTGTGAACTAGACTCACTAGTATCAAGATAAAGCCCTAGATTGTCATAAAAACCATTTTTATGAGTTACCCAACCTCCGAAATTATTGTTTTGGATATTTTCAGAATAAAAATGTTTTATGGGGTTATGTGGGAACCTAAATTCCATTCACATGGAACAAAAAATGACCAAAAACTAGTTATATCTTATAGATCGGATCAACCTATATCTAAAATTCATATATTAAAAATTAAAATTTAAAAGATAACATAGTCACATTCCTGACATTCGATTCATTGCGCACAATTCCACCATTGACGTCAACATATCAACCCATTGGGCTATAGAATCCAACCATCCTCCTATCACCATTGTCACTAAAAACCATCATGGCCATCATGATCCCACCATTAAAGTCTTCACTAAAACAAATGTAACTCTAGTGAGACTATATTAGAATCTCCCTCCACCACCAATCAATAATGAAGTAGAAACTACGTGCATTGGTTAGGGAACATTTATGTTGGAATGATAAAAAGTAAATAATAAATAAAAGAAATTATATATTATTAAATTTTATTTAAAAAAAACTAGAAATTATTTCTCAAGGTATTCACATGTATTTATGTATAAAATTTCAATATGATAAAATTAATTTTTGAATAAATATTATATAGTAAAGGATTGTTAAATTTACTTGGTATGAATGGGGTGATATAATGGTGTGTGTTCAATCAAATGACATGTGAATGTATCACATGTGGATGATGAAATATTCATGAAAATTACTACTCATTAACATATTAATTCATTACATTATGGGTTATCTTTTAATGCTAAACATTTTTAGAAACTAAATTGTAATAAAATAGACATTATTCAATGTATTTTAACCCATTTTATACCCATGAATTGTGACCAAAATCAATTTTATGAATTATTCATATTTCCCAACTTCTTTTCAATGTTTTATGAGTATGAAAGTTCAGGAACAAAAATTTTGATTATTTATTATTCACTAATCAATCATAAATTTATCACACAATAAAAAAAGAATTATAAATCACTATATTCATTCATGATAGTATAAAAAATCATAGAAAGATGTACCATGAGTGGTATTGTTATTTTTTATGACTTAGAAAAGTCTTATATTTTCTCATGATGAAAACTAAATTTGCAAATAATTATTGAATTATGTTTCATCAAATACCAATAAATTAAACATTTTCATGTAATTAATACCATTAAATTATTTTAGATAAATAACATGAAATAATTTTTAAAATAATAAAAATTATTAGTTTTAGTCACTTTATTGATTTTATGATTAATTTAAACAATTCTCACATATAAATAATGTTTCTGAATAAAATTCATGTTTTAAATATTCATGAATGAATTTGTATTTAGAAATATAGGATTAAATGGAAGTATCTATATGTTTCATCATAGTATAAAACATCTTCAATATACTATGTAAAAATAATCAGGAATCCATGGTTGATAAGGTTAACTTAAAAATAATTTGAACTATATATTAATAAATTATTAATTCAAATGGACATAGATGATTAGTATAAACCTACATAAGAATGACTATGAATTACTTGTCCAATATCAAATTAAAAGAAAATATTCTTTTAACATAAGAGTAAAATGATATCCAATAATAATAAATACAATTTTATAAGGGATATATATTGTTTTCCATAATTTATATAAGAATAAATCTTTGTAGAAACCTATGGTGTATATTGTATCCAAAAATTCAACCACTGTTGGTGATAATCTATTTTAGATACCATTATCCCCTATAATGAGATTTTAGCTTGTGACTAATATCAATTGAACATTATGATTGTATAGATCAAATACAATATGCAATAAAATAAAAATTATAAATTATATTATTAAAAACCCATAATTATATCATGAAGACAATATCATTCATCCATAAAAGTAAAAGAATCATACTAGGGACAAGATCAAGGGCATTCCTGAACACTATTAAAGGATAATTATAAATCACGTATGTGACCCAAATTCCACTTGATCAGCATGTCGGGTATCAATTACCATAAATCAAATATCATTCAAACTATCATTATAAATCATGAAACATTCACAATGCCACTCTATTTTTTATTAATCTATATAAAATTAAAGAAAATTTACATGGGTCATTGGATGATTCATATGATGACTGTGAGTGGATCAAGAATAAAAACCATGTGGAATAATCTCTAAAATGTACTACACACATGGATTTGTCTAAGGTTAGAGGATAAATTTGGCAGAGGCCATCCTAGTAGTATTTAATGAGTATGAACACTCCATTCTAGGGGTTCCCTACCTGATCATCATTCATTGAATTTAATTTAGGTTATTGTATTTTTATTCATACTATCTGTTATTGTGGAATTATGGTTTCATGTGTTTTTAGGTTTTCCAAACCCTCTTCTACATCTCTTCTTCTGTATTGTTATAGTGTAGCTTACATAATAGATGTTTCTTGGGGGTAGGTTCTATACTGATCTTTTTTCTCATTTATTACATATTTTATGTAGTATTTTCATTTTTTATTGGGTGGTAGGTATTTTTGAGATAATATAAAGGATTCTTGTATTTGATGGTGTTTTCATAATCGTGTTCTAATATCTTATTCATTTCTTTCTCCCTACCATGTATTTTTTAGATGAATATATGAAATATATGGGAAAAATAAAGCATGATTTAGAGGTGTTGTGCTTAACATGATTAGGTTTGATTATAAGGTACTTTTTTCACATATTTTAAGAGGTTGGTCGTTATTTAAAAAAGTTTATTGTGTAAAATAATTAATAAGTTTAAAATAAAATAAGAGCAATGATGTAGGGCCCACGTATCCAGACTTATAATCATTATATTCACCACTAACATTCATTTTCATTTACATTTTAACCAATCCATACCATAATTTCCCCTCTTCTTTTTCATTTTAATGTTAATGAAATTTGATTATAAATAAAATTTCTAATAATTTAGGAAAGTATAATATTCTATTGATAATCTCTATGAGATGACCTTATCTAGTGAATCATCTTCATTCCATGAGTTTTATGTTCTGTTCATAAAATCCATATAATAAGGTCTTCAATAGTTTATTCGATATATGATGATCTAGAGATGAGTAGAGTAATCCATGATCACAATTACTAATGAATTAATATTTCATTTAGGATTATTATACATAAAATTTATTAATATTATCAATAGATGAACCCGATCAATGGTATGTCAGAACTAGGGAAGCAACACTTTATCTAACCAATATTTTTGGAATATGGGTTAAAACAACGGGGTTTGGGGTGTACCAGACAATGTAGGTGGATGACTAATGTTTTTTATTTATAATTTCAATAGAAAAACCAATGCAGTAGATGAAAAATATGTATAATTTTATAATTAGGACCATAAAAGTTTAATATATAATTAATTTATATATAAATTTACCTCAATTGTGATATTCATCTTAGTAAATTTTCTATCACTACACTAGTTGAATTGTCATTGGGACAGAGAATTCCACCAAGGGTCCCTCTAGGTGTATACACGCATACACCCTAAAACACCACTTCATTCTATTGATCTCAAGAGTTCTAGATAGATATTAAGATCCCATTAGATCCTTCAATGTGATCACTAATATTTGTATCAAATTTTTCTCCCTGAAATATTAACTTATAGTGGGTAGATATTCTAAAATATTCCCCCTACGAGTTATGTGAAAATTTGATGGAGTTGATTTTTTTAAGTATCAATTACCATTGAAATAATATATATTTGTTTTATTAATAAGATTAAATTTAAAATAAATAACAATATATCCTATTTTAATAATTTAATTCAAATTTAAACATTCCATGGTAACCTTACTATTAAATAATACTAATTATTATTTTAGTTTACATGAAATTAAAACCCATGAAACATTTCTCTTAAAATATTAAAATTATTATTATTATTTTATTGTGACATATAATATTTAAATATCATTTCCTGAAATTAAATTTATCTAAATGATGAAAAATATATTTATTAGATCATTAACTAAATATGAATTCTCCTATAAAATTTATTGATCCTTGAATAAATTTTATGAATTTAATAACATAAAAAATATATTATATTCTTCCAACTTGTAATAAATGTTTATTATTGTAAAATATATACTCACCTAACATGAATATAATATTAATTTTACTATTATCACTAAACATGTGAATAAAAAATATTATATTAATTAACTTGTGTATAAATAAATAATTGATTAAATTTAATCCATATATTCCAAATTCCAATATCTCATTTTCGATTATTTTTTTGATCAAGTTATCTTGAAAAAATATTATTCTACTAATCAGGAATAACATTATTCATTGAAATAGATTTAGTAGGATTCAATGTGCTTATGGATAAATATAATGTCTTACCCTCTAGGTAAATTTCTAAATTGTAATAAGTGAAACTTATATAAATTCCTTTATTAGAATATCAAAACATGTCAAGACACCCATAGAAAAAGAATCTAGTTTCAAACTACAAAAAATATCCGAAAAATTCTAGTATGTAATATAATCCCATTTCCAACTATTGTCCCAATGAGAATGATTCATACTTTTTCATCACATTATATACTCAATTTATCTTTCTATGAATTTATAAAATAAACTTATCGATAAAATACCATGGCCATTTATTTTTCTTCGATAGTTTTATGTCAATAAAATCGATAGAGATATATTCTTTTATACAAATGGAAGGGAAAATCCTTTCTTAACAATTCAAATAATTCCAAATCACTTATAATGCACCTAATGTATTCTATCTAATCATGAGTTTATATATTAATTTTTTTAATCCAAAAGTAAATATATGTGATTCATGAATGATATTATTAATTATCTCAAATATAAGGACCAATATTCATGTTCATAGATAAGAATATTTGATGAAACAAAAATCATATTTAATTCCTATTGGAGTTCTAGTCCAAAGTTCCACCATTCTTGAATATCACCCCATGTGAGCTTCCTAAAATGTGGCCTTAATTATTTTGACCCCCATATATCCAGATTCATCAATAATTTTTATCCCATCAAATGGTTGTATTTAGAGAATATGACATCTTGATGTATGTATATTATCATATCATCATTATGTTATCATTATATATATGATTTTCTATAACCATTTGATATGTAATCAAAATTTAAATATCAAATTAATGTTATGTAGAAGAAAAATAATTATTTTAGAAAATACTCATATTTTGGTAATCAAAAGAAAAAAACTAGTCAGTTTTTGGTTACCTACTGAAATAAACTCCAACTCAGACTAGATCCAACTACTTAATACACTTTACCATATATCCCTCACATGATATTAATTCCCCTAATGAGTTATGATATTATTCAATGGGTCTACCACATTATCTATTTTGGAAAATCTACAGACTACAAATCCACCCCATTGAGTAAAAGTTCTCAAGAGGGGATATCCAGAAGTTTAGAATTTTTTTCCACTATAATAAATTGTATATAATATCTAGTTATAAATATATAATATTATCATTATATTTTTTATGATAATAATTTAATTTTATGTAGAATTTTAATATCATGTATAAATCATTATGTATTGTTTCTGACTATTTTGCAGTGGAGCGTGTGTCCGTCTTATTGAGTACGATAGGCGCGGCTTTGTTACCTCGCATTCCCACATTCCAAAGGCGGGTGACATCCATTCCATATTCAGGGATGTTTTCTCCTTGATCGAAATGGGATGATGGGATGTCGGTTCTTCCTTCCTTGTATTCCTCATTGACACTCGTTACATAGTCCGGGTCTCCCTCATAGATTTAAGACATTTTTCATGAAACTCTTCCTAGCGCCATATCTTCATGGAAAACAGTTAATTACACTACTTCTGTCAGAAAATTCCAAGGGGTATGGTCAGGGCAGCAACCTTCTTTTATGGGAGTAGTCACGATGGGGCATCACTAGTATGTCTGGATGCTGGGGAATTGGTGTGTCGGTCTTTTGTCACTTATTATAGTGCTTCTCAAGGGCACAGAAGCCCGAGGCATCCCACATAGAATGAGGGGAATCATATTCCCTAGGTATGTATCTGAGTTTTTCATCAGCTTCCCATGTTTAACATAGGGTATGATGCAAGTTTAACATCCAACGGAGATAGATCGAGCTGATCAGAACACTGACTATAGTGGATTAGATTGAGGAACCCCCTGGAGGGAACACCGACATTGGGGCCAACACGTGGGAGGCATCCCGAATGCTGACAAAAGGAATGGGAAGTGGGGTGGAATGATCTCACCGGGATCTGGAGGCCTGGGTATGAATCAGGATGGATGATGGATTTGGTCTTGAGCCTCGAAGAGACTTCCTACATGACCTCATGGTAGGGAATAAAAGTCTGCATAGTTCGATGGTGAATACAGTTTAACATCATGCGGGATGGGGGAGAACCGATGTGAAGGTGGTCAAAATGACTGGGTGGTGGTGGGCTTCAACCTTGTGGAGGCTTCCTACATACCATTCCTTGACATGGATCAAAGTCCTCATATTTTGGGAAGGGGTGTGTCGGCGAACCAACGTGAAGATGGACCTCTGGTCAGATAGTTGTTGGTGGGATTGAACCTCAGGGAGGATTACTACGTACCTTGCCTTGACATGGATCAAAGACCCCATAGTTTGGTGTGAATGGGGTCGGAACTACCAGGTGGTGGTGGTCTTGAACCTTGAGGAGACTTCCTATGTACCAGGCCTTGACATGGATCAAAGTCCTTGTAGTTCAGGAAGGGGCATGTCGGCGAACTGACGTGAAGATGGACCTGGGTTCCAATGGGTGTTGGTGGGATTGAACCTCATGGAGGCTTCCTACATACAATGCCATTACATGGATCAATGTCTTCGTAGTTCGGGGTGAATAGGGTCAGAACAACCAGGTGGTGGTGGGCTTGCACCTCCAGGAGGCTTCCTACGTACCATTCCTTGACTTCGATCATATTCCTTGTAGTTCGAGAAGGGGGAATGGGGGTTACACTATAGGCTTACCAAGGTGATGGGTTTTGGGTCTTGAACTTCATGGAGGCTTCCTACATACAACGCCTTGACATGGATCAAAGCCTCTATAGTTCAAGAAGAGGGAGTTTGGGGCTTACGCTCTGAGGTAGTCCAAGGTGCTGGTGAACTGATGTGAATGGGGTTGGAACGACCAGGTGGTGGTGGTCTTGAACCTCAGGGAGGATTCCTATGTACCATGCCTTGACATGGATCAAAGTCCTCATAGTTCGGGATGGTATGGGTATTACACTCTGAGGCGGCCCAAGGTGTTGGTGAATCGATGTGAATGGAGTAGAAACGACCTCGTGGTGGTGGGCTTGAGCCTTAGGTATACTTCTTACGTACCATGCCTTGACACTGAGCAAAGTCCTCATAATTTGTGATGGGGGAGTTTGGGGATTATTCTTTGAAGTGTCCCAAGGTGTTGGTGAACAGACAAGAATGGGGTCGGAACGACCTAGTGGTGGTGGGCTTGAACCTCAGGGAGGCTTCCAACATACCATGCCTTGACATGGATCAAAGTCCACTTAGTTCAGGATGGGGGCATTTGGGGCTTATGCTTTGAGTCAGCCCAAGGTGTTGGGGGAGGAATAATGTTTATCGTCATGTTGAACGGGGGCATTTTCATTGTCAATGCTTACTCTAAGCCCACATGAGTCATTATTGGTGTGAGAAACAAGAGGCATCAAAGGCCTGACGACCATGTCGCGAAAGTTGTATCAGTGGGATGTGAAGCGGGGCTTACGCGTAGGGCAGCCCAGGGAGAGAAAGATTGGGACTTACTCTGAGATGGAGGCCCGAAGGCAACAAAGTGCAGTGGGAGAGGGACTTGGGACCGAAGAAAGGAGGAGCCTCGTTCCCTATCACGCCCTCTGATGGCCTTGGGGACCGATGATGAAAGGAGGAGCAGGGATGCTATGCAACCTCCTCGAAGGAAAACTAGGGGCTTACACCAAGGTGGCTTCCCTTCCCCCACAGACAAACTCCACTCCCTTAAGGAGTATATCATCCCCTGTGTAGACCAGGGGACATGGAGAATGTCCAAGGTGGGGGCACCCTACGTGCGAGGCATGGGGTGAAGTCCTAATTTAACCTCATGTGGTGAGGACGATGGTGGTTGGCAGTTTAACGTCCTGCAGATCAGATGAATTGGATGGGATCCACACCCCTAGGACTTACATAACAGGTACCCTCTACTCCTTGTGGGAGGGAATGCACCGGAAATGCCGTGGAAAGTGGTGTCGTGGAGAAATCCATCGAGGGGTCCACATTATCTTGTATATGTGAAGAAGCAATAGCCATTAGCGTGCCTATGCGAAGTAGCATTAGGCAAAGTAATGCAACGGGAAATATTGTCCAGGGGAATTTGAAGCCACATAGTGCAAACCTGGAGGGTCACATGAGAAAAGGAATTTCCAAGAAGAGGGGTCCATAGGAAAGGTAATTTTTAAGCTCTGTTGCTCCTCATGGTGGAGGACACATGAGAAGGCGTGTGCTTCGTGAAGTGGAGTACCTTAGCTTAAGCATAGGTAATAGTTTCATATGGGGGGTTCTTCGCGAAGTGGAAGGGCATTCACAGAGCATAGCCTCATAGAGAAAAGGTGGCTCACAAAGCAGGGTGTCAGGAAGCAATGTCCTTCGCGACATATAATGACCCTTCCTTAGCACGTGGATCATGTGTACAAAAAGGGTGTTTCACGAAGCATAAACACTCCGTGACAACCCGGGTCCCCTTGGGGATCCCATTCCTTTGTGAAGGCCCTTAGAATTTGTGAAAGGTATCCTCCTTGGAAAAGGGCATAAAAATGGGATGAAGGGGAGGCACTTCGTGGAGTAGAAGTACCTCACACAGCTAATGGTTCGTAGAGCAGAAGGAAGCTTCGCGATTTGGGATATGGGAAGCCGAATGGTCAGATTGTCCATCTGTTAGGCTCAGGGGGATCCTGGTATTTATAGGCAAGAGGCACCAAGGAGCGGAGCTCATGCGGTGCGAAGAGGGATTTGGTTGCTACAAGGAGGTTCACGGACATCATATGCGGTCGCGGAGCATCCCACCTCCTTGATTCGCGGCGGGTTCGCGGACATCAAATGCATTCAAGGAGCCTCTCGCCTCCCTGCTTCGCGGAGGCCACGAGGCTGGGGAACTCCATGAAGGGGCTTCACGAGGCAGTCAATGGGGCCTTCTTGGGGCCTCTTCCTTATCCCAGATTTTCGCACCAACAATTTCCCCCCTCATACGTGGAGCCGCAGAGAGATCAAGGGTCTATGTATGAGGGAAATCACTAAAATCCTCAACCATTCACGGTGCTAACTCATGAAGAAGGCACGTGAGGCAGATAGGGGACGTGCATGCCGAGTACGTCGTGAAGCTCCATGTGAACTGGACTCACCGCGAAGCTCCGAAGGTCGTGGACTATAAATAGGAGGTGTTCCCTCTCTTTTTTCCTCTCCCTTCATCGTGATTTTGTCTTCTTGAGATCTCAATTCATGAATCTCTGCATACTCTATGAGTGTTCTCTATGAATCGAGTCTTCACGGCGCACAACGAGTCATCGACTCGGCATTTGTGCTCCACAATCCGTCTTTGAAAGACAAGGTAGCGCTCTACGAACAGCCTTTGTTAGTGGACTTCGTGAAGGCGCTTTGAGAAATATCTTCACAAACCTGCCAAAGAAATGTCCATGCCTCAGAATCGAATGGCCCACCAAGAAGCTTCCCAGAGGTTCATTGCAGATGCCACCCATAGTGATGAAATGGCGAACAGTCTGCGGCTAGGAGAGTTAGTTTGGAGCCACTCAGGCAATAGTTAATTGGTGGAGCTACTGTCATAGAGCCATAAAAACTACCCACTTTGTATGAGGTGTACCTTGTATGGCTTCGGGAAAAGGGATGACGTATTCATCCCTAAAACAGGTAGGGACGAGCCAGCTTACTCGTTCCAGAGCATACCATGTCAGCACCGATGGATTAGTGCACCTGATAGTCATGCTCGGAAGGACATCGCGCATATCATTGCTAACTGCTTATACAATCATATAAACAATGTCGATGGGAAGGTATTGCAGCAGGAGACGTCCCCTCCTCTGTACCGAACCATCCTCAAGGCGACGCTGGGGAACCCGAAGAAGTGGTGGTCTGAGGAATGGGACCTGTGCCTGGGCAGAAACCTTACGGAAGATTGGTCCTGGGCCTACTAGGTAGGCACCTCGTGAGAGGAGTTCGGAGCGGAGATGATAAGAGTGAGCATGTGTGAGGTAGCTTGGGCTTCCTAGTTTCACATTTACTAGATGAGGAAGCTAATGTCGGAGCTATTGAGCCTATGGTAACCGGGGACAAACACCTTCCACCTACATCACGGGGAGGTCAGCATCAACTTATGGGAGGTGCCTCAGATCCCAGGGGTCCTGATACTGGGGATGATGTATGAATAATTCCTCTCAGCTATGGGTTCATGGGAGGATCCAGAGCAGATTCCGCGTTTGGTGATGGCATTAATGGGGCTCTTGCCCGGGGAGGACAAGGAGGTCGTGAGGGATGTCCACTTCCGGCGGTGGGTCAAGCAATTCCTAAATTTCCTGGAAGAAAGGTAGTTCTCAGTGAGGCGTCGAACTTACCCAAAGGATGCTCGGAGTAAGGAAAACTCATACTGGTGGTTTTTGGAGAATAGGTAGTGGAAGACATGGGGGTTCAGTGTCAGCACTGAACAACATACAATAGTCAGGCGGGCAGCATTCTTCGCAACTCTCATATGTGGTTGGATTCTACCGGTGAGGGATACAAACATGGTAGTGCGGCCAAGCACTTTCATCATGGAATCCACTTTGGTGATAGGAGGGCGGGTCAACCTAGGGATCCCGATGCTCACCATGTTGTACAAAATGATGTGGCACATCATTAAGGGGAAAAGGCCATAGAGGGTATGCGGGCCATTCCATCTCTTGTATGGGTGGATGGAGGTGCACATTAGGGGGATCTATGAGTATCTGAACCCCATATCACCTCCAGGGTCGAACTTCAATCCCTCGATCTTGAATGCCACAGGGAGCTTGCCGACTAAGCTGACCGCACCATTGGTTCTGAACCGAGTGTGGATGGTGGATGAATTCAATTTCGACCTATTTTTGTTGCCGATGGGGGCATTCACTGATGACGGTTGGGGGATAGAGGAGTATTGGGCCTATCTCATGGACTTTCAAGGTGGAGTCTTGGTGTCTAGGGTGGAGTGAGAGTGTCTCTGTGATCCATACACCCCACACCAGTTTGTAAGGCAATTCTGGTGCCTACAGTGGCTGACCCCGTAGGTCTACTGGGGGGGGGGGGGGGTGCGCTACGAGGAACACACATTTGTAGTGAGGTAGATGTGGCTAATGTTCACACAGGATGATGAAAAGATGCGGAATGTACTGCCTATGCCGACCGCCTTCCTTGGGCTGGTAAAAGAATATGCCCAAAGCTGGAAGTCAGCCTATCCAGGGGAGATACTGAAGAGGCTAACCGTCTTGGTCGGTGAGTGTGAGATTCACCGATCTCGGGGCCGAGGTTAGAAGGCGATAAGGGAATCCTGTAGTGGTGGGGCTACTATAGTGGCGATTCCTGCACCCGTTTAGGGGGGGGGGGAGCAGTGGTAGCAGATCTAGCAGTGGCAGTGGAGCCGGTGGTCCCAGGAGAACATAGTCATATAGTGGGGAGGCCACCAAGGGGATTCCGCAGGTTTTCTACTTAGGCCTCGGGGAAACGACTGCACCATATTGACATGCCGAATAATGTTGTCATCCCAGAGGCCTGGGATATCTGGGAAGTAAACCTGAAATTCCACAGCCTATCCTAGTTATGGATGCACCTTAACTGCCTAGGGATAGACTTTCCAAGGATTGGCCCTATTGGAGCCAGTTTTGTTGTATCCCTGGCAGAGGCGGAGCAATACATATCTGAGATGGAAGACTTTATCCCCTCCCGGGGCGCCCTGCACCCGATGGCAGACCAAGTCAGGGTGCTTCTGGGTCATACGGTCCCTACACATCTATCAGCTATGGACCTGAGGGAGCGCCTCCCTCTTCCGGACGAATTGGACGAGTCCTCTTGGGGAGATGAGGCTGGTAGAGAGAGTCTGCTAGAGGAGGGTGAAGTCGGTGATCAGTCCTCAGATCCTGAAGATTTCGTGGAGGCCCTCGAGGTAAAATTCCATGTTCCTTCTAAAGAGTGTGACCTTAGGTTACATTGGATTCCTTATCAACGTCTTCACTATTCAGGAGGACCTTGTGCATAGACCTCGTTCCCGCCCCTCAGTGTGTACCAATGTGGGAAATTCAGGATCAACACCTATGGTTGTATCAACTTATGTGTCTAGAAGGTCTAGGGAACTTGCGGTCGCTTCCCCGGAGTCTCCAGACATGCCAACCATATATGGGGGGCCACATATCAGGGTTCTGACGACATCAGCCCATGAGCGAGTCCAGATATTTGTCCTTTGTAAGTCGCCTCTACCAAATTTATGACTGCCATCCTCTGACCAAGTTAACTGACATTCAAACCCCCCCTTTTTGGCATGTAAAGTTCTTCAATTGGTCTAGGCCACTGCAGAGATGTTGGTCGGGACTTCTGGAGGCGCCTTTTCCATAGGCATGCCAATGGTCGTGGAGGTGGACATCCAACCTGAACGAACTACAGTGCTCCCGATCACTAGCGGGAATGCCAGTGGGACTGCACCCGAGATTATTGAGGTGGGATCTGATGATGAGGATCAACCAAATAGTCCAGGCCCCACCACGCCTGATCCAACGCCAGATGTGGATCCAGCTGAGGAGTTCCTAGGGGCATTCCCTGCATACGACCCTGCCAATCATGCCAACTGGGACGAGACGGCCTCTAACGAGGAGGAATGAAAAATAGTCCACCACCGATCGTGGAAGTTGATCACGCGTTTCATCAATAACACCCCCATTCTTTATGGTTGTATGAGATGGATAGACATCGCTTGTGGCCACGCGAGCTGTGTGATGGGGGATTGGATGCCCAGCACCCTCACATGCTCATCCGAGATCTTATAGAGGAAACAATTCGGGAGTATGACTGTGGCCTCATCATAGGCTGGCAACAGAGTAAGGCGGTGAACATCAAGAGGATA
This sequence comes from Viscum album, assembly GCA_963277665.1. Taxonomy (NCBI): domain Eukaryota; kingdom Viridiplantae; phylum Streptophyta; class Magnoliopsida; order Santalales; family Viscaceae; genus Viscum; species Viscum album. Next base: position 1,923,157,395 of record OY728153.1, read on the forward strand.
TGGGAGGAAGAAAACGAGGTTGAATAGTTGTAGACCCGAGCAGATGAGTATTATGCTTCGCTCGATGTGCAATCAGAGCTTGTCTCATGGATGAAATCCCTATTGGCGGAGGCCAAAGAGGGCACGAAGAGAGCCTTTCAGGAGATGGCCATTATCCAGACGGGTGTGGATCAGGCTCGGGTCGTGGCTGGTAAATTGTTCCCTCTCGCATTCAAGGAGGAGCAGGAGGTAAACAAGCACCAGAAACTCCTGGATTCCACCAGCAGGAGGGCAGCGGAGCTTCAACGTTCCTTTGACGAGGTCAATCCATCCATGGGGGGAGTTGACCCCCAAGTACTTTATTGATTACAAACCATTAAACATACTATCATACTTGGATTGTTTGAATGTCATAGCATGCATGTTTTACATTGTTTAAATTGGTTTATTGCATCCTTATGATGTTCACGGAGCATCCAACGATCATTCCCTAAGCTCATGTGGGTCAGGCCTGATGTGAGAAACAAGGGATGACAAACTTATCACCCCATCCATACATAGGAGAGAAAACCATGCTTCGGGAATCTGGGGTTTGGACAACTGGTCCATATTTCTGGGAGGAAATAAGAGATACCTGGCTGGGGAATGAATCTCTAAGAATAGTCGAATTACCGATTTCCAATCGTGCTCTTGTGCATGAATGGGGTAATTCCAGGGTCACTGAAATCGATCCAGACATATGGTAATGGGAGGTGTGAATCATGATACCTTGGATTTGGAACATTGTTGGGGTGGAATGAAAATCTATAATAACTGTTGAATGCATTTGAAACACAACCTTCTTATTGCATTATCCTAGAGTGGGGATAGAAAATGAGGGTCAACCATTGACCATGTTCGAAACACGGGACCAAACTCAAACTATCAACTGTTAGTCTTCCGGAACATTGGACCAGGACAATAGGCGGGCCATAGGCTAAGCATCCATATTGTTAGGGGTTCCTTTACACACGAAGGAGGATGAGGGTCCAAATTAGGGGCACACAAAGCATGGAATGTGGAGTTAGGGTTTGTTCGAATAGAATCCAACACCCTTGAAATTACGCCACCATGGTGGATGAACACTAGATGGGTGCATTAGTTTGATCATGGATCATTCCTTCATTCAGACAGGCCCTCTCTGGCGAGGGATCGGTCGCTTCCCAATGTCATCTTGGGGCATCCCGAACTTGTTTAGGGAAAAGTTGTAGTAGCACGGTTCCCCAAAAGGGGTCAGGCCAGGGGCAGGAAATGAGGAGGAACAAGACTTATGATTCATGGGGCTGGACCCTAGGAAACATATTGTGGTGTATCTACGGATCCCATGAGGATGGGAATCAAGCCGTATGTAGTTCTGTAAGCACTGTTTAACGTCATGCAGGACGATGAGAATCTTGGTTGCGCGGGTGCACATCTTACTAAAATTACTAAGCCCACATGAGTCTTGCTAGATGTGGGAAACAAGAAGTAATGGGGAATTCCCTAACACACGAAGGAACATGTTATGGCAATGGGACGCTCGGTAAATAATGTTCCAATGATGCTAACTCATCCATGTAGTGCACCTAGACGCGTGAAGAGATAAAACTTAGTATGTCAGAATTCCACCTGAACATGAGAAAGTAGAAATGTGTGAATCATGATTCTCAAAATCTGGATCACAATGATAGTGGCATGATGATGGAGGATAACTATTGACCACGGTGGAAACGTAGCATTTACATTGCGTTATCCTGGAATGGGGATAGACAAATGAGGGTTTATCGTTGACCATGTTCGAAACACTGGACATGTCGCAAATGTCATCCAAGATCCTTAGGGGAATTGGCCTAGGATGGTAGGTGAGCCGATGCAGCATGGGACCAGGCCGTTAGGGGGTCCCTTCGGATGTGTAAGAGGATGACGATCCAAATAGCGACCTCATGAATCTTGGACATGGAGCGGGGAGAATGTCCCCATGAAAATTCCAAACTTTGGGCTCTTTGTCAAAACGCATCTGAATACGGAAACGAGACGTATTAGATAGAGGGAGTCGACTCCCTTTCCATAAAGAGATCTTAGTTTAGGGTCGTAGAACTCAGATTTTGGATGGTAGGAAATGTGGGAGACACATGGTGGGGTAATTACAAAAACCCGACGTGAATGGGAACTGGGGGTTCCGACCACCACATGTTCCATGGAGAGGTTTTAGGTCGAGGGACTGAAAATGAGAGTTGAGCTGGGCCTGGGGAAAAGTGCACAAGCATTCCTACATACCCCATGAGGATGGGGATCAAGCTACATGTAGTTCTTGAGGTGTCATGGTAAGGTACCTGTTCCGGGGATAAAAGGGGTGTGCGGTCATGGCCCTCACAGAAAAAGAAGCGTTATTTGATAAATATTGTTTGTCCATTAAGGTGAGTGGTTATTTTTTGTGAAGCGATAGGCCTAGGGTAGCAGGCCCTGACATCGCCACAAGAATCAAGCCGTAGAATGATTTGAAAAAAGGATTGGCATGTGACCAATAACACACATGGTGTCCCCTTGAGTGAGAACATCACAATGTAGTGCCGTTTTTTCCTCCGTGTGGCCAGGACAATAATGTCACATTTTAGGGTCATGTGATAGGACCATGTGGCATAGTTTGAAGTTGTGTGGCTTGGACATGAAGGAATTTTCATGATGTGGTACAGTTTACCTAATCTGAATGAGGACCAAATGCTACACTACAATGTACACCATTCGGAGAAAGCATCCTCAGGCCAAGGGGCCTATATAGTGGTAAGAGGGAAAGGGGAATGAGAAACTAGATCCCAACTGAGCTAGGCCTGATAATGGGACATTTAGGTGGTCCTATGTATCCCATAGGATTGGAATCAAGCCACACATATTTCTAGATGAGATCTTAGTTTATGGTCCTAGAGATCGGACCATGGATGGAGTGAAAACCATCCAAGTAAGTGAAGACATTAACCTGATCCCTAAGACCATGTGAGTGAAACTCATTGTGGAAAAAAGGGACGAAGATGTCTATTACAATACTTGGAATTAATGCCAAAAGGAAATTGGTGAGGATCCCAGAATGAAGCGCCTATCATGGCTTTGGTCCTCCTAACACGCAGATGCGCACTGAGGAATAGTACCAAGAGTTTCAAAGTTCTACTTGGACATGATGAGGTAGAGAGGGATGTGAATCATGTAACCGATATTTTTGGCTTAATGGGGTTGGAATGGAGATGGAGGATAACTTTTTTCCATGTTCAAAACACAGTATCCATATCGTGTTATCCTGAAATGGGAACAACGAATGAGCATTGACCGCTGACCATATTCGCAATGCGGGATTTGTATCGGCTTTTTGTATGTGACCCTCAAGGACGTTGGCCCGTAATGGTAGGAGGGCCCTTAGGCCTAGCATCCATACTATTCAGGGGCCCTTCCGGTGGGAAAGCTAATGGAATCCCTAATGAAGGGAAACAAAAAGCCTGAAAAGCGGGTGAAAACATGTCAAAGCAGAGTTCGACATTTCAGGTACTAAACCAGAGTACCCTTAGGCACATTGATGAACCACCGAAGAGGGTCGACGTGGGTGATCAGGAGGGAGAGGTACATGGCATGGTCATTACAAGCCTGATGTGAATGAGGACATAATCTAATACCGTACCATATACTCCCCTCCCCATGGAAGGGTAGGCCAAGGGGCTAAGATTAAAGGGAGATTTCTGGGAGATGGGGGTGGACTCAAAGTCTAGACATTCAGGAGGTCCTACATATCCCATAAGGATTAGAATCAAGCTACACATAGTTCTTGAAGGAACCCAGGGGTAAGATACCCCAACGAGGGGGGTGTACGGCACGGCGAGTAACCCGAGGTGAATGAGGACATGATCCCATACTACACTTTAAACTCTGGGTAAGAAATTGGTTTGGGGCCCAAGACGGCCAAGGGGCCTGAAGTTGGGCCTCGGTCAGGAAGGCCTGACCAGTTTTCAGTTTAACATCTTGCAGTGAGGATGAGGGTTGGGGATAAGGCATCTCATTCAGGGATGTGTACGACACGGTTAGCAACACGATGTGAATGAGGATATGATCCCATACCACACCGTACAATCCCAGAAGATAGAACCTGGGAAGGGGACTCGAAAAGGCAAGGTTCTTGAGTCTGGGCCTTGGATGGGATGGCCATACGCCCTCTTGTATGGTTACTGACTCATCACAGCTCCTAATCCCACGTGAGCGGCGCTCAGTGTGGGAAACAAGGAGCCGGTCTCGGCTCTCCCCGTCAAACATGGCCTGATAGTTGGAATCGATCAGAGGGAGTTCATCGCTTAGAAATACAACGAGGTATAATGAACCACTACACTCGATGTTTGGGACATCTTGGGGTGGTCCTAATGATCCAAGACAGTTGTTGAGCATGTTCGAAACATAGCATCCCTATAGTGGCCTGAAATTGGAGCAACAAATAAGCATCGACTGCTGACCATACTTGAAACACGGGACTTGTGTCGGCTTGATGCTTGAAATCCTTGAGGGAATTCACTCGAAGTGGTAAGAGAGCCCTTAGGCCTGGAATCATTATCTTTAAGGGGCCCTTCGAGATGGGGAAGATGATGGAGTTCCGGTCAAAGAGTGGGTGAATCATAGTTGTACCCATCTATAGAAGAGGTGAGAGTCTCCAGAGAGAGGGACATATGATCAGATTGAGGTTAGCTTGACATGAATTAGGGAAAGAGTCTACACCCCACCTTATGTCTTAACCCGAGGGGAAGATTCTGGCATTTGGGTTGGGCTAACAGATGAAATGTCTGGGCGTTCCTACATATCCCATGAGGATGGGAATCAAGCCATATGTAGTTCTTGAAGGCCATGCAGTTTAACGTCATGAGGTGAAGACGTGGGAGGAAAGAAGAACAAGAGTGGGCGCATGGTGCGATCATTACAATCCTTGCATGAGTGGGGCTAAGCAAGCCTTCACCAAATCGTGCAAGGATCCTCCGAGAGAACTATACCCAGGGGGGATAGTCAAAGAGAAGAGATAGGGGTTGGGCTCAAGACGAGGTGTTTGATCATTCCAACGTATCCCATGAGAATGGGAATGAAGCCACACATTGTTCTCAAAATACAGTTTAACATCATGCTGGATGATGCGTAGTTTAAAGTCATGCAGGACTAAACAGTTTAAGGTCATGCAGGACTGGCATGCAGTTTAGGGTCATGTGGGACCATCATGTTTAAGGTCGTGTAGGACCATTAGGCTTAAGAAAAGTATTTATTTAGGAACATGGAATTGATGGGAGGAGTTATACGCTCACCATCCATGGTTACCAGGGAGTATGCTCCATTGGGGTAAACCCTGTGGACTATGTAAGGTCCTTGCCATTTGGGCTCCAACTTGGGTGGTTTCCTGCCAGGGATCATTGGCACTCAGAGCGCCTATACCAGGTCGCCATGCAGAAAAGAGAGGAGGAAAACCTTCTTGTTGAAGGATCTAGTCATATTATTCTGATTCCATTCCTGATTGTGAAATGCACAAATCCAATTCTCATCAAGTGCTTCCAATTCAGCTAGACTGATTTCATCCACCTTATCTGGCACCTACTGCTCATAGACCACAGTGCGTAATGAAGGAAGCTAGATCTCGATGGGCAGGACAGCCTCAGCCCTGTACACCATGGAATATGGGGTCACCTGGGTGGAGTTGCGATTCATCGTCTGAGAGGGCCAAAGGGAGTTGGGGAGCTTGCCCAGCCAAATCTTCTAGTTTTGGCCAACCATTTTCTGCAAAATTTTATATAGGGTTTTTTGAACTCCTCGATCTTCCCATTTTCCTGTGCGTGATAGTGGGAGATATGGTTTGAATGGATATTGTACTTTCTGTACAATTTCTTCAGCTCGAAAGTTGGTGTCTTTATCGGTGAGGATGGCGTGAGGGAATCCAAATAGGTGAATGATGTTGGAGTTCACGAAGTCACTGATGGAATAGGCCTTGAACTCCTTGAGTGGAACTGCTTCTGCCTGCATAGAAAAGAAATTAGTGGCGGTCAGGATGAACCTCCACTGGAAAGCTTTCACTGGTGGGTATTGTCCCACGACATTGAGTACCTACACCACAAATGGAAAAGAGTACTTGGTGGAGTGGAGAAGTTATGGTGGTGGATGTAGGAAGCAAGAATGAACTTGGAACGCATGAAATCTCTTGGAAAACTCGATTCAATCATGTATCATAGAGGTCCAAAAGTACCACAGTCTTTGGAAATGATGGGACAACGTCGTCCTAGCCTGATGGGCACCATAGGAACTGGAATGAACCTCCTGAATGAACTGAGAAATCTCAACTTCTTGGTATAATGAAGGAGAACACCATCAAACATGCTCTTTTAGAGGATATTCTCAAGACTAGGACCACTCTGGAGGGTAAAATACAACGCACGGTGTCAGATTCTCTCACTCTTATCTCGATCACCCGGGAGGCAACCATTTTGGAGATACTAGACAAAAGGCGCTCTCCAGTCAGGAGTCGCTTCAACCACTAGATCTGAAGAGAAAACTGTTCCTAACGTGGAGGATCTTGTGGTAAGATGGCTTACTCATAGGTTGTCGTCATCCTCTGGAGTGATGGGGGTAATGAATATCTAGTGTGTCACGTGTATAATTAGATCACCCTGCTCGAGCTCTGCAGGTAATGAAGCTAAGTTGGACGAAGCGTCCGCTTGACCATTCTGCGACCGAGGGACATGGGTAACCTCTAGTCGAGAAGGGAACTATGCCATTGTCTAGAGGGTGCGTTACAATAATGGTACGTGCTCCAGATTTCGGACAACTTAGTCACCTTTGATCTGCTTAATGATGAGCTCGGAGTTCCGTTTCACATGAAAATTGGCCACGTCAATCTCGAGGGCCAGCTCGAGGCCAGTGATAAGAGCCTGATACTCTACCTCGTTGTTGGTACTGCCTCTTGACAACAGGAATGAGTACGACAGAACGGCTTGCACCGGGGTAATGAAGATGATACCCAGACCCACTCTATTGAGTTGAGTATCATTGACCCTCCTACTGGTGGGGCTCCAGGAGGCACCGTCAAAGTGCATCTTCCAACACGGGATGGCATGATCTACCGAGAGGATTGCCTCGTCGGGAAAATCCAAGTCCAAGTACTAGTCCAAAGAGGTTGGATGGGAAAATTGGAAGTCTTCCAATGCATGTCCCTTGATAGTCCTCTGGGGGACAAACCTGACGTCGAAATGCTAGAGAATTACCTCCCACCGTGCTAGACGAACAATCAACATGGGGCGATTCAGAATGTACTTCAACGGGTCTTCCCGAGAGACCAGCTATACCTCATGGTCCTACAGGTGATGTCACAACTTTTTTTACAAAAACAACGAATTCAAGGAAGCTCTTCTCGATGGTGGAGTATCTTGTCTCTATATCGAAAAGCATGTGGATGAGGAAATCGAGACTATTCTATGTCCCCTCTTTGTTCTTCTGGGAAAAAAGGGCGCCGAGAGATCGATCCAGGGTAGTCATGTACATGATTAGTGGCTTCCCGGAGATAGGTGGCATCAATACAGGAGGCTGGAGAAGAAACTGATTGATTTTCTCGAACGCAGTATAGCACTCTTTATCCCATTCGTAGGCGGAGCCTTTCTTCATTAGCCGAAAAAGGGATTACACCTGCCAGCCAGATTTGCAATGAATCGGCGTATGTTGGAAAAGTGGACATGAAAACCTTGGAGATCTCAAATATTGCTCGAGGGAGGCATCTAGATGATGGACCTGATCTTCTCTGGGTCGATCTCGATGCCATGGAACCTGAAAACAATTCCAAGAAACTTCACAGAAGTGACCCCAAAGGCACACTTCAACAGGTTCATCTTCAAGTGGCTGGAGAAGAGGAAGCCAAACACTTTCTCATGGTCCATGAGATGGTCCTGGAACCGATAATATTTGACCACTAGATCGTCCAGATAGCATTCTACCAATGCCCCGAGAATTGGATTCAATATGCGATGCGTGGCCCACTGATAGGTGGAACCCACATTCTTCAGGCTGAAGGGTATAACCTGGTAGCAGAAGGTACCTTGGGGTGGCTTGAAAGCTGTGGAATCTTCATCCTTGGGGGCCATCCATATCTAATTATATCCACAGTAACCATCCATGAAAGAGAGGCCTTGGAACCTGAACGTATCATCGAACAACAATTCTATCACAGGAAGGGGAAAATCATATTTCGGATAGTGATGGTTGAGATCCCGGAAGTCGATATAGACAATGATCTACTCATTCTTCTTCCTGACTGAAATGATGTTGGCTAGCCACATGGGGTACTAGAACTCCTTTATGAAGTTGGCCCTGATGAACTTGTCAACTTCGGCCTCTTCCATGGCATCATGAGAAGGGTGCATCTTTCAGGGAGGTTTCTTGAACCTGCGATGGTTTGTCGGGAGACCAAGGCGGTGGAAGGCTACTTGAGGATCTAGTCCTAGCATCTCATCGTAACGCCAGAAAAACATGTCACAGTTCTATTTAAGGAAGTCCACACACTGTTGCTGCTCCTTGAGGGAGATGGCGTCACTGATCAATGTGGGTCTCAGATCCATCTCGCTACCAAGGTTCACCTATACCAGTTCATCGACCGTGGTAGAGATTCCTTCTTCAATGGCTGGGGTAGCATCCTCCAAATCCTCTCCTTCTCTTACAGTGGAGGGATTTTCAGAGGGTGAGGCTTCCCCTAGGTCGGAAGAACCTAACCGGAGGCTAGTACCTGCCTGGATAGCAGTGGACAATGCATCAAGAGATTCATGCGCCGCTGAGACCATAATGATAAAGGTAGTTGATCCAATCCCGTCTGGCCTTTGGCCTAAGGGGCCATGCTTGATGATATCAAAGCAATATTGGAACATTGGCTTGATTCGGTTAATCCCATCCCAGTGAAACAGACTTGTATGATGTACTGTCGTTGCCATGGGGTTGATAGCCTAGTATCGTACAGGGGTTGGAGGTTCCGGAATCACAGGATCCTAGTTTGTGTAGTAGTACGAGGTGATTTTCCACCGTCTCTCGGACTTGGGAATATGCCTTCCTCTTGTACCTGAGACAAAAAATCATTGCCCCATGTTGGGGGTCGTGGCCTCCAATCGATGGATCGTGAAGAAATAGGCGTCATCCAGACCTGTCCATGGGTCAGTTGTGACTGGGGCGGGCTCAACCTCACATGCCCGAATCTGCTTATCCTTGCTCTTGTAATAGTCAGCGTCCAGATAACGGGCTTCACAAGAGGCTAAAAGAGATTCATTACCTTGGAGTATGCCTACTCGACTATTAAGGGAGTACTTGAGGCATTGGTGATATTATGAGGGGACCACCACGTACAGATGGAGCCATGGTTTTCCCATTAATGCATTGTACGCAGTGTCCTGAGAGACGACCATAAATTCAGTACTAGAAACTAGGCCACCGAACTTGGTCTTCAAACGGATCTTGCCGACTGAGGTATGTTATGTCCTTTCATATCCCTAGATCCTTAAATTAGAGGGAGTCAGGTTATCCTCAAGTAAACCCATCTTCCGCAGTGTCCGCGTCGGGATAAGGTCAATCCCGGAGCTGGTGTCAACGAGACAGTGGCGAATCTCCACACCGTTAAATTGGTAGGTGATGTACAGTGGGTGGATGTTCCCCTGTATGGGAGAGCCTTCATCATCTCCTAAGAATTAAATGATGGACTGGCATTCAACATTCTCGACTGCTTCAACATGTAAAGCTTCTGTAGTCGCTTCCTCCGTCTCAAACTAGAGGGGGGTCCTTAAAGCCTCAACGAGTGATTCGCACATATCCGACGATAGGCGAAGGGATTAAATGATGGAAATCCTCTCTGTTATTCCAGAAATGTTCTTGAGGACATTATACTTCCATTCCATGCACAAACTTCTACATGCGGGAAGTCTCTCTATGATTAGACAGAGGGAGGGCCCTGCCGGCTAGACCGGTGACTGGCTGGTGATGGGAATATCCCACTGCCCACTAGTTGAAGCCTAAAGAGTAACTGATGGATGATTTTCGGATGACTAAGATCATCCTGTAGCGGGGAGAAGTTGTTCATGACATGGCCGAAGTGGCTCTTCCCGATCTAGTAGCACAAACGGTGGTGGATGCGGTCTGAAAGACATCAGATGAAGAGGCTGCGAGTGCAGAGCATTGTGCTGGGCCTACTGTCTGGTCTCGACGACATGCACAACCTAGCTGGAGGTGCCGACTGACGTGCATTGATGACCCATATAGCCATGTCTTTTTCTAACATTGGCATCAGCTTGGGAGGTTGGGGAGATTTTCTTGGTGCTCCCCCTCATCGGGTGTCATATAGGGGTTTACAAACTCAATGGTGTTAACCGAAGTGTACCCTTGACTGTCACTCGAAGAATCATCCCCCACTGGGCAGATTCTAGAGGGGATCCCCATCTCAGGGTGCATGAATCCACCAAGATTGCGAGGTGATGGTGGCATTGGTGGGTCACATTGCTTCTTTTTGCGTCACCGATGCTTTCCCTTTTGGGAAGAGGTTAGCTGAGATGATGATGCAGAGGTGGTGATCGCTACTTCTGAAGGCTCCATATGATTAAGGCATGCTCGAATGATGCCATGGGCTTGTGGAACTATTTTAAAATCCATATAGTCATCGTAATTATGGGATCCACGGCTGTAGACCTGCTTCCACTCGCCTTCCCTGTCGCTACCGCTACCTGAACTTACAAAGACACCGGCTACTTGTGCCAGGTTCGGGCCCAGTCTGACTATGTTGTTATCGACCTAGTCTTGGAGACAATCCTCAAACACATATCTCTACTTGAGGGTGTTCCCTATAATCTGATGATAGGGGTATTAGTTGGGGTGATCAGTGAGATTCGCCTCTGTCGACCTTCTGCACTTACGCAAGCGTACAATCCCTTACTCTATGGCGCTACAGAAGTAAACGGGGACCTAATTATCGATGAACGAGTAACTTTGGTGAATTATTTCAAGATAGGGTGCCCTTGGAGTCTTTCCCTGATGAGGAGCCGGAGGGGCCTGTCGAGGTGGTGGACCCTGATTGTCCCGCCTGGGCGGTGGTGGCGCATTACGTGGGGGCGGCTGCCGATTCAGAGGACGCTACAGAGTCGGAGGTTGTGCCTGAGGTGGAGGGCCTCTACGAGGCTACGGGGTCAATGCTAATGGTAAAAATTATAGCTGCCTGGGGGTTTCTATTTGGGCCACTGTGGCAGGCTCGGCTCTAGAGGCTCTCGTTATTGGGATTATTGGGGGCAGCGGATGGGCCTGGTTGGCCTGATGTAGGGCTTCTTCGAGGCACTAGCCCTTATCTTAAAAGGATCAGAACCCTCTAGGATATTTTTAAGTGATCAGGGTGTGAACCAATTATGTGTTGACATTCCCCACACACATTTTCAGTAATTTCTCATGAGTTAGTGGCATGTCGATGGAGTATGTGAGCCCCTTACACAGGGTGATAAAGTTCGCAACTCGCTCATCAGGACTTTTCTTGCACTTGAAGAGGTCTGTGATACTCGTTTTCCGGGTGGTAGGGCTGAACTGGTAGATAAACTACCTACGAAGGTCCTCCCAGCTGGTCACAGATCCGACGGGGAGCTAGATGTACCAGACGAATGCCGACCCCTCTAGTGTCTGAAGAAAACAGCAGAGATTGGCGGCCTCCTGCTACGCTGGAGTCCCTAACTTGGGCCCACACCTTTATTTGAAGTGGGATAGATGCTGTGTGGGGTCCCCCATCGAATTAAAGGGGGGAGAAGGTGTGATTCCCGAATCCTGGAGGTGTCAGCATATTATACACCCATGCTAGGTATGGCTTTCCATATGGTGGGATTTCCACCTGCCATGTTTCCAATTTCTCAAGGCGGGCTATGAGTGCCACCATAGGATCATCCAGGAGGGGGTCCCTTTCTTTGCAGGGATCCCTAATCATGAGTACGTTGTCGGGTTCTTCAACACGGTAGACAGGTTTAGCGGCTCATGGAGCGACTGGTGGAACGGCCTACGGGGCAGCTGGGGGAACCCGTGCCATATTCCTCGGATTGTCACGCCGTTCGGGAGGTTTTGGTGAGACATATTGCACCCTCTAACCTTGAGATCTTGCTTCAGCCCTGTCTGCAGGAGCACTATGATCAGGGTTTCCCAAAGGCATCTCGCTCGGTTGGAGTTGTTTTGGCCCCTGCTGCACACGGCCTTGGATAACCATAGTCGGGTCGTTTCTCTAAATTACGTTCATCTAGGTGTTCCTCGACCAACCTCTTCTACTCAGAAAGTATTTTGGTGCAACATGGACTTATCGGGGTCCTCCTCCTTCTTCTGCACTGAGGCGAATGGGTCGGAGTGCTCGACAGCTCCAACATGCTCTTTTCCCTTCCCAGCATTCTGACTAAGTATTAATGCCTCAGTGGGCATAGGTAGACATAAGAGGATCCTCTACTGACGAGTAATCCTCCTTGATGGGTCCAACAGTGGTGGAACACCCTCAGGGGGTAAGTCTCCATCGAGAAACTCCATCTCATTCTATTTTTCCACTACGTTAGCCATGTTGACCATGACCCTTCCTGGGGGAATGTCCTCAATATCGCATAGCGAGTCGGGATGCCACTGGATATGGTTGAAGAGGAGGGCAGTATACTACCCCCAGCCACATATTTTCACATGGGGGGTAGAGTCCTTGATAACTTTGTGAAGTACCTTGATACTTTGAACGTAATTTTGTTGGAGGGCCTCACGATGGCATGGTGAGGTGGGGCGCTGGGCCACATGGAGTGTGGCCAGATTGACTAGACGACACTGCTCACTAATTTCTTCAAAATTCTCTTCTCTTCTTGGATAAATCACGCACTGATGATGGAGACTGAAATGCATCGACCAGAGGGTGTAGTAGAAACACTCAACATCCTCTAGGGTGAGGGACTTGGGTATGCAGAAATATTGCACTACCACGGGCCAGAACTTACCAGGGATGTGGTCCACTATAAAGATGCTCCAGAAGCTCCTCGACTAAAATTCAGGGTCTGTCCCTTGATTGCCCCACTAAAAAACTAAGGTTGGATGAAGAAATGGAAGTTTTACTGAGGTAGACTGTTGTGATGTCTAGTTGGCCAGTGGAGAATACGGCAAACGGGCTGACTAGCCACCAATTCTCTGGCTGTCCTCCAAAGAGTGTAGCGACCTAGCCGCTACGTCGCGATAGGACGGGCTGACGATCACCGTTCATGGCTCTAGGGCCAGGGCTCCTGGAGGTGGGTCACTATGCTGATCGCCCAATATTGATCCCTAGAATAGCTCTGAGTGTTCTCTTGTGAAGGTAGAGAGCGCTTCCAGTGACGATGGTCGCCACTGCACGGCCGCAACCTCTGGGGTCGCCAGATTTTCATCCACCTGGATGAACCTGTGGAGGGAGGCAGGAATCATGTGGACCTCACATTCTGGGAGCACCAGGCTGATGCGCCCCGTCCTTTCCCCGACCCTTCACTAAGATGAGCGAGGGTAGGGTTCCCGAGCTGAGTCGTACTCTGCTTCAGATTCTTAGAAGCAGACCATTTTGATCTCCATCTGGGCCTTCCCGGGATTCTTCTTGTGGCGACGACGTCCCTCCTTCCTTCCCTTGGGCGGCTCCTCAGGACATGGATGATTTTCAACATGTGGTCCTTCAGCCGCACTGGTGCTAGGGAAGAGAGGGTTTCCACTTGAGACAACCGATGTGTGAGGGGCACGAGGACAGATGTTGAAGGGGAAATGGGGAGGACCTCCATGAACATCACATAAGAGGGAAAACCCTCTACCGGAACTGGTGGGAGCTTGGGGAGGACCTCCATTCTTGGTGCAGGTGGAGCAAGGCTGGCATTCACCCCTCTAGTTTCCAAGGCGAGGAGGGCCTTCGCCAGCGGTGGAGAGGATGTAGGGGGGATCCCCACATTGGAGAGAGACTGGATGGGTAGAATCTCCAAATCAACGGTCGGGGGTAGGAGGAAAGACTCCATACCTAGTGTGATGGGCATAGGAGAGGCTTTTGTATCGAACATCACTACCACAGGGCATACCTTCATTCGGATTGGGGGTAGCATGGGGTAGACATCTATGCTGAACCTCAGAGAGGGGAAGGCCCATGATCTTTGTGGTAATGGTATGAGGAGGACCTCTTTATGGGATGGGATCACTAGGGGTTGGTTCACGGTGATCCCCGCTCGTGCCTGTGAGTAGGAGAGTCAACCCAGCCTGCCCATGGGGTGGTTGAGGCCTCGATCCTGGTTGGGCGTATAAGCACTCATACTCAGTGTGTGCATGGACTTGATGATATGTTTCGGCAGTGGCTTGGGCCATAGTAGTCATCGACGTTGACTTCTCCTGGCAGGCGTCCTCATCTAATGCCCGTCGCTGGCGTCGGGTCGGACGTGCTGGTGCTGGTGGTGCAGGTGCATAGCTTACTTGCTCCTCCGAAAAGGCCGGGAGGCGGCGCTAACGTGGCCAGGTGGGGGTGCTTACAGGGATCCTCGGAATTGAGAATCTGACACGGCTGGGCCGGGCATCGCCCACCTCATCAGCGTGAGGCATGGAGTCATCAATGTGCTCTGAGGACAGGCTCCCGGAACGATTGAATGTTGGGTTGGGGAGTAGCGGGTCCCTTCCCGGCCCTCGGGGGCAGCGTTGAAGGTGAGGCCTGGATGCCACCAGGTCTAAGCGGGCCATATCTCGGGTTGGGATTATTCCCTTCTCCTCATAACGATGTATGAGGTCATTAATTACGCTTCATTGGATAACTTCCGATGGGGAGATAGGGCTTGGGTGCCCGAAAGTCGTGGACGAAGAAGCTGTTGCGGAAGTGGTGAAGCCACACAAAGTGGTTGTGCTGGCATTTCCCCTGCACCTGCGTAGACGGGCGAGCGGTGATCGCATTCCCGCAACAGAAAGCTGATTCCTAGGAAGCAGAGAGATGAACTCATTAATACTGCTCAGAAAAGAAATATAAGAATAGTGCCCCAACATCGTTCTTTCTTCCATGGCCGGTAAAAGGTATCCACACTGAAAACATCACAGAACGGAATGTCCAAGGTTCTACTGCCCCAACATTAGGTGAGTTTCACGACAGGCCCGCTATTTTCTTGGCGGGACCCAGCACTAGATATTGGGATCCAGTGACACGTCAATCCATTGATTCCCCAAGCGCTACTAATCTCCATATTGAGGACAAGACCTTCACCTCAAGTTCAGTATTTCTATTTCTGACACATTCATCTAGGCACACGTGTCTATCTTCTTGAGTACGATAGGCACAACTTTGTTACCCCACAATCCTGTTTTCCAAAGGTGGGCGACATCCGTTCCTTATTTAGGGAATTTTTCTCCATGATCAAAATAGAATGATGGGATATTGGTTCTTCCTTCAATGGATTCTTCCTCGGAACTCGTTACCTAGTCCAGGTCTCCCTCCTTGATACAAGACATTGTTCGTGAAACTCTTCCTGGTGCCATATCTTCATGGACACCAGTTAATTACGCTACTTATGTCAGGAAATTCCAAGGGGTCCGGTCGGGGAATCAACCTTCAGTTAGGGGAGTAGTCACGTTGGGGAATCACTTTTGTGTCTGGACACTGGGGAATTGGCATGTCTATCTTCTGTTCATTATTATAGGTCTTATCGAGGGCATGGAAGCCTGAGGCATCCCACATAGGAATCAGGGAATCATATTCCATGGGCATGTAAATGAGGTTTTCATTATCTTCCCATGTTTAAACACAGGGTATGCCCCAAGTTTAACATCCAACAGAGATGGATCAGACAGATCAGAACACTGACTAGAGTGGATCAGATTGAGTAACCCCCTGGAGGGAACACCGACATTGGGGCCAACACGAGGGTGGCTTCCCGAATGCTGTCAAATGGAATGGGGAGTGGGGTGAAATTATCTCACCAGGATATGGCGTCCCGTTTATGAACCAGTATGGACGATGGATTTGGTCTGGAGCCACGAAGAGACTTCCTACTTATCCCCATGGCGAGGAATCAATGTCCACGAAGTTCGATGGTGAATAAAGTTTAATGTCATGCGGGTCAGGGGCGAACCGACATGAAGGTGGTCGGAACGACCCGGTGGTGGTGGGTTTGAAACTCATGGAGGCTTCCTACATACCATGCATTGACATGGATTAAAGTCCTCCTAGTTTAGGAAGGGGCGTGTCGGTGAACCGACGTGAGGATGGACCTACGGTCCAATGGGTTTTGGTGGGATTGAACCTTGGGCAGGCTTCCTATGTACCATTGCTTGACATGGATCAAATTCCCCGTAGTTCAGGGTGAATGGGGTCGGAATGAATTGGTTGTGGTGGGATTGAACCTTGTGGAGGCTTCCTACATACCATGCCTTGACATGGATCAAAGTCCTCATAGTTCAAGAAGAGCGTGTCGGCGAACCGACATGAAGATGGACATGGGGTCTGATGGGTGTTGGTGGGCTTGAACCTAAGAGAGGCTTCATATGTACCAGGCCATGACATGGATCAAAGTCCCCATAGTTCGGGGTGACTGGGGTCGGAACGACTAGGTGGTGGTGGGATTGAACCTTAGGGAGGCTTCCTACTTAACATACCTTGACATCGATCAATGTCCTCATAGTTCATGAAGGGGGCATGGGGCTTACACTCTAGGCTGCCCTAGGTGATGGATTTGGGGCCTGAACCTCGTGGAGGCTTCCTATGTACCATGCCTTGACATTGATCAAAGTCCCTGTAGTTCAGGAAGGGGGTTTTTAGGGCTTACGCTCTGAGGCGGCCCAAGGTGTTGGTGAACCGACGTGAATGGGGTCGGAATGACTCGGTGGTGGTGGGCTTGAACCTTAGGGAGGCTTCTTATGTACCATGCCTTGACATCGATCAAATTCCTCGTAGGTCGGGATGGTATAGTGCTTAAACTCTAAGGCGGCCCAAGGTGTTGGTGAACCGACATGAATGGGTCAGAATGACCTAGTGGTAGTGGGCATGATCCTCATGGAGGCTTCATACATACCATGCCTTGACATGGATCAAAGTCCTCATAGTTCGGGATGGGGGCGTTTGGGGCTTACGCTCCAAGGCGGCCCAAGTTGTTGGTGAATCGATGTGAATGGGGTCAGAATGACAGGGTGGTTGTGGGCTTGAACCTGAGGGAGGATTCCTATGCACCATGCCTTGACATGGATCAAATTCCTCATAGTTCATGATGGGGCCGTTTGGGGCTTACTCTCTGAGGCGGCCCAAGGGGGTGGGGGAGAAATACAGTTTAACGTCATGCAGGACGGGGGCGTTTTCATGGTCAAATGCTTACTGTAAGCCCACATGAGTCATGCTCGGTGTGAGAAATAAGAGGCAACAAAGGCCTAACGACCATGTCATGAAAGGTGTGTCAGTGGGAGGTGAAGAGGGGATTACGCGCGGGGTGGCCCAGGGAGAGAATTATTGTGACGTACTCTATGATGGAGGCCCGATGGCAATAAAGAGTAGTGGGAGAGGGACTTGGGACTGATGAAAGGAGGAGCCCCATTCCCTATCACACCCTCCACTGGCCTTGGGGACTGAAGATGAATGGAGGAGTAGGGATGCTATGCTTCCTCCTTGAAGGAAAATTAGGGGCTTATCCCAAGCTTGTTTCCCATCCCCCACGGAAAAAAGCCACTCCCATAAGGAGGAAATCATCCCCTGTGGAGACTGGGGGTGGGGAGAATGTCTAAGGTGGGGGCACCCTACATGCAAGGCATGAGGTGAGGTCATAGTTTATCGTTAGGTGTTGAGGATGATGGTGCTTGGCAGTTTAACATCCTACAGCTTGGATGAATTGGGTGTGCTCCACACACCTTGGACTTACATAACTGGTACCCTCTGATCCCTGTTGGATGGAAGGCACCCGCATCGCATTGGTGAGGGGGTGTCGTGGAGCAAACCATCGAGGGGTCCAGGTTAGCATAGCTATGAGAAGAAGCAATAACCATTAGTGTGCCAATAAAAAGAATCATTAGAAAAAAAACGGAACAGGCAATATTGTCCAGGGGACTTTGAATTCACATCATGCGAACCTGGAGGATTTCACGGGAAAAGGAAGTGCCAAGAAGAGGGGTCCATAGTCAAGGGCCTTTTGAAACTCTATTTCCCCATGTGGCGGAGGACACATGCAAAGGGCTTTGCTTCGCGATGTGGAGTTCCTTATCCTAAGCATAGGTCAGAGGTGCATATGTGGGGTGCTTCGCGAAGTGGAAGGGATTTCGCGGAGCATAGCCTCGCGGAGAAAAGGTGCCTCACGATGCAGGGTGTCAGGAAGAAATGTGCTTCGTGAAGTACAGTAACCCTACATTAGCATGTGGATCATGTGTACATGAAGGGTGTTTTGTGAAGCATAAACGCTCCACGACAACCCAGGTCCCCTTGGGGATCCCCTTCCTTCGCAAAGACCATTAGGCTTCAAAAAAGGAATCCCTATCAGAATAGAGGATCAAAATGGGATGAAGGCGAGGCACTTCGCAGAGCATATGTACCTCGCATAGCTCATGGTTCGCAGAGTAGAAGTATGTTTCGCGATTTGGGAGCCGGGAAGCCAAAAGGTCAGATTATCTATCTGTTGGGATCAGGGGGAGCCTAGTATTTATAGGCAAGAGGTACCGCGGAGCAGAGCTCATGCTGTATGAAGATTGATTTGGTTGCTTCATGGCAGGACGCGAACATCAAATGCGGTGGTGGAGCGTCCCGCCTCCTTGATTCGCGGCGGGTTCGCGAACGTCAAATGCGTTCACAGAGCCTCCCGCCTCCTTTCTTTGCGGCGACCGTGGGGCTAGCGAACTCCATGAAGGGGCTTCATGAGGCAGTCAATGGGGCCTTCTTGGGGCCTCTTCTTTGTCCCAAATTTTGGCGCCAACATGTATTCTATAATGATTCATTATCTTCATCAAAAATGATAACATAGTCAATTTTTTACATATGGCCTCTAATGGATTTAATAATATTCCCTTGCTTATTAACACTACCTAAATGATATTTCATATCATATTTATTTATAGGAAGCTTATTTTTGTGTCCATTTTAATTACTAACATTACCTATTTTTTCTAGACTAAGAACATATCCCTCATTTGTTTTCAAGTATTGTTTGATTAATGCAACAACTACATAATATAGCTCTCATGAATTTGTTTTATATTTTACCACCATGTTTTATTCATAAAGAAATATCAAATACTATTACATATCATATAATATATGATAAATCCAATTTATTTTCAGTATGGGGTTTTATTAATCATTACAATCTACCCCAATGTTCAAACATGTTATCTTGGAGACATTTATGCAATGTTTCATGAAAAACACTTACACATAAATTCTTTCAGATTTTATTATTAATATATTCTCAATATATATACTATGACTTGGTCTATTTAAACTCATAATCCAGTAGCATTATATCTTATTCCTTATAACATGGCTTCCTCATTTAATCTATTCACGATGAAAATAATTTAAATTTAGACTTATCAATTATAAAAATATTTTCTATTTTCATATGTTATTAAAATATTTCCCTTGGAAAACCTTAGAACATATATAAATATTTTATAAACACATGGTAAAATAATAGTTCAATGATTTAATTCATGATTTCATTTAAAAATTAATCCCTATAGCATTTACGTATATATAATAGATACTATCAAAAATAAATTTTAAATGGATTTAAAAAACTCTATTGATTAAATATGTTCTTACATAGACATAACATTGAATGATAATAATCATTTTAAAATTAATCATGATTTATATGTAATCTCTTTACCATCAATGTCAAGATATCTCCTGATTTTTTATTTGGACCTAGTGGGATTTATATAAAATATAATTGTTAAGAAAATATGATTTCAGTAAATTAAGTCCATTTATATATTCATATCCTCATTCTAATTCATTATTTTTCCATTTTATTCTTCCTTAGAGGTAAAAGTTTCATTATTTTTAGTGAATAATATATATCACCTATCTTAGTGAACATCAAAAAATTCTCTTTGGTTTTATTTTTTCTTATAATGTAGGTGTATCTAGAATAACTATTCGTATTAAGTATTGTTGATTTTGTGTTCCTATGCCAAATCATGTTTATTTTGAGCCTTGAATTGATATTAGTCTAACTTGTAACCACTATAAAAAAATAGATGTTTACGTATTATTTATATAGTCTTTCAAATTAATATAATTTTTCAATATTAAGGATTTATATAATATCCTTATTCACATTGAATAACTAACAATAACGATTTTTTATTGATAAAAGGTTATTTATAAACTAATCCTTAAAAACCATTTTCAACTAAACACATAATTTTGTAACATAATATATTTCATTCATTTTAAATTTAAATGTTATCTATTTTTTATTATATTAAAAAAAGGATTAATGTTATCACCACTATTTACCATGCATGTCTCAAAAGGAAAAAATTTAATATTTTTAAGAATAATAAGACTCATCATTAATCCTATACTTATAAAATTCTATGACTTTGATTTGTATATGGGAAAATTAGTTTATGGAAAACTTCACTATACATTTCAATGATTAATTAATTCTTAGTTAAAATATTATTCAACTCCCTAACTAAATGAATCTTTTATCATTTACCAAGTATATTATCTACTTCACCATTTCATTCCACAATTATATTAATGTTATCCTGTAATGTAAATTAATTTTCCTCTAACTTATACTTGAAATAGTTCATATATCTTATTTGACTAATTTTAGAAAATTTATGATTTTATGACCATTGGATATTAAAATGGTTAATTTTAACGTCATGACTTATTTTTGAACATGTCAAATACCTAAAAAATTATTAAAAGAGTATAAAAACATTTCATATTATATCATTAAAAATTAATTCTATTTTTATTTGAAAAAGAAGTTTCTTGTTATAACTGGATATTATTTGATTATTATATTTTATATTCATTATCAAATACTGATAATTGAAAAATGTGAATGAAGAATATTTATAATATTAATTTTTTTATGGAATCCCATAATATAATTCATTTGGAAAATGAAATAAAGTTTTATTGTGTCAAAATCAGACATTCCTAAAATATTTTTGTAACACACAATGATAAAATTTTTCAAGAAAAATAATATTTCCACCTAGTAATATTAATTCTATGATCTTAGCATGATTATATATGTGCCAAGACCTATTATAATCTTAAAGAAAACCTTAATTTTTGTAATAAATGTGAACATACATGGTTATTTTTTTAACATACCATTGTGTAAGACATAAATTTTATCTAATACGTAATAATTAAATAACATTGTCACATATAATGATAAATATACCTAAAGTAGAATGTTATAATTTCTTTTTCCTCTTTTTTAATTCATTGCTTATTTTATATTTCTTACTATATGTGATGAAAATATCTTTTAATTAATTTCTATACCTTATAATCATTTTTTATTTGATGGAAATTTCAATGGAAACATATAATTTAAAATCATCATTGTTGTTTCAACTGTGTCCATTACATTATTCATAATAAGGCTTGAAGAAGAAAATTATTACATATCTCTATCCTTGAATGGGAACAATGGGCTTAGCCATACTATTGTAATAGTCTCTCCATAACCATTGGAATATTCTCTGAAAATGTAGATACAACCTAGAAGCACTGAAATGATAGTTATATCCTATCTCCATGGTTTTGGAGGTTATCAACATGGTCAACAACCATGGATTTAGATAATTTATGTCCATGATCATGGACTCACCATGGTTATATATTATTCTAATATACGTGTCATCGGAAGCCACAAAAACCATGGTGATAGGATATCACCATGGTTTTAGAGGTTATTCATATGTTTTTAGACCGTGTAAATAAAAATGTTTCTGGATTTGTATTTTTCATTATATATTTTTTATGAAAGTGGATAATCGTGGTGATAAGTATGAAATTAAAATATTTTTAAACAAATTATTATCAATATAAAATAGTAAATTTTATAATTGATTTATGAACTTCATCATCCTAATTATAAGATCCCAACATAGGTATCCATCATCAAATTTTCACACGTATAATGCAGTGATAATATAATTTCTCCACAGCCTCTCTCTCACTTTATAATGTTCTTAGATCTTAACCAATATATTTGTACTATTCACGTTCTATGGTATATCTTCATATTACTAGGAATATCTGATATCAAAATGCATAAAACATTTGATACAACCTCTATGTTCCTCTTGTATACATCCTTCTAATATATACTCAATCAATAAATTATTTATTTTTATAGGATATTTAGTCACATAAAACTTAATTTCGAGTTGTAGTAATATGAATAAGAACCTTTTCCACTCATTGAAATTTTTGATGATGAGGATATAATATTTGTATAACATGGATTGAAATTACAGTAAATTAAAATTATTTCATTCGACTTTCTATAAAAAAATAAAATTGTATTTTTAGTACTTCATCTTGATTTCTGATAATGATATATTTAATGATTTATTTTTTCCCCATATATTTTATTATATCCTTATAGCTCTGAAAGTTGGATTCAGAATATCTAGTCACTTGGATATAATAGTTGAAAGGATCTATATCCCCTTTTCATAACCATAACTAATTCATTATCAAATTATTTTTAGGTATTTAGGTATGATTTGTTCTCACTAATGGAATTACCCCAAAACTCCTTGGTCTTTTGAGTGGACCACTCATTTCATCAATCTTATACTTGAATTTCATCAACACTTTCCTCAATAGTATAGAATGAATTCTTGGGAATCATCTCTTGATTGTTACATTGTTATGTTTTCAAAATTATTTCATTATAAGACCTCAATAATTTAATGTATTCTTACAGGGGCTAGGCCAATACCTTGAAATAAATCTTCATTTTAACTCAATTAATGGAATCAGTTTTATGACATAGTATTTTATGTTTAGAGATTTTAATAACATAAAAGTAAATAAACATTATATTATTATTAAAATGTTTTTTAATTTTATATTAAACGTACTAAATAATTTATTAGGTACCATAAACTAATATAATAAATTTTATATATACATGTATATGACATCATATTTTTTCTTTTGTATACTTGGTAATTACTTTTTCTGTGAGATTATATAAATTATTAATTATTCATTTAAAATAAATCTTTTACACTATATTTTATCTTGTCTAGTAAAGTTTATAATTTACATATAATATGTTTTCATGTTTAATTGTGAAAATAAGTAAAACATAAATTGTATAAATAAATAAATATCTAAGTACTAATAGAATAAAATTAATATGTGAAATGATCATGAGTTTTATCTACACGTTGGTTTATCGATGGATGAAAAATCAATCTTGACCCCAGGGGAAATATTCCATTGAGTGATTACATTCATCGAGTTAAAAAATACATCATTATATTTTCTATATTGTTTTTTTTTCTATATCTAAACATCGTTCTTGAATCACCTCCTCAAGCTAAGATCTCCATCCTTTACATGTTCTCACAAGAAAGCGATTTTTATAAGGGGTTTAAGGTTTTATTAAATAAAAATTGGATATACAGGCCTATAAATAATAGGAGGGATGATATGCAGATCATCATATTTTATTTCATAATAATTATCACATAAAAATCATTCTGATAAAAAATTAAAATATATAGAATTTGTTTCTAATTATAAATTTTAAGATAATTTGACTTGAATTATTATATTAATAAGAGAATTAATAAATTTTATTAGATTATATCCAACTAACAACCCCTAATACAAATTAAGAACCAAATTAATTATTATAATATAAATTTAATAATTTATTTCTAATATAATATAATTAAAAACAAAATGTGTACTTTTTTGTAAATATAATGTGAAAAACTATGAAATATTAAATCATATTATTATAAATTTAATGAAAATATGAAATTTAATTACATATTAAATTTCATCTGATACATGCTATCTTTTTTTCTATTTATTTTACGATGTACTACAAGAGATATAACTCCATGTGTTGTTCTATTAAATTCATAGTGTGGTTTTTTACAAGGTACAACTATATAGTATTTTTGGAATAAATTAATATAAAAAATTTCATTAATATATGTGGTGTATATCCTTGGAAGCCCTCAATTAGTACATTATGTATAACATACAATTACACATTGTGTGCTGATAGTAAGTATGAAATAAGTAATAAGCAATCATATTGACCAACTTGACATGCTTTGAATTAATCATTTTGTACATTGTGTGTACTCAAATGTGTCACATGACATGTACGATTGGTAAATGCAATATAATCCATGCGTTTTCACAATCTAGGATGGTAGTCAATATGTGAAGTGTAAATTTTCTATATATTTACCCACATAACACATCATGATATATGTTGCATGTACCAGGTGTGGTGATACAAAAATCCATTGAGCCAAAACATGATATATAGTCCCCATCAACCTACTTGCTACACTACAATCAATATATGACTTCTAATGATGTCATGTATTGAACTATACGATACACTGTGATAATTGTGATTTCTACACCGAGTGGATAAAAATATGTTTAAAAACAGCCACTTATTCACTTCATGTTTATAATCAAGCCATAAAAATATTGACCATATCACCTCTGGATGGATCCTTTGAGAGTGTTTGGCCTATTTTGGTCCATTCGTGGCTATATTATCTTTGATTAATCTGTTTTCTTGACCAGTGTACTGAGAATTAAAATTTGAAGATGAATATCGAAAAACCAATATATAATTTTTTTCAAATAATTTTTAAATAACTATAAACTAAAATGTGATCATATTTATACCAAAATAAGGATATGAGGTACAATATAAGCATTTTTTGAGGCATAATTTTTTATTTTCATCAAAATATAAAAAAATTCAAATAAATATATGAACCCAGCCTCAGAATATATAGATAGTATCAAACCCATTTAATTTATAATTAATTTAAATATATAATTTCATCAATAATAATATTGTTTTTATAAAACATTTATTTATAATATTTTAAGATTTAAATTGTGATAATGTACACAATTGAATATCCCTCTACACATATCCTCACATTATCCATGAAAATTCAAATGATTCTCTTGATCTCTTGATTTCTAATGCAAGATGAAATTAAGATTTATTTCATTTAGCATGATTTTAATTATATATATCCTAGTTTTTATCTATAAATTATTTAGAAATTTATGGAATGTTCTCTCAATTTATTCCTTATAATACTACATCAATCATGTGTGAATCCTAGGCTAACTGAAATTTGTGGTAACTTCCAAACAACACCATAGTTCAAGGGTAGTGTCCCTAATGCATTGAGGAAACCAAGACATAAGATAGAGGGACATGAAGTAGATAATGGCTAGTGAAAAAAATTGAAGGATTACCCTGATGTGGTATTGAGAAAAGATACATTATGAGGAACACCACACTATGTTTATACATTGAAACAACATATAGAACATGAACCAAAACACTTACATTACCTCTATTATGATGCAGATCATTGTGGGTATAATGTTAAAGGAATTATGGTATAGCTTAAGAAGACCATATTGTGTTGTTATGAGACAGACCATGGTGATGGGGGTAAAATATATGTATTTTTCCTTCAGGATAGTAATGCATTAAAATACATATTTCAATGTCCAAGGATAATTTAAGAGTTTTACCTTAACCTAATAAAAAATTGGGACTATCTAAAAAATAAAAAATAAAAAATTTGAAGGTAGATATTATTCAACTAGTTGGGAACAAATTTTTTCTTAAAATTAAAATCCATAGAATTTAATGAGAACTTGTATACACATATTATGTGACCATATATGTCCCCTTATCAATAAATATTTGTTAATAAAACCCTCAGTCCAAGAATAGAGTTTAACAAGGTATCAAGTAAAACATAGAAAAATTTGTTTGTTTAGAAACCATAACAACATTCCTATGAATGTTACTAAAAATTATATTATGTTTGTTAACTGATATATCATCAAGTATGATAAACACTTCTTTCATTACCCTGTATTCTTGATCTTTATTTCTTTTACTTTTTGAAAAAATACTTCTCTAGAACCCACCATATCCATGAATGTTTTTCATAGTGTAATATATATATCAGTGGTTAATGATATCTTAAAAAAATGGAATAGATAAATATTTTCTTGACCATTTAACTAATCGAATATAACACATGACAAAAGTAACTTGTTCTTAAAGTAAATGATACCTAAAACCATAATATATATGATGTGTATTTTATATATTTTGTAAGGGATGATATGGGAATTTCATGTGACCTGGTTTTGGGAAATCATTCAACAACCATCGTAGGGTATGATATGACTATATCAAAAGAAACATACATGGTATATTATATGATGTTATATGATCCTATTATAAAGAATTTAATTGTAATTTATGATTAATGTGTATTCCTATTATTAATCATTGGTTTCAAACAAAAAAATTTAATGAATATATATATCTTCAAAATAAGGTATAATTATTCCTTTTCCTAAGATGTTAGAATTGTGAGGATCAACATTTATTCACATGATGAATGGATGCGTGTATAAATAATTAACTCATATGTTAGGTAATATATGAATTAATTCATAGTTACATGGGAGTATCCCTCCAGGATATAGACGTATATATTCGTTTTGATATAGTGATCATCAATTCCCACCTATACCGCATATGATTCTACCAAAAGTTGTACCTCCTTCAATTTTTACCTTTAGTGGAACTATCATTCTGTGAGAACAGAGGCACATCCTTCCCATAAGATGGATAATTCCTCTTATCCCATAGATACACCATTTATATGGAAGTGTGACAGATAACATTCATTGATATTTATCAAGAATTCCACATAATTCAAGGCTCAGTAATGATCTACTATGTAATTATTATGATTTATTTTTTTATATTTAAATATGGATTTGGTTTCATGCAAGATAGAATTTGGGAAGGATGTTTCATTGTGCCTCTACTATTTTGACTAAGTGTGGATCGATCTTTTGAAACTAACTAGTAGTTTCAAAGAATGACATATTTTTTTATTCCCGAAATAATGGTTCAAAATATAGAAATAATATTTCATTGGATTTTCATATTTGATATCATATTAAATTATATAAAAATTTAATTGTGGTATAATGACAGAAGATGTTGTATGTTGCGATACGATCACTCTAAAATTTTGGACATCATAAATTGAAACACAATTTATGTTTTGGAGTTTTATATATAAAATAACATTTAATACTATGAGTGTCATGGTATGATAGTGATGTGGCATATTCTCCAGACATATCATCATATTGTAGGGATGATACACATCATATAATAAAATTTGACTCCACATCCTCTAAAGAAGATATTAGTGATCAAGATTATCTATCATAAATTATGATAGAAAAAAAGGTAATTCACATATTAAGATATATTTTATATCATTAAATATAATATATGTAGAATTTTTTTTAAAAAAAATTAATTTTAAAATTGTATCACATTGATTAATTTTTTTATAAAAAAAAGTTTTTCATGATATTTATTTAATTTATGATGTTTCTATAACTAAATTTTTTATAAAAATTTTATAATTAATTATGAAATTTTAGAAAATAATTCCATGAATTAATATTCCCTAACGTTTATTATTTGTGGTTAAAAATTATATTTAAATTATAAATGTTTTTTAATTGATAATTTGAATTTTTCAAATTGGAGGCTTTATTTTTGAATTTATTTAAAATATAAGAAAATTAGTTTTTATGTAAGATATGATCAAGGATAAATTAACACTTAATGGGTAGTATTCTGAATATTTACATAATTTATGATTAATTCATTTATAGAATGTCAATATTTCAAATATCATATATTTATGTAAGTATAATATAATGTATAATATGAAGGAGCTCATATTAGAGATAAATATAAAAAAATGTTTATTTTATGAATGTCCATAATTCATGGGAAATTATAATGTGTTTATAATTTCATTACATATAAATTGTTCATAAATTTTTAACTCCTGAATAAATATATTAATTGATCATTTTTGTGTATTACTTTCATTATTCATAGTGATAATTTTTTAAATATGAACGGATGTATACTATAGTTTAAAATGTTAGTCCACTTATATAAATCTCAATACATGCATATAAGGAGTTACATGCATGGTATGATAATTGATTCAGTCTTCATCTACCCCTACATTTTCTTGTATTATGTTATAATATTTTATAATGATGTTAGTTATAGTTTGTACATATTAGGTTAAAAACATATGATGAAATTTAATCCTCTCTTGGGTAAATTATCTTAGGGAAGAGGGAATTTGAGTAGTATTAATCCCTTTCATGGATGTTATTTCATTGTTTATAGAGGTAGGTCATGGATATCAATTTCTGAAAGATTTATCATGTAGGGATTATTGATTTAATATTATTTTAAACATTTGATACAATTTTCTTCATATACCTTCTAAATGAGATGCATTTTGATGTGTATATAAGTGATTCAGATTTTAATTTAGGTATATAACACAATATATGATTTTTTTAAATAGTTACACATTAATTTGGATGGAAAATTTTGAATTGGTGATAGTAATATGATTCCAAACTATTTCATTAGAAACATGTATATATAAAAAGTAAATTACATGAGGTGATGTAGTGGGATTAAATCATATTCAAAAATATTATTTTTTAGATTTCATGACCGATATGATAAAAGCCTGTTTGGTGACTCCCCAAGCCCACCTCCAATATTCTAGGGGCTGGTGACTAGCACTGAGTAGTCATATCACTAAAATGGGAGGCATTTCGTAAGTACCTGTATGCATGCACACATCTCCAATCCCGAAAACTATAAAAATGTAAAAACTCTAAGTAAACCATGAATTCCAACCACTGAAAATATAAATGTACCACAACTAAAATGAAAAGGTAAAGTAATGTATAGGATGATAAACTCAACTAGAATACAAGCCCAGCAAAAGAAAGAGTGTAAAAAAGTGAAAGCAGATGGTCTAAGGAATCATTCTAAAAAAACCCCACTTGAAGGGTAGTTGTAGGAAAACTTCCTAAAGCCATAGGAGTACACCTCATCTGTAAGATATCACTAGGCACCAACATGTCTTGGCCTACCCTGGACTTGGTCAAATCATCGATCATCTTCACAAGACATGACATGTGTGGGAAAATCTTATGCAGGGGTGAGTAAAACATTACTCATTAAGCCACACCAAAACCACAATGAATACAGTAAAGGAATTCACAGTCAGCTCTATATAGGTATATTCTTATAACACATATACCATGGATATTCATATATACTCATTACTAGCCACAAGGTAATGATGGTAAGTCACAACCAATCATCAACCAAATGATTCTGCTGAAGGCATGCTCGTTCTAGGAGAACTCACCCCTCAATCCATGATGTCAAAGGAGACTATTACAAAGAGGTCTCGCTAATTTGGTCCCCTCCCAAAGATACTACATTGGTCAAAGGTCAAGACATACCTAGAGGGGATCCTTCCCAGAGAATAATGATAACAAAACCTGTAATTTCCTACAATGTAGGGGATCCTTCTCATAGAATACCAACAACCCTATCGACACAGCCCACTAGATGGATGAATAGCACCCTGTGCTCGGAGGACATGTCACTTCCCACAGTACTCTATCAAGGGTGGTTGAGGATTACTTCAGCCTTAAGTAGGGATACTAAAACAATATCACAGAATTTTCCTCTATAGAAGAATCATATCCAGTGATGTAGACGTAATTCCATACTAAACCCTTGAATAACTATCCAAGGTAAACTCACCACCTATAATGTTTTATACCAAATAACCCCACAAAGATATCTCAAAATTACTGACTTGTTGTAAGGTTGTAAACAATACAAATGGCTCATCAAACGAACTTCCCATTTGAATAATATGGTCAATTAAGTAAAATGGGGGTGGTCTGGTCGAGGTCTGACCCAACCCGACATGGACGAACCGACCTACGCCCGTTTGGATGACATGAACCAACCTGATTCGGCCCAACTAATGAAACCCATTTGGTTTGGGCCGACCCAAACTGGCCTGGCCCTTTGTGGTGCTTGGACATGCGGTCCAGCCCATGGGGCTGCCGGAGTGGCCCAGTTTTTCCAGCCAATCCTGCATCGCATGGGCTGTCCCTATTCCGCCGGACATGTCTCAACCTGGTCGGGCCCCTCGGTCCATGAGGTCAACTAACCGTCTTCCAGTCGGCAACACGATCAATGTGGCTAGAGTGTGTTTCACATGGCTAGTCTTCGTTAACCATTCGATCATATTGCCTCAGAGCCGCCCTGGGGTCCTCCTCTGATGCGGTAATGCTAGACCGCATCCATCGTAGCCACCACCTCCCACTCTATGAGTGACCTCACATTGTCATATCTCATGTCCCCTACCACTATGATACATCTCGCCGCATGCATCCTCAGCCACTGCGGGCTGTCTCACCATCATGGTCCCACCTTGACAGTGGATTTCCACCGCTACTAGCTTCCCTATCGGTGGCCATCTTGCCAGGTCCACCTAGCCCGACCTCCCTACCATGCCAGTTCTGTCTCTACAGTTATCCGCTCCACCATCATCCTCACCCTGCCACGCTCCACCTAAAACTTCTAGAGCCACCACCTCCGGTCACCACCTCATGCTTCCACCACCTTACACCACTATGGTTTTGGATCCCTATCTCAGATCCTAAAATGTGATGAACAAGGATCGTGGGAAAAGGGGAAAAGAACATAAACATTCTAATAGATAGATCTTGGTCTTGTCAATGTTAGCTTCAATCCATCCATGTTATAATTTAAAGAACAGATTGGGAAAACAATTCTAAACATGAATCTTCTGGATAATAATCCCCACAATAGAATTAGACCAAAAGGTAATACACCCAACCCATGGACTAGTCATTTCCGTGGATAATCAAAGTTCATCATAGGGATAAATATTGTGGAAGGAAATCAAACAAATATCACACCCATCATGAGGTTTGGATCAGTCATAGATGAAGGGAGATGTTGTGTTGTCATCATTCATTGATTCATCGATGCTTGATCTGAATCTAGATATTTGATCTGTCATTGTCAGGGATAGAGTCTCCCCCACCACGCCGCATAGAAACACCCAAATTATGATGATAAACCAATATTTCCAATGAGGCTTATTTAAAACCAAAACTACCGCTACATCAACTTGTAACATCCAATTAAAATAATTTTATTAAATATTGTAATGATGTTTCAATCCAAAATATATCTTCCACCATCGACCTGTTCCAATTGAGGATAGGTATCACATAATATAAATTCGATATTTTGAATGAAACTATGCCCTCATATATCTGATCAGGTGCTCATTTAGAAGTAATTTCTGTTCAAAGATAAACCGCTCTCCCTCATTAATTAAAAACTGAACATTATTCGAAGAAATGTTCCAAGCACACCAAGACTCAAAATCGAACGCCATATCAATGACTAGTCTCATAACATTTCCAGTTATTTTATGAAAATAAAACTATAGAAAATCTGAGTCATTACATATTCCCCATTTTACGGATTTACGTCCCAAAATCCAAAACAAGGGCTACCCAACAAAAAAAGGTGACGTAATGAGCATGAATATGAGCCTCTCACTCCCAATTGGCCTCTTGGAGGTTATCGTGCTACCACTGAACACACACCAGAGGAATCAACCTACAATGGGGGATCCTCTAATATCGATCCTCAATCTCCAATAGGCACTCTGCAAACGTCACCCCATCATCAATGTATTGCTCTCCCCAATAGATGACAAATGATGGATCATGCATGTACCTCCTTAGATATGACATGTGAAAGAAATCATGCACCTGATACATCTTCATAGGTAGATCAAGGTGGTACTACACCTCACTAACTCTACTCATAATTTGAAACAAGCCAGAATATCTTAGAGATAACTTGTTTCCCCAAACAAATCTCTATAATCCCCATCTTGGTGAGACCTGAAGTAACATATGGTCTCCCTCCTCAAACTCAAAATGCCTCTATCTCCTATCAAAATATGACTTATACAGGATCTATGTAGTCCACATCAGTTCTCGGATAATCTGCACCTTTTTTGTGGTATTCCATACCGACTTTGGACCCATGAGTGTTGTCGCTCCTGGGTCAGTCCAGTATAGCGGTGATCTGCATGGTCTCCCATATAGGACCTCATATGGTGCCATACTAATGGTGGAGTGGTATCTATGTTTTTACATAAAATACACTATAGGGAGGTGATACACCAAACTAAAACCAATGTCTAGGATTAAAGCATGTGGAATGTCCTCAAGAACCTAGATGGTCCTCTCCATCCGACCATCCGGCTGGGGATGAAATGTCGTGCTCTAGTGAAACGGAGTCCCAAATGCCACCTGTAATCTCTTACATGTCCGGCATCTGAATTGATCATCATGGTATGAAATAATCGTCGAGGGAACTCCATGAAGTCGAACTATATTCTTAACATAGAGTTGTCCCAAGCTCTCTACGAAACATTGCTTCTGGATCGGTAGGAAGTGGGCAGACTTGGTGATTCGGTAAATGAGCTCCCAGATGGTATTATGTCCCCTGGACATGCATGGTAAACCCTTCATGAAGTCCATCAATATCCAATAACACATCAACTCTAGAACCTCGAGGGGTTGATTTAAGCCCGTTGGATCCTGGTTCTCTACCTTCACTTGATGACGAGTGAGGCACTGAGAAACAAACTTCGTCACTGCCTTCTTCATCACTGGCCATAAAAACTGACTTTAGAGGCGTTGATAAATCTTCTCCACGGATGGATGTACTACCAATGTGGATTTTTGGAACTCCCTCATAACCTCATCTTCTAACACCAATGGTATAGATATGCACACTTTGAATAGAACAACCTTCTCACCACCTATCGAATATTCATATGGGGATTTCCCTATGAAAAATTGATCACATCAAGTCTCACAATCGATATCCCCATGTTATGCCTCCATGAATAAATTTAATAGTGGAGGTGTGAAAACCATATACTGAAGATAAGACGATATTTCACAATCTAGAAATGATGTCTACAACACTACCACCTACTCTAATGCCTCACTCAGAAACTGCAAGTTCGATCCCCGGATGAGATAATTTTCCACCACATTCCCCTTCACATGAGTATTGAAAATATTGAATTCATAATTATATAGGATCTCTATTCACATATTTTGTCTCAAGATCATATCCATATGATATAGGATATACTTTATATGCTTTTATTAATATTAGATGGAAACGTTCTCACCCATCAAGTACTATCACCAAATCATCAATGCAGAGACTACTGGTCCTAGATGAAGGTCATGGGTTGCGTAGTTCTGCTCATGATGTATCGAATGGAAATAATCATAGGAAATCACCACATGCCCCTGCATTAGTACACAACCATGTCCAATCTCGGACGCATCGCCTAACACTATATATCATATTCCTTCATCTGGTAGTCTCATGATAGGAGTACTGGTCAACCCCAAACTAATATTATAAAAACACTACTCGCACTTCTATTTACACATGAAGGGATATCCCTTCCATTTTAAATCTATATAGGGTGATTATACCTTCTAAAATTTGGGCACAAAGCTCTGATATTACCTAGCCAATCTGAGAGAACTCTACCTCGATCACACTCCTAGGTGGATCCCAAGAAATCACTACTTCAATATTCACTAGATCCACTACAAATCCAGCCTCTGAAATGATGTGTCCTTAAAATTTGACCTCTAGAATATAGAACTATATCTTCTAGATATTCCCATAAATACTGTGTTCTCGATGTGTGTTTATAATAATCCTCCAGTGCATCGCATGCTTCTCCTTGGATGTCGAGTAGGTGAGGATGTCATTAATGAATAACATGACGAACCGGTATAGATTGGGATAGAAGATCCTTTTCATTAGCCCATGAACACTATTGGGGAGTTTTTCATGCCAAACGGAATCACCATGTAATCATAGTGGTTATACTACCATCTGTGGGTTGTCTTCAACACATCCTCATATCATACATGAAGTTGGTGATAACCAGATCTGAGGTCTATCATCGAGAACCGCGTCACTCCCTTCATCTGATTAAAGAGATATTGAATACTTGTAAGTGGATAATTTTTCTTCACAGTCACCTAATTTAAATTCCAGAAGTCCACATATATCCTCATGCTCCCATCTTCCATTTTGGAAAACAAAACTGGGGCTGCCCCAGGTGAAACGATTAGTCTCACAAATCCCTCCCTCTATAAGTCTTCCAAATGCACCATCAACTCACAAAGATCTTCGAGAGCCATCAGATATAAAATAGTATACATAAATGTCATATTGGGGCTAAAGATAAATGAAAAAGTTAACATTCCTATGATGAGTTAATTCTAGAACATCCTCAAGAAAAATTTCCTCGAACTCATCCACCGCTGCAAGAAACTTAGGACTCCTCTCATCCACTACACTAAGGGTAAGGCTAGCCAACTGGTGAGTAATCAGCTACACCCTCCTTTGACTAAGTACATCATGCAATACATGCATTTCCTTTTCACCATAAAGGAAAAACTTGTCACATATCTATAGGCACACCACACTATGTGCCTAAAATAGTAAATATAATCA
Organism: Viscum album; assembly: GCA_963277665.1. Classification (NCBI taxonomy): domain Eukaryota; kingdom Viridiplantae; phylum Streptophyta; class Magnoliopsida; order Santalales; family Viscaceae; genus Viscum; species Viscum album. Next base: position 1,923,192,206 of record OY728153.1, read on the forward strand.
TTGATTGAAGATAACCAGTCCATACCGAGAATGACATTGTATGGCCTAAACGCCACTCCCAAGAGTTCCCACCTAAAACTCTTGTCTCCAATAGAAATTTAACACTATTATAACTAGTGTATTATTATAGAATTTCCTACTATAAGAGTGTTTAAACATAAGTATGGATCCAAAGGCTCCCCCAAAATCTCTAAGCACCAAACAAGGTCTTTGGTAATAAAGGAGTCACCAGAACCTATTTATATCAGAACTACAACTAGGGTGGAAAAGATAAATATCATACCACTATTAATATCTATAGAAACAGGGTCCTAAGCATCCATTTCCTGAATCTGGCCCAATCCCTATCCGCTACCTCCCTAATCACATAATGGACCACCTGGTGGAGGTGGGGGTGGTACACTAAACCTCTTCCCACCTCTTACTTCTCTAAATGATCCTCTACCATGTATTAGACCTTGAAGACCACCATGATCTATCCTATGAATATGCCTCAGTGGTCCCTAGAATGTCTCACAATCAGTTTAATGTCGCGTCAGACAATCCCTTGCTAGGTTCCCCTAGTTGTGGAATGCATAACACTATCTACCTTTGGGCTAACTCGAGCCACCCTGGGAGTCCTACACTATTGACCTGATATCCTAGGGTCATATCTCGAAGTTTTTGGACCTTTTTGGCCCATGTTACTTTCATCAACTACCTACTACTGAAGATTCATTCACCTGGTTCCTGTTGGTAGCTTCCGTTGTGGGTGCCTGCTCTGCCAAAAATCCCTCCCTGACTAGAGCCCGATCTAGTACCATAGTATAAGTTTTAATTCAAAGGGATATCATGAACACCCCATTTTCCTAGTGTATCCTTGGATTTAAGGTTTGATCGCAAAATAACGAGTTTTGAACCATGTCTAGGGAGTAATGATATAGGTTTGTAAACCGTGCCGAGTAATCCACTACCATCTGACTCCCCTACTATATATGCAGGAGCTTCTAGATGCTCACTAATCGCCAAGTAGCAAGAAATAACTCTTCCCTGAAGAGATGTGGGTGGTATCCATGGTGCACCACCCTAAGGTGATATCTCTGGTGTAGGGAGTGTCTCTAGTATAGGTCTCTATACTAACATCTCATCGCAAGGCATACCATGTCCATGGTCATACAATAGAATCCTAGATGGATATCTTCGTCGAGGAATCCTAAAACAAATCAAGATGAACCAAGGTCAATAGATTATATCTGGAGAGATGAATCAAGAATTACATAGCCTGAATGGCTTGAAGGCCTTCATTTTTATTGATTTTTGATAACCCCCCTTTCAAGGGATGAGGGGGAACCTTTACAAGCCCCGTAGGATCAGAGATTACATGGCCCATAGGCTTAGAAGATTACATGACCTGAAGGTCTTAGGGAATTCAACCAGACTATCTACAAGGAACTGCCCCTCCACATCATCTGCATCTTAATAGTAGCTCTCCACCTTTGAATGACCGTCTGGATAGGCTTCTCGTGCAAACACATGCTGGTACCAATGGCATAGTCATACCCTCTCATTCTGAAAATCCATTTGGCACTACTCTGGTGAGTGCACCTACTCTGAATCCTCTTCTAGGGCTTCTCCTTTTTGTAGTGTTTCTGGGGCCTGCATTCATGTGGCATGAAGGCCTTGGGGTATCCCTAAGGTATTAAGATGGCCAGAAGGCCTTGATAATCAACTGTCACGAAGGCCTTGGGTGGCCCAAAAGCCTTGCAGAACCCGAGGACCAAACCAGTGGCCCGGAGGCCCAGATGGATGAATAGTTCCGGCTGCTACAGTACCAAACAGTGCCTGCTATAGTACTTCTACAGTAGCTTAGAAATATGCCTCCACCTGGATTTGATCTCGGGTCTCTTAGATGCACCTAGCGAGTCCTCACAAATTGGGCTGAGGCTCTTGTGCCACAAGAATGACATAGAAAAAACAACTTATTTCCACATGATCCATCTTCCATTTATTTCCCTACAACAATTTTTTTCAAGGAATGAGTCAAAAAGCTAGTTTCCATAGACCTTATGTATGGATACATTGGCCACTGCACCAACATCGGAGTCCTTGGCATATAAATTGAATTAGAAATAAATAACACCATTTCCGCAAACCAATCTCACAGACTCTTATTCCAAATATGGAATTGAATTCCCTCTAATACCACTCTGTCATGTCCCATCCTAGAGGGTACCATGCTAAAACTCTCCAACATGCCTCCAATAGGCTAGGGGCTGGTGACTAGCACCAAGTAGGCATATCATTAACAATGGGAGATTTGTCAATGTAAAAGTACGGACAAACGCATATCCCTGCCCAAAAATGCTTAAATGCAAAAACTCTAACTAAAATATGCATGCCTACCACTAAATATATATATATATATACCACATCCAAAGTGCAATAGGAATGTAATGTACATGAAGATAAATCGGGTTAGAATACAAGACCACCAAATGATAAACTGTAAACAAGTGACAGAACAAGGTCTTATAACTATTCTCTAGAAAACCCCATATGAAGGGTAGGTGTAGGAAAACTACTTAAATACATAGGAGTATTCCTCATCGGTCAGATCTCACTCAGCACCACCTGGTCCTGGTCCACCTTGGACTCTGTTAAAGTGTTGATCATCTATAAAAGACATGACATGTGTGGGCAAATCCTATACTGGGGTGAGTAAAACAATACTCAGTAGGACTCCCTAAAATCACATGGAATACCAAGAAGGAATGCATAGTCAGATCTTCATAGGTATATGCCTTTATCATATATTCAAATGAAATATATATATACTCATAACCAGCCTCAGGGTATATAGTGTAAGTAACATCAAATCATCAGCCACATGATTCCGTTTGATGAACACTTTTTTTAGGAGAACACACTCCTTGATCCATTATGTCATCCGAGATTCTTATAAAGTGTTCCTACTAATTTGGTCCCCACCCTAGTAGAGTACACTGGTCAATGGTCATGACATACATGGAGGGGATCCTTCTTAAATAATACAAATAACCCAATATGTAATAGTTTGCAACATAGGGGGTCCTTCTTAGAGAATACCAACAAATCTATTGATATGGTCTTTTGAAGGGAGGAATAACACCCTACACTCTGAGGTCATGGAAATTCTCACAAAATGTGATTAGGGTTGATAGAGGATCACCCCAGTTACAAGTAGGGATAACATAACTCTATTTGGGTCTACGCCTCTTGAGGAGACTATTGTCAAGTTATATGGATGTAATGTCATACTAAACCCTTCAGGAATGAACCAAGAAAAACTACCCACCTATATTGGACCATACCAAAAACCTACCAATACATCATAGTAGTTTCACCTCATCATAAGGGTCCCAACACCATAGATGGATCATCAAACGTACTTCTTGTTTGAAAGATATGGCCAATTAACTAAAATGGGTCTAGTCTAGTCCGGGTTCTACCCAACCCAGTCAGTCCTGGCCGACCTGAACTGGCCCGGTCCATTGGGCCACTAGACCATGACCCGCTGGTCCACTATAGGGGCCCGAGTTTTCTAGCTCAGCTAGAATTATGTGGGATCACCTTGCTCCTTCAGATGCGGCCCTCCCGGTTTGCGCCCCCTGGTCCACACGGTCAATTGACCATGTGCCAGCCGACTCCCAGGTTAACACAATCGGATTGTGTTTCATGAAGCTGGTCTACCTGACCCACCAAATCTTATGGACTACCAGCCAATGTTGGGTCCTCCTCTTATGTGGTCCTGCTAGACCGCGTCTGGTGCTGCTGATGACCTCACATGCTCACTGCCTGTGACCTCCATCACCACGAGCAATCTCACCACCGTTGTCCCTCCTAGGATTTGGGTTTCCACCTAGGTAGCGGTTTTCCACTACTGTCCCTCCCATATAGTAGTTTTTTTGCCACCCCCAACCTCCCATCCAGCAGCTATATTGTTGTGTCCACCTAGAATGACCTCCCTACAGGGCAGGTGCTGCCTCTATCACTAGTCGCTCCACTGACAGCCTCACCACACCATGCTCTCCAAAAATGGATAGATCCACCATCTATAGCCACAACCTATCACAATAGTCGTCTTACATCTCTATGGTTTTGGATCACCATCTCATATCATAAAACATGAGTAACAAGGAATGTGGGAATAGAACAAAAATATGAACGCCCAAATGGATGGATCATGGACTTAGTCAGGTCGGCCTCAATCTATTCATGTTAGAATTTAATGAATGCGGATGGAATAAACTAATTCTACACATGAATCATCCTGATAACAATCCACACAATAGAATAAGCCCAACCCACAATACACACGACTTTCCAATTAGTATGTTCATTGAGTAATCCATATTCATATTAGGGATATACAACGGGGAAGTAAATAAAAAAACTCACACCCAACCTTGGACCTGGATCATCCATTGATGAAGTGTGAGTTCACGTTGTTGTTATTCGTCGATTCATCGATGCTTGATCTAAATCCGGATCTCTGATCGGTTTCTCTAGTGAGAGAGTCACCTCCACCTTTGCATAGGGAAACTCCAGGTTTATGATGATAACCATGGATTTCTAATGAGGCTTAATAAAAAAGAAAACATATGTTGCGTTTACATGAAATGTCTAATTAAAATAATTTTATTAAATATTTTAATGACATTTATGTCCAAAAATTAACATTCACCCTCAACCTGCACTGGTCGAGGTTTGGTCCCTATGAAGGTAAAATCATTGTTCCTAATGCAATTATGCCATCATATTTCGGATATGGGAACCCATTTAGATGTTATTCCAGTTCTAGAATAAACAACTCATTTTCTTTAATTAAAAACTGAAATTTATTTGATGAATTTTTTCAGGCACACCGGGCCTTGGAATCACACATCATCTCCCAATGTTGTAGCAGAATATTCCCAATTAATTTTTAAAAATAAAACCGGAGAAAATAAAATTCATTAAATTAGATTCATTTCAAATTAAATAGTTTTCAAGACCATGATAATTCTGTATAAGTGACCATAACAATTAGGTTCTCATGGATTATCTAGTGTAATACAAAGAAGTAATGAGTTAACACTAAACATCGCATGCCTCATTTTTTAATATTCTTTAAGTTACACTTATCTAGGAAACCATATTTATTTGGATTCCTAAGAACTATATTTGAGTAAACTCTTAAAATGGATTATGGTAATGATGTATCCACTCAATTATCCAATATTCATATAGACAAAAGGTTTGAGATGTAGGCGAACCAATGCCTAATTTTTATTATTAGAAAAGTAAAATAACAAAAGAGATATTATAAAGAGGATTTACAAAGATGGGTATGAAAATATCCATGTGAGTCTACCTCATCCAAACATAAAAAATTCATTGTATCAAAAAGGAACACCTTGAACTAACCTCCATAATTTCTCTTCTAGAAAGTGCATTAACAACCTGATTTTATTCCTTGTAAACATGAGTAACATCAAGGAAAATGAAATCTTCAATACAAAGGAAATCAATCTAGGATGTAAAAATTATCCATGGGAGATTTCTAGATCATTCTTTGAGAATTTCCACATATACTGTTTAATCTAATTCTAACCATATAACACACCTAACATGATGGGAAACATACCTAGCCACCATGATCATACACCATTGCTCATAATAAATTGCATAGAACTTCCCAATGAAGGGTTAGGAACAAACCTTAATGATACCTCTATTAGTATAAAATATACCACCACAACACGGGGGATCAGGTGCACCTAAAGTCTCCCGATCAACGTTAACTTTTTACCACATGGTGATTAGGGGAATCCATTTAATGGATCTAGATAATAATAGTTTATAAACCCTACCACATACATCAAGTGATCTCAAAATAACCATATCATAAAATTCAATATTCATTGACCTAGTTGGAATTTTTTATTCAATCATAATCCCCCTATGAATATATAAAACTATAGAATTGAAAAAAAGTGCATGATTATTTAAATACATGTCATTCTTTGACCTATATGTATATGATATGACACTATCAGTAGTTTCCAACATTAGAGAATGAATCTACTCACTGTATATCATGTTATAGATAGTAGAAAGCGGTGAATCAATGTTCTAAAAATCAAAATTACATCAAAAATAGTACTAAACATAGATCTATAGATTTTATGTGATGAAATATAAAGAAAACAGTTGGAAGAAAGGCTCCTCATCTTGATAAAAATGATTACAGGTAGGGGCCAGATGAAGTCATACATGTTGAATAAGGATTTGAATAGGCAATCTATTCCTCCATATTTTTTAAATTAAAAGTAGATCGGTTAGAGAAATCAATAGTTTTATAAAGAATGTAACACATATATCCATATTGATTGAGGGACCACACTAGAACCTATAGTAATCGTTGTCAGTGGAGTCATCATTCAGGTTTTGTGTCCATATCAGAATATCTTGGTCTGAATACGAAAACCTGGAGAACATCATAGAGGGAAGAGGGGGTAGCAGATCATGCATATCAGTATTATATTTTATCACAAACATTATTTCATTTCTCACAGGGATATGAATATAAAAATCATCAATGTCAGTTCTTGAAATACATGGAGTTCTATAGAAATACAATTGTGACTACCTACATACCACCCATTCTGAACAATCCATAATCTCATAATCTTAACAGATATCCAAACAGATGAAGGAACATACGAGACATTCCCATTTTACAATATGTCAAAAAACATGGTGGAAATAAATTCTAATGTGGAATCATTGGAGGTAAAAATAATCCATGTGAATTATTTTATCAAAGTATCTTTGAAACTCTTAAGGTATTTAATACCCATTCCACCTATATTCACTATCTTGGTACACTCCTTCCAATAAACCATGAACTACTTCCTATCATGATTCAATCTAGTCCAAATAAAATTTTGAATCATGATTTGAAACTCTATAACGAGGGATCTATGACATCTGTAAAATGAGAAAGCATATACAATCGTAGAGGTGATCAGAGAAATGACTATTAAAATTCTACCTACCCGAGTCATATTTTTTCCCTTCCATGTTTCCGTGTGATTAATTAATATAGAAGAAATATTTTCAATGTAGCATCTTTTCACCAAACCCAAAAAAGGGGAACTCCAAGATTTTTTAAGGGAAATGACCCTCTTATCACACCAATACTTTGGTCCACCATTCTCTATTTTGAAATAAGAAATTCTTCCCCAAACATAACTGATGACATGTTCCAACTGATCACCAACAAGAAACTTCCCCATAAAGCACAAAGATTCTTATGATAACAAAAATGGTACCTAGATCATCCATCACAAAGTGGAGAATATCATCTGGATAGAGAGGATGTGAGGGTGAAAAAATGTAACTCCCGACACTAATTTGTTGATAAATACCAACATTAAAAAAATCATTAATAAAAAATCTTAAATAATCCTCAACTATGACAAAGAGATTCTCATATAAATGTCCCCCTACCTGACCCCTCTAGAGTGATAAAGGAAACCCCTCAATGACCCATTGAATAACATGTAATGAATAAAACTGTTATGAATATAACAAATCAAATTAATAAATATATGGTAGAACCCATGCAATCTCATAATATAAAATATGAAGCTCTATTTTATATTATTAAAGGATTTGGATATATTAATATTCATGGAAATATTACCATATTTATTATTTTTATTCATAATGTTCACACTCTAAGCTAGTATAAATTCATTTTTGTATATTCCTTTGAGGGAAAAAACCCAAATTGATTTGAAGAGATAAAATCATTTGATATCTCACCCATTCTATGAGTCATAATATTTCTTATCTCCTTTGGTACAGAGTTCCTAATAGCAATAGTACTAATGCCTCTAATTTCCAGTGAATTGTCTTTATTTGGAATAAATGAAATGAAATCGGAATTCACAACACATGGATTATTTTCATGAATAATAAATTCCCTCAATACATTGATTACCTCCAAAAAAACAATTCCCTAGATGAATATGATGTATTAACGGGTTAATCCATCAGGTCTTGTAGCATTACCCATCATTAATGAAAATTTATCTATATGAATTTCATTTTTATTGGGTTCCTTAATAATCATCTTATTCTATATTTCTTCAACTCTAGGGTCAATATAGTTGATCATTTTTTAGTGTTTTCCTCCAAATTTATAGAATCAATATCCTCAAAATAAGATATGAAAACATTTGAAATTTCATTTAAAGATCTATGAAAACTAATATCATTTTTACGAGTAGTAAAACCTATTATTACCTTCTTCTCCATATTTATGCAATGAAAAACATGAGTTCCTATCACCCTAATTATCTTTGATGATATTAAATTGATTTTGGACAAGATTTTCCATAAGGAAAAATAAATCATCAGTTTTGGAGATGGATTGGTTACCTTCTTGAGAGGTCACATCATGAACTATATTTCATTACTCAGAATGATCAAATTAGATTTATCCTCCTTTATATATATATCAAGTTTAGAAAATGACATTTTCCTCCATTCATTAAGACTTGATTTCACATTCTTCAACTTGGTTTCTAGAATTTGTAGAGTGCTTCCCAAGCATTCAACATTCCAATTACCTAAAATAATTTCTCTACAAAAAGGAACAAAAAGACAAGAATTGTTAAACATTAAAGATAAGGGAGCCAACCTTGATTTATTGACACAAATATCTACCAATAGTGGGTTATGATCAAAATGTATCTTTGGAGGGGTGAGACCGGATAAATCACATAAACTATTACTCTCATCCACTTGTACAAAACATCTGTCGAATTTACTATAATTCTTCCAAATTAGAGTATACCTACCCCAAGTATAATCATCTCTATCCATGGGGACTTCATTCAAGACATATTTGTCAAAACAAGAAGAGAATTTACTAGATGATATTCTACAAAAGTTACGTCTGAAATTTTTATCTGGACTTAAATAAACATTAAAATGATCCATTATAATCCAACTATGACACATATTCTATGAGGTAGATTCCCGACGTCTCTATAAAGATCATTATATTGTATATTGGTTAAAAGAATTAAAAAATTTCATAGAAAGATCAATATCATTCATAGAAATGGAACATTGTAACTGACTTATAATCATTAATAAATGATTTAATAGTGACACAATTATGTTTAATAACACATATAGACTCAATATTACCTTAAAATTAATTATTGCCCATCAACGAATAGCCTATGGAGCTTCACTTGAAAGCCAACCGGTTATTGAATTTCATTCTTGGATATCATGACAAATAAGAAGCTGTTTATTTGTTGTAAAAAAGTCTTTTATGGATTTGAATGTAAGATACTTCCCTAGCCCTTCAATGTTTTAGAAGAGGGAATTCATTTATTAAAAGACATGATTCTAGTCTTAGGTCCCTCCAGAAGTTGTGTCATGTTTTAATTAAGAATCACTGGTTCCTGAATCCTTTCACCCTTGTCTACTACATCATCATCATCAAGAGAAAGACCACTCAATATTTTTTTGGATGGGGATGATTCATCATCACCTTCATACTAATAATCATCCCTAAAATAATAAAACTTGTTGGATGATTCAACTGGAATCATATTTAATCTTTCATGTAGCCTCCTCTTAATAGGTTTGGCAGGTGGAACCAATGAAAATGGCGCATCAGTGTGAATATGAGACACCTCATAACTAGGATTATCCAAAATATGCACCATTCCATAGGCTAGTAAGCATTCCGAGAGAGGAGAATCAATTTCCAAACTCTCTTCTCATAGTACAAGTAGGCGTGAAATAAGATATTTAACATTAGAGTGATCAAAAAAATAAGAAGATGTGCCTTCAAAATCCTTGCCAATTGTGATTTTATAGGCATATTTGGATGAAGATTATTGTGCACCCTTATTAATAGAACATCCCGAATCCGGTAAAATGGGGTATATTGGAGACTTCCTATACTATAATGAAGATAAATGAGGAGAATCCTACTCATATAATGGGGAATTGTCCTATTAAAGTGGGGTAAACCCCCTTATAATAAGATCAACCAGAATCAATAGCATTGTCTTATTCAGGGGAGCATCTTTCTCAGATGAAGTTTCAATATAATCACTATTCTTCCAAAAGTCATAGAATTACAACCCACAAACGATAAGTCTTGAATAGAATATTTGATTACTGAGGGTGAAATAGTAATATCATTAGAAAGGATCCCAAAACTGATCACCTTAGTCAAAATGATAGAGGATAGAGAATGATCAATGATATCATTCTGAATATCATCCTTGGTCTTAGCCTTGGTTGGAGGTTCTGTAGTCTTACCTTTGGATGGACCAAGTTTTGAAGCTAGATCTCTATAACAAGGAACCAAATTCTTCCCATTATTTTTCCTATATGTGATATCATCATGTCATCATATCTTATAGAAGTCACACAATTCCTTCATTTTTCATTTAAATACAATATTCTCGAAGAGTTGATGATTCACACAGATTTTTGGTTTCCTCACATAGAAAAATTTCTAGATTGATAATATCATCACGGGTTCTTAACAAAAACTATTCAAATATGGTTTTTTACATATCAACCTCAATAATAATCATTTCATAATGAGATAATCTAGGGTTACCCATCTTTTTCTCCATTCTTATATGGTTTGTAGGAGAAAAAGCCATGTCACAAAAACTAATATATAAATACCATATGCCAATGGTTTGGAACCATTGGTATAGAATATACCAACGGTTTGGAGGATGTCTAATGGTTAGGGATTAGGATAGGTCTATACCAATGGTTCTAGACAAACTGTTGTTATAGGTAATTCAAAAAAAACCATGTATTTTTTTATCCCAGCACCTACTATTTATAATCCAAATACCTAACCACAAACCAAACATGACTTTTGTGAACATAATTTCATAAATTTATATATGTATATTCATAAATATTTTATATTTCGAATTAATTAATATTATTTGAAAAATTATTAAATAAAAAATATGTGCACCTATAAAAACTATCCTGAAAACCATTGGTATAGACCTATACTAATGGTTTTGAGAACCTTTGGTAATGTTTCTTTGATTTTTTGAGCTATACCAATGGTTTTAGGGAAATTGTTGGAATATGGTGGACCTATACCAATGGGTTTTCCAAAAATATTGGTTTATGGTCACTATAATGGACATAAACAAATGGTGTTTTCCAGAACCATTGCTATAGGTTCATATAAGTGACTTATACCAACGATTTTTTTTTTCAAACAATTGGTATAGGTCGAAATCAGTGACATATACCAACAGTTTTGGCCAAACCATTGGAGTAGGTCATATTTATAGTAGTGAAAAGATTTGTGTGTTCAAATAAAGCAAATTCAGTTTAAAAATTTAGATCCAAGCCTATGTGTGGGTGTTCTTTACATTGTTAGGATCACAATTTTAATACCTTTTTTGAATTTAGATAAACCCAGGATTCATAGAAACCAAACCTAAGATTCAAGATCACCATATTCATTCATTTTATGGAAAGAAAACATGGTAAAAATAACAACCCATATCCTTCATCCTCCAATAACCAAATCTATATATCTCTAAAATCTTATGGATGAGTTCATTGAATTTATAAGGCTTTAAACCTTTTGGAATCAAGGCATGTGCGATAATTATGAATTGGATGAGGATCATATTATCTTCCACATCATCCTGAATAGTCAACCCATGCTCAATACGAGTATTTCCCTCAAGCATAACAAGTATTTCCCTCAGGCATACGAGATATTTCCCTCCGGCACAGAAGCTACTACCCTCAAGCATAAAAACGTTTCCCTCAGGCGAATCAATACCATTCCCTCGGGCTAAAAAACAGACTTTCCTCAAGTTAAGCAAGCAACTGCGCTGATCCCAACAAATAATCAATCAATTATACACATTTCTCTCAAGAAAACCCAAGCATGCTAGAATCACGGCATACCTTCGAGTATCCTGGCCAAATGGCTAAAAAAGGGAAACGCACCCACGGGGTGGCCCTATATCCAAGCAATAATCCCAAATTGCAATTTTACATATCCATTAAATTACCTACGCAATTATAGGTATTTAATTAATCAAGGCCTTAGTCATACGACACCCCAATCATGGGAACATAGGTCAATGGTATACAAAAACAACAAGATAGTTGGAATTAAACATCAGACCACCTACCTCGATCTCCTCGGATCGATATACGTGAATGACACCTTCCGAAACATCTGAGAACAACGTAGATCAAGGAAAAATGATAATTTATTCAAACCAAAATAACTTCCCCTCAAGAAAGAGTTGGTAAGAATATCCCAAGGAGAAGGAAGGTCTTACCCACACGGTTCAAACAAGATCGACGGTGAAAGAAACGTATTTCCAGCGTGCGATCAGGAGCTCCTCCAAGCTCTGACCTCTCCTCCCGATTCTCCAAACGAGTAATAAGATTACTCTATCGAAAGAGGAGGCTACTACCTATTTTAAGAAGAATAAAAATAAACTACACGGCATGTACTCCCAAGTACACAAAAAGTACTTTTCATCATTTAACTGTTCTTCTGGTGACTAATTTTCACCACCACACTTTTCATCTTCCAACATGAGTACACAACGTGTATTTCTAACCACATGGCGTGTACTGTTGCTCTGCTGGCAGCTAATCCCACCACCTTTCTGTTCACCTATCGACTGATTACACGGCGCGTTTATACAAAGTACACAGCGTGTAGTTATTTTTTAAACCCTTCATCACTAACATGCCTACACTGTAGAGACCAAAAGCTTGACGTACATTGACATTACATTACATTTGCGGAATACTTAGTACATAACAAAAACACACACACAAGGATCGTAATAGTTAAGTGTATTTGGAAACTCGGAATATAATCTTCTAATCCTGGTGAAAGATCTTCAACATCTACCATAAATATCTTCTTTTTTTATACCTAAAACCTTTCTTTATATCCTTATGTCTGATATGCTTTGTATGTATCCGAACCTCCTCTTCTTTGAAGCGCCTCTTTGAGACCTCCTCTTAGGGCACTAAAATTGGTCTTTGAGGAAGACCAAAACCTCTAGGATGTTTCGAGGGAAGTGGAGAAGATAATTGGGCAGGGGTTGGCCGATCTTGAAGGCTCAAAGTTGTGTGAGGCAGAGAGGGAGGAGGTGCCCTTTTATAAGGGAGGAGAGGGGCACCTTTGGAATAACTAAAAATATTATTTTATTATAAAGTCAAGTTCGGTTTTAAATAGATCCAAATTGTTTTATTTCAAGGATAAGGTGGGGATGGGTCTAAAGCCTCTCATCCAATAGGATTTAGACAAGTTTAGGTTATTATTTTACCCTTATCAATTAGATTTAACTCTAAGTTAAATAATTTAACTTTTACCGTGTCATTTTGTTTTCTTACACTATATGGTTTATAAACTTACTATATCAAGCCAAAATAACCCCAAGTTGTTTATTATTAATATATATAATCTTATCTAAGTCATTTGGCAGAAACTTAGATTTTTAGGAATAAAATAACAATTAATAATATAATATTTGTTTTAAAAACTATTTTATGTCAATTTTAACACTATTTGGTATATGATTTTTATGAAATTCATAACAGAATGATAAGTTAGAACCAAGTTCCTTAAATAAACAATAACATGTCATATTAACCTAGAAAATTAGTGTAAGTCATAAAAAGTCTCAAATGACATTTATTTGGGCATTTATAACATCAATTATGTCATTATTTCAATAATAAGACAATTACTGCATCATCTATGTGTCATAATAAATGATACTTATTTAATCCCTAAAAATTATAAATAAATTCCTATGATGTAGATAATTGTATTAGATTTCTGGAGACTATTCATGTTCTAAGTTTCATGAATTTTATCACTAGATTAAAATTATTATACTTATAAGATTTAAGAAAGTGACATGTTGTCACATTCTTTGGTTTTAATAATAATTAAATTATTTTTCATTGACAAAATTTAATTAAATGAATCTAATCCGGAACTTAGGTGATATGGGTCGACTTTTAGTCATACAATAGGATTTTGACATGTGTTAGGGTAATTTTAAAATATTATATTTACCCTTAATTACCTGATTTACCTTTAACTATGGTAAATAAAATTTACCGTAGTTACTATTCATAATTCCCAAAAATAAAAAAGTAGCCTATTAACATAATTTGGAACTATTGATTCCAAATATGGAATCCATTTTTTAAAATTCAATACACAAAAGTTGCAGAAATTAAATTAATATTAAGCCCGTTGTCGAATAAAAACGGGTTTTTGTTTAAAACATTGCAAAAGATTGAATTGATTTAACCTACGAATTCAAGGTAAAATCAATGATAATGACATAAATTATATTAAATGGTAAAAATACATTATATTTATAATTTAAAACCATTAAATATTATAATTTAACCACATAATATATTACGATGAAAAAAGTTGTTTTTAATTAAAATATAGCGTGTTTTTACTATTCATTAAAATGTCAAAGTTACCAGAATCATATGAAAATTTTATCCAAAGTAAATTTTTATTTCTTGATTCCAAAGAAGAATTTTATTTTGTCAAATTGAACTTATAAACATGTCAAAAACTATATTTATAGTGGGTGCGCCATCAAAAGGTGGCAAAACTGCATTTTTTTAAAAATACTTATTTTACCCGAAAATTTTATTTTGTTCTTATACCATGTTCTAGAAATGTGTAAGATGAATAATAATGTTATAAAATTCAAAATTTAGTTAATACTATTCATAAAGGCTAGTACATGACAATATTATAATAATATAACATTGTTTATTAAAACCCGGTATTGCGTACAACACACGCTATCGAGGAAGGTCGCGATTGCGTGTAATGCAAGCCAGGTCAGGGTTGCGTGTTGTGAAAGAATCCTTCGTTGTTTCATATAACAGAATCCAACCATATTTCATTTATACATTGAATATATATATATATACTCAATGTTGCGTAGAATAACTATTATCAAAATTTTGTGTAACACGATCCAAGAATAGTGTTGTGTATACTGCAAGCTAATAAGGTGTTGCATATAGCGCAAGGTAATCATGGTGTATAATAAAACACAAGACATTAATGAAATTAAAAAATATTTTTCATAAAATCTAGGGGTGTTACATTCTACCCCCCTTAAAATGAATTTCTCCCTCGAAATTCGTCGGGGTTATAAATGGTTTACTATTCGAAAGTTTCTTTAATAGAAACCCACATCGTAAAAAGGAATACCAAAACCAATCTTTAAAAAAAAGTATAAAATATAACGGTTACCCAAATAAACTAATCACTGGGTTTCCACATAGGTGAAAATATGGATGTGGAATAGAAATCTAACCATCATGTTCTGATGGAGAGTGGTAGAGAACATGGCTATGAGAAATCCAACAATCACAATGGTATTGATTTGTGATGATCTAAGGTACCATCTGATTAATCGGATATAAGGAAACTGGGACAAAATTTTTGGTTTTCAAGATCATTTCCCTAATGTTGACGAATTAAAATAAATACTTGCATGATTTTGGTACAATCTCACTGTTGTTCGTGAATTGAACAATTTCCACTTCATCCCTTAAAGAAATGAAGTTGAAATTTGTTATTCGTGATGTGTTAGCAGATCATGTGATAGAATGATGGGTCATTCCATCTCTTTCAAACAAAAGGTTAGCAAAAGTTATAAGTCCATCTTATGGTTAGATTAATCGTATATGGTTTCAAAAAAAACGTATACTTCATATATCATACTGCTTAATAAAATAAAACTAGTTTTTACTAACCAGGGACTTCTTGTAGGCGAGTGGTAGGCGATAAAGGCCAGTCTCACTTCAGTAGTGGGTTCGATTCCCACAGCCTTGTCTGAAGTGATGGGCTGTCGCCCGTCCTGCAGGTTGTCCTTTTTCTAAAGCTATATTACTATAACATCCCATTAACAATATCAAAAAAGTTTTATCCTTAAACAATACTAACTTATGTCCAACATAATCCATTCCAATCTTTAGGAATATCTAAAATACTTCGGTCCAAGCTCATAGTATAAAGAAAATGATTACTTGAAATGTCATCAACCAATCATGTGAATACCATCATTTATCCCCCATATATCTTATTGGTCACATTCCAATCATTCAAAGGCCTAAATCAGGTATTCTCTTGAATACCCATTGAACCTTAGTGAAAACATGAATGATGTTAAAAGTTAACTCTTTCCACATACCAAAATCCTCAAAATTCTATATACTCTAACCATGATATAACTTAGTCCTTATATCAATCATGCGCTCATGAATACTGTTAAACATTTCGTTTTCTCATTTTCCCTTCATTATGCGCATATCATCTACATTCCAAAAATATCTGAATAACCTTTCATGGATACTGATAACATTAATCATACACTTTCAAAACTCAGGGAAAGACAACAGTGTAACAATCCCTAGATGTATCTTTATTCCATAGTACCATGAGATTACTTATACAACATTACACATGATAAACATGTAATCATTCTACTACATTCTTAAACCATTGACCGAGCTTCAACAATTCTTTCATCTCACATATCATTTGTAGTCTCTTCATCATCATCCACATAAATACTACCCATATGACCATACTGATTCTCTTCATGAGACTTTCCCTTAGGGAATTGGTTTGCATAATGCCCGTACATTCCACATTTAAAACATTTAACCATTGTTGATGTCGTAGAAATACCATTATCCTCATCCCTGGTGTTAACTGAACCTTTTCCTTTGCACTTACTGGCTTTGTGTCCTTCTCTTCCACACCCAAAGCATCTTCCAGTTCCTTTGAAACATTCTCCTTGATGCCTCTTCCCACATGATTTACATAGGGGAAATTGAACTTTCTTTCCTCTATGATCATCATGAAACTCCATCTTTCTCTTATTAGCCGAGTCAGGAAACTTGCCAAATTTTACTTTATTGATCATATTATGAGATTGCTGATTCGGCATAATAATGATGTTTGGACCTCCAAATCCCATTTCATTTGGTTTCTCATGAAGAATATCATTCCATTGTCCATCATATCTTCTATTATCATGAATCATCTTGTTTCTAGCCATTTTCTAAAACACGAAAAGAATAGTGTGAGAGGCAAAAATCATAATCAAGGGGGAGTAACTTCAATATCTAACATCTTTGGTTAAATTATAATATCCTTAGCGCAATTCTAGGACTATAACCTATACGTATACTTATCCTTAGGGACATCCCTAGTCATACCATAGAAATATCTCTAGGGATCTCACTAACGTTCTCACATCCTAGTTTCCAAAGATTGACTAAATCTTTCCTCTGATACTAACTGTAGAGACCCAAAGCTTGACGTACATTGACATTACATTACATTTGCGGAATACTTAGTACATAACAAAAACACACACACAAGGATCGTAATAGTTTAGGGTCTTTGGAAACTCGGAATATAATCTTCTAATCCTGGTGAAATTTCTTCAACATCTCCCATAAAGATATTATTTTTTTTATACCTAAAACCTTTCTTTATATCCTTATGTCTGATATGCTTTGTACGTATCCGAACCTCCTCTTCTTTGAAGCGCCTCTTTGAGACCTCCTCTTAGGGCACTAAAATTGGTCTTTGAGGAAGAACAGAACCTCTAGGATGTTTCTAGGGAAGTGGAGAAGAGAATTTGGCAGGGGTTGGCCGAGCTTGAAGGCTCAATGTTGTGTAAGGAAGAGAGGGAGGAGGTTCCCTTTTATAAGGGAGGAGAGGGGCACCTTTGGAATAATGAAAAATATTATTTTATTATAAAGTCATGTTCGGTTTTAAATAGATCCAAATTGATTTATTTCGAGTCTAAGGTGGGTATGGGTCGAAATCCACTCATCCAATAGGATTTAGACAAGTATAGGTTATTATTTTACCCTTATCAATTAGATTTAACTCTAAGTTAAATAATTTAACTTTTACCGTGTCATTTTGTTTTCTTACACTATATGGTTAATAAACTTACTATATCAAGAAAAAAGAACCCCAAGTTGTTTATTATTAATATATATAATCTTATTTAAGTCATTTGGCCGAACTGTAGATTTTTAGGAATAAAATAACAATTAATAAAATAATATTTGTTTTACAAACTATTTTATGTCAATTTTGACACTATTTGGTATATGATTTTTATGATATTCATAACAGAATTATAATTTCGAACCAAGTTACTTAAATCAACAATAACATGTCATATTAACCTAGAAAATTAGTGTAAGTCATAAAAAGACTCAAATGACATTTATTTGGGCATTTATAACATCAATTATGTCAATATTTCATTAATAAGACAATTACTGCATCATCTATGTGTCATAATAAATGATAATTATTTAATCCCTAAAAATTCTAAATAAATTCCTATGATGTAGATAATTGTATTATATTTCTGTAGAATATTCATGTTCGAAGTTTCATGAATTTTATCACTAGATTAAAATTATTATACTTATAAGATTTAAGAAAGTGACATGTTGTCACATTCTTTGGTTTTAATAATAATTAAATTATTTTTCATTGAAAAAATTTAATTAAATGAATATAATCAGACCCTTAGGTGATATGGGTCGACATTTAGTCATACAATAGGATTTTTACATTTGTTAGGGTAATTTTAAAATATTATATTTACCCTTAATTACCCGATTTACCTTTAACTATGGTAAATAAAATTTACCGTAGTTACTATTCATAATTCCCAAAAATAAAAAGTAGTCTATTAACATAATTTGGACATAATGATTCCAAATATGGAATCCATTTTTTAAAATTCAATACACATAAGTTGCAGAAATTAAATTAAAATTAATCTCGTTGTCGAATAAAAATGGGTTTTTGTTTAAAACATTGCAAAAGATTGAATTGATTTAACCTACGAATTCAAGGTAAAATCAATGCTAATGACATAAATTATATTAAATGGTAATAATATATTCTATTTAAACTTTAAAACCATTCAATATTATAATTTAACCACATAAGATATTACGATGAAAAAATTTGTTTTTAATTAAAATATAGTGTGTTTTTACTATTCATTAAAATGTGAAAGTTACCAGAATAATATGAAAAATTTATCCAAAGTAAATTTTTATTTATTGATTCCAAATAAGAATTCTATTTTTTCAAATTGAACTTATAAACATGTCAAAAACTATATTTAATGTGGGTGTGCCATCAAAAGGCGGCAAAACTGCATTTTTTGAAAAATACTTATTTTACCCGAAAAATTTATTTTGTTCTTATACCATGTTCTAGAAATGTGTAAGATGAATAATAATGTTATAAAATTCACAATTTAGTTAATACTATTCATAATGGCTAGTTCATGACAATATTATAATAATATAACATTGTTTATTAAAACCCAGTATTGCGTACAACACAAGCTATCGAGGAAGGTCGCGATTGCGTGTAATGCAAGCCAAGTCAGGGTTGCGTGTTGTGAAAGAATCCTTCGTTGTTTCATATAACAGAATCCAACCATATTTCATTTATACATTAAATATATATATATATATATACTCAATGTTTCTTAGAATAACTATTATCAAAATTGTGTGTAACACGATCCAAGAATAGTGTTGCGTATACTGCAAGCTAATACGGTGTTGCGTATAGCGCAAGGTAATTTTGGTGTAGAATAAAACACAATACATTAATGAAATTAAAAGAATATTTTTCATAAAATCTAGGGGTGTTACATACATTCCCTGTGTACTCATCCTACAGGGCCAAAGTACACGGCGTGTGGAAAATTACACAACATGTACCCACAAAATTTGAGATTTTCCCCCATTTTCCTTATTTTCTCAAAAACCATAAAGGAAAAAAGGAAAAGAAGAGGCTAGTACCTCAAAAATAAGAGCCTGGTTTTTACAAACATCCCCATATAAAGAATGTTTTCCCCAAATTGACCTTCCAAGGGTGGTGAAGATAAATCTCAGAACAACTCTGGACACTGATCACGTATATCGGTCTCCTGCTCCTAGGATTCGTCCTACACTCAGCCATGCTTACATAGCACCTGTATGAGAGGAACTAACTGGCCTCGAAGAACCATCGATCTCCTGTCACAATATAAAGAGAATGCTCCTCAAATGATGCATCGGCCTGTAGCTCAACCTCCTCGAGTTTAAAGACATGAGATGGGTCCATGTGATAACGGTGCAACTAAGATACATGGAAGACGTCGTGCATGTTCCGGTACCTCTGTGGTCACTGCAACCGATATGCAACTGTCCTGACTCTCTCCACATTCTCAAACGACCCCACATACCCAAGTGAAATTTTACCCTGTCTCTTGATCTTCCTGGGTCCCAACCTCGGTGAAACACGCAAGAAAACCTGATCCCCGACCACAAACTCCATGGGTCTTCTGCAGCAATCAGCATAAGATTTCATGATGAGACGGTGCAGCAACCATCTGCTTCTGAATCAACTAGACCTCCTATGAAGTGTCCTGCATGAGACGTGGTCCAAGTAAAGCTACCTTACCTACCTCCAACCATCACAAGGGTGATCGGCATAGCCTTGCATATAAAGCATCGTAATGTACCATCACAAAAGTTGCTTCAAAACTGTTATTGTAGGCAAACATGACCAGGGGTATGTGCTTCTCCCAAGATCCCCCAAAGTCCAAGATGCATGCACGCAACATGTCTCCAAGAACCTATATCATACGCTCTGACTAGCCATTGGTCTGATGGTGGCATGTTGTGCTTAAGAGGACCAGTGTACCCAGTGGCCTCTGAAAGCTCTTCCAGATACGAGACGTAAAATGGGAATCCCTATCTGAAATGATAGAATGAGGGACCCCATGAAGGCGTACTACCTCTCAGAAATACAACTTTCTGAGCTCGTCCGCACAGAAGGTCTCCTTGATCGGCAAAAAGTGAGCTACCTTTGTAAGTATGTTGACAACAACCCACACGACATCATTTCCTCGAGGTGACCTTCGCAACCTGGTCAGGAAGTCTATCGCAACATCATCCCATTTCCACTCCGTAATGGGAAACTATTGTAATAGTCCAGCTGGCTTCTAATGATCCTCTTTCACCTGCTGATTGGTTGAACATCTCGCAACAAAACAAGATACCTCCCATTTCATACCCGGCCACCAATACTGACATCTCAAGTCATGGTACATTTTGGTAACTCTGGGATGCACAGTCCAAGATGAAGCATGAAACTACCTCATTATCTCCTTGCATATGTCCCCTAGAACTCAAACTCATCCATAGACACACAGTACCTCATCATTGCCTATCATCCAACCAGGAGGAGGGTCCTCACGTTCCACTGAATCCCGTAGAACAAGGACTTCCGAATCCGATAGCTATCTCATCCTCACTCTATCCAGGAGGGTAGAAGTCATAGGTAAGGAAGAAATATTGGCATGCTCCTGACTATCGTGCCCCTCAAACTGCATCTTAGAAAATAAATCCATGAGCTGCCACTCACCGCTAGCCTCCTGCACTACCTGTAACAGAGTCCTCATACTCAGTGCATTAGCAACTATGTTACCCTTACCAGGTTTATAGGTAAGCTCAATGTCGAAGGGCTGATGGTATTCAACCCACCTTCACTGTATCATGTTCAAGTCACACTCGATAAAGATATATTTCATACTTCTGTGTTCTGTAAACACCACAAAATGTTTTTCCAGGAGATAATGTCTCCAAAATCGTAACGCATGAACCACTGTTGCCCACTAGAGATCATGCATCAGGTAATTCCTCTCATGTGGCCTCAACTGCCCAGACCTATATGCAACCACTCGATCGCCCTACACCAACACTGCTCTCAGCCCAATACCTGATGTATCACAGTAAACTGTATTTCACTTCCCCTTCCATGGATGTATCCGGACTGGGGTTGATGTCAACCTTCCCTTCAGCTCCTAAAAGGCTATCTCGCAAGCTTCTAACCAAACGAACCTCACTCCATTCTTGGTCAAACCCGTCAATAGCGCTGTTATGAAGGAGAAGTCCTGAATAAATTGAATGAAGTAACCATCCATCCCCAAGAAACTCCATATTTAAAACATGTTCTTAGGATGCTCCCATGAAACTACGGCTCTCACTTTCTCTGGGTCTACTACTACTCCTACCTCTGAGATAATATGACCCAGAAAGTGAATCTGGTCCATCCAAAAGTGTCACTTTCAGATCATAGCATAAATTTTTTGCTCTCTTAGTGTACTCATTACAATCTCAAGAGGGGTAGCATGGTCATGTTGAGTGTGAGAATACACTAAGATATCGTCCACAAAGACTACCCCAAAAGAATCCAGATAGGGGTGGAACACACGATTCATGAGAGCCATGAAAACTCATGGCACATTCGTGAGTACAAAAGACTTAACCAATAACTCATTTAGACCATATCTACTCTGAAAATATGTAAGCGGTATGTATGATGGCCTAACGTGTAACTAATGATATCTGGATATCAAGTAAATCATTGAGAACACTCGTTCTCCTTGAAGTTGATCAAAAAGATCATCAATCCTAGGTGGGGATATCAGTTCATCACCATCAATTGGTTCATCTTCCGATAATCCACACAAAGTCTAATGGTACCATTCGCCTTCTTAGCAAACAGGATAGGCGAACCCCATGGAGAAGTACAGGTTCGGATGAAACCCTTTCCCTAAAACTCCTCCAACTACCTCTTGAGCTCTTGAAACTCGTGTGTAGCCATCCTATAAGGAGGAATGGGAACCGGTGCTGCTCCTAGCACAAGCTCAATAGAGAAATCAACCTATCGCTCTGGAGGAAGACCTGTAAAGTTGTCAAGGAAGACATCCCTAAAATGATCAGCTACTGGAGGGAAATCTTTCTAACATTTTCCATGTTCATCCTGATATATTCTCGCAATCTAGGTTGTTACTCCACCTCACCCACAATGCTCGGGTCCATTTCGGATCGCCTGGACATCCCATTTTCCCTTGTATAGAAACTCTCCACCCACTAGTGACGTGAAACTCACCCTGCGATGATAGAAATCTACAAAGGCTTGAAAGGGTACCAACCAGTCCATCCCGAAAAATGACGTCATATCTCGTCATATCTAAGACATTGGGGTCCCATAGAAAATGAAACCCACCAACCTCTAGGGGAAATCACTGCACTGACACACACCTTCTGTTCTAATCCCCAACGGAGTGTCTAGCTTCATAATATCAGAAGAAGGAGAAACACAGAGCCCAATTCTCTCCACAATGTCCATAGATATAAAGCTATGTGTAGCACTCGTATCTAAAAGTACATAAGATAAAATAGAAGCTACTAGAATAGTACCTCTAATAGTGGAAGGACTGGGATCCTGCTCCTGTTGGGTCTGTTTCATTGCATATGTCTGCCCAGTGTTGTGAACCAGTGACAGACCCCTGACACCCTGAGCTGACCCGCCCTGCTATCACTGAGATCCTAGTGTCTTTATACCACAACCACGACCACCACCTCAGCCTGAATGTCCTAACGTATCCCAATTCCCGGACTAGTAAGAAGCTGCTGGCCCTGATCCTGCATAGAGAGTCTACATAGAACGCCTCTCGCTAGCCACTGGTGGAAACGCCCTGAAAAAGTGTTGTAGATGACCCATATTGCCATGAGCTTGGCACTCCACTAGGTCATGGGGACATTGAGGTCTCTTGTTCCCCTATCTACCGCACTGGTAACACATCACCAAGCCACCTGAATAACTCTTATGGCTAGTGCTACCACCATGATAGAAATCCATCTTTCTTTTCCTCTTACCGATAGAAATAATACTAGAAAACGGTCTCGAACCGCCCTGGCCTACACCAATAGCTTCCCGTAGGTTCCACTCACTAATCAATATTTGTTTCACAATAGCATGCACTGTAGGCAACCTGAAAACATTCACTAGGTCTCAGATGTCATATCGAAGCCCATCCTCAAAGTGTTGAGCCTTCAAAGCCTCATCTCCCTCCATAACAGGTGAGATGCGCTATAACTCAGTGAAGCGGGAAGAATAGTCCATCACTAACATGGAGAATTTCTCCAGATTCATGAACTCTAGAGTTCAATCTGCCCTGATCGTCTCTACAAATAAAAATTCATAGAAGACTACCTGAAAATCTTCCTACATTATATCTCTATGATTCTCTATCTGGGTGGTAACATCCGACCATCTTTTTGCAGAATTATGCAACATGTATGACAACCCTGCTTTTTATTACAACTTAAACATGCTTTATTACATAAAACTTCACATGATACAACAAAGAAGATCGAGAGGTTTAGTGTCTTTGGGGCTTAGGATCATTACATAAAATCTTTAAACTTGAAATACAACATCCTTATTGAAAACTTCCTTTACATGACCACTACATTCCTTCGTACTTATTATTGCATGGGATAACCTGAGGACATGCATAAGAAAAGGGTGAGCTATAAAGCCCAGTAAGGGAGTACATAATGAATAACATGAGGAGTAAAATACATGTTAGGCAATAGGCATATCAATAGAGCATAAGAGAGACATGAACCTAAAGGCATGATAAAGCATGATAATCATAACATGGAAATGTGGCAACAACACTTAACATTGAATTAGCATGAGCCAAGGCTCATTGCACATGGAGCATGAGTAAACCCTCATTGCACTTGAAGCACGAGTAAACCCTTGTTGCACTTGAATTAGCATGAGTAAACACTCATTTCACATGACGTATCATGATACTATACTTTACCCAATGCATTGGAGCGCTATAAAGGGCGCACCCTTCTTAAACATTTCATTTCATGCATAAGTGTTCCACATGGATCATAAAACATGGATTCATAAAACATAATCTTTTATTCCACGATAAAGGAATGTGGAATTCATACATGAAACTTTACAATCAATAAGTAAATGTGCATAAAGGTGAATACCCTTGATGGAGAAATGGGCATGGTATTCACTACACAATGAAATTGGCTTAGAAAATCGGTGTGATTTCGGCAGCGTAACGGCGTGACATAAGAATTCATAAAAAAGGATGATGAGAGAGAAAGGGGTTCCTCATCATATTTAAATGTAATGGACAGTAAGAAGGTCATATAGATACATGTACCAACAATTGAAAAGGAATTTAGATTCATGATACAAAAGTATTGCTTGAATATAAAAGAGGAGAAAAAGGTTCCTTTCGGAATTTCGGCATAGTAACGGGTGTACATGGGAGGCATTTAATGAGAGATAAAGGGGTCTCCCATCATTCAAACAATAAGAGGGCAGTATGGGAGAGGTGCGAAACCATACCCCAACATTCATAAATGAAATTAAAAGGGCAATACAACTTAAGGAAAATTGACAAAAATGAGAAAGGAAGAAAAACCCTTACTTGGAAGTGTGCTTCCAAAGGCTAGAGAGAGGCTTGTGAGAGGCTTCTTGGGAGCTTGGGTCACCTTGAGTGGATTCTAGAGAGAGTAGGGCAGAGGTTGGACGAACTTCAAGGGCTTTTAGTGAGGAGGAAGTGGGAGCTTTGGTGGGTTTATATAGGAAAGGTGAGAGAATTCTTTATTATTTAGGTTTGGGACCCCTTATATTAAAATAATCCAAACCACAAACCATCCCATGGTATTTTCCCATGGTTTCTGGAAAAGGAAAGAGGAAAACAATATTTTACAAGGCCAAGGTCCGAACGTATTAAAAAATTAGGGTTGCTTATGTGGAGGTGAGTCACACTCCCATGGAAATTAATTTAAAAAGGCAAAGTGTTGAATAAGTCTTGAGGGCTCCATTAATGCTTTGAAACATGATTAAAACAAACCCAAAACCTCATTATTTTAATGATAAAACACATATTGGCCGAACATAAGGATTATGGTATTTTATTACATCACCATTGGGTCATTATGATGTCATAAAACACATTATATATTTAATTGGTATTTAATTTTTACCCAAAACTTTGACTGTCTCAGAAAATTATGAAAAATTCACCGTTGGATAATTTCGACGTCCTGATTCCAAAAATAATATTTATTTTATCTAAATAATTTTCTAAATATGTTAATTTTCACTTTTAAAATAAAAACCGACATTTATAAAAAATTCACGGGTTTTGACAGAAATGGCTTTCAAACCTTAATAAAAATCATAATTGCATTCATAAAATTATAAGATCATTTATATTTAATAAAAATTAATTTAATATTAATAATAATATTTTATTAAAATATTATTTAATTCAAAAATCCTCTAATTTAATAAAATATAATTCTTAATTAAATAATAACAAAAAACATCATTTGTACTTTAAAAACTAATTTCAATGCATCAAAAATGACTAGAAATTATATTCATTATTATATACAAAAAAAATGTACATGAACATGGTGCTACTTATTTGTTACATAACCCCTTAAAATAGCCGCATAAGACCTAAGGGTATGGTGTGCGATGGTGACAGACTCTTGGGGTTGCTCGGATAACATTGCTCGAGTGGTAATCTCTATCAACTTCCATTTTTCCCGTAGACGATCACGTTTGAGCTTGACTTGATGAAGCTCAGCTTGGGATTGGTCAAGGGCAAAGCCCAAAGACGCCACCTCCTTTCTGAGCTCCGACAAATGGGCTTCGTAAGGGGCAATTCTACTGGATGAGGCCATCGCTTCCTTTGTCTGAGTAGAAAATTGGTTTGTTAAGGCCTTATATTTAAACTACCCAGATGATCACTGTTCAACGGCTATAAAAGTAATGGTCACAAATCTTAACGTTAAACTAAAGATGATTACATCTTATAAAAACATTTTTTTTTCTTAAAGAAACATTTAACTGGATCAAGAGGGATTTTCCATTAATGAAATTTTGGGTCGTTACAACATTCCCCCCTTAAGAAATTTCGCCCTCGAAATTTTCTTTTTCCCACACTAAAACAAATGTGGGTAACTTAGCTTCATCATATCCTCCGACTCCCAAGTTTCTTCTTCAAACTTGTGGTTTCTCCACAACACCTTGACGAGGGGCATTGTCTTATTTCGTAGAACTTTTTCTCTACGATCCAAGATCTTCACTGGTTGCTCCTCATAAGAAAGATCGTCTTCTAATTGTACCACCTCAGAAGAGAGTACATGTGAAGGGTTTGGTATGTACTTCCTTAAGAGGGATACATGGAAGACATCATGCACCTTGGCCATAGTAGGTGGAAGTGCTAGTCGATAGGCCACAGCCCCAACACGATCAAGAATCTCGAAGGGGCCGATGTACCTTGGACTTAACTTCCCTTTCTTTCCAAACCTCATGACCTTCTTCCACGGAGATATGCGTAAAAACACCATGTCTCCGACTTTAAACTCAAGGTCTCATCGACGATTATCTGCATAACTCTTCTGTCGACTTTGGGCTGCCTTGATATGCTGTTGAATGGTTTTCACCTTCTCCACCATTTCTTCGACCATTTCTGGTCCAAGCAGCTTACGTTCACCGACCTCATCCCAACATGCCGGTGTTCTGCACCTTTTCCCATATAGGGCTTCATATGGTTCCATTTGGATGCTCGAGTGGAAACTATTATTATAAGAGAACTCAACTAGAGGAAGATGTTGATCCCATCCTCCTTTAAAGTCCATTGAGCACGCTCTCATCATATCCTCAAGTGTTTGGATAGTCCGCTCGGATTGGCCATCAGTTTGAGGATGATAGGCCGTACTGAAGTTCAGTTCAGTATTCAGAGCATGTTGAAGACTCTTCCAAAACTTAGAGGTAAATCTTGGATCTCGGTCAGACACAATAGATAGTGGTACTCCATGCAACCGTACCACTTCCCTGATATATATCTGTGCCAGTTGATCCAAAGAGAAATCCTCTCGAATAGCAATGAAGTGTGCAGTCTTTGTAAGACGATCCACAATAACCCAGATTGCATTGTTGCTTTTGGATGTCCTTGGAAGTCCAGTGACGAAGTCCATAGTGATGTTCTCCCATTTCCATTCTGGTATGGGCAATGGTTGCATCATCCCCTTAGACTTCTGCCTCTCTGCCTTCACTTGATGACACACCAGGCACATTGATGTATATTCAGCGATCTCCTTCTTCATATTATCCCACCAAAAGTTTTCTCGGAGATCTCGATACATCATTGTGCTCCCTGGGTGAATAGAGAAATTTGAACTATGTGAATCATCCAAAAGTTCCTTCTTCAGCTCCGAACTTGATGGGACACATTGTCTTTTCCCAAACCGCACAATTCCTTCTTCATTAACATTAAACTCTGAGGATTTTCCCTTTTTGATAGCTTCCACTTTTTCTTGGATTCTCGCATCATCCTTTTGAGCATCCTTTAACCTTTCCAAAAGAGATGGTTGAGCAATCATTTGTGAAAGGATTGATGATGTTCCCTTCTTTATGATTCCCACGTCCATCTTCATCAAGTCTAAGAAGATTGGATCCTTCTCAATTCTCATCATTGATAGAATTGTTAGATCCTTTCTACATAGGGCATCCGCCACCTTGTTCACCTTCCCAGGGTGGTAATGTATTGAACAGTCATAATCCTTTATGAGCTCTATCCATCTTCTCTGGCGCATATTAAGCTCTTTCTGTGTGAATATATATTTAAGACTCTTGTGGTCAGTATATATCTCACATTTCTCTCCATAGAGATAATGCCGCCAGATTTTCAAGGCAAAGATTACTGCCGCCAACTCCAGATCATGTGTTGGATAGTTTCACTCATGGATTTTCAACTGTCTTGAGGCATAGGATATCACTTTATCATTCTGCATCAGCACACATCCTAAGACCTTCTTCGAAGCATCACTGAATACCACAAAAATCTCCCCACTTGTGGGTAAAGTGAGCACAGGTGCAGTGATAAGCCTCCTTTTCAACTCCTTGAAGCTTTCTTCGCATTCATCACTCCAAGAAAACTTTACTCCCTTTCGAGTTAGCTTGGTAAGAGGGTTGGAAAATTGTGAGAAGTTTCTCACAAATCGTCGATAATATCCAGCTAACCCCAAGAAGCTACGGATATCAGTTACCGATGTTGGCCTCGGCCATCCCTCAATTGCATCTGTTTTGGAGGGGTCCACAGATATCCCATTGCTTGTGATGATATGGCCCAAGAATGAGACCTCCTTCAACCAGAACTCACACTTGATGTACTTGGCATAGAGCTTCTCCATGCGCAAAGTCTCCAGTACAGTTCTTAAATGCTCCTCATGGTCCTCCTTGGTAATGGAGTATATTAGAATATCATCTATAAAGACTACCAAAAATTTATCTAGGTAATCTCTAAAGACTCTATTCATCAAGTCCATGAATATTGCTGGAGCATTGGTGAGTCCAAAAGTCATTACTATGAATTCATTGTGCCCGTACCTTGTACGAAAAGCAGTCTTGGGGATATCTTCCTTCTTCACCCTTACTTGATAATATCCCAACCGCAAGTCGACCTTGGAGAAGTATTGTGCTCCACGCAGCTGATCAAACAAGTCATCGATTCTTGGGAGAGGATACTTGTTCTTTATCGTGATTTTGTTAAGTTCACGATAATCGATGCAAAGCCGCATTGACCCATCCTTCTTCTTGACGAAGGGGACTGGTGCACCCCATGGTGATGCACTTGGGCGTATAAACCCTTTATCCAGATTCTCCTGTAGTTGTTTCTTCAGTTCTTCAAGCTCAACCACAGCCATCCTATATGGAGTCTTGGATATTGGTAGCGCCCCAGTTATAAGTTCAATTGAGAACTCAACATCTCTTCTTGGAGGAAGACCAGGAAGTTCCTCGGGAAATACTTCAGCGAATTCCCTCATAATAGGCATTTCTTCAAGGGTGGTTTCTTCCTTGGACTCAATCATATGAGCCAGATATGCGTGCTCATAAGGCAGTAATATCCATGCTTGAGATGATGGAGCTAAAGGAGATTCATCTTCCTCCTGACACTTGTAAAGAATCGGGGGTCGATTCACCATATGGAGTGTGATTTCCCTCTCCCGACAATTTATGTTGGCTCTATATAAGGAAAGCCAATCCATGCCAAGAATTGCATCAAATTCCACCAAAGGGAGTATGACGAGGTTCGCCGGGAAATTCAATCCACAGATTATAACAGGGGAGGACTTATACTCATGGGATGCAATGATTTCCCCATTTTCCGTACTCACCGACATCTTTACTTCCATGATTTGTGGTGGTGCAGGGATTGTTCTACTAAACTTTTGAGATATAAAAGAATGTGTAGAACCTGAATCAAAAAGTACGTTCGCTATTCTTGAATGAATAACTAGTGTACCTGTCACCACTTCGTTGTCGGGGTTCACTTCGGCAGAAGTGATGGCAAAAGCTCTTCCTTGCTGTCTTGGAGGTTGTTGATTGCCTCCGATAACCCTTGGATTAGGGCACTGATTCGCAAAATGACCCGGTTCTTTGCATTTGAAGCATTGAACAACGCATTGAGGTTCGAACGGAGTGTTCCTCCCCTCCGTCGCAGCTGCGGGTCCTTCTTGCTGACAGTTAACAGCTAGGTGCCCTTCTCTTCCACACTTGAAGCATTTTCTTGTCCCCCTAAGGCAATTTCTAGGGTGCTTCTTTCCACACTTTTGGCAAGTGGGGTGCTGTAATTTCTTAGCGCCGTTGGATTTATCCATCGGACCACCAGCATTGAAGTCCACCTTCCGCTTCTTGTCCCCATGATACCCCTATGATTCTACGATCTCCATTTCAACCTTGAGGGCACATCGGACAATTTCCTCATAGCTGTCGAAGTCACGGATCGCTAATGCTTTCCGCAAGCTAGGCTTCAGCCCACCAAAGAAGCGGTCAACCTTGCATTCGGGGGTAACGACAAAGCCAGAAGCGTATCGTGCAAGCCTTGTGAAGTTTGCCTCGTACGCTCCCAAAGATTCCTCATCTTTCTTCTTGAGGGAAAGGAAGTCCCCTTCCATCTTAAGACGGAGGGTGCATGGAAAATATTTATCGAAAAACATCTTCCGGAATACCTTCCATTCCAAAGCCTCGATCTCCTCCTCAGGCTTCGTATTTTTGATCAACGTCCACCATTGATCAGCTTCACCCTCTATACGATAAGCCGCCAGGAGAACCTTCTCTTTTTCAGAGCATTGGAGGATGGAGAATATCTTTTCAATGGAGTTGATCCATTGTTCAGCAATCGTGGGATCGGATGATCCACTAAAAGTAGGAGGCCTTTGTCTCATAAAGCTTTCAATAACGACTTGTTCTTTCTTAGGGGGGGTTGAACGTTCCTCTTGACCAGTGTTTCTATTCAAAACTTGAGTTAGCTGAGAGAGAAGCGTGACAAAGTTCGCAATTCCCGCTCCCATTGGATTGGGCATCTCATAAGTACAATCATCACACTGATCTTCACAACGGTTGTTAGCCCGAGTTCTCCTATTACTGGCCATTGGCTGGAATAAAAGGAAAGTTAGGGGTAACACATAAAGGGTAATCCAAAGACAAATGTTGATGACTTATAAATAAACTTTAATCTCTTTAACTCATGAGTCTATAGGATTCAATCCAGGCTTTTCATGATCTTCCTTCTAACATATATCCTTTGGGGCATTTTTCCCTTAATAAGGGTTCATAATAAGATTGTGAATTTATCAAAACATATCCCCCGGGAGTGTCGTAACCAAGAGTGCAGCAAGGCCCGTTGTCGTGCACCAGTTCCTGTTCGAGTCTAGCTCAAAGCGGTGTTTTCGGGTTTTACCCCTAGGATACATCTGTGCCAGAGCCGCCTCTACCTGCTCGTATCCAGACATGGATGTATTTGTTTGATAAACCACTTACTTAGTATTTACCAAAACTTAGGGATGTTTTTATTATGATTAGTCTTGTATCTAAGGCCTTACTAGGGTTTCCTAATCCCAAAAATAACTAAACCTATCCTCTGATACCAACTATGACAACCCTGCTTTTTATTACAACTTAAACATGCTTTATTACATAAAACTTCACATGATACAACAAAGAAGATCGAGAGGTTTAGTGTCTTTGGGGCTTAGGATCATTACATAAAATCTTTAAACTTGAAATACAACATCCTTATTGAAAACTTCCTTTACATGACCACTACATTCCTTCGTTCTTAGCATTGCATGGGATAACCTGAGGACATGCATAAGAAAAGGGTGAGCTATAAAGCCCAGTAAGGGAGTACATAATGAATAACATGAGGAGTAAAATACATGTTAGGCAATAGGCATATCAATAGAGCATAAGAGAGACATGAACATAAAGGCATGATAAAGCATGATAATCATGACATGGAAATGTGGCAACAACACTTAACATTGAATTAGCATGAGCCAAGGCTCATTGCACATGGAGCATGAGTAAACCCTCATTGCACTTGAAGCACGAGTAAACCCTCGTTGCACTTGAATTAGAATGAGTAAACAATCATTGCACATGACGTATCATGATACTATACTTTACCCAATGCATTGGAGCGCTATAAAGGGCGCACCCTTCTTAAACATTTCATTTCATGCATAAGTGTGCCACATGGATCATAAAACATGGATTCATAAAACATAATCATTTATTCCACGATAATGGAATGTGGAATTCATACATGAAACTTTAAAATCAATAAGTAAATGTGCATAAAGGTGAATACCCTTGATGGATAAATAGGCATGGTATTCACTACACAATGAAATTGGCTTAGAAAATCGGTGTGATTTCGGCAGCGTAACGGCGTGACATAAGAATTCATAAAAAAGGATGATGAGAGAGAAAGGGGTTCCTCATCATATTTACATGTAATGTACAGTAATAAGTTCATATAGATACATGTACCAACAATTGAAAAGGAATTTAGATTCATGATACAAAAGTATTGCTTGAATATAAAAGAGGAGAAAAAGGTTCCTTTCGGAATTTCGGCATAGTAATGGGTGTACATGGGAGGCATTTAATGAGAGAGAAAGGGGTCTCCCATCATTCAAACAATAAGAGGGCGGTATGGGAGAGGTGCGAAACCATACCCCAACATTCATAAATGAAATTAAAAGGGCAATACAACTTAAAGAAAATTGACAAAAATGAGAAAGGAAGAAAAACCCTTACTTGGAAGTGTGCTTCCAAAGGCTAGAGAGAGGCTTGTGAGAGGCTTCTTGGGAGCTTGGGGCACCTTGAGAGGATTCTAGAGAGAGTAGGGCAGAGTTTGGTCGAACTTCAAGGGCTTTGAGTGATGAGGAAGTGGGAGCTTGGGTGGGTTTATATAGGAAAGGTGAGAGAAATCTTTATTATTTAGGTTTGGGACCCCTTATATTAAAATAATCCAAACCACAAACCATCCCATGGTATTTGCCCATGGTTTCTGGAAAAGGAAAGAGAAAAACAATATTTTACAAGGCCAAGGTCCGAACGTATTAAAAAATTAGGGTTGCTTATGTGTAGGTGAGTCACACTCCCATGGATATTAATTTAAAAAGGCAAAGTGTTGAATAAGTCTTGAGGGCTCCATTAATGCTTTGAAAAGTGAGTCAAAAAAACCCTAAACCTCATTATTTTAATGATAAAACACATATTGGCCGAACATAAGGATTATGGTATTTTATAAAATCACCATTGGGTCATTATGATGTCATAAAACACATTATATATTTAAATGGTATTTAATTTTTACCCAAAAATTTGACTGTCTCAGAAAATTATGAAAAATTCACCGTTGGATAATTTCGACGTCCTGATTCCAAAAATAATATTTATTTTATCTAAATAATTTTCTAAATATGTGATTTTTCGCTTTTAAAATAAAAACCGACAATTATAAAAAAATCACGGGTTTTGACAGAAATGGCTTTCAAACCTTAATAAAAATTTTAATTGCATTCATAAAATTATAAGATCATTTATATTTAATAAAAATTAATTTAATATTAATAATAAGATTTTATTAAAATATTATTTAATTCAAAAATCCTTTAATTTAATAAAATATAATTCTTAATTAAATAATAACTAAAAACATCATTTGTACTTTAAAAACTAATTACAATGCATCAAAAATGACTAGAAATTATATTCATTATTATATAAAAAAAATTATGTACATGAACATGGTGCTACTTATTTTTTACATAACCCCTTAAAATAGCCGCATAAGACCTAAGGGTAAGGTGTGCGATGGTGACAGACTCTTGGGGTTGCTCGGATAACATTGCTCGAGTGGTAATCTCTATCAACTACCATTTTTTCCGTAGACGATCACGTTCGAGCTTGACTTGATGAAGCTCAGCTTGGGCTTGGTCAAGGGAAAAGCCCAAAGACGCCACCTCCTTTCCGAGCTCCGATAAATGGTCTTCGTAAGGGGCAATTCTACTGGATGAGGCCATCGCTTCCTTTGTCTGAGTATAAAATTGGTTTGTTAAAGCCTTATATTTAAACTACCCAGATGATCACTGTTCAACGGCTATAAAAGTAACGGCCACAAATCTTAAGGTTAAACTAAAGAAGTTTACATCTTATAAAAACATTTTTTTTTCATAAAGAAACATTTAACTGGATCAAGAGGGATTTTCCACTAATGAAATTTTGGGTCGTTACAACATGTATGTAGCAAGCTTGACCCTCTGCCCTAGAGGCGTCTCTAGATGCTTGGAGATAGTCTGCAAAGAACCCAACCAAGACTTATCATCCTATAGTCCATCGTGCCCTTAAAAATTAGGTGGATGCTTCTGCTGGAATATACGCGTCAGCTCTGCCATAGATGTGGCAGCCGGTGGTGCTCCCTGGAATATCTGTATAAACTGCATGAAGCCTTCACGGAACTGCACCTCTGCGCCTGTGTTTGGTATAACGGTTGGCGCCACATCTGGCTCTCCTGGTGGATCCGTTGGTAGCCCATGGTCTACCATCTCTAGAGAATACTCGTTGCCACTCTCCTAGAAAACAACGCGTGGTCATCTTGGAGGCATGACTCTACAAGGTCAAATACACGCCTTAGATTAATATCTTCAAGGACTGAAAATAAGGAGTGTAATAAGGTAAATTGAGAATGAAAAAATTCATGTTTTACAGAACAATACTACACAATGTGTATAATAAATACATGGTTTTTTCCTTCAAGTCTTTCACATGGGTGTGTACTTCTGCCAAAACTGGTCGTGTAACACCCCAAACACACAGTGTGTTGTCCACACACATGGCGTGTACTTAAATTTTCTTCCCATTCCCGAGTCCTTCTACATGGCTTAGCCACACCAATCTCCTTTAAACGATACTGCACGACGATTATAATATATACACGGGGTGTTTGGGTTAGATTCCAACTGCCTGTGTTGTTAGTGACATGGTCAGCTACTCAGCTGACCCTACACGACGTGTTACACCTACACACGGCATGTACACCACCACGTTTCCTAGCCACATGGCCAAGTCCACACGGCCTCACACCAGTCAATTTTACATGGCATTTTCCTTAGGTACATGGCGTGTTTAAGAAGAGGTAACATTGACCCGTGTTTGTTAGTTACATGGCCGGATCCCCAGGTCCAATGACACGGTGTGTTCTTCATTTACATGATGTGTATAAGCTCAGATTTTTCTGACCATGTTGTTAGTTACATGGCGGACACAGGGTCAAAACAACACGGTGTGTACAGTCAGTACATGGCGTGTGTCCTTAATGTTCCATTACATCGTGTCTCTTCCCACACGACCTATGACATGGGTAGCAACTACACGACGTGTACATAGGGTACACAACATGTACTTAATTTTTTTCCACTTCTTCCCAAAAAATAGTACATGGCGTGTAGTCATAAGTACACGGCATGTATTATGGGTTTTTCGGGACATTAAGCCTCAGAAACTACTCTGGAGCCCAGAAAAACACTAAACGAACACCAAAGTGCCAAATTATGATCCGTGAGGACCCAGACTCCCCGAGAATCAAAGCATGACATCTTATACATGTTATAAACAAGTTAAACCATTAATTATCCACCAAATTTCAGTCAATGAGGGCCCATTCTTCTCAAGAACCAATTTTTGGCGTTCATTCCACAAAACCAAACATAATAATACCCTATCAAATAGTTGGTATTTTATTAAGGCATCTATCACAATATCATGATTTTACTAGCACAATATCTATCACAACAACATACAATTTGTAATCCACCTATATGGTATGGAAACTATGCATGTCATGTGATTCTAACATGTGCCTAAATGATGCATATGATGGAATACCCTAATCTCATTGGGTTGAAACTAAATAGAACCCATGTAAAAAAAAATAAACAGCACACAAAAAGTGTGTCACCCAATGTTTAAAATCAAATCAATTGTAATAATCATAAATATAAAATCACAAGTTAACTTGAGGCAATCCGGCCTTTACCTGTACGTAGGGTAGCTACTTTTAGGCACATTTATTACCAAATCCTTTAGCAATCTATCTCTTTCCATCATCCCCAAATAATAAAATAACTCAGAGAAAAGAAAAAGACCCTTTGATACAACTTTGTAACATCCCAGATCTGGGTACCACTCAACGGGTGCCCCGAACCCAGTTTGTCACATGACCTCATGCGCATTTCCCCAAACGCCAGAGGTTGATAACTAGCAGTGGGGGCCTAGGTCTGATAGTGGGGAAACTATGCCCTCATTTTTCAAAGTGTAGCACATCGGAAATAGATATAAACATACAAAAGCGGAAGTTGTAAACAAGACCCCACTGAAATGGATAACAGTACAGAAGTAAAATATAAAAATAGTCATATATATATATATATATGATGATGCATTATGTATCTTAGTCTAGGAAAGCAGCAAAAATGGGATACACTGCAATCTAGAATAATCCCATATAAAGTATAAGTACAATAAAGGAAAACAAAATAGTGCAAGAGGAACTTAGCCGCATCGCGAGCCTAAGGTCAGTCCCATGCTCTCCCACTCCTCGGCAACAATCAAGTACCTGGATAGAGACTCTTTCCCTTATCAACACCTGCAGCAATATAATCTGTTTGGTCTGAAGACATGACCCAAACAGGATGTGAGAAATAAATCCAAATAGGAAACCACAAAAGGCCCATTCCCAACTGTCAGTGAATTTGTGCAACAACAGTGCGCAATAATGAAAATGCAGTAAACTAAGAAGTACTCAAAAGAAGCTACTAATACTAGTTATATTTCAATTTTATTAATTATTTCTCAATTCAATATAACTGAATAATATGTTCTTGAGAATCATCCTCAGTCGGAAATATCTTATACAGTGCTGCAGAAAAAACCACAACAGTCCATCTAACAAGTAGAAGGTAAAACAATACCAATCCAATGGTTTATCTTGGCAGGTATAACAACCACTATAGTGAATATTCAAATGTAATTTTCCCTCAGGCTAAACAGTATTTTTCCCTCAGGATAATTAGAACTTTCCCTCATGCCAAATAGAAACAAAACCCTCAGGTATCTACCCTTAGGCATAATGAGTATTACCCTCATGCTTATGATATATTTTCCTCAAGCAGAAAAGCTACTACCCTCATGAATAAGAACGTTTCCCTTAGGTGAATCAATACCTTGACCTATGGCTAAAAAATACACTTCCCTCATGCTAAGAAAGCAAACAGGCCGATCCCAACACATAAGCAAGCAATTATACACATTTTTTTCCAAGAAAACTCAAGCATGATAGAATCACGACATACACTCAGGTATCCTGGCCAAATGGCTAAACAAGGGAAACGCACCCACGGGGTGGACCTGGATCCAAGTAATGATCCCAAACAGCAGTTGTACATATTCATTAAATTGCATACACAATTCATGGTATTTAATTAATCAAGTCCTCTATCATACGACACCCCAATCATGGGCGCGTAGCGCAATGGTACACAAAAACAACATGACAGTTGGAATTAAACATCAGACCACCTTCCACTATCTCATCTGATTGATATACACGAACGACGCCTTCTGAAATATTCGAGAAAAACATAGATCTAGGAAAAATGATAACCCATTCTAACAAAAATAACTTCCCCTCAGAAAATAATTGGTATGAAAAATCCAAGGAGAAGGAAGGTCTTACCTACACGGTTCAAACAAGATCGACGGTGGAAGAAACAGATTCCCAACGTGCGATCGGGACCTCCTCCAAGCTTCGGCCTCTCCTCCCAAGGCTCCAAATGAGTTCTATGCTTACACTATCTAAAGAGGAGGATACTGTCCCTTTTAAGAAAAAAAACAAACTACATGGTGTGTACACTCAAGTACACGACATGTACTTTTCATCATTTAACTATTCCTCTGGTGACTACTTTTCACCACTACACTATTCAACTGTCGACATGAGTACACGGTGTGTATTTCTGAGTATAAAGCATGTACTATCACTCCGCTGGAGGCTACTCCCACTGCCTTATTGTTCACCTATCGACTGATTACATGTCGTGTTTATACTAAGTACACGGCGTGTAGTCATTTTGTACACCCTTCATCGCCGACAGGCCTACACACACTCGGTACTCATCCCATACGTCCAAAGTACTGGGTGTGTGGAAAAGTACATGGAGTGTACCCACAAATTTGGGATTCCCCCCTCCTTTTCCTCGTTTTCTCAAAAACCTTAATGGAAAAAGGAAAAAAGAAACCAATACCTCCAAAATAAGAACCGGGTTCTTAAAAACCTCATTTTCAAATTTTATATAATAGGTTTCTATAATACTAACTATGGTTACCTAATACTTTTTCACATTTTGCGACATGGTTTCTAAAAACAAATAAGCAATAACACGACATAGAGATCATAAAGGCCTAGTGTATTTAGAAGACTAGGATCGTAATACATCAAATGAAGCAAAAACATGGAATCCATAATTTATTCGTCGTATTGAACTAATAATATCTATTTGATATCCTAAAAGTGAAAGGTATTTCATGAATAATACATGAAATGAAGTGGTGAGATAAAAATCTCTTTATGTGAATAAAAATGATAAGGAAACATAGCATGTGAGTCAAAGGTATAACAACATATCATAAAAGAGAAGGTACATGAGTAATCAAATCGGGAAATAATATAAAGATAATTGTATCATAAGGTCATGGAAACATAGTTAATTGGATATAAAATACAATATGATATAAGAATTAATCAATTCTAATATCAATGAAAACATCACATGGTTGAGAGAGTCCCATATAAATTATGTTCACTCAGTAATCACATACGTGATGTCTACTGAGACTAAAACAATACCCAATGAATTGTAGTGATATATAATTTAGGGCCCTCAGATCACATTCTTTTTATTGACATGAATATACAGGCCACATAGGTATAACAATCATAAGGAATAAACATAATAATTACCCATATAAAGAAATGGGATGATATTATTATCCCATAATATAATCAAAAAGGTTTCCTTAAAGTCGGAATTTGAGAGATGGCCAAATGGAATTATTACCTCATAAATTAAAGGGAGAATGATATTGGAATAAATGTGAGAGACATATATATTAAATTTTTAATAGTTTTATAATTTTAAAGAGGGACAAATTAAGTTAGAGATACAATTGTTATAAATGATGAAAAAGAGGGGTTATGAAGATCCTTTACCTCGAGCCCGATCTGTCTCTATGTTCTTTATCTTTAGAAAAAATAAAATAATCATAATGTTATGCGAGAATAAGAACATTTTTTATGATTATAATTATATTTTATTTTATATGTTACCAAATATTATTAAATTACATTACCAATTAATTTCACATTAGACATTTTGACAATAAACAGATCATATATCCAAAATCAAATTTGTAAGTTAACTAGGGTAAAATAGAATATTTTTTAATTATATCAAAAATGGTAATAATGAAATAATTATAATATTGGTAAATAAAATATAATTTTAAAACCTACCATGAAATATTGATATCAAAAATGAATTGTGTTACAGTCTTGGAGATGGTAGGTCATAGGAACGCATGAATAACAGGTCCATTTTTTGAAGATTATGACGGAATAAAGGTAAGTGTTATTTTATCCTCAAATTAAGATATTTATATTAGAAATATCATATTAATTCTTCAAATACCCTTACACATACATTCCATGTGATGTGGTAATAAAACAAATCAGATCGCTTTGTGATGTGGTAGTCTGGCATACACACGAACGACGTTATCATTTATTCAATGAATGGTAAGGTAAGAAATTAAATGAAATATTTCATATAAAAATTAATTAATATTTTATTTATATAATTTATCAACATCAAATTAAAAATTACTAACTTTCTTGTAAATTTTAACTGAAAATAGAATCACAATACTTTGTGCGACTGTATTCTGCTCTACACCCGAGCAACGTTATCACCATCTCTAATGAATGGAATATAAAAATGTATTTGTAATATTACAAATAATTTAGTATAATTTTTTCATAAATATATTATATAAAAAATATCATTGTATCCTACTTTAAAAAGTGGTGATGAAAAATGAATTACATTGATTTTGGAGGTGGTAGTCCTCTATACACACAATCAATGATTTCATTACCCAGTTAAGGGAGGAGGAGATTATTATAGGTCATGAACTAAAAATATAATATTATAAATTTATTTAATATACACAGGTTTTTATTGCAACATGTGTTAATAATATTTTATGGATTCAGAAGAATAAATGATATAAACTATTTGTTCAAGGAGATTGCCTCTTCTTGAGACAACATCATAATTATTGCACCAAAAACCATTATAGGTTCAATTAATTAATATAAAAAAGGAAACTATTAAGTATTTTGTGGTGTATGAATGTTATTTGGTCAGTTAGTGGGTGAATAAATGGGTTTTTTTATATGTTAAGAGTATCTGAGATGGTGGCCATTCATAAGTGTGGGAGAGAACAGGAGATAGAATATTTGAATAGAAAATATTCCACCCAATGTTTTCTATTTTAAAAACAATAAGAAACTTACCATATTTAAACCACATAATATATGAGGTATAAATGTGACCAAAAATTGGAATTATTATTGTTTTGGGTCATTTTATACCTTACCTTATTAGTTTAGACCCTAGTAAACCCCTTATTTCATAAACCTCAGTAATTAATTTAAAATGTTTCTACTATTAATTATGATCAAAATTAATTTCATAAAAATAGATAATATAAATTATTCTAATTCAAATTTTCAAAACTAAAGATAAAAAATTGGATAAATGTAATTAAAAATTAAACCCATAGATGTGTGGGAGAAACAATTTTTCAAGAATTACATATTATATGGAAAAGATGATCTCATATTAACTATATAAAAACTAATAATAAATAAATGATTTAATATTCAAAGTTATAATTTTATAATATATACATCTCATTAGGGGTTATTTTAGATACTTAAAATGGAGAAACATTATGAACATTAAAACGGTTTTTTGAAAAAGTGTTTTAAATTGTAACAGTTACCATATACTAAAATATACTGTAAAAATTATTTAAATGAAATTATTTGGAATAAATAAATCTAAATAATAATTTATTTCATTATAAAAAAAATTAATATAATTATTGTAGTTCATTTATTAAAAATAAATGACAATTTTATAAAAATGTTACTTCTTTACTATTCAAAGAAAAATTAATATCTTCAGAAAAATCCTAAAATTTAACTATAATTTTCAATTTATATGATAAATTAATATATTATTTTAAAATTTTTAAATAAATTTTATAAAATCAGTAAGTTTCAATTTTAAATTATGTGCACATAGCGCAACTACACCACCTATTTGAAAAATATAGTTTTAAAAAAACATTTCATTTTTTCAAATGGTTTTAATTTTACTTATAATTGGCTTATAACCATAGAATTTATTTTATACATGGGTAAAAAATATATTTTTCATAAGTTAGTTATTCATAATAATACATTCGAATTTAATGGCTAGGTTATAATGGTATACTATATTACAATTCATTTATATTCTGTGTTTTGTGTTCCACAATCTATGAAATAGATAAAACTTATTTATAATGAACTATATTATAAGGTCTCATGGTGTTAAATTATCATCCATTATTGGTTTTTTCATATATTCTTTCTAACATTATGTTCCTCTTTTAAAATCATAGGGTGTTACAATTTCTTCATTATATTCAATCTGCCTCATTAAAATGTAATGGTAAAATTAAGAAGTTCGATTTTGTTTCCATATGATGATGTTATCTAGGATACCTAATTTTTTTTTGAAACTCCATTTAAATTATATGTTATGTATCTGTGTTATAGAAATTATTTATTCAATTTTAATGGTATTTTATGCCAAATCAATATTTTATAAATAATATTAATATATATAAATTCAAAATTAGGGTGTGAATTAAATAATCTTATTCATTAAAAAAATTATGAAAGATAAAATGAATTTAGAATTATTTATTTGGATTTGATGGAATATATCAAGATTTAACGACCTATATAAAGGAATCATAGAGTTATCTTATTACTTTTATGTGATAATATAAGTTTTTTTCTGAAGGATATATTATCAATAATATGAGATGTTGTGCGTAGTTCATGACTCCTTGGATTCGATAAACTTTTTGAGAAACATATGAATAATAATTTTTTCTCTACTGAAAACTTTTATATATAAAAATTTGATAAAATATGAGGGATTTTATCACACCACCACAAGTGAAATATTTTAAAGAATAAACTCTCTTTTTAATAATTATTCCAAATAAGAATATAATATATTATATATATACAATGAGTAATATTTTAAGTAGTCATAATATCTTAAAGATAATTATTTCCAAAAAGAAATTAGTTTTTGAATCATTGAAATATATTTTTTAGATAATTAATTCTCAAAGAGACTATTGGGATGATAATTGTACTTATATAATATTAAATTTCAATAAATAAAGAATTATACCAATAAAAAATGAATGTTAATTTATATATTATACTTTTAAGGTATGTTAGTAAAAGTTTAATGTAATGATTTTTATTTTTAAAAAAAATATTTCATGGATATATTTTGATGAAAACAGATTCAATAATGGTGAGCATAATAAATTTAGAATAGTTTTTAAATAGTGAAATAAAATTTCTAACATCATAATGTTGGATATTATGAATATAAGAAGTTTGAAAATGAGGTTAATGAATTAACAATTATGAATAGGGTTCCTATGTTTCAAAATTATTCAAACCCAATATCTTCATTAATTTTTCTTATTAAATGGTTTAGTTTAAGAGTTTTCTTACATTTCCTCATATATGTTTAACAGGAACTATAAAGAGATATAACGAGTTTATGAAAAATAAGAAAAGTGTAGTAAATGTAGTGATGATATGGAAACCTATTATATATGAAATTTTGTGTGGTTTTGTTAAAATTTCTAATAGATTTTAAGAATATAAAATGGTTCATGTTATAAAAAAGTAAATATCCACATTTTTATTTTTTTCATATTGGATGAATATACTTAAGAAATGAATCAATAATTGATCTCATAGTTTATAACATTGAGTTATCCGTATAAGATGCTATTAAAAAATTTGTATAGGTTATAATAAAATTTTATGTCTAAAATGAGTAAGATTATTTTATAGAGATATGTAATATTCTCATGAGCTATAAATTTATTTTTATGCTAAATGACCCCTCAAGTGTATCACATGGAGTTTCAAACACTACATATTTTAAAATATTTTGGGTGTATGGTTCATATTTGGATTATATATTCCAGAATTTTTCTTAATACCTATCAT
This sequence comes from Viscum album, assembly GCA_963277665.1. Lineage (NCBI taxonomy): Eukaryota > Viridiplantae > Streptophyta > Magnoliopsida > Santalales > Viscaceae > Viscum > Viscum album. Next base: position 1,923,236,086 of record OY728153.1, read on the forward strand.
GTGAAGCTTTATACTTAGATACTTTTTTAAACAATCCTTGAGGTTGAGGTAATCGGGAGGTAGTAGGGTATGTTATTGATCAAGTCATAGATTAGATCATAATAATTATGAGATTCATCCTCTCATATGATGCATATATAATTGGTTTTATAGATTGTGTTATACAAAATGTTTATATAATCATACCTAATTTAGATATGTATTGTTATAATCTATCATGTTGGGATCATGTGATGTTCCCATATATAAGGATGAACAACATGTATGGCCAGTCTATACATGGCTAATCAATCATGTATATGTAACTATATGGGAATAAAATACTATTTTTCATATGATTACTTAATTTCTTGAAAAAATTGATTATAAGAAAAATAATTCTTTCTTACGACTCATCTAGCGGATATAAGTATATATATATCCATTTTTTTATAAAGACCACATTAGATGCTTTTTTATCTTAGGTATCATTGATTATTTCATAAAGGATTCTCTTTTCCAACATTTATGAATATAGTAATTCATATTTGTATTTAATGTTATATAATCTTATGTTGTCATAATTTAGGATTAAATGAATAAATATTTATTTTAATTCATAGAGATGATCTAATTTTTTTTATATTTTATCTAAAGTGAGTATTGGATAGGTATTTATAAGGTACCTTATATGATGTTTCACATGATGAATTTAGGGATAGATTTGTGAAACTATTTTATTGTATATACAAAAGGATATTTAAATATGATATCATAAGTTATTGTATAAGATATAATATAAGGGGAAATAAGACATGGTATATGAGGATTTAGTGCAAATCAGATATTAAAGGAGATATTCCCTAAATCCATAATAATTGGATTTATATTTTAGCTATATAATAAGGGAACATATAATAATATCATAAGACACGATTTGGTGAAATCATGCCACAACCATTATCTAATTATATGTTGAAATTTGGATATATCTAATAGAACACATTTTATGTATCATATACTTATTATTATAATATAATAATTAATTTAATCATAATATATGATTCATGAGCCTCCTTAGGATTGCTCATCGAAATTGATCATTAACTATTAATGATCAATTATATTTTCCATATAATTTATCATCATTCATTTCATAAGATAAAACACTTCAAATGATTGAGATACATTCATATCATGGATGCATGAATATTTAAAGTATTAACTCATATGTTATATAAGGTATAAGTCAATTCACTGTTTCTATGGTGCATCCCTAATAGATATATAAAAAGTTAATCAAATTAAACGTTGAAATTTTTTGTATTCCTAGGCCTCCTATAATTCTCTTTAAAACTCCCCTTATTCCCTCATTGCCGTGAGAGACACTAAAACATCATGCAAATAGATGAGGATCTAACCCATGTGATGGGTGATTAATGTTTTCTTATAGATACACCATGGAAAATGGAGTCTTATTATTTCCTATAAGTGATAATTACCGAGCATGGGGCTGAAGGCAAGGGACATTTCTTATTTATAGTGGATGTTACAAGAGATATTCATTTTTCTATTAACTTGGTTTCAATTTCATATATTGTAGATCATGAGAATGATTCTTATTTATGTTTAGAATATGTTTATTAAGTGTCAAATTTTCTTTAAAAACCCATCAATTCTTCGTTTATTTGAGTATATAAATTTAAATTTTTCATGTATACAACAAAATATGTGATTCATGATATAAATTAACAATGATCTCAAGTATAACTACTGAAAAAAATTTATTAGAAGAAAATTTTCCATGAAATATAATAAAGTTACCCAAGACAATTATGACATAGATAATACATTAATCTAACAATTTAAATAATACATCTCACAAATATTAATAGAACCTATAGAGAAAAATGTTAAGTGTCTTAGAGATTATCTAAATACAAAAAATTATTTCACTACAGTTGTGGAAATTTCAGCATAAATATGATCCATGAGACACCTTATAGACATGTCACATGATATAATAATAATTATATCCTAGGGATTGGAAACATATTAAATGTCTGATATTGAATTCTCAGTAAGAGATAACCTAACTAAAGAAAAAGTTGTATTATAATAATAATAAGGAAAAATTATAAATAATGAAATATGTCTATCTTAAAAAAACATAAATACTTACGTGTTAACCATAATGAGAACTTGTCAAATGGAATAAAAATTACTATTGAATGAGAGAGTAAAAAATAAATTATATAACATAATCCATTGAAAATATGAAATAATGTGGCACAATCATAAAAATAATATTTCTCATCTTTCTAAACTTAGTTACCCACCAACTCGTTCACTTTTAAAATTTTGAGTAGAGACAAGCCTCCACACTCAACCTTATTAAAAATAGCTACTTTCTAACCCATTCACATAAAATTTATATGTCTTTAGATATAATACATTACCTAATTCATTGTAGGGAGATATTGGTCCCACTCATCTCATATTCCATATATTTGTATTTCACTTGAGTAAAATACAACCATTAAAATCTTAAATCTCACATAAAAACAAAATTGGGTTTTAGGAAATTTATAACTCATTTTTTATATAACAAATAGAAAAATTATATTCCTTAGATCATAAAAATGTAAATAATTCCATTTTTATAAGGAACCCATAAAATAATTTTACTTTCATAAAAAATCGAAATATCAATATAAATTAAATCACCTAACACTAAAAACATGATTAAATATAGTCACATAATAAAATAAAAGAATTTAAGGAAACATGAAACATAACATCATTTATTTTAGAACACATTTTATGATAATTAAACTTAATTCATAACAAGATATTTTGGAAAAAATGTTGTATGCATCATTGTAAAAGGCAATGTTATGAGTTTCTTTTCCAAATTATCATATTTGTTTAGGGAAAATTAAAATAAAATATTCTTGGAAATGGAATTTAAATAGAAATTAATTTTCTAAAGAATAAAAAAACATCATTTAAAATGTAAGTTCATGGATAAATTAAGTTCAAATATTAAATTTTATATTTTAATGAATGTATATTGATTTACCAAGTCTCGTACCATTTACATTTATTTCCATATATAGTTTTTAACTATTATATCATAAAGGTGAAAATTTTAATTACCTACTTCATAACCTTATTCATATACATTTACATTTATACTCCTCATAAATAACAATTAACATCACGTGTCAGAGAGTTATAACCTCTTTTCAACAATAGTTGTTAATAATCATTACAATTTTGAACTTAGTTTATAAAAGCATTGTTGATCTTCCTTTCTACCCAAAAACAATTTATGGTTATATAATTGATGTTCTTCAAATAATTATACTTTTATAATTCAATTACATGGTAGTTTTTATTGAAATTCCTTAAAATAAAAATGGTAAAGAACAAATTTCAGGTTTTTACCGATATTGATTGATTTCCTTATAAAAAATGTAAGTTTTTCCCAAATATTCCCATATTTATCAAATATTTTAATAATATATATCTCATATATAATCATGTAAAATAAATTAAAACTATGAGTCCTTGGATGTCACGTAATATTAAGCAACTGTTTTCATGAAGTCGGCAATCCACACAACACACAATTATCATTTCCATTACCCAACGAAAGGGAGGGGTGAGGGTTGAATAGTAATTGACCATTTCATATCCATAAATAAGTTATATAAATAATATTTATTAATCAATAAATTCATTAATACCATCCATGATGGGTGGTGATGAAAAACTGAAAGTGTTTCTCCATTGAGGTGGTAATCCATACACACATACAATGATGAATCATATTTTCCATAGTATATGGAAGAGAGTATATAATGGATTAACATTATTATAAAAACATACCAAAACAGAAAAATGTGATAATTTTATTATTATACTATGGTAGGTGTTTTTTAGAAATAATATAATAAGAAACAAATGTTAAGAAAGATGTGATACCTACATTGAGACCAAGAAATTCTTGCAGATTAAGGCCTTAGATTTTAGGGACATAAGATAATTTTTTATGAATAGTGGATTTTCCTATGAAAAATAAATTAAATGGAGTAAATGTGGGTAGGGTAGAAAATAAATTTTGTTATAAGAGTGGAGTATTCAATGGGTGGAAGTTAGATCCTTTTAATAGAGAAAAAATGGCACTTTTGGAAGCACTCGTTGGTTTTTTAATAATGACATGAAACTATTCAAAGGTAGATTAATCAATATTGGATATAATTGGAGTCTAAGATTGGGATACTTTTTAAAAAAGTATTGACCACTTTTTTCAAAAACATGTTTTTAACATGTTTGAGACACTTCCCCTTAGAATATACATTCTTCATTTTTACATTTTAAATAGGTTGGCATTTTTTAACCTTATTAAAAAAATTCATAACTATAACTTTAATATAAATCAATAAATATTTTGAACCATTTTATTTTAAATTTTGAAATCATTTTATCATATCATGTTTCTAAATTTCCGAAAAAATAATTTAAAATAAACACACTTAATCATGAAGAAATAGTTTTTAGAAAAATTAATTTCTTCTTCCTTAACATTATATATAAGATAAAATAATAATTATCGTTGATTTTAATTAAATAAATTAATTTATCAAAAATAAAATGAATGGTATTAGGATTTCATGGAAATTCATAAAACAATCACACTATAAACAAACTGCATTCAAAGAGAACAGTGAAAATGGTTTTTATTAAACTATCAATTTTCATTTACACTAAAAATGTTAGACATGGACTTCATATGTTCAAAGAATATATTAAAATAGATAGTTTCATTACAATAATTTTTATTTTATTAATAAATTGTTTTTTATTTTTTAATATATTTTTAAAATTTAATAAAATATAAATTTTTTTTTTTTTGAAAAAAGCCATTTTTTGTCTATAAATATATATTTTTAGAAAAATTTAAAAAACACTTATTCCATGTAAATATTAATGATATAATTTAAAGATAATATTTAATTTTTAAAATTTTCATTTTAAAATATCTATATTTTTATTTGATAGACAATATAATAGAATAAAAACGAATTTTATTATATCCTTTTTCAATACTGACACATATTAATAATTTATCCACTAAAGTTATAGATATTAATAGTGTACTATCATAGTGGTTATTATATATATTTTAATAATAATTATTTCTTTATATTTTTTATTTTTTAACATTTGTTTTAGTATGTGCCCCATTTTATATAACAAATTATGTATTTTTAAGGAGTAAAAATTTTGGGTCCTTTTATATAAATCCTGCAGAATTACTATTAGAGGGGCTACCGTCATGACCAATATTTGTAGACATCGCACATTATGAACATTAAGAAAACATATCTCTATTCTTATAATCCCCTAAAACCTAACATTTATATATCATCAGTATCCATTGAGATTGGTGTATCTAGACCATACGACATATTGATCGTAGAATATTGTAATATCATATCTAGGTTCTCATTATAGCTTAGAGATTATACAAACATTTGTTGTGAAATTTATTCCAAGGAAATTATTTAATTAATGTTAAACTGAAGTAAAATATCTATGTGATAAAATATTTATATATTTTTTATAAAAAGCAATAATTTAGTTGTTTTTAGCACACTAACACCAAAACAATATTTGCCCATTATATGGTTCCTTTAGTTTGTTTATGATTGATGAAAAGAAGACTTAAGTATAATTTTTAATAAAATTTTCAAAAAATCTACCAGATGTTTTTTATGCATCCCCAATGATATAAAAAATTAATCAGTTAGCGCTCATATGGCTGAGAAATGTCCATCCTAAGATTCCACAATTTATATGTATATTTTTTTAAAAGGATGGGATATGGAAGGAGTCATTTCTTAATAGTGTGAATAGATGTATCTATATAATCATGTCATTTTAGAAACATTTATGTTCCTTTTAGGTAATTTCCCCCCACCACCAAATACCCAGTTGATTGAGGGATCAACCATATGCATTTTGTGCCAAGATTCATGGACATAATAATTTTTTTAATGATACCTTAGATATGAATTTTCTATCCTTGTCCATTAATTGGAACATCTTGTATAATCACTAAACCATGAATTGACCAAAAAACATTTCTCTTCCTGTCCCACTCAACCAACCTCAACCAAACAAAGCACCTTTAACATATTCATCTCTAGATTTATGGTCTTAATAGATCCAAAAGAACATTTCATTATTTTTTAAAATAAATTAAAATAAATATTTCTTTAAAAATGATTGGGTTCTACGAGATTTCTTGATAATTATATAAAAAACATTAATGATACATTAATTCAATAATAATACCCTCAAGTATAATTTAATCGTATTTATTTAATTTTATGTAATGTTAATTTATTTTTAATTATCATGACTTGATATTGTACTGAGTATGTTTAGATGTTTATTTATTTACATTAAATATGGTATTTATGTTTTATATTTTAATAAATAATTATTTAAAATTTTTAATTTTTTATCTATGAATCAAATCACCTTTTAATTATATTAAGGAATGTAAGAATATATTATATTTATAATATACAAATAAAACTTATTAATTCCCATCACTATAGTGTGATTATGTGATGTAAATAATAGTGGTATTTAGAATAATGTGGTTTAAGATGAGAACTGACATGAACCGAAAAAGTGGGAATATATGAGAGATTATGGGAACTATAATTTCAACAATTAAACTACTCAAGGAATTATACAAGGGTATTGGATGATTAATTATCTAATTCATGGATCAATGAGTGTTACTAAACTCATGATCATTCAATTATATATTTATTTTGTTTTTAATTGATAATTATTATAAGAATTTTTCGATGACACGTGATAACACAAGATAGATAACAACAATGCACACATAAAATGAAAATATGTGTTATTAAAGACTTCTTATTTGTGAATTGTAAAAAATAATGAAAGTAACCAAAAAGTAACAATCTTGTTAAATATATTTATATTTTATTCATATCGAAAATAAATCCTTTTAAAAATATATCAATTAAAATATGAAATCCAATTTCATTCCCTCAGTTTTGTTATAATGAAAATAGAGATCAGGGTCCCCATCAACCCTTGTTGTGGGTTCAACTATCTATTTAAGGTAAATAACAAGAGTGGGGGGTTTTCATGGATAACATTCACATAAAATAAGTATCCATAAAATTATTTTTAAAATTTTCGAGGCAATTTTTAAGGTAATCCATGTTATGAATTTACAGGATATGGGCATCTACACAACCCATCAACATGTAATGACCTAATAATTTGTAAATTAAATTACTTTTTGAAAGAAATTATTATTTATTAATAAATTTAGTTATAGAAAATACATGGAATATATTTCATTTTTTATTTATAAATCTTCTAAAATATATATTTTTATACATACAGTTTTATTAAGAATAAAAAATGTTCATAATATAGATTTTCTATATATACCATTAAGATTAGAATATATTAAGGCTTCTAAAAATGTCTAATTAGAATGGAAGGAATAAGATTTGGTCTTGATGTCATGAACCCCTCCACACAAGGTGAACCCCTCTTAGGATGGCAATTTGAGAAGTGAGATAGTGACCCCCCGAGTCCCACCTCCAGTAGGCCCTGGGTTGGAGACTAGCACTGAGGGTATAGTAAACACACAAATGGGTGGCATTACCCACTAATAGAATACATGAGAAAGAGATAGATAAGACAAAAACTGAACAACTCCAACTCATTCAAAAATATAAAATAAATCCCAAGTACACATATGTTATTTCATGTAAAAACTAGTACAAGTAAAATGGAAAACTGCAAGTACCAACAGAAAGTAAAAATGGCAGTGACCACGATGCCCGAACATCTCATACAGCCCCAAGCTAGTAGAAACCAGCCTGATCTCTAACCTACTCCAAGGGACGTAAAAAAGTTTATATATATGTGGGGTGATTATAAAATTATACACAGTAGGATCCTCCCCATAGCCTCTCGTGAAAATGCAAAGAAAGAATACAAATGCATAGTGAACCAGAAGTGAAACAAACTCGTCAGCAAAACAGGTATACTAAGTTCCTAGCCTCACCATGGACACTCCAACAAATCACCACAAAAAAGATTATATAATATAATAAGTAATATCACGGGTACCCTGCTACTACTTCCCCATTGGTTTTCCTCTTTACCCCAACATCGCACGTCCTAAGAATCTCTCTCTAAAAAGTCTTGCCCAATGAAACCTAGGTGAAGCACCACAATATAAAACTCATGCAGCATAACCACCAAATCCAATTAAACAAAGTAACAAGGTAGTTTCTGGGATCCATCACAACTCTCATAATGGGTATCATGCATCTGGCATTATACCACAAACCGTTACCGACCATACACTAAGTAAGGATCCGCAAGCCATCACATACTATACGGGTTACACCTATAATAGTCTAAAGGAAACTATATTTAGAATATGTTTTTGTGAATAACCATAAGTAATTATATACCTCTACACACATATATAGGGAAAACTAATGGTTGTACCTACCAATACAAGTAACTTCCAAGAGAAGAGATCGGGGCCAAAGGGGGTAGTCATCCATCCATATAGTTCATAACCACACAATGGGAATAACCTACTCTTAGACTCAACTACAAATAACATCTCTCGGTCTCCCATCTTCCACTACTAAGACATGGTATCCTATAAGCACACAAATATTTTAATGATTTATTATATTACATCATTATATTTTAATTGGTTTCAATTTACATTAATTAATTTTTTAAACATTAATTAACTATTAATAAATCCACATTATATTTCTTGATCATCTCACCCAATGTTTCATCCCCTGTATGCATAACCAAACCAAGTCTACAGCTTCTCAGAAATATTACCTCAACATTTTATCCTAGTAATCTATAACACAATGGGTTAAGATCATTTATTCAATCATTTGTTAACACCAGTATTACTTTCCCATATTCTCCGGAATTATAGAAAAAAAATTCTAAGCTACTAAACACAAGGGGGCTCAACCCAGTGTGAAGATAAACTACTGGTCAAGTCCCTTCGACCTATAAAATGAATGTAGACCCATCCTCCATTGAGAAGCTAAACACTGAAATCATTTGTCATACTCCATTTGTCTTCTCCCCTTTTGGATGAAGGGTAATAAAGACCAGATTCATTGACTAGTGGGTAAAGTAAAGAAGATAAAAAACCAAAAAGATTCTCCAAGCACCCATTCATTCACATCGAACCCTTTTCATCATCTCTGGTGTCCTCCCGAACACCCACATGCATAATTCTATGCATATCACCACTATAGGTGTCAACTTCTACCACAACCAATGGGCCTCCCTATCCCCACATATATCAACAACCATCCATGATCACATCACAACACAAGAATTAAGAAACAAACATCATATCAACTGGGCTATTGGCCCTTAAACAAGGCATCCATCCTTCAAACCTATTGAGCACTCATTGCTCCAAAGCACAAGGCACTCAACCTTACATGCAAGAGGCTAACTGAAAACCCTACTAGGAATTATCATTTTATTGAACAACTGGTTCATTAATCAATATTAAATTAACCAATTCATCATTATAAAGTTCCAACTATGGGAAACCTAAACTGAAAGCTATCATAGCTAACACAACATTATTAAGCATGCTTAATTCATCAATTTTATTATAATCAATTTTTACAGAAAAAAAAACAAAATTCATTTACATGCCTCTTTATCATTGACTAATAATTTACAGTTAATATCAGATTACATTATTTACCAATTACCATCAATAATTACATGCTAAACAAGGAAAGCATAGATATCACACTATCTAGCAAAATAAGAGGCATTAATATAACATCGATGCAAATTTATTTATCTGGTTCAAATATCTAATATGTCAATTCCATTGTGATACAGTGGGATAAAAAATGCTAACTCTATAGTTGAATGTAAAATAATATAGAATAAACGAATCTACTATATCAAAATTTTCTTGACGTTATTTACATTAGAATGATCCATGAAACTGATCATGATCACCTCCCTCAAGACAACTTCATCCACCTGAGCACACCAAGACACGACCACACCAACTGACACCCAAGAAAACATCATTAGAATCGTGGAGATCACATTCCATAACATAGAAAGGAGAAAAGTATAAGTAGGGTCAAATAATGAAAAATAATATAGGTAGATCATACCTTCTATCGATAATGGATCGAAACATGATTCTTGCACCAAAATAGGGGGTGCACACACAGCGGGAAGAAAATTCAAGGGGAAATTATCCAAGTCGTAAGGTTCTGTCACACCAAACCTATGGGAAGAAGGAATGCTTCTAGAATCACGCACTAGGGAACAAGAATGTAGAACATGGGTGGAAGATATCTCATCTCTTTAGAAGATTTAACCGAGTAACGATTTAAGATACACTAGATTTCCCATTAAAAGAAGAATGCATTAAACTAAGAGGTTTGACCATGTAATGGAATCCTGAGACTTAGTAAAATTAATATAGGAGTTATGGGATTTTAATTGGAATTAAATCCCTTAAAAATAATTTAATGTGTTTTTTTCACACAAAATGATAAATAGGTGAAACTATAGGAAGCTGGAAACACTGTACACCTACTAATAGCTGGAAACACTATACAACTACTGATGGATGGAAACATTATGCACCTACTGATGGATGGAAACACTGTACACCTAAATATGGTTGGAAACACTATAAAAATACCGGCAGTGGTGGTATAAATGTCTCACCGACACTGATATTACAAATGAATTACCGACGCCGACAGTACAAATTACTCACTGATGTCGTGTCACACCTGGTTTTTTTTTCATGTCATGGTTTTGATACATATTTTTGGAAATAATTATATTTTTCTTGGGTTATGGGTGAGATTAATATTGATTCTGGAACTACCATATATGTATAATCATCCTAAAATTGGTTCCACATTGCTTTTTATGGTGTTTTTTTGGAGAAAGGGGTGGTTACTTCATGATTTGGGCCAACTGTGAGCCCATTTCAAGATTTGAAAACAAATTTTTTTTTATTTTATAACACCTTTATTTTTCAAAATTTATCACTCATTACACTTCTCATGTGGACTCCACTGACCTATTAAACCTATCATATCCTTATGGATCCCCTTAGGAATTTATAACTATGGTGGATTTGGGTTATTTATTCAAGTATTGGGCCAGCTCGTGGGGACATTTCACATTTTAAAAATATAATTTGTTTCTATTATATATTATTAATTACATATATTTTTAGGTGATTATACCTCTCACTCGATCCGAATATCCCTAGGAGAACCCCCAAAGTACCATTTACTATTTTGGAGCTCATCTTAGTCACGAAGTTGGGAGAAATTTTCCATGGCTTCTCAAATCGTCCAGATTTGGTAAGGTAATTTTTTTCATTCATGAATCATTAATTTTTGTTTATTTTCCCCCCAAATATTCTTTCCCTGGTTCTTCCAGATCAAAGGATACTCTCCATGATTTTCCAATCCATTCCCTCTCTAAAAAGGGTGTATATCTAAGGGAAGATGATGAGTTTTCCAGTTTCCATAGTGAGATTTGATCTCTGTTCTCATCCATTTTCCATATCCTTCCACTTTCATTTGGTTTTATCTTCCCATTGGGTCATGAGTGACATAATGTTATGTTATACCATGGTTCTTTATGGGTTTTTGGTTCTTTTAGTTCTATTCTTCATTGATCTAGAGTGTTGGGAACCGCTGCGCGTGATATCGGGTGTGTGGTTCCTTTCTGCCATGGTTTTTAGGTTGTATATCCCTTGAAAATTCCTTTATTATTTATTTTTCATCATTTTATTTATATTCTAACCTGATATATATTTTTAGTATAGTTATTATACCTTTGGAAAATTTTCTTTGTGTGCAAAACTGTTGTTAAAGCCTTGTTTTGTGAGAAGTAGAGTAGTTTTGTTATAAATGTGTACACCGCTTGATTACTTAAATGTTCTGTTAGCATATGAACCTAGTTTATGGTATTTTTATCATGGTTCAGTAGATTAAAAAAATTATGTCATGAAAATGGTATTTTAGCCCCTTTCAAGTGCTTAAAATAAGTTTTTTGTTTAAAATTCCATGTCATGTGTTCGGTAAATTGCCCTGTTGAATTTTATGTGGTTATTGTGATTTAAAATTCTTTTTTGTTTTTATATACATATTAAAATAAAAAAAATAATTTTGGGGTCATTTATGGCTATACAAAGTATATTTTTCTTTATAAACAAATAGTTTTTTGGTGGTAAACATGTTTTGGAACCAGTTGCTGAAAAATGGCCCATATGGCATCCTTATAAAAATGGTCGTGCATTGGATGTGTAACCTGAATGTTTTAAGGTATTTATGAAAGTGGTTTTCTAATCTAAATGGATTATATACACCTATTTATTAAAATTTTAATTTTTTACTTTTGAAAATGATAGTTTTGAAAAATTATTAAAGGACCATTTGGGAGTTTTCTTATAAAAATAGTTTCCATGTGTATTTCATGTTGTATCATTTGGGGCCATTTTATGGTCCATGAAATTGATTAATTAAATGGTTTTGGGGATAAAAAATCTTGTTTTATACAATATTTGGTGTTCTATGGATTAAAAGAACATTTTCAATATATTTTGTGTGCAAGGCTTCGTTATACTTCTTGAAATTATTTATCAAAATTTAGGTGGATTATTAATCCGTGAAAGAAATGTGAGACATGTGTGTGGTATATTTGATGTGTGTGTTATTTTTAAATTTAATATTCATGAGAAAATTATATTTTATTGATGTGAAAATTTTTTTAACACAGAAATGGAGAACCTGAGTATCTAGGTGGGTGGACATGTACATGTATGCTAGTGTTCTAGTGAGGTTTTGTCCCAATTTCACATAGCAAGTTTGATGATGAAAACCCTAACTAAAATATGATGATAATGATGTTGGGTACCACTAGTTTATGGATTATTCTCCTACTAGTATCTCATGTGCATGAGAACAGATATTTGTTTTGGTTACATTTACACTGAGATACGAGGTACCTGGGGCCCCCAATGAACTGGTGCCTAGGGGTGTTCCCACGACTTGTGCTCATGGGCTATTTAGAACTCACTATTGGAATATGGTGTGTTTAGTTTCTAAATTATTCATAAAATGAGTTTTATTTAATGAAATTTCATTCTTTAATGCATCCTTCTTGAAAACTATTTTCATTTTAAGGTTTCACCTCTTTGAAATCCTATTACTAGCATTCTTGTTTATAAAAGATGCTTGTTTTGGTCTGGTAATTTTTATAGCTTGGAACCTGTAACACCCCGATCCTAGTTACCTAGATTTGGGGTATTATTACATAACATTTTCATGATCACAATGAAATCATGTCTCGAAAGACCGATCGGTTTAGTATTATTGGAAACAAGATTCATACATAAGTTCAACTTTACAACTTGAAAGGGAATACAACAAGAATTTATTTCATTGGAAACATCCAAGCCTCCTAAATAATGCCTACATTTCACTCATAACTAAGTTTTAAAATCTTTGTAAAATGAAACCTAATAAAGGGGTGAGCTCAAACTCTCAGTAAGGGTAAGAAATACAGTGAAGGATAACATAAATATTAAGCATGGTGAATAATTGAAACCACATGCCTTTACCAATAATAAACATGAATACATTTATGGAAGGAATTTTAAATGAATAAATAATGCCATAATAAAACATAATCATTCGTATTATACTAGTCAAATGACCACATGAACCTTCAATATTCATTTCAGAATGGGGAAATGTATAATGCCGGACATTCTGAAACATTTTGTCAAGGCCTCGACCAAGACATCTGAAAATGATTAAGGCCTAGGCCAAAACCATATATCAAAATTGGGAAAGGGCCTCATCCAATTCCGCATATAGTTGTCTCATTATACCTACTGATGCATTGAGGAGCTATAGCGGGCTCCACCCATCACTTATGAAGTCCAATACATTCCTTATATGAAAAGGTTTAAACATATCAAAAACATTCGTATTAAAAATAACATAAAAAATGTCAATACTTTAACCATAAACCATGAATGGTATAAAAATATCACATCTATAGTGAAACATATCACAAAACCTTCAATAAAATATTGTAGTTTTCTACATAATAAATCAATTTCAAATAAAATTAAAATCTATCAAAGGATGTTAACATAAAAGAAATCAAAACCCCTTTTTAGAGAAATATCTCTTTCTATTTTGAAATCATTTAATAGTCACATAATTATAAAGAAAACATTTATATTCAAAATATTATTGTAATCTTGTAATTGAATCTTCGATGATGTTATAACGGCGGAAAATAGCCGCAGCTGCCATATAAGTTAAAAAAACATTTTTACCTTAAATTTCTCGAAAAGGTCAAAAAGTACATTGTTTGGAAAACGACGGAAAGATTCCTTTCAAAACACATAAGGGTATAAATGACTCTTACCCATTGTCTAGTAAATAGTAAAAATGTTTTGAAATACATTTTTAAGAAACAAGGATGTGGATGATAAAGAGGTTCCAGTAGATAATTACGTATAAACAACCTCAGATAATGAAGAGATTGTAGAATTTACCCTTACCTTGTACTTTTCCGTGGTCGAGGGTAGGTTAACCTCATGTATAATGGTGAAATAATTGTTGTTAAATTATACAAGAATCATATTCATTAATATGATATCATATATTATCTTTTAACATTGCTTTGTTAATAATATCTTAGTGTTATCGTTGTTCCAGGTGTTAACGGATTCGTTTTCTTTTATATTCCATGTTTTGTGAGTCATAATTATTATGGATGAGATGTATCATATTAATATCCTGACTTATATCAAGTCTGTAGACATTATTTTTAATCATCAAATGAAAATTAGTCTAGAATGGATACGATGTGGAATGAATCTCATCGTGTTCATGGAGACGGTAATCCGTACGTACGCATGAGCGACAATATCAGTATTTTGATAATAAAATTATATATAATTGGATGGTATATCATATATAACGAATAATTATCATGTTATATATATTATTTATATTAATTAAACATCATTATTGTACCCATCAAAATAATAATGTGTTGAATAACAATTACACCCCAATGTGGAGACGGTAAGCCATACGTATGCACATATGGTGACATGTCATTCAAATAATGGATAGAATAATGAATATGAATGTACCATATTTATAATAACATTACAGTATATAGAAGATACTGGATTTATTATTTTAGAATGAAAATATCAACGAAATAAGAAGTGGACGAAGAAAAGAACTTGAAAGAGGGTGGTGAGATTATTACCTCTTCTTCAGGTTCTTCCTTTTTATTTGATCAAAAGGGGTCCTTAAGGTGTCTTTATAACTAAAGGAAGGCCTCTAGTATGAATTTAGGGAAGATGATAGGATATTTGGGTAGTGGTTTCATGAGCCAAAAGGATTTTATGGTATGAATTATAGATAAGGGGGTGTACCCTTTTATAAGAGGGGTGAGGGGAACCTTAGGAAAAACATAAAAAATAATTTTATAATAAATTCATATACAGTTTCTAATGGATTAAAATAGATTTATTTATAGGCTAAGGTGGGTATGGGTATAAATACACTCAACCAATAGGTTTTAAACAGGTTTGGGTCACTATATTAACCTTATCATTTAGATTTAACTCTTAGTTAATTAATTTGACATTTACCATATCTCTTTGTATTTTTATATTATTTGGTTAATTAACATACTATAAGCTGGCAAGAGAACTCCAACTGGTTCATTAATTACATAAGTATAATCATATAAGTCCTTTGTATAGACCATAGATTTTTAGGAATATTATATCAATTAATAATATAATATTTGTTTTAAAAACTCCTTTATGTCAATTTTGACACTATTTAATAATTGATTTTTTTTAAAGTCATAAAAACTTTATTAATTAAAACCAAATTCATTTAATCAATCCTAACATGTCATTTTAACCAATAAAATTCGTGTATGGAATAAAAACATTAATTTTAAATTTATTGTAACATTTGTAATACCAATTATTTGATTCTTTAATTAATAAAGAAATTACTACATCATCATTGTGTCATAAGTACATTTAATTATTGAATTTCTAAAAATTATAAATAGAATAAAATTATGTAGGAAATCGTTTTAGATTTCTAATTAATATTTATAGTAAAAAAGATAACATATATAACCCTATGTAAAAAACTGTTCGGCTAAAAGATATATGGTTATGTCATATTTGTATTTACTTTAACTTAATTAATATAAAGTGTCATTATCACTTACAAGTGACTCCATGGGGTCCCGAAATCGACCCAAATATGCCCATGGTCAGATATGTATCATATAATAGGGTTATTACACATGTTAGGGTAATTTAATATTATTATAATATTATTTTTTACCCTTATTTACCAAATTTACCCTTTAACCATGGTAAATAAAATATTTACCGAAGTAGTTATTCCAAATGTCTAAAAATAAAAGTAACCGATTTACATAGTTTAGACATCCTAATTCTAAATATGGAATCTTTTTTTTCTAAATTCAATACAAAGAAGTGGAATAAATTAATTTTAAATTAATTCCCGTTGTCAAAACAAAAAGAGTGTTTTTTAAGAAATAATAACTATCAAAAGATTGACACTTGTTTATGTCTAGTTTAAATTTGAAATTACGTCCAATGACCAAATTTTGATTAAATGGTAAAAATATATTCTAACTATGTTTTAAAACCACTAAATTGTATAATTTAACACTATAAAGTATTTGGATTAAAAAAGTTGTTTTTAATTAATGTTTAGTATTTTTCACTATTCATCAAAAAATAGAAGTACTCAGAAAAATACCAAAAATTCACCCTAGGATAATTATGATATTTAGAATCCAAAAATGAATTCCATTTTGAAAGATTAAATTTATAAAATTTCAAAAAGTGGGTATTAGTATTCCTAACGGCTAGTTTGATTGGTTGTGGTGTGTGTTAGAACTCAAAGTTGCATACAACACACCCTATTGTATTAATCAAAGAGAAGCATACCGTGGA
Organism: Viscum album; assembly: GCA_963277665.1. Classification (NCBI taxonomy): domain Eukaryota; kingdom Viridiplantae; phylum Streptophyta; class Magnoliopsida; order Santalales; family Viscaceae; genus Viscum; species Viscum album. Next base: position 1,923,253,259 of record OY728153.1, read on the forward strand.
AGCTTGGGGTGTTACATTCTCCCCTAGTTTAAATAATTTTGTCCTTGAAATTTCTAGAATATTACTGCATAAAAATAATCGGGCGGTTCTTCATCATAAGTTCCTCGGGTTCCCACATTGCCTCTTCCATCTTATGGTTTCTCCATAGAACTTTTACCAGACGAGTCATCGAGTTTCTCAGCACTTGTTCTCTTATATCTAGAATCTTGATAGGACTTTCGCAATAAGACAAATCGGGTTCTAGTTCTAATTCCATGTAGGTAAGTACATGCGTTGGGTCAGGAATGTATTTTCTCAACAGTGATTCTTGGAATACATCGTGAACTTTGAAGAGAGATGGCGGCATTGCCAAATGAGAAGCTACAGCCCCAATTTGTTTTAGAATTTCGAATGGTCCTATATATTGGGGACTCAATTTACCTTTCTTACCGAAATGTATAACTCCCATCCATGAAGATACATTCAATAAAACATGCTCTCATACCTACAATTCCAAATCCTTCTTTTGGTTATCGGCATAGCTCTTCTGCCTACTTTGAGATGCTTTGATGTGGTTTTGGATTACCTTCACCTTTTCCATCATTTCCTCCACCAGTTATAGGCCTATGAGTTTTCTTTCACCAACATCGTCCCTATAGGATTGTGTGTGACATCTCTTTCTGTATAATGCTTCATATGGTGCCATCTGAATACATGAATGGAAGCTATTATTATAGGAAAATTCTACCTAAGGTAAATATTGATCCCACATACCCTGAAAGTCAAGTGAGCATGATTTCAACATGTATTCTAAGGTTCGAATAGTCCATTTTGATTGTCCATCAGTTTGGGGGTGGTAGGTAGTGCTCAAGCGAAGTTCAATATCCAATGCCTTTTGAAGACCCTTCTGGAATCTTGATATAAAACATGGATTACGATCTAAATCAATTGATAGGGGTACTCCATGAAGTCTCACAACTTCATTAATATATATCCTTGCTAGATGTTCAAGTGATAGACCTTCTATTATAGAATGAAAATGTGCTGACATTGTTAGATGATCAACAACGACCCACATTGCATCATTATTACTAGGAGTCTTTGGTAGTCCCATGAAAAATTCCATCGTAATATTATCCCATTTCACCTAGTATGGGAGGAGGTTGCATGACTTCTCTAAGTTTTTTCCTTCTAGCTCTCACTTGTTTACAAACCATACATCTTGACACAAAATCAACAATATCCCTCTTCATGTTGTCCCACCAAAAATTTTCTTTCAAATCTCTATACATTTTGGTGCTCCTAGGGTGTATAGAGAAATTGGAACTATGAGAATCATCCAACAATTCACTTTTTAGATTAGGTATATTGGGAACACAAAGTCTCTTCCAAAATTTCAATATTCCATCTTCATAAACCAAGCCACTCAATCTCCCATCATTCACAACTTTTATCTTCTTTTCATACTCTTCATCATCAGTCTGAGAACTCTTAATCTTTTATAGTAAAGATGGTTTGCAAACCATTTGAAAAAGAATTGATGTTTCACCTTCCATGGTTATTCCCATGTCCATCTTCACTGGATCCATGAAAACAGAGGGTGAATTAGTCATCCCAAAAGGAATTACTGTAAACTCGTAATGCCCATACCTGGTTCGAAATGCTATTTTCAGAATTTTTTCCTTATTCACACACAACTGTTGATATCTAGATCGAAGGTCAATCTTTGAAAAATATTGAGCTACATGAATTTGGTTGAATAAATCATCAATCAGAGGTAGGGGATACTTGTTATTTATTGTTATAGAATTGATATACATTTAGTCGATACATAACTTCATAGATCCATCATTCTTCTTACCCAAAAGGACATGGGATCCCCATTGAGAAACACTAGGGAGAATAAATCTCTTATTACTCAATTCCTATAGTTGTTTATTTAGTTACACTAATTCCACAGTTTCCATTTTATAGTGGGTCTTCGATATGGGTCTTGATCTAGTAATTTAATCAATGGAAAACTCAATTTCTCATTCTGGAGGATGTTCATGTAAATCTTCTGGAAACACGTGAACATATTCTTTCACAATAGGTACACACTATATTTGAACATTCCTTTCATCACCCATAGTTATTTCATTCTATTCTTCAATAATAATTGAATTTAGTTGAGCTACTGTGGGTGGCTCTAGATAAGAATCAGGTGGTGGTGATTTTTCTCTAAAGATAAGGTTTTCATTATCATCATCATCAAAAATAATATCCTCCTTCTTCTTACAAATTGTTTTTTGCTTCATGGTCCAAAAGACAATCCATTCCGAGTATTATATCAAATTTAATCATGGGTATGATAATGATATCAACAGATGAAGAACATTTATTTGCACAAATGGGAACTAATACACAAAACATTGTAGCAATGCTACTTCCCTTAGGAGTTTAGGCTGACAACTCCCTTGTTAAATCAAATTGGAAATATCTAATATTCTAAGAAAACTGGGAAGATATAAAACAATGCGATGATCCAAAATCAAATAAATCATTTTCTTAACTTGAGGAAACCATTAAATTACCTTCCACCACATCTTTCGGAGCTTCTACCTCAGCAGTAGTGATAGAATAAGCTTGGCCTTGTTCCCTTGGCCTTTTCTGAGGTAATTTCCCTAGACACTTGGGAAATCTATTTTTAATAATGTCCCATATCCCTACAGTTGTAGAATTGAACATTAGTAGCGTCTTTATTTCCCATACAATCACCAAAAATATGGCCTTTCTATCCACATTTGTAGCATACTCCTTTTCCTTTTAGACAGGCACCAGGGTGCTTCCTTGTAAAATTATCACAAGGTGGAAATTCAATTCTTCCCTTCTTCATTGTTTCCTTATTTCCTTTTCCGGAGTGTTCAGAATATCTCTTCTTCTCTTTCTTTGATTTAAAGTCATAAGACTAAAAGAATTCCTTTTATTTTCTTGATATCACACTAGACAATATCTTCATATAATGAGAATGATTGTGATACTAATGCTCAATGGAGAAATGGTTTTATCCCATCAAATAAACAATCAATCTTTCCTCTTGGGTTACTTATATAATCTGATGAAAACCTCACTAACCTTGTAAAGTGATATTCGTACTTTGTGACGTTCCCATATTCCTTTTCCTTCAGACTTAGAAATTGTCATTCCATATATTCTCGATGGACATGAGGAAAGTATTTTTCGAAGAAAATTTCATTAAACTCCCAACATTCCATATTTTATACTTCCTAGTCATCCTTTGTGTTTGGAATCAATGACCACCATTGATCAGCATCTCCAGTAAGGCGGTAAACTGCCATAACAACTTTTTCAATTTTGCTACTCCCCAAAGCGTGGAATATTTTCTCTAAGAAATATATACATTGCTCAGCCACTAATGTATTTGTACTTCCATTGAATGTAGGTGGTTGTTTCCTCATGAAGCAGTCTAACATTGATCCACTACGCTGCGGATCAGGGTGCTCCATATAGGTAATGTTATTATTCATAACCTGAGTGAGCTGTCCCAGTATGCTGATAAGCTAATCAGCACCAGTTTTATCACCAGCTCCACTATAATTATCTTGAGCAGGAGGGAAATATCTACATAGAGTGTGTGCATTGTTACGGTTTCCATTCCTTCTACTAGGTGTAATTTCTAAAAAATGGCATACAATAGATTTATTTATGAATCAAAATACATAAATCCCAACTTGTAAAACACTAAACATAAATTGAACAGTTTATGGATATAATCCATAATCATAAAAATGTTTTCACTGAGGAAGTATATAATCATAAACCCTTCATAATGGTTTGTAATGAAAATGAGAATTATCCTAAGCATATCCCTCGGGATTGTCGTAATCAAGAGTGCAGCAAGGCCCATTGTCGTGCACCCGTTCCTGTTCGAGTCTAGATCAAAGCGGTGTTTTCAGGTTTTACCCCTAGGTACATATGTTCTAGAGCCGCCTCTTCCTTCTCATATCCATACGAGGATGTATTGCTCGGAAAACTCACAAAATATCTACAATACCAAAATTCTAGGAAGTTCTTTTATACTAATCCTCAAAGTCTATCTTAGGGATATGTGCTCTAATCAGAGTTTATCTAAATCTAGTTTCCAAGGTTTGTACTAAACTTCCTCTGATACCAACTGTAACGCCCTGACCCCAGTTACTCAAAGTCGGTGCATTATTACATAACATTGGCATGATCACAAGGAAATCATGTCTTGATAGACAGATCAGTTTAGTATTGTTGGAAATAAGATTCATACATAAGTTCAACTTTACTACTTGAAAAGAAATACAACACGAATTTATTCCATTGGAAACATCCAAGCCTCTTAAAAAAATCCTGCAAGTCACTCATAACTAACTTCTTCATATCCTGGGAAAATGAGACATAAGAAAGGGGTGAGCTCAAACGCTCACTAAGGGTAAGAAATACAGTGGAAGATAACATAAATATTATGCATGGTATATAATTTAGACCACATGCCTTTACCAATAATAAACATGAATACATTTATGGAAGGAATATTAGATGATTAAATAATTCCATAATAAAACATTATCATTGGTATTCTACTAGTAGAATGACCACATGAACCATCAATATTATTTTAATAATGAGAAAATGTATAATTCCGTACATTCTGAAACATTTTTTCAAGGCCTCATCCAAGACATATTAAAATGATTAAGGCCCCAGCCAAAACTATATATCAAAATTGGGAAAGGGAATCAGGAAATTCAACATCTAGTTGTCTCGTGATACCTACCGATGCATCGAGAATCTATAGAGGGCTCCACCTGTCACTTATTAAGTCCAATACATTCCTCATATGAAAATGTTTAAACATATCATAAACATTCATATTAAAACTGGCATATAAAATGTCAATAATATAACCATAAACCATGAATTGTATAAAAATAGCACATCCACAGTCAAATATATCACAAAACCTTCAATACAACATGGAATTTTTGTATCATAATAAATCAATTTCATATAACCTTAAAATCCATCTAAGGATGTTGACATAGATGAAATAAAAACCCTTTTTAAAGAAATATATCTTTCTATTTTGAAATCATATAAGAGTCACATATTTATAAAAAAACATTTATTTTTAAAATATTCTTATAATCTTTTACGGGAAGATTTGATGATGTTATAACGGCGGAAAATAGCCGCACCCGACGTATAAGTTAAAAAACATTTTTACCTTAAATTTGTCGAAATGGTCAAAAAGTCCCTTGTTTGGAAAACAACGGAATGATTCCCTTAAAAAAACATAAGGGTATAAATTAATTTAACCCATTGTCTTGTAAATAGGAAAAATGTTTTGAAATATATTTTTATGAAATATGGATGTGGATGAAAAAAGAGGTTCCAGTAGATAATTACGTATAAACAACCTCAGATAATGAAGATATTGTAGAATTAACCCTTACCTTGTAATTTTTCTAGGTATAGGGTAGTTTAACCTCATGTATAATGGAGAAATAATTGTTATTAAATTATACATGAATCATATACATTTATATGATATCATATATGATCTTTTAACATGGTTTCATTAATAATATCTGATTATTATCATTGTTTCGGGTGTTAACGGATTATTTTTCCTTTATATTACTTGTTTTGTGAGTCATAATTTTTATGGTTCGGATGTATCAAATTCATATCCAGAATGATATCAAGTTTTTAGAAATTATTTTTAATCATATAACTAAAATTAGTCTTGAATGGATACGATGGGGGATTAATCTAATCGCGTTCGTGGAGACGGTAATCCGTACGTACGTACGAGCGACAATATCATTCTTTTGATATTAAAATAATATATAATTGGATATTATATCATATATACAGAATCATTATCATTTTATATTTATTATTTACATGAATTACACATCATTATTATATCCATCCAAATAATAGTGTATTGAATAACAATTACACCACGGCGTGGAGATGGTAAGCCATATGTACGCATATTTGGTGACATGTCATTAAAAGGATGGATAAAATATTTAATATGGATGTAACATATTTATAATAACATAAAATTAAATATAAGATACTGTATTTCTTATTTTATAATGTAAATAACAAAGAAAGAAGAAGTGGAAGAAGAAAAGAACTTGAAACAGGGTGGTGAGATTATTACCTCTTCTTCGGGTTCTTCCTTTTGATTTGATCAAAAGGGATCCTTAAATTTCCTTTATTACTCAAGGAAGGCCTCTATAATGAAGTGAAAATTTTTTATAGGATATTTTTTCAGGTTTTGGCCCAGCCAAAATGCTTTTATGGTATGAATTAGAGAGAAGGGTGAGTACCCTTTTATAAGAGGGGTGAAGGGAACCTTAGAAAAAACATAAAATATTATTTTATAATAAATTCATATTCGGTTTATAATGTCTCCAAGCTGATTTATTTCGAGGATACGGTGGGGAGGGGTCGAACGCCACTTAACTAATAGTTTATAGACAGGTTTGGGTCACTATATTAACCTTATCTTTTAGATTTAACTCTTAGTTGATTAGTTTGACATTTACCATGTCTGTTTGTATTTTTATATTATTTGGTTATTGAACTTACTATAAGATGCCAATAGAACCCCAAGTGGTTAATTAATTACATAACTATCATCATATAATACTTTTAGCCTATCCTTGGATCTTTAGGAATATTATATCAATTAATAATATAATATTTGTTTTAAAAACTCCTTTATGCCAATTTTGACACTATTTAATAATGGATTTTTGTTAAAGTCCTAAAAACTTTATTAATTCGAATAAAATACATTTAATCAATCCTAATATGTGATATTAACCAATTAAAATTTTTTATGGCATCAAAACATTCAAATTACATGTATTTTACCATTTATAATACAAATTATTTTATTATTTCATTAATAATGAAAAATACTATATCATCATTGTGTCATAAATAAATTTAATTATTAAATGTATGAAAACTATAAATCAAATACCATTAGGTAGGAAATTTTTTTACCTTTCTAATGAATATTTATAGTCTAAATGATAGGATATATAACCTAATGTAAAAAACTCTTTTTCTAAAAGATATATGCTTATGTCATTTTTGTATTTACTTTAACTTAATTAATATAAAGTTTCATTATCACTTAAGAGTGAGTCAATGGGGTCCCAAAATCGACCCAAAGATTCCATGGTCGGACATGTATCATCCAATAGGGTTAGGACACGTGTTAGAGTAATTTAATATTATTGTAATATTATTTTTTACCCTTATTTAACGGATTTACCCTTTAACCATGGTAAAAAAAATATTTATCAAAGTAATTATTGAAAATGTCTTAAAATAAAAGTAACCTGTTTACACAATTTGGGCCTCTGGATTCTAAATATGGAATCCATTTTTCAAAATTCAAATCACATAAGATTCAGAAATTAATTTAAAATTAATTCTCGTTGTCAAAGAAAGCGTGTTTTTTTAAGAAATAATAACAATCAAAAGATTGACACTTGTTTATGTCTTGTTTAAATGTGAAATTATGTCCAATGACCAACATTGGATTAAATAGTAAAAATATATTCTAACTATACTTTAAAACCACCCAATAGTATAATTTATAAATATAAATTATTTGGATTAAAGAAGTTGTTTTTAATTAATGTTTTGTATTTTTTCACTATTCATCAAAAATTGGAAGTTCTCAGAAAAATACCAAATAATCTCCCTAGGCTAATTTAGATATTCTGAATCCAAAAATGAAGTCCATTTAGAAATATAAAATATATAAAATTTCAAAAAGTGGGTATTACTATTCATAATGGCTAGTTTGATTGGTTGTGGTGTGTGTTAGAACTCGAAGTTGCCTACAAGACACGCTATTGTGTTATTCAATGAGAAGAATACCATGGAAGCTTGGGGTGTTACAGAACCTCATTTGGAAAAAATATTTTTATATATATTATCTCAAACATGAAATGTATGTCTCTTTTATTTTTAAGGATTAGCATTTAGAATAGAATATCGGAATAACCTATTCAGTTTTAATACTCACATCTATAGTTTTCAACCTTTTTAGCCCTTGTATAGGATTTAGCTTGAGTTCAATCACTTTGTGAAAAGTGCATTCATTGTTTTAAAGAGTGAAAAGTGGGCTAATATTGTTTTAGTTTGGTAATCATGTTTGGTGGGTTGTTTTTATTGTTTAGATGTACTTTTTCATTATTTTATAAATAATGTTCATTTCAATTTTATAAAAATGAATGTTGGGATATCTGTTTCATTCTACTACTTAGTTCCTGATTATATTTTAGTGAAATCATTCCTTTGAGTACTATTTTGATTCCCAAAAATAGTTTCCTACCCTTGGATATTGGGAACTCCCTTCGTTCCATGCCACAGATCGGTTCGGGTTCCCGGTTCAGCGTTGACCCGGGCTAGTTCATGAGAAAATGGTATCAGATGAGGTTGGATCCTAGCATATCATTATTTTTAGAGAGACCTTTGTTATTTCAGGATGACAAGGTATATGAAGTAGGATTATCAATACTATAGGGGTATGTTTGGGAATATCTTCGTGAACTCTTGATCATTCTGGCACTCAGGTGTCCACGGGATGTTTAGTTTTAGCAGTGTCTTTGGGTCTTACTGATTTTTTGGTGTTAGGATATAACAAGGGTTGGTATAGTAATGGTCTCTGTGAGATCATAGGGTAGGGAAAGCCATTTGAAGCTAGGGAATGGTTTTAAGAATTCCCTCTCTATTGGCGGTGAGTTGGAAATATGGGTTCCAACCATATGGTCAAGTCACCCACTAACACTAGTTCCCTTTTGCGGATATCTTGAACATTTATTGAATTTAGATTGTTTTTTGAAAATATTTGTGTGAGAATTATGAAAATGGGTTTTAAAATAATTATTAGTTATTGATAATTATAAAATGGATTTTCCAAATTTAATATGAGAAATGTTTTGGAATTTTGGTTTTGTGAAACAAATAATGTGGATAAAGAAGAAATGATTTCACAGGATTGGATTTCCTTAATCTAAACATATAGTTTCTTAAAATTAATTTTTTTGAAAGATTGGATTATTTTAAATTGATTCTGGGAATTTTTTAAAATGGGGTTTTTTGGCTTGTTTAAACGTGTTTGAATCTGATGAATTGGTTTTGGAAAATTGGTTTTGAGCGGCTATTGTTTTTCTAGAAAGGGTTTTTGGCCTTTGAGGTTGTCAGATTATGCAAAGTGACATTGTTGAATTTTTTAGAAATAGGAAATCCCTATTTGGATTAGAATGGCTGTTTTTGGAAATTCTATTAAATGATATAGATCGGGTTTTTTTAATAAAATGGTTCCCAATGAAGTGTGGATTTTTTTAAATCTGAAAATGTTTTTTGATTTGTTGGTTAATTTTACTTTGGAAGGTATATGATTTTTTGGGAGTTATTATTGTTTTATTTTATCCTTGTTCTTTTAATAGGTGCTCACATGCATGGTTTTATGGATATATGGACGAATTTTCGGTATGGAATGGTGGTTGCATGCCTAGGGTGGCGCAGAAATGTGCATATGAGTGAGCCTTCATGAGACACCATTAGTGAATGCGAAAATTCACCTTGTAGGTTTATTTTTAAATAGTGTTTTAAGCTGAAACGTTTTGGTGTTTCTTATAAATAGATGGATATGTGGATATATTTTCCAATATATTAGAATTGTTTTTTATTAAATATGTTTCCGTTTGATATGGAATTCATACTCTTGTTTTGTATTGATATGGGATCTCATTGGTGGCTTGGTTTTGGAGAAATGTTTAGTGGGTTTCTAAAGATGTGTTGGATGTTTGGATGTAACCACAGATAGTTCGTCGTTGTAAATATTTCTAGGTGATCAAACTAAGGATTCATTCCAAATGTTAAATCCACATCTTTGAATGAGGCCTCATCACATCTGTTGGAATTTAGAGCTTTTCGAGCTCAATTTATAGTGACTTTACGTAATGGTTTCCCTCTAGGTTGGGGTAGTTGTGCTTGGGGAGGTTGATGTGTTTCCCTATATACCATGTCCATTATTATCCTCATTTAAAGGTAGAAATAATAGTATTATGTATCTCCAAGTTCATTTTTGGGTAAAAGTGTGTTGTTTTAGGAAGAGAGTTTCATGGTGTCCCTTCATCTGTTATTTTGGCCTTGTAGTGTTATGTTTCACCTTTTGGAACTAAGGGTAAGAGGTTAGGTTTGGGATTATCAAATATTGAATACAAGGCAAGATATACTTCATCCATCATAGCTCTAGCCATTGGTCTCAGAGTAAAGCTGACGCGTAGTCAGGAGTCCCAGGAGTGTGGGTATTATTTCTAAGCTTGTTTCTCTACCATTACAGTGATGTAGTTAATTCATTTCTGTTGTGGTTTCTGTGGCCCAATTATTTAGTCCCCTTCCCTCCCCTCCCCAAGTGGTTAGGGTTTGGATATGTTTAGAGAGTGTTGGCCCAGTTCCTGACCACTCCATTCGGGTGTAGGGGGCTTAAATGTTCTTGTTGTGTTCCTCTTAACTTGGGTTTGTAGGTTTTGGTGGGAGAGTATTTTTGGGCCTGTATTGGATATAACCATTCCTAGTTCATGTTTAATTCTTGTTTAGTCATTGATTTTTGCTTCTTAATGGCCAGGATAACCACCATGGCTCTCGTAGAGTTTCCTACTAAGAATTTTTCGAGTGGTACGTGTTTCTTAATGGTGGGGATTCCATTCTAGAACCCCATAGAATCTTTGGTTTTTGAGAGTGATATTGGGTTTGGGTGATCTTTGGGTTCATTGGTAAAAGGACCAACAATCTGGTTCTTGGTTTGGTTGAGGAGGTAGTGACTTGATCTTTCTGTTTATTTTCAGGAAGTGGTTGGGAGTTGGCGTTTTGGATGAGGTATGAGGATTAAAATCCATTAATGGTGGATGATGTGTCATTTTATTTAGAGGATGGACCATATTGAACATGAATCCATAGTTTCTAATCAATCAGCTGGAACGTGTTGTGGCATTCTGGGGGTGTATTGTTTTAATGGTGGGGGAGAATTGTCACACCCTTTTTTCATGTATTTCTTTTGATCTCGTTTGTTATAAATCATGATCCTTTTATTGGATTCTGGGTGAGGTGAATTTTGAATTTTTAACTACCATCTATTTCTAATCATCCTACCATGGTTTCCCCATAAGGTGTTTGGGAGTTTTTGGAGAAAAGAGTGGTAACTTCAAGATTTGGGCCAAATGTGATCCCATTTCCATATTTGAAAATGAAAGTTTTTTTCTTATGTAACTCTTTCATTTTTCAACATCTTCCACTCATTCCACTTCCCACTTGGCCTCCCATGACCCATTTAAACTACCATATTCTTTTGTACCCCCTTAGGAATTCATAATAATGGTGGAGTTGGGTTATTTATTCAGGTATTGGGATAACCTGTGAACCCATTTCTAGTTTTAATAACATAATATGTGGATTTTTATCTTTTTCATTTTTTTGTATTTTTTGGTTATTCTACCTATCACTCGAGACTAATAACCCTATTCCCTCCACCAAGTTCCATTTTATCTATTTAGAGCTCATCTATGTTGTGGAGTAGGGAGACAGTTCACAAGGCTTCTCAAATCATCCAGATTTGGTATGTTAAAATGTTTCATTCATGAATGATTCTATTTCTCTCGTTTCCCCACAAATATTATTTCACTAGTTCTTAATGATATAATGAGCCTCTTCATGAAGTTACAATCCATTAAATTTCTTCGAAGGGTGTAGATATAAGGGAAGATTAAGAGTTCTCTAGTTTCCAAGGTGAGATTCCTTCTCCTTTCCCCTCCCTCTTCATTACGCTTACACATTAATTTTGATTTACTCTACTCCCATTTTCGTAAAAGACCTAGGGTTATGTTATATTATGTTTTATGGGGTTTTGGTTTAGTTAGGCATGGTCTTCCATGATTTAGAGTGTTGGGAACCACAGCGGGTGATATCGGGTGTGCGGTTCATTTCTGCCATGATTTTGAGGTAGGGTATCCCTTGAATATGACTTTATTGTTTATGTTTCATCATTTTATTTTTTTTATAAACTGATATATATTTTAATTGTTGTTTTTTTCATTTTTATAGTTTTCATTTTGGGAAAAATGATTGTTTAAGCCTTGTTTTGTGAAAAAATAGCATTGTTTTGTTATAAACGTGTATGTCGCTTGATTACATAAATGTTCTGTTAGATTACACACCTAGTTCATTATATTTGGATCATGGTTGAGTAGATTTAATAAATATATCTCATTAAAATGGAATTTTATCCCATTTCATGTGATTAAAATAATATTTCTATTTAAAAGTGCATGCCATGTGTTGGGTAAATTTCCCAGTTTTATTTTATGTGCATCGTGAGATTTAAAATGATTATTTGGGAATTATAAACACATTTACAACATGAAAAATGGTATTTTTGGGTCCTTATGGATAAAAACGTAGTTTTGGTTTTATAAAAAATGTTTTTTTGGTGGTAAACATATTTTGGCCCGAGTTTCCAGAAAATGTATCGTTTGGAATCTTAATAAAAATGGTCGTACATTGGATGTGTAAAATAGACCTTTTAAGGGATTTATGAATGTGTATTTCTTCTATAAATGGTGTGTATACATGTATTTATTAAGATATGAATTTATACCTTTGGAAAATGTTAGTTTTGATAAATGCATAAGGGCATGTTTGGAATTTCTCTTGTAAAAATGGTTTCCATTTGTATGTCATGTTGTATCATTTGGGGCCATTTTATGGTCAATGAAATGGACATGTTAAAAGGTTTTGGGGCTTCCAAATCATTCTTTATATGTTATTGGTGTGTTTTTGGGCTTCATAGAGAATTTATTAATGGATTTTTGTGCAACGCCACATTATAATTCATAAAATTGTTTTACGAAAATTCAGGTTGTTTATGGATCTATGAATGCAATGTGAAACTTGTATGTGGGATGTTTGTTGTGTGTATGAATTTTAAATGGAATATTCATGATGAAATTGTATTTAATTTATTTTTAACTTGTTTGATCACAAAAAGGGTGAACCTGGGTATCGTGGTGGGCAAACGTGTACTAGTATGCTATTGATCCAGAGGGGTTTTGTCCCTATTTCATGTAGCAATTTTGATGATTAAAAACACTAACTAAACTATGAAGATTATGATGTTTCGGACCAATAGGTTATTAGTTATTCTCCTACTATTGTCTCATTTGGATGACAACATATATTTTTTATGGTTACTTTTACACTGAGATATGAGGTACCTAGCGCCCACAATGAACTCGTGCCTAGGGGTGCACCCGTGACTTGTGCTGATTGGATATTTTGAACTCACCGTTGGTATACAATGTGTTTAGTTGGTAAATTTAGTAGTGTTTGTGTTTTATTTAAAATTTTACATTCTTTAAATCATACCTCTTGAAATCTATTTTCATTTTGAATTTTCACCTCTTTGAAAATTTGTTACTAGCATTCATGTTTATAAATCATGAATTTTTTTGTCTGGTAATTTTTATAGAATGGAACCACATTTGGAAAAAACAATATTTTTATATAATTTATCTCAAACTTGAAATTTATGTTTCTTTAATTTTAATTTATTTTCATTGGGAATCGAATATTGGGCTAAACTACAGAGTTTTAATACTCACACCTATAGTTTTATTCTATTTTCAGCCCCTGTGTAGTTTTCAACTTGAGTTTGGTTTCTTTGGGTGATGAGTATTCATTTTGTTAGAGAGTGACCATTGGGGTCCCATGGTTTTAGTTTGGTCATCAGGATTGGTTGGTTTGTTTTATTTTTTAGTTGTGATTTGGCTTTCTTGTATAAACATTGATCAGTTAAATTTTATATAAATGTATGTCGGGCTGTCCATTTCTTTCTGTTGCTTAGTTCATGATTATTTTTGGGTAAAATAATTCCCTTTAGTACTATATTTATGTCTAGAACTAGTTTCCAGCCCATGGAGATCAGGAACCACCTTCAGGCCATGCTGCAGATTGGTTTGGGTGCTCGGTTCAGGGTCGATCCGGACTGGTTTGTGACATGTAGATAGTAAAAATGACTCCCTGACGCTGACAATACAAATGACTCACCAACGCTGAAAATAAAAATGACTCACTGATGCTGATAGCAAAAATGACTCACTAACACCAAAAGTAAAAATGACTCACTGATGCTGACAGTACGAATGACTCACTGATGCCAATAGTATAAATGACTCCTTTATTACATTGTTCACATTTGTCTCATCGATGACACTGTTCACATATGTCCCACTGATGAAAATGTTCAAATATGTCTCATTGATGAAACTCTTAACATCTATCTCAGTAATGAAAATTTTCACATCTATCTCACCGATGACACTGTTCACATCTGTCTCACCGATGACACTATTAAAATCTATTTCACCCATGAAACTGTTCATATAAATCTCACCAATGACACTATTCAAATCTGTCTCACCGATCACACTCTTCACAATGGTGTCACCGATGAAACTATTCACATCTGTCTCACCGATCACCCTGTCCACATCGGTCTCACTAATGACAATTTTCACAAATGTCTCATCGATGACACTGTTCAAAAAATTGGAAACACCATAGAATTGTGAATTCGGAAAAGCATTGATAATAAGTCACCTTGACCTCTCAGAACACCTCAAACGCCATATTTGAGAAAAGGAATGGACCAGAGAGGTCCATGACATTACACTTGACAAATTGAATTATACTTTATCAACACCATATTTAAAATATTTTGGGGGAGATGGCATCACTAGGATTTTTCCTTGACTAAGACCAAACCCAATTTTACAAGAAATACTCAATCGAAACAATTTCTTATAGAATAAAAAAATATTGAGATCATGCCCCAAATTATATTTGTCGAACCACCCTGATAAAGTACCACTATCACACACCTTATTCATAGTGTGTATGTTTGTGTAATAAGGGGTTATGTATATAGACCATGGTTGTATAAATTTCTATATTATTCTATTTAATTAAATAATGTTTATATTTGTAAACAAAATTACTTAATATAAATGTTTGTATGAGATTATAAAATGATTGTCATAATAAAAAGATTTTTAAATGAATAAACTGAAACTATATTGTATGATATATATAGTTTCAATCAAAATGTTTTTTTTGTAAAATCCAGATATTCTTGAAATATATGTCATTTTCAAGAAGTATTCTAATTAAATAATATTTATTTAAATATTAACGATAGGATGTTTTGATAAAGTCCAATGTAATTTTTATAGGGGATAAAACTAGTTAGTGTCATAAAAAATAGTTTATCAAGTAAATAAGGTTTTTTATGTAAAATCATTAATTCTGGTGTTTAGAAAACATTTTCGTAATAATAAAAATTATTTTTAAAAAATCACATTAAACATATTCAATGGTGAATTTCTCTATCGTTTCTGAGATAGTTTAATTTTTTTGGTACAAATTAAATAGAGTACTAATATCAAATATTTATTATAACATAATAATATAACCAAATTGAATAAATAAATAATATAAAGGGTAAAAATTACTAAAAAAAATTCATATTAAAATACTATTTTTATTATATTATTTAATTAATTTAAAAATCATTATTGAATTATATAAACCATATATTATATTTTATTCATTGTAACCATTAATCTATTATACATCATGAATGATATTATATTAAGGATTTTAGTTATTTTCCTAATAAGAAAAACAACCCTTCTTTAGAAGAAGCTAATAAAAAAATCCAATTAAAGGTTTGATGTTTGAATTATTTTATAACTTATTTACCAAAATCTATGTTTTGAAATTAATAAAGAATTATAGTCTCTTTCTATATAAATAAAAACCAAACATATCATTCCTCTTATCTCAAAACCCATTTAATTTTTATTTCCTCACACTATCCCTATATAAATCTCTCCCATGGTGTTCTAAACCTTTTAAGGAACTCCTCCCATGCTTTTAAAAGAAACCCATTATGGTTAAGGATTCTCCCATGTTCTTTATTATTAAAGTACTTTCTCTATACTAACACTATTTTTTAATATTTTTTCATGTTATAATATTTAAAAAAAACATTTACTTTCCATATGATTCCCAATTAATGTGAGACCACATTATTCTCTCATTAAACCCTTATATGGATATTTTTGTACACCCACAGGGATACTGAAATTATCCCATCATTTTCCTTTACAAAATTTTGTGTTATGAATACAAATCCACATTTCCACTCAAAGTTGTTTACCATGATTCAAAAAATATTATTTTACTGGTAAATTCCATTAATGTAACCCACAATCTTTTATCATTAGATTAAAAGTGAAAAAAATATTGGTTGTGTTGTATGATCTATAAAAAACATAAATGAAAGTACAAGATATAAATGTGATGGGTGGGCCTAGGATTATATGGCCCTCCACTACATTGGGTGATGTTTCTATCTCATGATATTTCATTTATGTCTCATAGGTGGTTACACTAAACACACTATCTTATAATGCCTCAACGATTATCCTTGACTTGTTATTATGATGTCATGTTTTATGTTGCTTCTAGTTTCTTATATTTCCATGATGTTTTCATCTTATATCATGAATTGATGTTAATGTTTATGATTTCACCCTTCTATCTAACATTGATATAACTCTTCATTGATGTGTATTAATTTCATCAAATAATTCATTGATTATTCCTTTATTAGTCTTCATATCTCAACCATTTATTATGTACTTATCTTGGTTATCCAATCATTTTTTGAAGATTATTAATTTTAAGAGGCTTTTATGAAGTATTTAAATAATGTTATTGTATAACTATTTCAAATTATTGTGATATGTCTCAGATTACCCAAGGAAACATAACATCACCATCTTTTGGGATATTATTATGTGAATGTTTGTGTAATAAGTCATGAAATAAAGTGTATAAATGATATGGATTTTCATGTTTGGTTTCATAGAAAAGATTAGTTATTTTTATGGATTATGATTATAAAACCTTATTTAAAGCCTTAGGGATAAGAGTCAACATAATAAAACACACCTACATTTTGGTAAACTATAGTACAACTAGTTTTATAGAATCAAAATCTGTATCTGGAAACTGCAAGTGTACATGGATCTAGAATATTTTTACCCTTGGTTAATAACCAATCTAGGGGGATTATTTATTAACGTGATTTTTACCTAGATAATGACAAAGGCCATTTTTTACTTCTAATTGGAAAGTCCAATTGTATATTTTTTATAAAATAAACACGATCATTATGATCCATGATGAAGGGAACAAAAATTAATATGAAAGTTTATTTTTTGAAATTGAAAATAGAAAACATATATTGAAAACAATAAATTATTAGGTTATGGAATATATGTAATCTTTGAGTTATCCCTTAAAATTTTATAGTTTCGTTTTTATTTGTTTAATTATTTGATAATCCAAATCCATATTTTCCCCTTTATTTTACTCTCTCTAGACCCTTGATTCTTGATAGAAAGTGTGGGAATATTCCATCACAACTATTGAGGTGGATCCCAAAAATGATGTGGTGAAAAGAAATATAGTTATTCCTTGAGGAATAGAGATCATAGTATTTGATTCTAGTTCAATAGATTATTACATATCACATAAGTTTGTTTTCACTATTCAAACACCACCCCAAATCAAGGATGTGGATCTATCATTGAATATGGGAAATGGGAAAACTACATCATCCAAAGTATATAACTCAAACTCTTTAAATAATTTTGGGTTTATTTTTCAAGTAATCCTTATGATACTCTATATAGATTAATTATATTATATTATAGGTATGGATTGGACTTCCAAGTATAAATATAGTATAAATTTCTAGTAGAAGGAAATCACCCCTTGTATCCAATATCAACCACCGTTTATATACAAGTGTAAGGAGGAGGACAAATATCCTTGGGAATCATCATCCCATGCATATATGTTATCACATTATAATAACTATTATATTTCTCAAATGATTGAGAATAAGGAAAATATCGAACTTGATGACATTAACATTATAATAGAATATAATTATGTGTTTCTTAGTGGATTGATCGGTCATCCTTTTAGTTATTAGGTTGAGTTATAAATCTATATTATACCCAATAATTTTCCAATAATCAAGAATAGATATAAAATAGATACTGTTGAACATGAAGAACTAAATAATAAACTAAATGAGAATATTTAAAATGTGTTTATATTCTTATGTTATTAAACATTGGGTAGGATGAACCTTTTTATTGAAGAATAATGGGTAAATGTGCATATTCCTTGATTATTGTGAGCTCAACAAGATCATGACCAAGAAAAATTACCACCATCCAGGGATTGCTGATTTGTTAAATCATCTACATGGATCCTAGTACTTCTCAATGTTGGATCATTAGATGAGATATTTTCTTTTAATGTGGAAGGTAAGAAACTCCAAGACTATTTTTTATACAATGTTTGGGAACTAAAAGTTCATAGTGATGATATTTTTACTCACTAATGATACATATATCTTCATTTACATAATGAATAGATTATTTATGGATTATCATGACAAATATTTTGAAGTATTTAAAAAATATTTTCTTATCTAATCTAAAAATAAGTATGAATATTAGGATTATTCGAATTCAATAACACAGACCTTGTGAGGTGAAAAGTTAATTCTAATGTTTAGAAAATGTGATTTTTTGGATGGTGAATGTAACACCCCAACCCTAGTTACCGAGATTCGGTTCATTATTGCATAAAATTGGCATGATCACAAAGGATCAAGTCTCGAAAGATCGATTAGTTTAGTATCCATGGAAGTACTAGATACATACATATGTTTTAAATTACATTATAAAATGAAAAAAAACAACATTGTGTCCCCTTTGAACACACACATATCCCATAGCCTATCCACGTAGTTCATTCATAATACACTTTTCATATCCATAGAAAAATAAAAAAAAAGAAAGGGGTGATATCAGATGTTCAATAAGGATAAAAATATAGAAAAAATATTCATAAAAAATCATAAACATTGAAGACAATGTATAAGAATAAAACACAAGCCTTTTAAAATTAAACTTTAGCATAATATGAAACTGATAAATCAAATAATTAAATTTACTTATTAACATGGATATTCTACTAGTTGATTATTCACATGTAATATCAATAGCTAATTTCATTATAGAGGAATGCCTAATGTCGGACATCATAACCACATAGTCAAGGCCTCGTGCCGCAACTACAAATATGATTTTGTCAAGAATCTAGATTGTCTCATGAAACCCACTGATTCATCAATGAGCTACAGTGGTCTCCACTCATCACTTACTAAGTCCAATGCATTCCACATATGAAAAGGTTGAAACATAACATAAACATTCGTATTAAAAATAGCATATGAAATGTTAATAATTTAACGATAAACCATTAATGGTATAAAAACATCACATCTATAGTCAAACATATCACAAAACCTTCAATACAATATGGAAAATTTTATCATAACAAATCAGCTTCAAAAAAGTTTAATATCCATCAAAGGATGTTGACATAGATGAAATCAAAACTATATGAGAGAAATATCTCATTCTATTTTGAAATCAATTAAAAGTAACATAATTATAAAATAAAACATTTACTTTGGAAATATTCTTATAAGATTAAAAGGGAATCTTTGAAGGTGTTATAATGATGGAAAATTGTCGCACTCGCCGTATACGTTTAAAAAAACATTCTTATCTTAATTTTTCGAAAAGCTCCTAATGTACCTTGTTTGGAAAAAGACGAAAAGATTCCTTTCAAAAAAATTTATATAATGTAAACAAATGCTATAAATCACTTTAAACCATATTCTAGGAAAATTTAAAAATGTTTTGAAATACATTTTTTAGAAACACGGATGTGGATGATAAATAATTCCCAGTATATGCTTACGTATAAACAACCTCAGATAATAAAGAGATTGTAAAATTAACCCTTACCTAGTAATTATCCTTAGTCGAGGTTATATTAACCTCAATCAAAATAGTTAAATCATTGTTATTAAATTATATAATGACCACATACATAAATATTATATCTTATATGATCTTATAATATTTCTGTGTTATTAATATTTCAGTAGTATCATTGTTTCGAGTGTTAACTGATTCATTTTCATTTATATGTTTTGTTATGTTAGTCATGTTTTTTATGGTTAGGATGTATTTGATTCATATAAATAATGATATTAAGTTCTTAAAATTTATTTTTAATCATAAAATAAAAATTATTCTTGAATGGTTATGATGGGGAAAAGAATCATATCGTGTTCATGGAGATAGTAATCCGTACGTATGCACGAGCGAAAATATCATTCTATTGATGGTAAAATCATATGTAATTGCATGGTATATCATATATACAAAATAATTAAAATTTAATATTTATGAGTAACATCAATATACTCATTATTATATCCATCAAAATAATGTAGTGGTGATTAACAAACTACACGACGACGTGGAAACGGTAAGCTGTACGTAAGCCAGTATGGTGACTTTATCATTCTTAAGATGGATAGAATAATGAATTTAGTTTTACAATATTTAAAATAACATTAATGTACTTATAAGGTACTGGATTAATTTTTTTTATGGAAAAAATAAAGAAAGAGGAAGTGGAAGAAGGAAGTAACATTGAAAGAGGTGATGAAATTATTATCTCTTCTTCAAGTGCTTCCTTTTTATTTGATCAAAAGGGATCCTTTGGTTGTCTTTCAGATCAATTTAAGGAAACTAGGTTTAATTGAGGGTATTTTGGAGGATATTTGATAAGGTTTTGGTTGATCCAAATGGATTTTTAGGTGTGAAATTAATAGAGGAGGAAGTACCCTTTCATAAGAGAGGTGAGGGTCACTTTAGGAAAAGCTTGAAATATTCTTTTATTATAAAATCATTTTCCATTTATAATGGCTCTAAATGGATTTATTTATATTATAGAGTGTGGATGGGTCTAAATCCTCTCAACCAATAGGTTTTATCCATGTTTAGGTCACCATATTAAACTTATCTTTTAGATTTAACTCATTGTTAAATAGTTTAAATTTTACAATGTCTTCTTGTATTTTTACACTACATGGTTAATAAACATTGTATAAAATGATAAGAGAACCCCAATTGGTTCATTAATAAAATATACATCATTATATAAGTTATTTTTCCAAACCATATATTTTTAAAAATATTTTATCTTTTAATAATATAGTATTTGTTTAAAAAATTCATTTATATCAATTTTGACACTATTTATTATTTGGTTTTTGTGAAAGTCAACAAAACATGATTACATAGAAAAAAACCATAAATAAATTCTAACATGTCATATTAACCTTGAAAATTCTTAGAATGCAAAATAATCCTCGATTTACATTAATTTTTATATGTATAATAAAATTATTTTTATCTTTCATTAATAAGGTAATTACTCCATCATCATTATGTCATAAATAAATTTAACAATTTAAAGTCTAAAAAATATAAATAAAATACCATTATGTAGGAAATATTTTTATATTTCTAAAGAATATTTACAGACAAATTAATCTTATTTATAACCCAATATTAAAAATGTTCTTGTTATAAAAATTTGTATTTAACACTTTTAACTCTTCTTTAAATAAAATAATAATAAATGTTCTAATCTAATAAAAGTGGATCAAAGAGGGTCATATTTTATTCTTAAGGTTGATTTTGGTCGATAAACACTTATCCAGCAGAATTAGGACATGTCTTAGGGTAATTATAAAATCATTTTTACCTTTAATTTTCTTGTTTACTTTTAACCGTGGTAATAAAATCCAAAAGTTACTATTCACCAAAGATTATTTTCAACCTATTAAATGACATTTTACGTATTGATGTCAATTTTGTCTCTCAAATTTTTGAAATTAAATTCACAGAAGCTGTAAAATTAAGTTTTATGCAAATTTGCTAATGTGCCTAGAAGGTGGGAAAAAGATGTTAAACATTTCAACAAAATTTGATATATCGAATCTTATTATAAAATGACTCCAATGAATTACATTGGACTAATATAAATATAATGTATCTATTTTGACTTTAAAATTAATTTAAATAAAAAATAATTATTTAAAAAAAGAGTCGGTTTTTATGTACTACGCAATATTTTTCACTATTCATCAAAAAATTTAATGTTTTTAGAAAAATTCCAAAAAATAACCATAAGATAATTTTGATATTCTGAATCCAAAAATGAAGTCTGTTTTACCAAATTGTGTATTTTATGAGAGTCTAATATCAATTGTATTATTGTTCATAGAAGGACATAATAAGTAGTTCTTTTATGAAAAATATTTTTCTAGATATATAACTATTTTAACAAAACATATACATTTCATTATAAATATATTTTATTTTTGTAAAAACATTATAAAATACAATAAAAATTTATTAGTCACTATTCATATCACAATATTTAATTTATAAATATAAATATTGTTTAAATAATTTTAATACTAATGTATTATTTCGCAGAAACTCAATATTTCGTATAACACAAGCCAAGTCAGTGTTACGTGCAGTATAAGTTATTGACTTACATTAAAGATATAACTTACTATGTAATCTGGGGGTGTTACATTCTTCCCTCCTTCAATATCCTTCAATAAATTTCATCATCAAAATTTGAAAAAAAATTCAAAAATAAAAGGTTAAAAATAGATAATACCATTGTGGAAAACCCACATTAGAAATAAGGTTAGTAAAATTTAGTCTTAATTAGAGGGAAAGGGAAATGACAAAGTCCCCACCAAGTTAGGATTTTCAATTGGAATACATTTGTGTAAATGTTTCACACATAATAGGAGTGAAAAATCAAATATCTCTAGGGAGTGATTGAGGTCATCAATCACAAACAAGTAAACAATAAATAGAAAATTGAAGGGCTCAAATCCAAAAGTATATGATGAATTAATATATCATTGGTTCATCAAAACATAAGATATTAGGATAACACATTTATGGTTCTAAAATACTTTCACTAAATTTAAAAATTAGTTTCTTTATAGAATAATAAAAAAATACATGACAAGTAGAGTTCCATCCATTAACTAATTTCTACCACAAACTCATCTTTAACTCCAATAGATAATAGAACTCAAAAATATTCTATTTATCCTAGTCTTATAGGGATTAAAAAAAAATTTATAATTCATCTATCAGATAATTTGAAAAATCTACATTATAAAAACCTGGATATCACGTAGGCCAGTGGTAGGTGATGCACCCTTGTCTCCCTTCGGTTGCAGGTTCAAATCTCACGGCCTTACTGAATGCGATGGGTTGTCGCCCGACAATCGAGTAGTCATTTTAATAAAAATTTCAAATATATTCTTAAGAAATTATTTAACCTTCATCCATAGTATATAATTTATAACATAATCGATTCAAATCTTTAAACTTATACAAAATACTTGTGTCTAAACTCGTAGTCCCAAATTTTATAAGGAAGGTCAACATAACATAATAAAGATCTTTTTTTCACATAATAACATTTGAGTACCTTCATCATGTATTCTCATAAAACCTGGTAATACCATTAATTACCATAAAACCTTATTGATTACATTCATGATCCCTTATTTATTATAGAATAATAGATATATTCTTTATATCTAAATTTTTTTAATACTCCATCAATGATGGAAAAAACAATCCATTAACCAGTTCAAGAGTAGTCAAGAATATCCAATATAATTTATCCAAATCAACCATCTCTTATTCCCAAATCACTACCTCAGTATCAAGACCATATTAAGGTTTATCTTTCCATCATCCATATATTTTACAAAAATTTTAACATGTTGTTGAGTCACTTTTCATAGTATAATATAATCTCAAATCCTCAATGAAATTGTACTGTAGTACAATTCTTATTTATTTCCATAATCAATATAACCAGTACATCATTGATACAACACTCGAATGACATAATTCATTAATTAAAATATAATAACAATAATTATTCCTCTTCATCTCTGGTAGTATCATAACATTATTATTATCCAATAGCATCATTTGGGGTATACTCTGATGATTAGGACATTGACTCATGTAGTGTCTTATCTCCTTGAAAATGAATCATTGTATATTTGAAACCTTTTTCATACCCTTTTATTCACTTACATGGTGTCCTTTTTCTCAACAATTTTAACAAAATCACATTACCTTCAAGCATTTAACAAGGAGATTCTTTCCATTGTGATCACATATGGGAAAACCATTCTTTCCCTTTTTCCTTTTATCTATCTTTCTTTCTACCATACTTTTCTTCTCTAGCTTCCCTTCAAAGCCATAGGACTCAAAGAATTATTTAATTATCTTGTTAAAACCTGATACTATTTCTTCATATTATGAGAATTTTTGAGATACTATTCCTCTTCTAAATGTTGGCTTGAGACAATAAAATAAAATATTTTTCTTTCTCTTTAGATCAAATGCATTGTAGGAGTTCTCACTCCTTCTACTGGTAACCATTTCTAAACAATTTCATACACTAGGTTAGTTTATTAATCACAATGCATAATTCCAAGGTTGTAAAATACCTAACATATATTTGAACAGTTTATGAATATAATCTATAAAAAATGTTTTCTTTTAGGAATTATTTACTCATAAATTCTCTAAAATGGTTTATAAATAATATGTGAATTATCCTAAGAATATCTCTCAGGAGTGTCATAACCAAGAGAGAAGTAAGGCCCATTTTCATGTACCAGGAAACCCTAAGTCAAGCTTGAAACTCCTAGTCAAATTTTTCACTCCAAAGTGCATCTGTTCCAGAGTTGCATCAACCTACACATATCCAGACAGGGATTTATCACTTAGAAAATTTACAAAATCTATACATTACCAAAATTTAAGGAAGTTCTTCTATAATAATCCTCAATGTCTATCTTAGATTAATGTTCTCTAATCAGAGTTTTTTTTTCTAAATCTAGTTTCCATGGTTTGTAATAAACTTCCTCTGATACCAACTATAACACCCCTACCCTAGTTACCTAGAGTCAGTGCATTATTACATAACATTATCATGATCACAAGGGATCATGTCCCAATAGACTGATCATTTTAGTATCATTGGAAGTACTAGATAAAAAACATAAGTTTTTCATTACATAATGAAATTAAAAAAACAATGTGTATCCTTTTAACACACTCATATACCATAGCCTATCCCTATAGGTCAATCATAAAATACTTCTTCACATCTTGGGAAAAATAAAACATAAGATAGGGGTGAGCTCAGATGCTCAGTAAGGATTACAATAGAGCAGAAAATTTCATAAATAAGAATATACATTTTAGGCAATGTATAAGACTAAAACCCAATCCTGTTACAATTAAACATTAGCATAATATGGAAATGATTAATCAAATAATTCCATTTACTTATTCACATGGATATTCTACTAGTTGAAAAATCACATGTAATATCAATAGAAAATTTTATAACGATGGAATGCATAATGTCGGACATCATAACCACATAGTCAATGCCTCGTGCCAGGACTACAAATAAGATTTTGTCAAGGACTTATTCCAAGACACTATTTTTTCTAATGAGACCTACCAATGCATCAAGGAGCTATAAAAGGCTCTTCCCATCACTTACTAAGTCCAATTCATTCCTCATATAAAAATGTTGAAATATAACATAAACATTCTTATTAGAATAAGAATACAAAATGTTATTACATTAACCATAAACCATGAATGGTATAAAAACAACATATCCATGCTCAAACATATCACAAAACCTTCAATACAATATGGAATATTGTATCATAATAAATCATCTTGAAACAAGTGTAAAATCCATCAAATGATGTTGACATAGATAAAATCAAAACAATTTGAGAGAAATGTCTCTTTCTGTTTTAAAATAATTTAAAAGTAATGAAATTATTAAAGAAAAAAATAATTTTGAAATATTCTTATAATAATGTAATGGATGCTTCGAAGGTGTTATAACGGTGGAAAATAGTTGCACCCGCCGTATAAGTTAAAAAACATTCTTACCTTAATTTGTTTTAAAGGTCATAAAGTACCTTGTTTGGAAAACAATGAAAAGATTCCTTTCAAAAAAATTTATATAAAGTCAAACAGGGATATAAATGACATTAAACCATATTCTAGGAAATAATAAAAATGTTTTGAAATACATTTTTAAGAAACACATATGTGGATGATAAAGAATTCGTAGTAGATGCTTACATATAAACAACCTTAGATAATAAAGAGATTGTAAAATTAACCCTTACCTTGTAATTTTCCTTAGTCGAGGGTACGTTAACCTCATGTATAATAACTAAAACATCATTATTAAATTATAAAAGAACCACATACATAAATATGATATCATATATGATCTTCTAATATCACTTTGTTAATAATATTTTAGTAGTATCATTGTTTCAGTTGTTAACTGAATCATTTTCCTTTATATGTTTTGTTAGGTAAGTCATGTTGGCTTTGGATAAGATGTATATGATTAATATCCAAAATGATATTAAGTTCATAGAAATTATTTTTAATCATAAAATGAAAATTATTCATGAATGGTTATGATGGGGAAATGAATCATATCACGTTCGTGGAGACGGTAATCCATACATATGAACGAGTGACAATATCATTCTATTGATGGTAAAAGAATATGTAATTTGGTGGTATATCATATATACAGAATAATTAAAATTTTATAATTATTATTAACTAAAATTATAATCACTATTATACCCATCCATATAATGAAGTTGTGAATAACAAACTATAGCATGATGTGGAGACGGAAAGCCGTACATACGCACGTATGGTGACATTGTCATTCATAGGATGGATAGAATAATGAATATGGTTGTACCATATTAATAATTAAATCAAAGTATAAATATGGTACTGGAGTTATTATTTAGTTATGGAAAAAATAAATAAATAAGAAGTGTAAGAAGAAAATAACTTTGAAATATGTGATGAAATTATTACCTATTATTCGGGTGCTTTCTTTTGATTTGATCAAAAGGGATCCTTAGGATGAATTTATGATCATGGTAAGGAATATAGGTTGAGTTGAGGGTAGTTTGGAGGATATTTTAGTAAGGGTTGGCCTATCCAAATGTATTTTGAGGTGTGAAATTAGGAGAATAGGAAGTACCTTTTTATAAGAGAGATGAGGGTCACTTTAGGAAAATCTTGAAATATTATTTTATGATAAAATAATTTTCAGTGTTTAATGGCTCCAAATGAATTTATTTCAAATATAAGGTGGGTATGGGTCGAAATACTCTAAACCAATAGGTTTTAGAAATGTTTAGGTCACCATATTAACCTTATCTTCTAGATTTAACTCTTAGTTAAATTGTTTGACTTTTACAATGTCTTCTTGAATTTTTATATAACATGGTTAATAAACATACTGAAAAATTCTATGAGAAAACCGAGTGGTTCATCAATGACATATCTATCATTATATAAGTTCTTTGACCGAACCTTAGATTTTTAGGAATATTATATCATTTAATAATATAGTATTTGTTTTAAAAACTCATTTATGTCAATTTTGACACTATTTAGTATTTGGTTTTTTTGAAAGCCAAAAAAACATTATTACTTATAAAAAATTAAATCAATCATAAAATGTCATATTAACATATAAAATTCTTGGAATTCATCATATGTCTAAATTTACTTTTATAGTTATATTTATAATATCAATTATTTTAATCATTAATAAATAACGTAATTACCACATTATCATTGTGTCATAAATTAATTTAATTATATAATGTCTAAAAATTATAAATAAAATACCATCATGTAGGAAATTTTTTTATATTTATAATTATTATTTATAGTAAAATTTATCTTATGTATAATCCTAAATTAAAAAAATTTTAGTTATTAAAATTTGAATTTAACACTTTTAACTCATCATTAAATAAAAATAATAATAAATGTCCTAATCTAAACCAAGTGGATCATATTTTATTCCTAATGTTTATTTTGGTCTAAATACACTTATTCAATATAATCATGACATGTTTTATACAATAATAATATCATTTTTACTTTTAATTACACTATTTACTTTTAACCGTGGTAAATAAAATCCAAAAGTTACTATTCACAAAAAATTATTTTCATCCTATTGAACCACATTTTACTTACCAATTTAAACCATGTCTCTCGAATTTTTTAAATTCAATTCATATAAGTGGTAAAATGACGTTTTATGCAAATTTGATAATGTTCCTATAAGGTGGGTAAAAGATGTTAAAAAATTCAATAAAAGTTTACATATATAATTTTATTATAAAATGACTCTAATTAATTACATTAGAACAATATAGGTATTATGTATCAATTTTGACATGAAAATAAATTTAAATAAATATAATAATAATTTAAATAAAAAAGTCAGTTTTTATGTACTGTACAATATTTTAACTATTCATCAAAATTAAACATTTTTAGAAAAATACCAAAAATTTACCCTAAGTTAATCTTGATATTATGAATCAAAAAATAATGTTTATTTTACCAAATTCAATTATTAGGAGTGTATAATTTTTATATTATTATTGTTCAAAAAAGGGCATAAAAAGTTTTTCTTTTTAAGAAAATAGTTTTTCTAAATATATAACTATTTTAACAAAACATATAAATTTCATTATAAATATGTTTTATTTTTTTCAGAACATTATAAATAATAATAAAAATTTATTTGTTACTATTTTTAGCACAATATTTAGTTGATTAATAAATATATCATTTATATAATTATAATACTAATGAGTTGTTTCCTTGAAATTCAATCTTGCGTATAACGCAAGCCATGTTGGTGTTGCGTGGAGTATAAGCTATTAAATTACTTTAAAGATATAACTTACTATGAATTATTGGGGTGTTACGGTGAATGTAATATTTATAGGGATTTTCAACACTGGAAAATGGATATCTATGGACTCTTCAATGATGGAGTGAATTGAATGATTTCCCTGGATTATATCTATGACCAAGATTCTTATTTTCCTTGGATTATTTGAATTATATCATCAATTTGTGGGAAAATTATTATGAATGTCAAGACTACAAACTAGGATAACTAAGAATAGAGTAAATGTATTCGGACTGATGAATTCTTGAAGGGGTATAAAGAGATAATGAAGAGCTTAAGGAATACACCTATACTAGTATTATCCACAAGTGGGGAAAGATTTATAATCTATAGTGATTCATCAAAAAAGGGATTAGGTAGTGTACCAATTAAATAATTCAATGTGAGACCCACATCAATTAAATATCAATGAGTATAAATATCTAGCCCATGATTTGGAATTGGATGTAGTGATCTTCACATTAATATTTGGAGACATTATCTCTATGGGGAAAAGTTTTACATATATGAGGACCATAAAAAACCCATGTATATATTCAAAAAAATGTTCTTAATATGTACTAACAATGGTTGTTACTGATGATCACAAATTATGATTCATTAATCCATTATCATTATTGGAAGGTGAACAATGTATCATATTATCTATATATAGTAGCTCATGTAACACTATTTATGATGAGGAAAAAATGGGATCCAATATTATTGTAAATTTAATGGATACACATGGGAATCAAAAAATAAAAAAAATACTATCTTTATTATACAACTAATCAATAATCTATTCTTCAGAGGATCATGGAGGTCCAAAAACATAATGTGGGGTTGTGGATAAAAGTTTTAAATATTACAGAGTTCACAATTTGTACCTATGGAGTCATATAGTTTGGAACCAAGATATGGTTTTTGTAAGAACCACAAATCAAGAGGTTACTTCTCAATAATAAATAGAGTTAATCCTTATCTATTTATTTAGGAAGAACTATGATCTATAATGGTTTTAAGAAAAAAATTTCATAGGACAACATTAAAAAATATTGATTAATTTATATCATACTTCCGGGTATTCCAACATGTGAATGTGGAATGACATACGTGTAAATTAATGATGAAACAATTTCCTATAATTTAATGTGAATGGGAAAATATAATCATGCATTTTTTTAATATAATCCCTATGAAATATTATTTTAAAAATATTATTTGGGTGGCATTTTATTACATTAAAATGATAGTTAATTTCATTGTTATTAACTAATATTTCACTCTTGAAAAACTAAAAATTATATATATATATATAAGGGATTTGGTATGACTACATGGAGTACTAATAACCATTTTATCTAACCAGTATTCGAGGATTACCATGACATTCTTGTAAATGATTCATCAATAATTGGATACAAATACGAGTTTTAGTAATTCATATCACCCACAAATGGATAGTTAGTCTAAGATAACCTTCCAAACACTTGTGGATACCCTGATATCATGTTCAATGGATTTACATGAATATAGGTATTAACAAGTTCTACTAGTTGAGATCTCATATGACAATAGTTTCTATTCTTTTAATTAAATTCCCATGTATAAGTATATACATGGGAAGAGGTTTCACACACCAATGGGGTTGAATGATATTGGCGAGTGGAATTTGATGGGACCATATTTTATCCATGATATTTCATATATGGTTCTGGCCAATCAATATCAGTTGAATTCTTTGAAAATTCAACTATAAATCTACATAGAAAATCATTAATGAGAGATAGATTTTGAGGTTAGGTATAATGTGATTCTTCATATGTCACTATAGAACAATTTCATGAGGTTTCAGAAGAATGGATGGTTTATTCCTAGATAAATTGACCCATTCTATATCATTGATTTTTGTAGAGTTTTTTCCAATCAACTCTAACCCTTACATATACTATCTAAGGTATGTTATTTTTTCTTGTATCTATCTTAATGAATAATATAACAAACCCCTCCCATGTATTAAACCTAATGTTGTCACTGTTGGAGAATTATTTTTCTAAGGAGGAGATTCTAGTAGAGATCTTAGATCATAATGATAAAAATCTATGAATGAATATAAATCACCTGGTTAAATTACTATGGAAGAACCATATTTTTGAGGAAGAAACTTGGGAATAGGAAGAGAATATGAAACATAAGTACCCTCATCAACATTATTGTTTGAAAAATAATTTCAAGGAGAAGATTTATTAAAGGTGGAAGAATGTATTGACCTATAATTTTAAAAATGAAATTCCATTTTGAAAGGAAAAATTCCTTGATAAAAAATGTATTTATTGATAACAGAGGATCTCTATTTCATATTTTATTTTAGTCCATTATAAAATATTGCATGTTGAATATAAAATACTATTAATAATCGTAACCATTGATAATATATTAATTATATTATGACCATTGATATTAGTATATATTAAGGGTTATAATAATAACAAATTGAATCATAATTACGAAGTGAAGGACTCAACCAGTAGAATCATAACCTATAATTCCCATTTATCATAACTTTTAAGGGAGATGAAATCACTGGGCTTTTAATTTTACCGTGCCCATGTCAGGATTCAATTACTAAAACATGAGATAAATTTTTTATAAGATAATTTAATGATTTTAAATATCATGAACAAAAAATAATTCTCCAAACAATCCCAAAAAATTACTACCATCACAAAACATACTCTTATTTCATAGGCTGGTGTAATAATGAGATATGTATCTACACCCTAGTGGTATAATTTTTTAAATTTTCATTTTTAAAATAATAATGAATATATTAGTCCATTTTTATTGTATCATTTTTATATATATGACTATAAAATTATTTAGAAAAAAAATTGAATTTGATAAAAATAAAATAAAACTGTATTTTTGGAAATATATATGTTTTTATTAAAACACACATTTTCGATAAATTTGTGATTTTTTGAATTAAATATTATTTTCATGAAATATTGTTATTAAATATTAATTATATAAATACAAATGATAACATATTCTAATGTTGTCTAATGTAATTTATGTATGGTCCAGAAGGAGGTTAGTGTTGTCAAAACTAGTATTTGCAAAAAAAATAGTGATTTTTATTTACAGGTATAAAATATTATATTTAAATAATTATATTTTTAAAATAAATAATATTTTTGAAATCATCATGTCGAAATTAGAAAATTGTGAAATTTGAAAAAATTTCTTAGATTGATGATTTTTTTTGTAAGAATTAAATACAGTATAAATATAATTTTATAGTTGAACATCATAATCTCCTAAAAGTGATGTAAAAGATAATATAAATGGAATCCATTAACAATAATAGATTTCACCTTTATAATATTTTTTTGATATTATTTGATAAATTTTAGATACATTTAATTAATCCTCCAAAACATATATAATATTTTGAGGTTCTAAAACAAAATTCTTTTTTAACATGAATCACATCCACATTTTGACTAGTATGATTTTATGTAGATTAAGGATTTTCTTAATAAAATATTGAAAATAATAATTCATTAGTATAATCCATTTTATATATTATAGATAGTTTCGTGGATTTAATTATATTATCATTTAGTGTCAAAAACATATGATTAGAAGTTAATAAATAATTTCACCATATTTTGTTATAAATACTCACCCAATATCTCATTCCTCTTCAATAAAACCCCATTGATGATGAATTACTTTTCCCTATCTATATAAATCACTCTCTCTATTTTCAAAATCTCATAATAATAACCTCCCAATATTTTAGAGGAAAATCCTCATGGTTTGTGATTCCCCTCATTTCCTCTTTATACTACTATAATTATCCCTTACTTTTCTATGACTAATTGTTATTTTGAAAACCTATACCAATTTACAATCATGGTTATTCACCTAGATGTAAAAAATCCCACTTTTATTTTAGACATTCATGTATCCAAATCAAACTCCTTAATTGTAGAATAACTTTTGATGAAATATGATCTTATATTATCTTATCGATGTGGTTGAGAAATCCATATACATGATTTGAATGAAATATGTTCTCCCATAAATATTATCACTCCATAGAATTGGGTAATGTTACTATCTCATGAGAGAACATATATGGAACACGTGATTTCATCCAAAGAAATTTATTATTCTATGTCTTAGTGATTAGCCTTGACTTACGCTTATAAAGTCTTTTTTATGTTTTTTCACTTCATTATATTTCCTTGAAGTTATCATTATATATCAGGTTTTTTAGTGTTAATTTTTATGATCCTAAACATTTTTATCACCATGATACACCTCTTTAATTACATGTGTACTTTTCATCATGTTATACTTTGATTAATACCTCATTGGGATTCATAGGACACCCATCTATTATGTCGGTCCCTAGGATATTTAATGTATTTTTGATGATCATTGAATTTTAAGGAATTTTTATAGTGTCTTTAAATAATGTGGTTATATACTTATTTTATGTTATTTTTACATGTATATAATGACCAAAATATCCTAGCCTATCAATATTTTGGGATTGAATTTTGTGAATCTTTATGAACTAAGTAATGAAATAATGTGTTTAAATGACATGGGTTATAATAGGATGTATCAAACATATATATCCTTATTATTATGGATTATGATTATAAAATCTCATTGAATGACTTTATTTGAAGACTAAACATAGGAAAAATCTATGAATTATTGTAAAGTATTCAGAAAGTGGTTTCTAAGTAACAAAATCCATGTATTGATATAACAAGTAGATGTGGCTCTCTCATAGTTGTACCAAGGTGTAATAACCTCGAAATAGGAAAATTGGGTGTTAAAATAATTTTCACATGGTTTATGATAAATAGGACATTCTACAAACCTTGTTTTACACTTATGGGAAATTATTTTTAAATTCTCACACACATTATAAAAAATTATTAAGGGAACTAAATTGGCTATGGAATTTTATGTGTGGAAATAGTTCCTAGAAGACTTAGATTAAATCCATTAAATTCATAGGTTATGTAATATATTTCATTTATTATTTATCCCTTAAATATTGATAGTTTCCCTTTTATGTGATTAATAGTTGGAAAATTATCATCTATAATTTTCCATTTATCTTGGTTATGGGATATAAATAAGAGAAATCGAGTCAAACCCCATTGGGATTGGAAATGTAATGACTTCTTAAATCATATTCCCAACCTAATGGGAGTATAAGTTGAGAAAATAATTATAGTAATTACAAAATTAACCCATTTTTTGAATGAAATTTTGAATGAAGGGAAAAAACCACACCCCATAAGATGTAGAAAGATGTAATTGAGCAATTTATGTGAAATTGACTATGAATTTTAGAGGATCTTTTGATCCATTAACCATTGAAAAATGGATCCACACCATTGAATTTTTTTTTCATAATCCCTAAATTCTTAGAGTAATATAAGTTCATACTGGATATTTATTACATGGAGGGGGAAGCTAATCAATTGTGGAAATTGGTCAAAAATATAAATCTTAAGGAAGATATCTAAATGAAGGAATGGAAATAATTTAGGAAAATATTTTTTGATAAATATTTCCCTTATAATATTCAATTTAAAATGGAGAATGAGTTTCCCAGCCTTAAGAAACATGATGGTTAATCCATTGTAGTGTAAGAATAAAACATCACAGAAAAAGAATGATATGACTCTGACTTTTTCATTGACCCTAAATATAGATTTTACTAATTCTTTAGTTGGTAAATTATAATTCATGAATAAATTTTGAAATTAGAAACATTGAAATCTATGAATAAATTGTCTGATGTGACGTAAAATTAAAAATTAAGATCAGTTAATATTAATAATATCATGAGTCTAGAGATGAGAAGTGAATAATATAGCTTAATTAATTGGTAGGTATGGGAAAATCTCATGGTGGAAATAAATTATGACATCCCAATTTTCAAAATTATAGGAATAAAATACTAAAAAATTCTTTAAGCATATAGTGAAATACATTAGGTGTATTATGGAGGGGAACTATTATAGAGATTTCCTATGAGAAAACCCCACCATGTGATGGAATAAAATACTTCTCCAAAAAATAATCAACCATTTTTCTAATGATAAAACTTTAATAATATTGTACACTATGCGAATCAATGAAATAATCCAACTGTTTTCAACCATAACTGACTATAACTGCCTCAAAGACCTAGAGAGTAGGGAAGAGCATATAACATCACCAATTATTAGGTGGATCCCAAAAATTAATTAGTAAAAATTACTTTATTTATTCATTCATGAATAGAGAGTATACTATCTAATTAAATTTCTACACATTTTTTTAAATCATTATTTTTTGTAAAACAATTTAAACACCACATCAAATCATATATGTCAAGCTATTATTGAAAATGAAAAATGAGAAAATTATTGAATCATAATTATAAACCTCCTCCCTAATTTATATTTATTGATTAATTTACTAGTAATCATTGTGATACTCTCTTTAGTGAAATTCTATGCCATTTTGGGTATGATCTGGGTCTCCTTATATTGAGCTGATGTAAATTACTCGGAGAAGGAAATCACTATCTTATTCAAAATTTCCCTCTAATTATATACAAGTGTAAGGATGATGATGGATCTCCCTTGAATTCATCATATCAATAATCGATATTATGGACTTATGAGAATGTGTATGTATCTCAAATTATTGAGACTATGGAAAATATCATCCTTGATGTATTTCCCATTAAAAGAGAATATACTAATGTGTCATGCAATGAATTTCCTATAATTTATCCCATATGATAGATTGAGTTGTCAATAAAACTAATACCCAATTTATTTCCAACATCAAAGACTCCATATAGAATAGCCATTGTAAAGGTTGAATAGTTGAATATAAAACTACCTTAGATTCTTGATAAAGAGTTTATACGCCAACATGCCTTAACTCAGAGTGCACCAATCCTTTTCTTAAAGATGAAGTATGGGTTGATGTTCCTCTATATTCATTATCAAAGGAATCTTTCACGACACACAACACTAGCTTGGCTTGCTTTACACGCAACCGTGGCCTTCCTCAATAGCTTACGTCGTACACAATGTCGAGTTTCACTAAACAATGATATGCTATTGAAATATTATTAAAACTAGACGTTATGAATAGTAATAACCACTTTTTGAAATTTTATAAATTTTATTTTTCAAAATGGACTTCATTTTTGGATTCGGAATATCAAAATTAGCTTAGGGTGTAATTTTGGTACTTTTCGGATAACTTTCATATTCTGATGAATAGTGTAAATTATTAAATTTTAATTAAAAACAAATTTTTTAATCGAAATAATTAATAGTGATAAATTATTAATTTTAGTGGTTTTAAAGTATATTTAGAATATATTTTTACAATTTAATACAATGTTGTTCATTTGATGTAATTTCACATTTAAACCAGACATAAACAATTGTCAATCTTTTGATAGTTATTATCTCTTAAAAACAGGCTATTTGTCATAACGACGGGAATGAATTTTTAAATTAGTTAATGTAACTGATATGTTTTTAATTTGTTAAAATAAACATCATTTTTGAATTCATAATATCAAATATATCTTAGGCCTAATTTTTGGTATTTTTCTGAAAACTTTCAATTTTTGATGAATAGTGAAACCACTAAGTGGTAGTTAAAAAAACTAAATTTTTCATAAAACGTAATTTTACCACTTCTGTGAGTGGAATTTCTAAATACATGGTTAATATCAAGGACTAAAATGTGGTTCAATAAGATGAAAATAATTTTTGGTCAATAGTAACTTTTTACTGTTTTTTACCACGGTTAAAAGTAAATTTGGTAATTAAGGGTAAAAGTGTTATTATTATTACCCTAAAACATGTCCTAATTCTATTGGATAAGTTTAATTCTAACAAAAACAACCTTAGGAATAACATATGTCCATTTAGGCCCACTTCGATTAGATTATGACATTTATTATTAATTTATTTAAAGAAGGGTTAAAATAGTTAAAATCAACGTTTAATAAGTAAATACTTTCTAATATGGGGTTATACATAAGATAAATTCGATTATAAATATTAATTAGAAATCTAAAAAGAATTCCAACATAATGGTATTTTATTTATAATTTTTAGTCATTAAATAAGTTAATTTATTTATGACACAATGATGATGCAGTAATTATCTTATTAATGAAAGATTTACATAATTGATGTTATAAATACCCAAATAAATGTAATTTGAGACTTTTTATGAATTACACTAATTTTATAGGTTAATATGACATGTTAGTATTGATTTAATTAACGTTTTTCTAACTAATCATTCTGTTATGATTTTCACAAAAATCAATTACCAAATAGTTTCAAAATTGATATAAAATAGTTTTTAAAACAAATATTATATTATTAATTGTTATTTTATTCCTAAAAATCTAAGGTTAGACCAAATGACTTATATAAGGTTATATATATTAATAATAAACAACTTGGGGTTCGTTTGGCTTGATATAGTAAGTTTATTAACCTTATAGTATAAAAATACAAGAAGACACGGTAAAAGTTAAATTATCTAACTTAAAGTTAAATCTAAATGATAGGTTTAAAATTGATACCTAAACTTGTATAAATTCTATTGGATGAGAGGATTTCGACCCCTCCCCACCTTAGCTTCGAAATAAATCAATTGGGAGCTATTTAAAACCGAATTTGGCTTTATAATAAAATAATATTTTTAGTTATTCCAAAGGTGCCCCTCTCCTCCCTTATAAAAGGGCACCTCCTCCCTCTCATCCTCACACAAATTTGAGCCTTCATGCTCGGCCAAACCCTTCCCATTTCACTTCCCCACTTCCCTAGAATCATCCTAGAGGTTATGGTCTTCTTCAAAGACCAACCCTAGTGCCCTAAGAGGAGGTTATGAAGAGGCGCGTCAGAAAGAGGTAATATTCATTACCGATCCTTTCCAAATTCTTTCTTCCTCAATTTCTTCTTCTTTAGTATTTTCATTATGAAGTAATAACATCAGTATCACTCATATACTGATATTTTATTATAATTATGAAACAACCCTATTTTACCATCTATCCATCCTACGGAAAACGAAATCACCACGCGTGCGTACATACGGAATATCGTCTCCACGCCGTGGTGTAATCTATTTTCCACCACCACCTTACTTGGATGGGTATAATGGTGTAAATAATTACTATATATGATTATTATAAAGTGATATTGATTATAAAATATTATACATACACTCTAATACAATTCCACGATCATGGGAATGATATCATCGCTCATGCGTACGTACGGAATACCGTCTCCACGATGTGATATGATTCGTTCTACATGATCTTCATTGCATAATTATTATATAGATGAATTTAATGAATACATATGATATATATTACATTAATACCATTCTGGAAATGACATTTCTATAACCTAAAGAGAAGAATAAGAATTTATTCGAAAAAACACGCATAAGAACAAAAAGTTATAAACACCCGAATAACAAGTAGAAATAAAATATTACTACTATGAAGCTAAGAATATGACCATATATGATAATTATGATTATGGAATAAGTCAATAACATTATTTAAATCATTATACAGTAGGTTCAGACACTTACAAAGAAAATCAGACCTAAGGTAAGGGAAATATCACAATCTCATTTTTATCCGAGATTGTTTATACTTTGGTATTTACTGGGTGGTATTTTATCATCCACATCCATGTTTCCTAAATATGTAATATTATATCCATCGAATTAAAATTGTTTAAATCCATTTTTACCCTTTGGTGAGTTTATAGTAAAAGATATGAATGGAATCTTTTATCGTTTTTCGTACGAGGTACTTTTTGACTTTTCCGACAAAAGTACGAGAAGAATATTTTTTTAACTTATACGGCATGAATGGATTTTTAAAACATTATTTCCAAAAATCTTCCTTTACAAGTATTCAAGTTTATTTTTAATCAACTTCTTTTAGTTTAAAATTGTATGACATGTTAATAAAGGAAAATGTTTTTGAAGTATAAAGGATATTTTCCTCAAGAATGGAGTTCAAGTGTTTTATCAAAATTATTTTCCATCTAAGATAATATAGGGTTCTGTTTCTATCCCTATTATTACATTGATTAGATTATGCTGTGATGGAATTATTTTTATGAATTCCTTTATATTATATGAATTGTTTTATGATGTAATGTTGTTTAAGAATCCCATTTTTATTACATGAGTTATGAAATGATGTATGATTTATGATTTTGTGGAACACATATGAATGGAATCATTATGAGATGGGTGGGACCTATATCTCCCTCCATTTAATTGGGTAAAGATTTAATATCTCATGATATAGACATGGCTGGAAAGGTAGGTTATACCGTTTCAGTGAAACAGGACTGAAACGAGGAGTGAACTCAGTTCAGAAATGGACTTTGTCCACTAAGATAGTCTTGGAAATGAGTCTTGACTAATAAGAAATGATTCTCTATGATTATTTGTGCATGCCAAAAAATTTCATGTTATATGTTATGATTATTGGGATTACATTTCACTACCATTATTTATCCCATGTTATGAAATTATGATCTCTTTTGCAGGTTAAGATTTCCAAAAGTTATGTTCTTATGAATATGATGTGATTGATATTTCATTTGTTTACCCTTACTGAGCATTTGAGCTCACCCTTTTGTATGTTTTCTTTCCCCAGGTCAGGAAGAAGGTTATTAGGTAAGATATGCCAAAAGGGACTATAGATATGATGAAATAAATGGGAGACAGTGTAGACGCTTTATGAACCAGTTGTTTATGTTTCCCAGTTTCTAAAGACACTATACCTATACGGTACTTTCATGGTTTTGTTATATGTTGTAATAAGTATTCTTCAATTTTGAAGTATTAACAATGTATGTAAAGTATGGGTCGTTATAGTTGGTATCAAAGGAAAGGTATAGTCAACCTTTGGAAACTATGATGTGAAAGCCTCAGTAAGAACCCTAAGGATAAGTCTAAGCATAGAACAAAATCTTAGTGTTTTAGAAATGGCCATCAATAACCTAGGATAAGACCTTAAGTGTGAAATTTTATTCTTGATTATGTGGTTTTCCTTTTATAATTAGTGTTGCTCACACTATTATTCTTGGTTTTAGTCAATGGTTGGAACCCGAAGGAACCGTGTTAATGCGGAATGCGACGGGAAATGCAATGATTGTCCCCCTGAGCAACCAAACTTTATGGGAGCTGGAATGGAAAATCTTGTATCCATGCTCACACAACTTTTTCAAGCTATGAATCATATAGGACTTCCAAACAAGCAAAGGAAGGAGCATCATTCTGTTGAATCCTTCATGAGGCAGCGTCCACCTTCATTCAGCGGGTCTACTGTTCCATTAGTTACTGAAAAATGGATTATTACTACTGAAAAGATATTTTCAGTTCTTCAATGTTCTGAACATGATAAAGTCATCATAGCAGTGTGTCGTTTGGAAGGAGATGCCGATCAATGGTGGAATATTATTAATAATACGAGGGAAAGGGATGAAATTGAGTCCATGGAATGGGACGAGTTCAAGAACTTATTTTTCAATAAGTACTTCCCTCGTATTCTCCGAACAAAGATGGAGAAAGAGTTTCTTAAACTAAATAAAAAGGATGATGAATCAATTGGTACCTATGAAGCAAATTTTACAAGACTTGCAAGGTACGCTTCTGGTATTATTATCCAACCTAAGAGTAAGATCGATCGATTCTTTAGTGGCTTAAAACCATGTCTTCGAAGGGCCTTAGCCATAAGGGACTTCAATAGCTATAAGGAAATCGTTCGATGTGCTCTAAAAGTTGAGATGGAGATTGGAATAACCCATCAGTCATATGGGTTTGATAAGAAGAGGAAAATGGAATTCAAAGTAAAATATAAAGAGCACATTGAAAAAAAGATGAGCTTTCCCTTATACTCAAAGTGTGGAAAGAAACATGGAGGGAGTTTTCTTAAAGGGACAAGTAAATGTTTCAAATGTGGAAAGGAAGGTCATCGGGCATTTGAATGCTGCAATGATGGGAAGAAGATGTCTAATGATGCACACAAAGGAAGGGACACACAGAATGAACTTACTACACTTCAATGTTTCAAGTGCAAGGAGATGGGGCATTATGCCAATAAATTCCCTAATCCAAAGGTTGTTGATGATGATCTACATCAACAAAATCGTAAGGCTAAAGACAGAGGAAATTCACATGCAATTTCTATCAGTGATGTGGAGTACGATAACGATGTGGTGAAAGGTACACTTACCATCCACTCTAAAGTAGAAAATGTTTTATTTGATTCTGGATCCACCCACTCTTTTATTTCTAAATATTTTTCTAATGGTATCACCATATTACCTCAACAATTAGATGTTGAGTTAGCTGTGACAACCCCTAATGGCACAACAGTCGCATCAAAAGTTTATAATTCTTCTCCAATTGAAGTTTGTGGGAAAGTACTTCCTGAAAATCTTTTGATCTTTCCTATAATGGAATTTGATGTGATTCTTGGCATGGATTGGATTTCATTATATGGAGCTCATATCAATTTCCAAAGAAGGGAAGTCACATTTCATATTCCAGATCAATCTATGATCATCTATCGATGCAAGGATGAACATAACCTTCCAATGGAAATTTCTTCCATATTATAGGTCTTGATTCCACTAAATGAGGGTTATTTATCTCAAATGGTTGGTGAGAAACTCAAGATTAATTATATGCCCATTGTACGAGAGTTTGATGATGTCTTTCCGGAGGAATTGTCGGGTCTTCCACCAAATCGTGAAGTTGAGTTTTCAATAGAACTCGTACCAGGTGCTTTGCCTATTTCAAAGACACCTTATAGAATGGCCCCAATTGAGTTGCAGTAATTGAAGAAGAAACTCCAAGAGAATCTGGATAAGGGATTCATACGCCCTAGTGCGTCACCTTGGGGAGCACCTGTTCTATTTATTAAGAAGAAATATGGATCAATGAGACTCTGTATTGATTATCGAGAACATAACAAGATCACTATCAAGAACAAATATCCTATCCCACACATTGATGACTTATTTGACCAACTACGCGGAGCTCAATAGTTTTCCAATACTGATCTTCATTCAGGGTATCATCAATTAAGGGTCAAAAGGGACGATAGACCAAAGACGGCTTTCCATACAAGGTATGGACACTATGAATTTATAGTGATACCATTTGGTCTTACTAATGCCCCTGTTATCTTCATGGATCTGATGAATAGTGTCTTTAGATACTACCTTGATCAATTTGTGGTAGTCTTTATAGACGATATTCTTGTCTATTCAAAGAGAAAGAAAGAACATGAATATCACTTGAGAATTATATTAAAGACCCTAAGAAAGGAGAAGCTTTATGCCAAATTTACCAAGTGTGAATTTTGGCTTCAAAAGTTCGCATTTTTCGGTCATATAATCTCAAAATAGGGGATATATGTGGATCCAGCAAAAACAGAGGTTATCAAAAGATGGTTGAGACCAACAACAGTAACTGA
This sequence comes from Viscum album, assembly GCA_963277665.1. Lineage (NCBI taxonomy): Eukaryota > Viridiplantae > Streptophyta > Magnoliopsida > Santalales > Viscaceae > Viscum > Viscum album. The sequence continues at coordinate 1,923,295,887 of OY728153.1, forward strand.
GATCCGATGTTTTCTTGGTTTGGATGGATATTATCGACGTTTTGTGAAAGATTTGTCACGATTATCTAATCCACTCACCAAGTTGACTCGGAAATGAGTTAAGTTTGATTGGACGGAGGAATGTGAAGAGAATTTCAAGGAGTTGAAAAGAAGGTTATTAAGTTCACCTGTACTCACACTGCCTTGTAGTGGAGAAAGATTTGTGATCTACAGTGATGCATCCATGAAGGGGTTGGGGTGTGTTCTTATGCAAAATGATATGGGGATAGCTTATGCCTCACTACGGTTGAAAATCCATGAGCAAAATTACCCAACTCATGATTTGGAGTTAGCTGCGGTAATTTTGGCATTAAAGATTTGGAGTAATTACCTTTATTGTGAAAGGTGTGATATTTATACTAATCATAAAAGTTTAAAGTATATTTTCACAAAAAAGGAGCTGAATATGCGCCAAAGAAGATGGTTGGAGCTAATTAAGGATTACGACTGCTCAATTCATTACCACCCTGGGAAAGTAAACAAGGTGGATGATGCATTAAGTCGACAAGACTATGCCAGTTTATCCATGATGAGGATCACAAAAGATCCAATATTTATGGATTTACAAAGGATGGATCTTGGAATTATAATGGAAGGGGGGAAATTGTATCTTTATCAAATGAATGTTCAACCATCTATACATGTGAAGATTAAAGAGGCACAAAAAGAAGATGTAGAGTTACAAAAGAAGGTGAGAAATGTTCCTGAATTCAACCTTGATTGTGATGGGATAATAAAGTTCAGGAATCGGGTTTGTGTTCCTCCCATCCCCGAATTAAAGAAGGAGCTGCTGGATGAGGCTCATAGTTATTCATTGTCTATTCATCCTGGAAGCATGAAGATGTATAGAGACCTGAAAGAGTACTTCTGGTAGGATGGCATGAAAAGAGATGTTGCTGAATATGCCTCTCGATGCTTGGTTTGTCAGCAAGTTAAAGCTGAGAGACAGAAGTCTAAGGGGATGTTACAACCATTACCCATACCCGAATGGAAATGGGAAAACATCACTATGGACTTTGTCACAGGACTTCCTAAAACATCTAAAGGCAATAATGCTATCTGGTTCATAGTTGATCGTATTACAAAGTCCTCGCACTTCATTGCTATTAGAGAGGATTTCTCTCTAGATCAGCTTTCCAGGATATATGTAATGGAAGTGGAAATATTGCATGGAGTACCACTTTCTATTATATCTGATCGGGATCCGAGATTTACCTCGAAGTTCTGGAGAAGTCTTCAGCATACTCTGGATACAGAGTTGAGTTTCAGCACTGCTTATCATCCTCAGACAGATGGTCAGTCTGAGAGAAAATTCAAAATCTAGAAGATATGTTGAGAGCTTGCTCTATGAATTTCAAAGGTGGTTGGGATCAACACCTACCTTTGGTGGAATTTTCTTATAATAATATCTTTCACTCTAGTATTCGGATGACTCCTTATAAAGATCTCTATGGAAAGAAATGTAGGACTCCAACTTGCTGGGATGATGTTGGGGAAAGAAAGCTATTAGGACCAGATCTTGTTGATGAGATGGCAGAAAAGGTCTGATCTATTCAACAACACATAAGAGCAGCTCAGAGTCGACAGAAAAGTTATGCCGACAACTGAAAAAAAGACCTAGAGTTTGAAGTGGGTGATAAAGTGTTCTTACGAATATCTCCCTGGAAGAGGGTCATGAGATTTGGAAAGAAGGGGAAGTTGAGCCCTAGATATATCGGTCCTTTTGAAATACTGGATCATGTTGGAAAGGTAGCTTACCGATTGGCGCTTCCACCGAATCTCTCTCAAGTTCACGATGTGTTCCATGTATCTCTCCTGAGAAAGTACATACCTGATCCTTCACATGTACTCAGCTCAGAAGTTGTACCGCTGGAGCAAGATCTTTCTTATGAAGAACAGCCGATAGAGATTCTGGATCGTAGCGAAAAAGTCCTACGAAACAAGACCACTCGATTGGTGAAAGTTTTATGGAGGAACCGCCAATTAAAAGAAGCTACATGGGAGCTTGAGGATATGATGAGGGAGAGGTATCCTCATCTTTTTGTTACAAAGTGACGAATTTCGAGGGCCAAATTCATTTTAAGGGGGGTAGAATGTAACGCCCGAGACTTTTATAAGAAATATTTTGTTTTTATAAAAGGAATCTTTCACTACACACAACACTATCTTGTCTTGATTTACACGCAACTGCGGCCTTCCTCAATATCTTGCATCGTACGCAATGCCGAGTTTCACTAAACATCGATATGCTAATGAAATATTATTAAAACTAGCCGTTATGAATAGTAATGACCACTTTTTGAAATTTTATAAATTATATTTTTCAAAATGGACTTGATTTTTGGATTCGTATTATCGAAATTAGCTTAGGGTGAAATTTTGGTACTTTTCGGATAACTTTCATATTCTGATGAATAGTGAAAATTATTAAATTTTAATTAAAAACAACTTTTTTAATAGAAATAATTAATACTGATAAATTATTAATTTGAGTGGTTTGAAAGTATATTTAGAATATATTTTTACAATTTAATACAATGTTGTTCATTGGATGTAATTTCACATTTAAACCAGATATAAACAAGTGTCAATCTTTTGATAGTTATTATCTCTTAAAAACACACTATTTGTCTTAACGACGGGAATTAATTTTTAAATTAGTTAATGTAACTGATATGTTTTGAATTTGGTAAAATAAACATCATTTTTGAATTCATAATATCAAATATAGCTTAGGCCAAATTTTTTGTATTTTTCTGAAAACTTTCAATTTTTGATGAATAGTGAAACCACAAAGTGGTAGTTAAAAAAACTAAATTTTTCATAAAACTTAATTTTACCGCTTCTCTAAGTGGAATTTCGAAAATCCGAGAGACACGGTTAATATCAAGGACTAAAATGTGGTTCAATGAGATGAAAATAATTTTTGGTAAATAGTAACTTTTTACTTTGTTTACCACGGTTAAAAGTAAATCGGGTAATTAAGGGTAAAAGTGTTATTATTATTACCCTAAAACATGTCCTAATTCTATTGGATAAGTGTAATTCGACCAAAAACAACCTTAGGAATAAAATATGACCATTTAGGCCCACTTGGATTAGATTAGGACATTTATTATTAATTTATTTAAAGAAGGGTTAAAATAGTTAAAATCAAAGTTTAATAAGTAAATAATTTCGACTATAAATATTCATTAGAAAGCTAAAAAGATTTCCAACATAATGGTATTTTATTTATAATTTTTAGACATTAAAAAAGTTAATTTATTTATGACACAACGATGATGCATTAATTATCTTATTAATGAAATATTGACATAATTGATGTTATAAATACCCAAATAAATGTAACTTGAGACTTTTTATGAATTTAACTAATTTTATAGGATAATATGACATGTTAGTATTTATTTAATTAACTTTTTAGAACAAATCATTCTGTTATGATTTTCACAAAAATCAATTACCAAATAGTGTCAAAATTGACATAAAATAGTTTTTAAAACAAATATTATATTATTAATTGTTATTTTATTACTAAAAATCTAAGGTTCAGCCAAATGACTTAGATAAGGTTATATATATTAATAATAAACAACTTGGGGTTCGTTTGGCTTGATATAATATGTTTATTAACCTTATAGTATAAGAAAATAAGAAGACACGGTAAAAGTTAAATTATCAAACTTAAAGTTAAATCTAAATGATAAGGTTAAAATTGATACCTAAACATGTCTAAATTCTATTGTATGAGAGGATTTCGACCCATCCCCACCTTAGCTTCGAAATAAATCAATTTGGAGCTATTTAAAACCGAATTTGGCTTTATAATAAAATAATATTTTTAGTTATTCCAAAGGTGCCCCTCTCCTCCCTTATAAAAGGGCACCTCCTCCCTCTCCTCCTCACACAAATTTGAGCCTTAAAGATCCGCCAAACCCTGCCCATTTCACTTCCCCACTTCCCTAGAATCATCCTAGAGGTTCTGGTCTTCTTCAAAGACCAACCCTAGTGACCTAAGAGGAGGTTAAGAATAGGCGCGTCAAAAAGAGTTAACATCCATTACCGATCCTTTACAAATTCTTTCTTCTTAAATTTCTTCTTCTTTTATTGTTTCATTATGAATTAATAACATCAGTATCACTAATATACTGATATGTTATTATATGTATGAAACAACCCTATTTCACCATCTATCCATCCTACGGAAAACGAAATCACCGCGCGTGCGTACGTATGGAATACCGTCTCCACGTCGTGGTGTAATCGATCTTCCACCACCACCTTACTTGGATGGCTATAATGGTTTAAATAATTACTATATATGATTATTATAAAGATATTTTGATTCTGAAATAGTATACATACACTCCAATACAATTCCACGATCATGGGAACGATATCATCGCTCGTGCGTACGTACGGAATACCGTCTCCACGATGTGATGTGATTCGTTCTACATGATCTTAATTGCATAATGATTATATAAATGAATTTAATGAATAAACATGATATATAGTACATTAATACCATTCTGGAAATGATGTATCTATAACCTAAAGAGAAGAATAAGAATTTATTCGACAAAACACGCATAAGAACAAAAAGTTATAAACACCCGAATAACAAGTAGAAATGAACTATTACTACTAAGAAGCTAAGAATATGACCATATATGATAATTATGATTCTGGAATAAGTCAATAACATTATTTAAATCATTATACATGAGTTTTGGATACTTACAAAGCAAATCGGACCTAAGGTAAGGGAAATATCACAATCTCATTTTTATCCGAGATTGTTTATACTTTGGTATTTATTAGGGTGTATTTTATCATCCACATCCATGTTTCCTCAATATGTAATATTATATCCATCCACTTACAATTGTTTAAATCCATTTTTACCCTTTGGTGAGTTTATAATAAAAGATATAAATGGAATCTTTTGTTGTTTTTCATACGAGGTACTTTTTGACTTTTCCGAAAAAAGTACAAGAAGAATGTTTTTTTAACTTATACGGTATGAATGGGTTTTTAAAACATTATTTCCAAAAATCTTCCTTTACAAGTTTTCAAGTTTATTTTTAATCAACTTCTTTTAGTTTAAAATTGTATGGCATGTTAAGAAAGGAAAAAAAAATTGAAGTAGAAAGGATATTTTCCTCAAGAATGGAGTTCAAGTGTTTTATCAAAATTATTTTCCATCTAAGATAATATAGGGTTCTGTTTCTATCTCTATTATTACATTGATTAGATTGTGCTGTGTTGTAATTATTTTTATGAATTCCATTATATTATATGAATTTTTTTATGATGTCATGTTTTTTAAGAATCCCATTTTAATTACATGAGTTATGCAATGATGTATGATTTATGATTTTGTGGCACACATATGAATGGTATAATTATGAGATGGGTGGGACCTATATCTCCCTACAATGCATTGGGTAAAGATTTTATATCTCATTATATAGACATGGATGGAACGGTAGGTTATACCGTTTCAGTGAAACAGGACTGAAATGAGGAGTGAACTCGGTTTAGAAATGGACTTTGTCCACTAAGATAGTCTTGGCAATGAGTCTTGACTAATAAAAAATTATTCTCTATGATTATGTGTGCATGCCACAAAGTTTCATGTTATATTTTATGATTATTGTGATTACATTTCACTACCATGATTTATCCCATGTTATGAAATTATGATCTCTTTTGCAGGTTAAGATTTCCAAAAGTTATGTTCTTAAGAATATTATGTGATTGATATTTCTTTTGTTTACCCTTACTGAGAATTTGAGCTCACCCTTTTGTATGTTTTCTTTCCCCAGGTCAGGAAGAAGTTTATTAAGTAAGATATGCCAAAAGGGACTATAGATATGATGAAATAAATGGGAGACAGTGTAGACTCTTTATGAACCAGTTGTTTATGTTTCTCAGTTTCTAAAGACACTATACATATACGGTCCTTTCGTGGTTTTGTTATATGTTATAATAAGTATGATTAAATTTTGAAGTATTAACAATGTATGTAAAGTATGGGTCGTTATAATTATCATCTAATGGTAAAAATAAGGGATATCACTAAGACTATTTTTTACATGGAAAGAGAAATAAATGTTTATATTGACTTCATTTGGACTCACTAATGCTCCAGGTATATTCATGTACTTAATGATTATAGTCTTTAGGATTACCATAACTAATATATGGTACTAGTTATATTCATTATTCTTTCTAACTCCAAATGTATGGAGGAATATGAGGATCAATTAAATTTTATACTGAAGACCTTGTGAAAGGAAACATTACTGGGGATGTAAATTAAATTATTGTTTTAGATAGATAAAGTTACATTCCTAGAGAATGTCATCAATAGGAATGGGATATCTAAATATCCTTTAAAGATAGATAAAATTGAATGATGTCCTAGACCAATATCAGTGATGGTTATCCTTAGCTTCATTGGATTATGTGGGTATTATTGTTAATTTTTGTGAAATTTCTCATGATTTTAAATCCCACTAACCATGCTAAAACTGAAGGGATTAATTTTTTTAGATTTATTAATGAGAGGACATATTAAATGGGTTAAAAAAGAGGCTAATTACTACACCTGTTTTGACATTACTAATCTTTGGGAAGGATTTGTGACCTATTTTGATTATTCCAAAAATAAATTTGGTTGTATACTCATGAAAGATAAAAAATGATAGCTTATACCACCCTATAATTAAATATCTAAGATAATAACTACCAAACACATGATCTTGAATTAGTTATAGTGATCGTTTCATTAATAATTTAGTGTCATTATATCTATAGTGATAAGTGTGTCATATATAAAAATCATAAAACCTTTAATTAAATCTTCATATAATAGGTTCTCAATATTCACCAATGAAGTTGGTTAGAGTTGATCATTTATTATTATTTTTCAATTCATTACCATCATGGGAAGGAAAACAAAGTGCCCGATTCTCTTAGTAAAAAGGATAAAAAAACCCAATCTATGATGATGATTAGAAGGGATCCAATCTTGTAGGATATGAAAAGGTCATAAATGGGATTCATAAAAGTAAATTCATCATACCATTCTCAAATAATTTCTCAACCATCCATTCATGAGAAGATCAAGAAGGAATGAAATGGTGAGGAGGGGCTACATAAAAAATGAGTTGATATTCTGAAGTTTGACTTATATAAAAATAAAGATATAAAAAATAGAAATAGATTATGTGTACCATAAAAATCATAACTAAATAGGGATATCATAGATAAATTGAATATCACATCCTTTATTATTCATCTAGGAAGTTCTATGAATTTTTGAGATATGAAACCAAAAAATTTGTTGGATGGCATGAAGAGGGAGATCCCAAAATTTATATCTCCATATATGATGTACCAACAATTCAAGACTAAATTATAAATGGTTAAGGGTATTAATAAACCATTTCCTATAGAAATGGGAAAACATAACCATTAAATTCATCATAGGACTACCTTAGATAAGTTAAGTCACAAACCCCATATGGATGGTAGTTGATCTCCTTACAAATTCATCACATTTCATTACTATTAAGGAATATTTCTCTCTTAAAAATGTTGTTAAGATATAAATTAAGAAAATGGTATTGATTAATGTAGAACCACTCTCCATTTTACCTGACCAAGATACTAATTTTTCATCAAGCTTATGGTTAAACATACGGTAATCGTTTGATAAAGAGTTGTGTTTTAGAACTATTTATCACCCTAATATAGATTGTTAGCATGAAAAAACTATCATAACTCTATGGGATGTGATTATATACTCTTACATGGATTTATAAGTATGTAGGGATTAGAACCATCCCATTGTTGAGTTCACATATAGCAATTTTTTCCATTCTAGCACTCAAATAGAACCTTATGAGGCACTTTATTGGAAGAGTTGATAGACTACAATATATTGGGATAAAGTTGGATTATAAAAAATGAAGATACCTAATAATGTCAAAGATAATATAGATATGGCTCAAATAATTCAAAATAATATGAAATCCATAAAAATTCAATAAACAATCTACAAATAAATTCATCTATGAGACCTAGAATTTGAGGTTAGAGATTAGATGTTCCTTTGTATCTCACTGCTGAATATTGTCATGAGTTTTATGAAGGAGGGAACGATTATCCCTTGATACATTAGATCATTTGGGACCTTTGATCACATTAAATATACAACCTATCAACTATAACTCTAACCTAACATATCTCATGTACATGATGTGTACCATATATCACTCTTATGTAAGTATATACTAGACCCCTCACATATACTGAATATATAGGTTGTAATATTAGAGAATGATCGTTAATAAATGTAGAAAACTATTAAGATATCCCATCATATATAAAAATTTATATGAAATAAGAATACTCAGCCTGTCAAATTATAGTGGTGGAACCATAAGATTGAAGAAGAAACATGGGAACCAGAAGATATGATGAAATAGAAGTACCCTCATCTGTTTTAATATAACAAATATAACTAAAATGGAGAAATTTTTTAATGGGTCAGAATGTAAAAAATATATATTTATAAATGATATCACCATTTGAATGAATAAATACTTTATTGAGTAATGTATTATATAAAACACATGTATTATATTTCATTTGTTGTTTTAGAGGGTTATAAAATATATACAATTAAACATAAAAGATTATGAAGCATCATAACCGTCGATAATATGTTAAATATATAATGACCATTAATATTAGTACATAATAATTGTTATAATAATATCAACTTGATATTAAAGAAAAATGTGATAGCCTTGCCCAATAGGATCATACACTATAGAACCCATTAATCAGAGCTTTTGAGGGAGATGACATCACTAAGATTTTGTTACGATCAATGCCATGTTGAGATTCAATAACAAAAAATAGAGTGAAAGTGTTTATGAGATAAATTCAAGATTACCAATATCATGATCCAAACCCTGTTCTGTAAAAGACCCTAAGAAAGTACTACCATCTCACACATTAACCTTACGGTATAGGCTAGTGTAGTAATGGGTTATGTATGTAGACCCCAGTAGTATGAATTTTATAAACTTATTTTCAATTAAATAATTTTTATATTTATCCTTTTTTATTTCATTATATATATATATATATATATGATTATATAATGAGTCATAAAAACTATATTTTCATATGATGAATCTAAAATTATAGTTTTGGAAATATAAATTTTCAATCCAAACAATCTTTTTGATAAATTATATATATTTTTTAAAATAAAAATTATTTTAATGAAAAATTCTCATTAAATAATATTTATTGAAATATAAATGTGTATATTATTTAATGATGTCTTGTGTAATTTTTATAAGGTATAGAATGTGGTTAGTGTTGTAAAAAATAATAGTTCTCAATAAATAATAATTTTTATTTGTAAGTGAAAATTATCATATTTATAAAATTATTTATGAAAAATAAAAATTGTTTTTGAAATCATAATTTAAAAATTTTCCATTTGTGGATTTCACATCATTTTCTAAGATAGTCAAATTTTTTGGTAAATAATAAAATAAAAATAAATATCCGTTATGTATATTGATATCATAATAGAATAAAAGATATGTGATAAATACTATAAATGTAATTCAAGAACAAATATATTTTTCCCTTTAAATTAAGTTTTTTTAATTTATTTTTTTGACTATAAAAACCATTAATTGATCAAACCAAAGTGATATTATATTATAAGGTTTCTATGGTAATTCCATATGAATTTAACAATATTTCACATAATGAATTATATTTTATAAAATAGATATCTTCTTATCCTAATAAAATATTTACAACCACAAATATTTGTTAAAAACCATTGGAATTCCCATGAGATGGTTATTGGTTTTGATTATTTTATCATTTAGATTTCAAAACACAAGTTTTAAAATTAATAAAAAATTCCCCCTCCTTTTATATAAATATCCACAAAATCTACCATTAGTATTCATTAATAACCCATAGATCATGATTTTCCTCTCCCTCTCCCTTTATAAATCCCCTCCAATGTGTTCTCAATATCTTAATAAGCTCCTCCCATAATTTTTGATGTAACCCAACAAGGTATGGGATTCTCGAATCTTTCTCTTTGTTCAATAACATATGTTGTATTATGACATTTGATTTAAAAAAATTCATGCTGCATCATGTTTTTACACATCCCTTTATTATACATGTAATGAAAAATTAATGGGAAACCAAATTTACCTCTCAATACACCCTTTCGTGAAATTTAATTTACACCCATTACACTAACAAAATTATCCCATAATTTGTTAAGTCAATAAGGTTTCCCTTATGACTTTTCCATTCCTTCATACTTGAGGGATATTGTTGAGTTAATTTGGTTTCCTTATGACTTTACCATTCCTTCTTGTTTTGGAAATCAAAAAGACCTTATCTTATGGAATTTTCATTCTACCCTATGTTTTACTTACATAATGAAAAATTTTATGTCCCCAAGGAAATTTATCCTTACCATGTTTTCCATTGTTCATTATATTGTCTATGTGTAAAATTCAGTTTCATATCCAAAACTTCAGAAGCATATAATACTTAGATAAAGAACATTCTTTTTTTAGGATCTGGGTTCTGACTCTATGTTCTCTGAATTCAGACTCCGAACGCTTCCATGTTCTGACTCCGAGTTCTTTGAATTCAGACTCTGAACTCTTCTGAATTTAGACTCCAAAATCTTCTGAGTTCTGACTCTGAGTTATAAAAATTAAAACTCCAAAATTTTAAATTTCAGACTGCTAATTCTAATGAATTCAGACTCCGAACATTGTAAGTTTTGACTCCAAATTATCATGAACTTTGACTCCGAACATTGTATGTACAGGTTCCGAATTCTTGTGAATCCAGATTCCAAATTTCCTTGAAATTTAAACTCTAGAATTCTATAGAGTTCAGGTTATGAATTACTTAGAAAATAGAATCTGAATTTGATAGTATTATAGACACCGAGGGTGTTTTTTTAGACTCTGAACGTTTATTTTCATACATTCCGAATAATTGATTTTGGTTATGTAGCCATATTTTTTCTCAATCATGTTTTGATTACAAAATGATGCCATGCTTTCAGTTACTAACTAAAAGATTTTAAGGGACATGTGTACAAGTCCCTCAGAAATTCAAAGAAAAATATGACCTTTAGAGGAGGGAGATGACCGTTGGAGTTGTGCCTATAAATAGGATCTCCTTTTAACGACCTCAGAACATTAAATTTTGGCTGAACTTACTTACAAGATATTGAAGTGATTTCTAGAGAGGGAGGATCTTATAAACTCTCATGCTTTGTGAAGAATGTTTGAACAGCTTGTTCAAACATTTCATCGTGAAGAATTGCATTGTGTGATTCCGAATGTTGTTGAGTACATTCTAGGGATTCAGGGATAGGAAAATAGAGGTGTCGACTACCTTGAAGTTGAGGGCTTGCGGGGACAGTAAGAAAGAATACAATCATCGTATCGATGGCTTACCCTTGTGTGGGTAAGATAGATGTTCTTGAAAGTATAAATCAAGGGATTTTTATCCAAGGTTGTGGGATACCCTTCTCTTTGGGTTAAAAGATTTACTACTTGTTACTTGTTTTGTTTCATGTTTTCCGCTACATTTTGTTTGTATAGGATAGTGTAAATTTCATATACTTCCTTATACTTGTACACTATGATTTAGTAATATTCTATACGCTTTAAGTTAGAATCTTTTTCTTTGTAAAAAGTGGATAAGTTTCATTTATGGATTCACTTTTCCAGAATTGCTTTCTCGGAATCATATTTCTGAAATCAAGCATGTTTTTAGAATTAGAGGTGTTGTGAATTTTGTTTATACAAAATTTCCTTAAATATTTTTAAAGTATACAATTCACCCCCTCCCCCACACCTATTGTATATTGAGTATCTAGTATATCATTTCGATCCAACAGTTGGTAACTTAGGAGATTATCATACTCCATACCAACTTATCAATTGGTTTGAGAGCAAGGTTCAATCTGAATTAATCCCATGATTTGATTCAGAAGAAAATTCTTCTTCTTATTTTTAGGAATCAAATTTCAGGACTCATAATGCTTGGATTAATATATTTTTTTTAGATACTCTAGTTATATTTTCCTTTCCTAGCAATATTTTCCTTGTCTACAATCATTAATTACTGACATGTTTGTGTGGAAAGATATTTTTTTTAAGATAGCGGGAATCAGTGTTGGTTCCATAGAAAACCTGAATCCAACCAGACCTCTTATTTTTGATGAAAATTATTATGAGTATTGGAGAGATCGTATGAAGACATTTATTATCAATACTGGAGTGGATAATTTTGTTATTCATACTGGAAGATATAAAATCCTTGACAAGGAAGTTAGTACTTTCACAAATCAAGAAAATAATGAATATTAACTAAATTATAAGGTATGCAATACATTTCTTTGTTCCATGACTGGAAATATATATATCCAAATTTCATCTTGTGAAGAAGCAAATTGTATTTGGAAGAAACATTAAGTCACACACTTTGGAACTTCAAAAGTCATTGAAACTAGAAGAGCCATGCTCAGAGCTAAATATCATGGTTTTTTCATTCCTTATGGAGAACCCATAAGCAATGTACAACAAAGGTTTATTTAAACTATGAATAGTTTACAATCCATGGGAGAAAATAGACTAGATGATGAAGCTCTTTTCGATAAAATCATAGACATCATGCCCAATGAGTGGGAATCCAAGAGAACTGCTATTTATGAGAATAGAAAGGTCACTCAGATATCTCAAGATGAGCTTTTGGAAGTCTTCTTCAACATGAGACTATAATTAAGAGAGATGTTGATAATGTTAAAAAGAAGAATGGGAATGGTAGTGTTGCTTTTGTTGGGTAACGGGTCTACATAGCGGAAGCTGGGGGGCCGGGAATTTAAAATTTTCTGCTTCACCAGAATGACATAATCATGTCAACTCTGGTGATCTTGTCCCGGATAGGTCTGAGGATCTCACAATGTTTAAGCAGATCACAAAAATATATTAAACATGTACCTTGTTCGGGATTAGCGTGTGCAAGTCTGTCGTAGGATGCTGGCAATCATTGCTTGAAGAATCTGATGTCGAAGCCCTCTAGATCGTGTACACATGCCTCTTGAATCTACTCGCGCACCATTCTTCAAGATCCGAGTGCTATCACAGATCTTAGACGATTACTTCAGCGCAATGAAGATCACCGCAAAGGATGAAGCTTCAATCTGAGAAGGATGAACATGAAGATCTTCCTTCACTTGAGAGACTCTCACTCTAAATTCTAGGAGGAGAGAGATGCTCTCAATCTTGACACATAAATAGTAATCATGGGAGAGCCTCTCTCTCACTTATATTCGGAGTGTTTAAAACAGGTGGTATTGATTCTCGGCCCCCATGTAATAGACGTCCGCTATATAAGTGATATAAATAATTATTTATGACCAATAAAATTATGCCATAAAAAATATTTATAATGTATCACTTACTTATAATATATAAATATATTACATGATAAATTTGAGTCTTCAACTCCACTCATTCCTCCTGCTAATATTAATCAAACGTAGGATATTTAAATCCATTCGAATAATATTAATACTTGTATTTACTATATAACTTGTAAATAATTGTTATAAATAAATCCAATGAATTTTTCTAAACTCGAATAATTAATGAATTTATTTATTCTTTGGTGATCCATAGAAGTTGGATATTGCTTAGACCCTTTAGTGGGGCCCACCAAGTTCTATATTCCTATTCCCAGAATAGGGTATATTCTTAAGGTGCTATGTCATGTGACCCTCTAGGCCCTTACCTCAATAGCAGCGGATAGTATCCACCGATGAAGAGCGGGGTCTAGCAACCCATCGTGGCCCCTATAGAGATAAGGAAAAGTCATATTAATGACTGACTCCTTAAGAACATGATCTGTGTAATATAATCTCTTCATCATCAATATCTCAATAAAGCAGAATGCACACTAGTGTCATCATTCTTTATTTTGCATTATTTTATTTGTTGAATTCTCTAGGCGGTCTTACCTTTGACTACAATGGCCATGGATTTATTGAAGGTGTAACCATCTTAATCAACTAGTCCCAAGATATATCTTCCTAAACTCAGAAGTGACAAATCCTTTCTCGATCATTCAATAAATTTCATTCCATTAATGACGTACCCAATACAAAATACCTCACCACGAATTTGTCACCATGGTTTTCTCCATATATCAAATGTACTTAATTAGATTAAATTCATGGATAATGATCTCAAGTCAGGAGTCCATTACACATGTCTGTAGATAGGAATGACTAATGACACCTGAAACATTTGGTGTTCCTATTAAGCGGGTATGTCCTTGTGATCTCAATTACTAGAGATCATTAAGTGCAAACTTCATGAGAAGAAGTCTCAAGGCTTATGAGCCCCCAACACCTGATGTTCACACATCATCTATGTCCTTTCAAAATGATGTAACTAGACCATAGGATGTTACATTAATATTACTGTCATGGCATCTCAGGTTTCTCATTATAGACTGGGACCTTCTATATCCATTTTATGTGACAGGTATTCTAAAGATATTGTGATAAACAAAGTGCTTGCAGAAGTATCTACACTATAATGGAAAGATAAAAACATGTATAAAAACAAACTAAATACTTATTACAGTAATCAATGTACAATGCAAGTTGGGTCCAGGGAACCCACTTTCTACACCCCCACTTGCACTAGATCCAACTGATAACAGGTTTCAATCTGCTAGCTCTCACATGTGAATCATGCTTCTGCTGAGAAATGGATTTAGTCATGGGTTCTACCACATTGTCCTCTGTGGATACTCTGTTTATTGTCACTTCACCTCTTTGAGTAAAATCCCTAAAGAGATGAAACTATCGAAGAATATGCTTTGTCCTCTGGTGAGACCTGGGCTCCTTGGCAAGCACCACTACAGTAGTTTTATCACAATATTCGGGTACAAGGTCTGCACTTCTAGGTATAGCACCAATGTATGAGATAAAGATACATATCCAGATTGCTTCCTTTGCTGCATCGGAAGCTGCAATATATTCGGACTCTATTGTAGAATCAGCAACCACAGCTTGCTTTGAGATTCTCCAGATCACATCACCACCATTTAGGGAAAAGATGTAACCTGACCACGATTTCATATCATAATGATCTTTCTAGAAAATAGCATCATTGTATCCCCTCACAACTAGTTCCTCATATCCTCCATACACCAGGAACATATCCTTAGTACACCTTATGTACTTTAGGATAGGTTTAACAGCTGTCCAGTGCATCTCTCCTGGATTGGCCTGATATCTACCCACCATGTATAAACCAAAGGAAATATCAATCCTCTTACATAGCATGTCATACATGATAGAACCCAATTCCGAAGAATATGGGACTATACTCATTCTTTCAATATCCTCCTATGTTTGTGGACACATTTTCATGGAGAAATTTACACCATGTGACATAAATAACAATCCTCTCTGGGATTGTTCTATATTGTACCTTTTGAGTACCTTGTCAATATATGTACTTTTACTTAGGCCAAGTAGCCTTTGAGATCTATCTCGATAGATCTTTATCCCTAGAATGTAGGTTTCTTCACCTAAGTCTTTCATGGATAAGAATTCATTTAACCAAGTCTTATCTGACTGTAAGACTTGCACCTCGTTTTCCATTATTAATATGTTGTCAACATATAAAACTAGGAAAACGATAGCATTCCCTTCAACATTTTTATAGACACAAGTCTCGCTTTCATTTTTGACAAAACCAGAATCTCTTATGGTCCCATAAAATTGAACATTCTATGATCTTGATTCCTACTTCAATCCATAAATGGATCTCTGCAACCTGCACACTTTATTGGCATTATTTGACTTAACAAACCCTTCGGGTTGAGTAATATGGATGTCTTCAACCAACTTACCATTTAGAAAGGCAGTTTTGACATCCATTTTCCAAATTTCATAATCATGAATGGCTTCTATTGCAAGCAATATTCGAATGGATTTATTCTTTGCCACTAGTGAGAAGGTTTCATCATGGTCAATGCCTTGATGTTGTCTGAATACCTTTTCAACCAGACTTTCTTTAAAGCTATTAACCTTACCATCCATGTACAACTTCTTCTTGAATAATCATTTTCAACCAATGGGATTTACATCAGCTGAAGGGTCTACCAAAATCCAAACTTGATTTTGGTATATGGACTCCATCTCAGAATTCAAGGCTTCTTTCTATTTAGTAGCTTCTTTGCCTTCTACCGCTTCCTTGTAGGTTAGAGGTTCATCATCCTCAAGGACTATTGTGTCACCTGACTCGGTGACAAGAAAACCATAACACTCTGGTTCTCTAACCTCTCGTGTAGTCCTATGCGGTATCTGTGTCTCAGGAACAATTTCTTCTTCTACTTGCTCTTGTGGAGATTGTTATTCTACCAACTCTTGTGCATCTGGAGTAGCAACTTTATTGAAGTCAATCTTTCTCCCACTATTTCTAATAGAAAAGTGATCCCTTTCTAGAAATTTGGTGAATCTTTCCACAATGACCTTTCTATCTAAAGGGTTATATAGGATGTATCCTCTAGTTTCCTTAGGATAACCTATAAAGATGAACTTAGTGCTTTTGGATGCTAATATTTCACTTGGTATGGACTTGACAAATGCCTCGCACCCCCACACATGCATGTGTGTCAGATTGGGTTTCTTTTTATACCATAACTGATATGGAATCCCATCTGTAACATTAGTTGGTACTCGGTTAAGGGTATATGCTGCTGTCTGCAAGGTGTATCCCAAAAATGATAATGGAAGAGTTGTATGACTCATCATTGATCTGACCATATCAAGAAAGGTCTTATTCCTCCTTTCACTAACACCATTCCATTATGGTGTATATGTATGAGTGAGTTGGGATACTATCCCACACTCCTTCAATTGATCAATGAAATCTTGGTTAAGATATTCTCCATCTCAGTCTGAGAAAAGTGCTTTTATCTTCCTACCTTGTTGGTTTTCTACTTCATTTTGGTATTCCTTAATGAAACGAACGGAATCTGACTTAAACCTCATTATGTAAATATCAGCATACCTACTATAATCATCGGTAAAAGTAATGAAGTATAGAAAACCACCCCTTGACTCTACTGGAAAGGGACTACAAACATCGGTATGTATTAATTACAGCACTGCATTGGCTCTTTCTCCCTTTCTTGAGAAAGGTGATTTGGTTAACTTTCCTTGTAAACAGGATTGACATACATCTAAGGGTTCTAACGATACCGAGTCAAGATAACCTTATTGATGTAATCTTCGTAATCGCTTCCTGTTTAAATGAAAAAGTCTGAAGTGCCATAGGCGGGTGTTGTTTGAGTCATGTTGGTTGTTTTTGTCATTGATTTCCATTATTTAGTTTTCTAGTTCTAGAATATATAAACCATTATTAAGATGTGCCATACCCTAACATATGTTATACCTATAAAAGAGAATAATTTTATTTCCAAACTTGAAATAAAAACCCATAGTGTCTAAACTTGACACAGAGATAGTGTTCTTGGTAACAGAAGGTACATAATAGAAATAACTCAAAATAATAACCAATCATTTTGGTAAAGTCAAGTGATAGTCTTCCACTTCCAAGGCTGCCCGACTTGCACCATTTACAGCTCGGATATCCACTTGACCTTTTGCAATCTTCTTGAACCTACATGGTTCTTGTATATGAATACAAATGTGTGAACTACATGCCTTATCCAATACCCAACTTATTGATAAATATATATTGCATTCAATGACAAAAATACCTGAAGTAGAAGCATCATCTTGCTTCTTCTTCCTAGCTCTGTAATTTTTCTTCTAGTGGACTTTATTTCCACATCCAAAGTAGACAGCTTCCTGCTCATTACTTTGCCTCTGAATCATTTTCTTCTTTGCAGGACGATGCATTGGTGTCTTTGGCCTTGACTTGGCCTTATACCCCTTTTCCTTTCCCTTTTTTCTTGTTAACCATAAGGAAAGTCGAATTGGTGTTTTTCATGTCCTTATCATCTTGGTGAACTAAATCCTAGAGATCTGGGAGTGACTTTTTCATATCATTCATATTATAATTGACAATGAAAGTAGAGAATCTTGAAGGTGAAGAGGCAAGAATGAGATCCACTACTAGTTCTTGGTTCAATTTGAACCCAAGGGCTTCAAGCCTCTCAATATACCCAATCATCTTGAGTACATGAGGACCGGCTTGGTGCCCTTCTGCTATCCTGTATTTATAAAGTGCACTTGAGATCTCATACATAGTTCTTGGAGATGTGAAATCATCTTGTAGGCATCCTCTTCCTAAAGCATTTTCTGCAATTGGCTGGACGTGGATGACAACATGATTCATTGTACATCAAGCGCATCGTGTACATGCTTTCTCCACTTATCTTTTTCTATCTTCCTTGCTCCCTGAGGTGGCTCAGTAGTAATTGGAGATTCCATCACATATAACTTCCTTTCTTGGCGTAGTATTATGCTCAAGTGCCTGTACCACTCCTGGAAGTTATTTTCAGTCAGGATTTTTTTTATCCAAGTTCGATCGCTGCGATAAAGTACTTGTGGTGTTGGCGATTTCCATTTTTAATCTACATCAAATAAACATTTAGCAGTTAGTACTTTTTCTTGATTACCTATTAACATTTTATGATTAATAAATTTTATCATTTAATGTCTCCCAATATTTTAACAAACCTTAATAGCCCTCAGTGTAAGATTCTAAATACTCTATCAGTTGATAATTCTAGTGGTAAGTATCCTGGAAACCTCCCTCGTAGTCTACAAGCTTTGGCTACGCCACTACTTGGAGGGTTTCAATGATGGCGCTATGCTGGCCAACCACTTGTTCTTGTGGTTCCTTGTGTTGTTGAGTAAAGTCCCAACTTTTGGAATCTGAACTTGATTCCCTCAACCTCTTGCCTCTAAAGTGATAAAAAATTTTCTAAGGCTAATCCTTGACTACTCACTTTAGTTAAGTCGACCCATTTCTCTCATGAAAACGCCCCGGTAGTAAGAGGCACCCTCAACTAAGGTTGAAGAGCACCCAAATAGCCGGTTTGGTTTAGATGTGAGAAATGGTAGGCATTTATACTTAATATACCTTTGAGGTATTTTTAATATTAATAGACAAATATAATCCTTTTCTATCTATTATGTTCAAATTGGGTTGTCGCGCTTACAACTGAACATTCAATAGAATATTATTTGTCACAACTTTATACATTTTATCCTGTTTACTATTCTATGTGATAATGCAATAATCATGCTGACACATAAAATAATAAACTATGCATAAAGTAAATCATGCATTCCGACTGGTCTTGAGAATTTTATAATGATCGATCTATAACTCATCAATCATCACCTAGGGGCATTCATACCTAAGTCGATACATGTATTGTTTTGCTGCTTGCCCTAGTGAAAAGTACCCAACTCCTGTCGGGACTACCACCTCAACTTGGCAGGGTATGCCTCTCGGATGGTCACCATATAATTAGTAATATACTCACACACATGCAAGGGGGGTCTGGGGCACAAAATACAACTAGTGCAATGGACGTGCATGCCCTCATACATATTTGAATTAAAAGATGATTCACAGACCGTCATTTATCTAATTAAATATTACAATCATCACAGGCAATGAATAATTAATTAATTAAATAATTAAATGCCAGACATACACTGGTCGGTCACTTTCTCAAGACATGTTGGGGTAAAATCTCAATAAAATTAAATTGAAGTAAATTTAAATAATGTGAGGGTGTTCTAATAAATTAAATGAATTTTATTAAATTCAAATAATTTATTTTATCTGTTCCATTTGTTTAATTTAATTTTAATTCCCAAAATTAAATTAAACCATCAATTTAATAGGTAAATTAAATTAATATCTCGGATTAAAATAATTTAAACCCCTAAATGAATTCCAATTAATTTAATTTAGAAAACTAAATTAATTAAAATTAATTCAATGTAGGGTTACATCTAGCCAAAGAAGAGTCTGGCAGGACTGCGTACCATCGTGGGATGTCATCCTAGAAGAGGGTACCGTGGCTTGACCACGACTTCTCCGCGGCTTGGCCACGGCGTGACCACTGCATGAGCGCAGCATCCAATGACTCCCGCAGCGGATGCATCTCCTGTTGTGGCTCAAGGGGAGCGGAAAGAGGCTAGGAAAGAAGCCGACCAGCCTCATGGTCGGAAGCCTGCTGCTCCGGTGAGCCAGCGCAGTGACTGTCTTGTCCGGGATGGCCTGGATGGGGTGGCGCGGCCCGTCTGGTGAGCTTGGGGTGGCCGACTAGAGGCCGTCCGGCACAGGGTTCCAGCGCGGGCTCGGGGCGGCCAGGTGGAGCTAGTCCGGTGCGGAATGGAGGTCGGCGTGGGCTCCGGGTAGCCGGCCGGATGCGGTCTGGCGCAGAAGGGAGGCCGGAGCGGGCTCGGGGAAGCTGACGAGCTCGGTTGGAGGAGGTCCATCTGGCGGGGAGGTCGACGTGGGTTTGGCCAGATGGAGGAGGTCCGGCGGGAGGGGGAGGCCAGCTAGGGTTCAGCATCCCTCTCTTGTGTGCCGCGTGAGAGGAGACCCCTTTGGGGTCTTTCTTTTCCATTTTTTGTGTGTCTTTAGACAAAATAAAGTCACCCTTTTTTTAAATAAATGGAGAAGACCCCATTTGGGGTCTTTGTAATCCCATTTTTTATTTAAAATCAAGAAGACCCCAAATTGGGGTCTTGTTCTTGGTACCCTTCCCTCTTATTTTATTATTAAAAAATTTCCCACACACATTTGTGGAAAAATATTTTTATAAAAAAATATTTTATAAAAAATATTTTATTATATTTTTTAATAATAAAATATATATTTGATGTTATTTCTCAATTTGAGATAAAAATCAAATGAAATAAAAAACACGACTTCGATCCGATTAAAAAAATTTAAATGATCGTAGCTTGATCATTTGAAAATGAAACGACGCGTGGTCGAATCCGACTGAACCGTTTTAACACCCCGTAATTAAATTTAATGCTTCTTAATTTTGTTGACTTAGAAAAACCTTGTGATCCCTCTGATACCACTATTTGGTACTGAGAATGTGCAGTGGAAGCCAGTGGGCTGAGAATTTAAAATTTTCTACATCACCGGAGTGACATAAACCTGTCAACTCCAGTGATCTTGTCCCAGAATGGTCCGTGGATCTCCCAATGTTTAAATAGAGCACAAAAATATAATAAACATGTACCTTGCTCGGAATTAGCGTGTGCAAGTCTGCCGCAGGACACCGACCATCGTTGCTCGAAGGCTCTGATGTCAAATCCCTCTATATCTTCAAAAAATGCCTCTTGTATCTACTCGCGCACCATTCATCAAGATCTGAGTGCTAGCGCAGATATTCAAAGATCACATCAGTGCAATGACGATCACCACAAAGGAAGAAGCTTCAATCTGAGAAGGATGAACATACAAATATTCCATCACTTGAGAGACTCTCTCTCTAAATTCCAGGAGGAGATAGATTCTCTCAATCTTGACACATGAATAGTAATCATGGGAGAGCCTCCCTCTCACTTATATAGGGAGTGTTGAAAACACGCAGTATTGATTCCCAGCCCCCGTGTAATAGACGTCCTCTATATAAGTGATATAAATAAATATTTATGACAAATAAAATTATGCCATAAATAATATTTATAATTTATCACTTACTTATAATATATAAATATATTACATTATAAATTTGAGTCTTCAACTCAACTCATTACTCCTGCTAATATTAATCGAACTTAGTATATTTAAATCCATTTGAATAATATTAATACTTGTATTTACTATATAATTTGTAAATACATGTTATAAATAAATCCAACGAATTATTATATGCTAGAATAATTAATGAATTTATTTATTCTTTGGTGATCCATAGAACTTGGATATTGCTCGGACCCTTTGGTGGGGCCCACCAAGTTCTATATTCCTATTCCCAGAATAGGGTAGATTCTCAAGGCGCAATGATGTGTGACCCTCTAGGCCCTACCTCAATAGCAGCGGATAATATCCACTGACCAAGAGTGGGGTCTAGAAACCCATCAAGCACCCTATAGAGATTAGGCAAAGTCATAACAATGACTACCTCCCTACGAACATGGTCTGTGTAATATAATCACTTAATCATCGATATCTCAATAAAGCAGATTGCACACTAGTGTCATCATTCTTTATTTTGGTTTAATTTATTTGTTGATTTGTCCGGACGGTCTTAGCTTCGACAAACATGGCCATGGATTTATTGAAGGTTCAACCATCCTAATCAACCAGGCCAAATATATCTCTTCCTAAACTCGGAAGCGACAAATCCTTTCTCGGTCATTCAATCAATGCCATGACATTAATGACGTAACTGATACAAACTACCTCACCATGACTTTTTCTCCATGGTTTTCACCTTTTATCAAATGTACATAATTAAATGACATTCATGGATAATGATCTCAAGTCACGAGACCATTACACATGTGTATAAATAGGAATTACCAATGACACCTAAAATATGTGGTGTTTTTATTAAGCGGGTCTGTCCTCATGATCTCAATTACTAGAGATCATCAAGTGTGAACATCATGAGAAAAAGTCTCAATGATTATGAGCCCCCAACACATGATGGTCACACATCATCTATGTACTTTCATAATGGTGTAACTGGACCATAGGACGTTACATTAAGAATATTATCATGCCATCTCAGGGTTCTCATTACAGCCTTGGACCTTCTATAACCATTTGATGCAACAGGTAAGCTAAGGACATTGTCATAAACAAAGTGGATGCAGACGTATCTACACTATCATGGAAAGATAAACACATATATAAAAACAAACTGAATTCATGTAATAGTAATTGAAGTAAAATACAGTTTGGGTCTAGGGAACCCACTTTCAATAGCTTTTACTACAACTTCAAATCATATGAAATCCAAGACTCCTGAGAGAGTTACTAGATCCAAATATAAGAAGGTTATTATCCAATCTGAATCTAGTGGAAGTGAATCTTTAGAAAATGAGTTAGAAAAAATATCTTGGAGGATGAAAAAGATATTTGGACATAATAACTTTCAATCGAGATACCAGATGAAAGAAAGGAAAGATCTGAAAGATTCGGAAGTTACATGTTATGAATTCAAGAGAGTTGGACATATAATGCCTGATTGTACTATGATTAAAAGGAAATAAAGAAAGGAAAATAATTCTGAGTGGAATATAAAGAAGTACAAAAAATCTAATGCTAAGAAATTCTTGAAAGAAAATGACACATGGTGTTCAAGTGGTGGTTACTCTTCAGATGAATCATCAGATTATGAATCTTCAAGATAGAAGAATCTTGGTCTAATACCCAGAATACCTATAAAAAATCAGTTTTTGATGGCTAAGGTATAGAATTATGAATCTATGACCAATGTATCCATGAATGCTAATTATAGTGATAGTAAATACCATAACTCTTCTGATGAAGAATCTTTTTCTGATGAAGATAATACTTTACCCACATTTGAAGAAGTTTCTTGGTTTTCCAAACTCCTTGTGATTGAGAATTCAAAATGCATGAAAAATATTGATGAGGAAAATTCTAGGAATACTATTCTCACTAAGGAAATATCAGACCCTTCTATAGATTTTGATATGTTAATTGTTGACTTTGAAATTATTTCAAAAAATCTTGAGGAATTAAATTCTGAGAAGGATAAACTCTCTAAAGATCTATAAAACATAATTTATAACAAAAATGTTTTCATGCCTAACTATAGTCCGAAATAAAATTTTTAGAAGACTAGAACTTAGTTATCAAACTGAAATTAGAAATGTTTTCCTTGAGTAAGGGTTTGTAAATATTTACCTTGGGTAAGGGAAATTTTTATAAGATGTTTTCTCAAATCCGACCTCTATGGAATAGTTCTGGTTTTGGTTATACTAGTTCTAAATAAATTTTTAGTAAAAAAAAATTTGTTCCTCAAAGTGATCCTTCCTGCAGTAAGTGTCATTGTGGTGGAAACTAGGCCAAAAATTATTCCCTAAAAAAACTCAGTCTTTAGGATTTCATAAAGCCAGTTTTTCTAAGAGAATATGGGTGACTAAAATTTTGCTTTCTAAAATTCCTGGATCCAAGAAAGTATGGGTTTCGAAAGTCTAACACTTTTTTCAGGAAAATAGAGAGAGTACCAACAACAATACTTGGTACATGGATAGTGGATGTTCCCGGCATATGACTGGTAACAAAAAATTCTTTGAAAATATTATCAAGAGGAAAGGAGGAAAAGTATCTTTTAGAGATAATTCTTAGGGAGAAATTATTGTTATATGTAACATCATTCTTCTTGGAAAAACTTTGATTTCAAATGTTTTATTTGTTAAGGGTCTTAAGCACAATCTCATCATAATAAGCCAATTATGTGATGAAGGTTTCCTTGTGAATTTTAGGAATGACAAGTGTTTAGTACACAATTCCAAGGAAGAGTTTATTATTTCTTCCCATAGAAAAGAGAGTGTATACACACTAAACTCAGAAGACCTTAGAAGCCAAGACTTACTTTGCCTTAGTGAAATGGAAGATCATTATTGGTTGTGGCATAGATGGTTATGATATTATAACCTTAGAAACCTATGAATACTTTCTAAGAAAAGATTTTTCAAGGATCTACCGGAGCTCAAATTTGATTCATCAAAAGTTTGTGATCAATTTCAATACAGAAAGCAACATAAATCTAGTTTTAAATCAATTGGTGAAGTCTCAACTACTGATTAATTATAGTTAGTGCATATGGATCTTTTTATCCAAACACAAACTAGAAGCATTAGTGGAAAATAGTATGTATTTGTCTTTGTTTATGACTACAGAAGATTTATGTGGGTCTATTTTCAAGCAAAGAAGTCTGAAGCTTTTTCTTATTTCAAAATTTTTAGAGCCCAATTTAAAAATGAGAAAAAACTTTCTTTGATAACTATTCATAGTGATCATGGAGGAGAATTTTAAAATTATGATTTTGAAACATCTTGTAGTGGATAAGGCATTACTCATAATTTCTTAGCGCCAATAAATCCTCAATAGAATGGTGTTGTTGAAAGAAAAAATAGAATTTTTCATGAGATAACAAGAACCATGTTGAGTGAATATCCTATAGCCAAACATTTTTGGGCTAAAGCTATAAGTACTGCTTGTTATACTATAAATTGAGTTTTGATTAAACCCTTTCATAATAAAACCCCTAATGAGTTGTGGAATAGTAGAAAACCAAGACTTTCTTGCTTCAATGTTTTTGGTTTCAGGGAATTTATTCTGAATATTAAAGATGATATACACAAATTCACACCAAAATCTGATGAAGGAATTTTCTTAGGCTACTCCACAACTTCTAGCCTTATAGAGTTTTCAACAAAAACAATTATACAGTTGAAGAGACAGTGCATGTTAAATTTGATGAAACTGATCCTTTTTTTAACAATCCCAACCTACATCTTCGGATGTGTTTTAAAAAACGGATTATCAACCCTTGATAGAAGATCTTTCTGATAAGGAAAATTTCCATGAATATGTTTCTGATTCATTTACCCCAAAATA
Source organism: Viscum album (assembly GCA_963277665.1). Classification (NCBI taxonomy): domain Eukaryota; kingdom Viridiplantae; phylum Streptophyta; class Magnoliopsida; order Santalales; family Viscaceae; genus Viscum; species Viscum album. The sequence continues at coordinate 1,923,321,662 of OY728153.1, forward strand.
CTTTCTACCTTATGTTGATGAACAGGTTTTTCAAAACCCAAATCAGTTGTTTCTAGACAATCATCCTAGTGATAGTATAATTGGTGATTTCAATCTACCAGGAAGGACTAGAAGTTCCTTAATAAATGAAGTAGAACATCTAGCATTTCTTTCCCAATTAGAACCAAAAAGCACTGATAAATCTTTAGGTGAAGATGATTGGATAAAATCAATGCAAGATGATCTAAATGAATTTGAAATGAATAAAGTCTGGACCCTAGTTGAATGACCTAAGGAGACTTCTGTCATTGGTATAAAATGGGTCTTCATAAATAAGTGTGATGAAAATGGAATCGTAGTAAGAAATAAATCTATATTGGTTGCTAAAGGATATAATCAACAAGAAGGAATATACTATAAATAAACCTATTCTCTAGTATCTAGACTTCAATTTATTCATATTTTACATTCCTTTGTATCATTCTTCAAATTCAAACTTTTTCAAATGGATGTGAAATGGGCTTTCCTTAATGGTTTTGTACAAGAGGAATTTTTTTTTGAACAACCTTCTGCTTTTTAAGATACAAAACATTCTGAACATGTTTATAAACATACCAAAGCTTTTTATGGACATAAGAAAACCATTCGAGCTTGGTATGATAGACATACATGATTTTTGCTTCAAAATAATTTTGTTAATGGAAAAGTAGATCTAACCCTTTTTATAAATAAAAATAAGAAAAATATTTTGATTTTTCAAATTTATGTTGATGACATTATATTTGGTTCAACTCAGCAATCATTAACTGAATACTTTGTGGATCTACTGAAATATGATTTTCAAATGAGTATGATGAGTGAGTTAACATTTTTCCTTGGATATAAGATTTCATAAAAAACAGAAGGAATCTATATATCCCAATATAATTATATTAAAGATCGTCTTAAAAAGTATGGATATGACAACAATAAGAGTATTAGTACTCCCATTGGTACCTCAAATACACTTGATCTTAATGAAGCTGGGAAACCAGAAGATCAAACATGTTTTAGAGGTATGATAGGAAGTTTACTTTACTTAACAGCTAGTCATCAAGACTTAATGTTTTCTGTATGCTTATTTTCAGGATATAAATCCAATCCTAAGGAATCTCATTTAACAGAAGTGAAAATAATTTTTTGCTACTTAAAGGGAACCATAGATTTAGGACTCTTTTATACCTCTGGAAATTATTTTATTTTCAAAACAATTTCAGATGCTGACTATGGTGGGTGTATAATGCATAGAAAAAGTACATCTGGAACATGTCATTTCTTAAGAGATTCACCTGTTTCATGGTCATGCAATAAGTAACAATTATTAGCACTTTTAACTCCTGAAGCTGAATATGTAGCATCCAGAATTTGTTGTGGTCAAGTGTTGTGGATGCAACACACACTCACAGAGTATGGTATGAGTTTTACCAAAACACAAATTTTTTGTGTTAATACAAGTTCCATTTCTTTACGAAAAAACCCTAAACATCACTCTCGTTCAAAACACAAATATACTAGGCATCACGTCCTTAGAGATCACACACAAAAAGGGGATATCATTCTTCAATTTATCAGAACAAAAGAATCAACTTGCTGATATTTTCCCAAAATCATTACCCTCTGATAGATTTGAATACATTAAACAGAAGATAGAAATGATAACCATAAGGTAATATTCTTTGTTAAATTTATGTTGATACCAATATCCTTACAATAATAAGCTCTATTTCATAGGGGCAGTACATTGTATTTTTTGTTTTTCAAATTTTTCGTAATGAAGTTGTTCAAATTTTCCGTAATGAAGTTTTTCAAATATTTCGTTTTAAAGATTTTCGTACTCTAAAATTCTCGTACTCAAAATTTTCATAATGAATATTTTTGTACTCAATGTTTTCGTAATAAAGTTTTCATACTCCAAATTTTCGTAATGAATATTTTCATACTCATGATTTTCATAATAGTTTTTTTTTGTTTTCAAATTTTTTTCCGTAATAAATTTTTTTTGGAATCTAAAATTCTTCATGAAGAATTTTCTTCAATAAGAGTAGTCTTCCTAGAAATCCGAAAGGTATGTTTTCATTCTTATTTTTTCATAATCATCATTTAGTTACTGGTATTTTCATTTGTTTTTAAATTTTTTTGAATTCCCTTATCCTTTAATCCAAATGGTTTTATTTAAAAACCTCGAATGATCGGATCCGAGTTTTTTTCGCAGCTATTATATCAACCATCAGATCTGATCAAAAGAATTTTCAGCCATTGGATTGAGTTTGGAAGATGAACCATCACATCAAGTTCCTATATAAAGGACCCCTAGATGGTTGTCCCACATCGATTATCAAGCTCTCTTGTGCTGAAGTGTTGCCTCTCTACTTAATCCCATTCCGAACTTCTCAGAGTTTTCTTAAATCTGAATGTCTATAGAAGAATCCTCTCAGAAAGATATATCTGCTGTCAAGACAATTCTGAAGTGGAAAGTATATAATGATTGGTTGGTGCAGCCAAACTTTTTAAAAAAGTGTTATTCTATAATATCAAATAATATTAAATTCAATGGATGGGAGAGTGTCTGCATATCAAATCCAGGGGCTCAATATTTGGTTTATTCAAGTTTTATTGTAGAGTTTTATGAATCAGTAAGTTTCTTCAAGGAAGAAGGCAAAGAGAGGTTTTCGTTTAAGAGCTATGTTAAGACTTATGATCTTTCATATATAAAGGCATCTAGCTTGGTTGGAATTCCATATGAAGGGGAATTCGAGTTCTGTTCCCACAAGTTGCCGGATCTCAAAGGAATCTTTATAAAGGTGAATGGCATGGAGCGCCTTGGTCTTACTGATGTCAAGACTCAGAAGATTTATCACCTCTCTAAAAATAATCATATCCTTGAATTATGGGTTCACGTATTTATCATTCCAAGAAAAGGTGACAAGGACACATTGAACAAGAGTGATTTGTACATCCTAGATTTTCTGAATCTAAGGAAGATCAATTTGGTTAAGAATATTCTCATTTCGATTGATAATATCAATAATAGAAACTTGAAGGTACAGATTATAATGTATCCATATATTCTTTCAAAGTTGATTGTTCTGTGCTTAGAGTCTTTCAAAATCCCTTGCAGTACAAAGCCGAGTAATTGAAAAGTCATTATGATTATTGATGATACCCTGAAAAGGATGAAAGTTGGTTTTTCTAGGGAATCTGAATAATTCTATGATCTACCAGTAGAAGAGGTTGGAGCTTTTATGAATGAACAAGAAGTGGATGAACCATCATGAAAGGCTGGAAAGAAGAGAAAGTTGAAAGAAGTATAAGAGGAAGAGAAAACACCAAAAGATAAGGATTCTCAATCCGCACCTCAAAAACCTAAGAAAAAAAGCCTATCCAGATGTGGTTGTAGCCATGTGGAGGTAGACAAGAAAAATTGGAAGGAAGGAGAGCCACAATTTGGGTTTGATCTGGCAGAAGCTAAGGCTTTAAAAGAAATGACAGCTGATGAGCTTGAGAAGTTAGCTAAAGAAAAGAAGAAAAAGAAGAAGATGTTGAAGGCCGAAATTATTCAATCCCTTCTTAGGGATACTGAGAAAGAATCCAAGAATATCCTTATACTGAAATCCTTCATTGTAGAGGCCTTACCTGAGACACTGGGGAAGAAATTTCTCACTCTAGAAAAAGTACAAGAAAATATTGTTGAAGAATAAGAAGTTGTGTAAGAAGTGGGAGAAAAAAAATATAGTGGTGACATCGAAGACCTCAAAAAGAAAGTTGAATATTTTCATGAGAAGGAAAGGGCATTTGAGAAATTGTCAATTTTTGCCTCTCAAGACAGATCTTCGAAGCTTGCAACCCTCGGGTTAGATGAAAAAGGTGGAGATTTAGTGAATAATATCTCTGAGGAAGAAAGTTATAATCATCATTTTTTTCATCCTGGTGATGATGAGGCAGGAGCTTAGAAAGGAGAAGTAGATGAGGATAAGATTGATTAGTTGTCTAATAGTGAACATGAGTCTCTATATGAGGAAGTCATTCCAATAACCAATAAAGGTAAAAAGGTGTTTGTTGATACACCCAGTAAAGATATTTTAAAAAATAAGGATGCTGGTGGATCTTCGAAGAGAAAACTTGTTGAGCTAGAAAAAGAACCTTCCCCTAGAAATGTTTTAGATTCGAAATCATCATCTCTTGGACATGATTTTATTGTCTAGTCACTGAAGAATCTTTTTGACACCATTCTGATCTTTCCAAGCATTGACTCGAGATGTTAGATGCTCCAATACAACTTGAATCAAAAATTGGATTCACTATCCATGGTTATGGTTAAGTGTGTAAAACATAAGGCTAATTTCAAGATATTTCTCATTAACTACTATTCCCACAAAAGATCTTGTAAGAAATTGGTTAGATGGTCAAAGAAGATAGTTGAAGATTTGAGAGAGCTTGGTGAGTTTCAAGATGGTGTTGAGGAAGCTTTTGATATTGAAATGGTAAAATCAAGGATCTCACGACTAGCTTTGAGAAAAAAATAACTCTTAAGCAGAATACTCAGATTCAAGAGTTAAATGATCTAAATGGGAAGCTATATTCTGTTTCTCAAATATGGAAGAGAGAAAAAGGTATTCGGATTGAGATTGAAGAAAATATTGTTAAGCAGGAAGAAGTCCTAAAGGCTCAGAGAGAGGTTCTTAAGGCTCAAGAAGAAAGAATCAAGGCCTTAGAGAAGAAAGCTAAGGATCAGGATCATCTCCTAAAGTAAGAAGAGGAAGACCATAAGGAACTCAAAAACATGAAAAACATAGTGATGAAATTGATACCCAAGAAGAAGGAGGGAAAATAGATCCAATCCAATCTTTTTTTTGTATTTTCCTTCTTGTACAAATTCTTCCTCTCTTAAAAAAATTTTGGTTGGTCGTTTTTTTTGATTAATTGTACTAATATTTTAGGTACTATAATATCCTTTCCTTTCCCTCAAATTATTTTTGAAAATCAAAAAGGGAAAGAAAGGAAAAATTATAATAAGTAAATAAGAAATGTCCCTAAGTAAGGGGGAGTTTATCTAAGGGGGGGTTTTCATTACAGAGATTTCCATACTCAATATAATGTAAAATCTCATTATGAAAATCTAGAATATGATCCTTAATGTTCCATATCCTAAGGGGGAGTTAGTCATATTCATCAGTGTCTATATATATAGGGAGATAAGTTTTATTTCGAAGTCTAGAAAAAATATTTTCTAAGTCCTTATATTCATTTTCATAAGGATGTTTGTGCATTCCAAAAAGGGGGATATTTTTTAGTCAATAAGGTTTTCCATATGACGTTTCCATTACTTCATACATGGGGGAGATTATTGAGAAAACAAGGTTTCCTTATGAATTTACCATTCCTTCTTGTTTTGAAAATCACAAACTCCTTATGTTAAGGAATTTTCATTCTAAGCTATGTTTTACTTTCATAAGGAAAATTTTCCTTCCCCAAGGAAATTTATACTTACCAAGTTTTCCATTTTTCATTATCTTGTCTATGTATAAAATTCAGTTTCATATCTAAAATCTCAGAAGCATATAATACTTAGATAAAGAACATTCTATTTTTCGGATCTGACCTCTGACACCAAGTTCTCTGAATTTAGACTCCGAACACTTCTAAGTTCTGACTCTGTGTTCTCTGAATTCAGACTCTCAACTCTTCTCAGTTCTGACTCTGAGTTCCTTGAATTCAGACTTCGAACTCTTCCGAGTTCTGACTCCGAGTTCTCTGAATATAGACTCTAAACTCTTCTAAATTCAGACTCCGAACTCTTCTGAGTTATGACTCCGAGTTCTTTGTATTAAGACTTCGAAAGTGTATATTCAGACTCCAAATTCTAATGAATTCAGACTCCAAACATTGTATGTTATGACTCCGAATTCTCATGAAATCTGACTCCAAACTTTGTATGTTTAGGTTCCGAATTCTTGTGAATCCAGACTCCAAATTTCCTTGAAATCCAATCTCCTGAATTCTATAGAGTTCAGGTTCTGAATTCCTTAGAAAACATAATCTGAATATTTTTGTATTATAGACATCGATTTTTTTTTGGTTAGACTCTGAACTTTTATTTGATTACATTCCGAATAAATGATTTTGGTTATGAAACCATATTTTTTCATACTCATGTTTTGATTACAAAATGATTTTGTGCTTTCAGTTACTAACTAACCGTTGTTTGAGTTACACCTGTACAGGTCCCTCCGAAATTCAAGGAAAAATATGACCGTTGGGGGAGGGTGCTGACCATTGGAGTTGTGCCTATAAATTGGAGTTCATTTGAATGAGCTCAGAACTTGAACTTTTGGATGAACTTACTTACATGCTATTGAAGTGATTTCTAGAGAGAGAGTCTCTTATAAAATCTCATGCTTTGTGCAAAAAGTTTTAATGGATTGTTCAAAATTTTCTTCATGCATAATTGCTTCATGTGATTCTGAATGTTGCTGAGTATATTCGAGGGCTTCCAAGGATAGGAAGATCGAGGTGCCGACTAACTTGAAGTTGAGGGATCGTGGGGAAAGCAAGACATACACTGATCATCGTATCGAGAGCTTACCCTGGTGTGGGTAAGACAGAAGTTCTTGAAAGTATAAATCAAGGGACCTTTATCCAAGGTTGTTGGATTCCCTTCTCATTGGGTTAAAATATTTACTACTTGTTACTTTTTTTGTTTTATGTTTTCCACTGCATTTTGTTTTTAGAGGATAGTATAAATTTCCTATACATCCTTATACTTTTAAATTTTGATATAGTAAGATTCTATATGCTTTAAGGTAGAATCTTTTTATTTGAAAACTTTGGATAAGTATCATTTCTGGATTCACTTTTCCAGAATTTCTTTCCCGGAATCATATTTCTGGAATCAAGAAAGTGTGTAGAATTAAAGGTGTTGTGAATTTTTTTTATCAAAAATTTCATTAAGGGCTTTTAAAGTACACAATTCAACCCCCATATTGTATATTGAGTATCTAATGTATCATTTCGATCCTAAAGTTGGTATCTTAGGAGATTATCATACTCTATACCAACCCAACATAATTTTCCATGAAAACATTTGCATTATAAATACCAATCCCCATTTCCACTCCAGTGTATTCACATTGTTTTAATAATTCTAATATTATTGTGTGATAAAAATTATTTAATACACATTATTTAATCATGGTATGAAATTTGATGATTTTTTTTATTTTGTATGATCCATGTGGAAGACAAACACATATACGTAATATAAATTTGACAGGTGGAAATATAATTTTATAGCCTTCTAAATCATTGGTTATTGTTTATATCCCATGAGATAACATGTATTGTCCATGAAAAATTACCTTAATCACACTATGTTATAATATCTCAGGGGTTATCCTTTACTTAATCTTATGATGTCATGTTTATTATTGTTTCCCCCATTTTATGTTTACTTCATGTTTTCATATTATATAATTATTTTATGTACATGTTTATGATTCTATAAATTTTATGTCAACTTGATATTCCATTTCACATTCATATATTTCTTTCATCATGTAATTATTCTAATATTCCCTTAATGGGCTTCATTACTCACCACATTTTTATTTTGGGCCCCAGGTTATCCCATGAAGTTCTAGAAAATCCGGTAAATTTAATGGTTTTTATTGAGTTTTTAAATATATTTTAATATCCATGCATCATGTTAATGTGAAATATATCTAATTTTCCAAATTCGTTTTTCCTCTTGATCTTTGGGGATTTTATTATATAAATATTTATTTAATAATTAATGAAATAAAGTATATAAAAGTTATGGAATTCCATAGTTTTTATAAGAGAAATGTAAACATATTTTTAGGGATTGGGATAAATAAAACGTTATTGAAATCCACAAGGATAATGATAAACATAGGAAAAAATACGTAAATTTTAGTAAAGTATATAGTTAGATTTTTACAAGAAAATTTATCTCAGTATTAATATGATTAGTGGATGTTACACTTTAATAGTTATACCTAAGGGTTATAATTTGAAAAAAATGAATATTGGGAATTAACTTTATCCTTTCCTAGTTCATGACAAAGTTTCCTTACTAGACACCAGGTTTGATCCTCCCATGTGATATTCTATGGTAGATTAATAGGATCTTTACAAACCTTTATGGAGGAAAAAATTATTATAAAATTTTATGTGATGAAATGGAACATTGATTTCATAGATTTAAAACTAGAAATTTATAATCTAATGAATATATTTTATTTATGAGTTATCAATTCAATGTTTATAGTTTCTCTTTCATGGGTTTGATAATTTGAAAATTATCATATTTAATTTTCCCTTTATTTTAATTAATAGAATAATTTGGGAGCAATCTAGTCAAGAAGCAAAGTGATGGGAAATGTGAGGAAAATTTAAAAGAGACTACCAGCCCAATGGGAGAATGAGTCAAGATCTTCATAGAAATATATACTCAATTAACTCCAGTTTTTAATAGAAAACTGAATTAATGGAAAAACCCAAATCCTCCTAATAAATTAAATGTTGAAATTGATACCTTTATTTAAATAAATCATTAGAATTACATTAGATCTTCTTATACCTTAATCATAAAATAGTGGATCAACATCATTGAAAACATCTTCCATTATCTTCAGTGCCCAATGAAAGAGAAGGTTATGTTGTTTCTTTATTGCATGAAGGGATGAAATGATCAATGGTTGATGTTGATTACGATTACAAATATCGAGGAAGGGATTAAAGTGATGGAGTGAAAATAATTCTGGAAAATTGTTTTCAATAAGTATTTTCCTTTCAATCTCTAACAAAGAATGGTGAGGTTGATCCTTGTATTGAAGAAAAATAATGAAAAATACATCTAGGAATATGGGTAGAAATTCATAATACATGCATGATACACCTCAAGTTTTTTAATTTACCTGAAATGTAACATTAAATGCTACTTTAGTGGGTCAAAGAAGAATATAAAAAAAATATTTATAAATATGAGATTTTTATATCTATGAGAAAATTGTCTTATGTAACCTCAATGTCAAAATATAAATCACCAAATATCAAGGGTCTCATGGGTCTGGGCATAGGAAGAAGAGAATAAATTTCAAGTATAGATGATTGAGGGAGAAATATAATGATCAAATTAAATACCAATATCCCACTTTTCAAAATTGAATGAATAAAAATAACTTAAATTTCCAAAAGGGGACAGGGAAATGATTTTGGTTTGTTAAGGAGGAGCACCAAACTTGCATGTCTTGATGGGAGAAACCAGCCAACGTGATGAGAAAAAGTAAATATTTAGAAAACCACAAAAATATTGCTTTATTCTTCAACAATAAAGTGAAAGGAAACTATTTTAACCAATTCAATAATAAGAGGGTTGTTGATGATAACCAATAAAAACAACCTATAGGGCCTATAGAGAATGGGTGGGAATATTCCATCACAACTACTGAGGGGGATCCCTAAAATGAAGTGGTGATAAGTACACTTGTTTTTTAAGGAATATTAGAGAATTTATTATTTGATCCTCGTACTATTAAATCTTCCATATCCTAAAATTTTATCATAACTATTCAACATCCATCTCAAAACATGGAATTTGAGATATCAATGAAAATTGAAAATGGGATAATTATGGAATCCCGAGTATATAACTCCTCCCATGTCAATATTTGTGGGATGAATTTCCTCTAAAACCTTGTGATTCTCTATTTGGATTAAATACGTTCTATTATAGGTATAGATTGGTTATCCTTGTATAGAATTAATATATATATTTAGATGAAGAAAAACACCCTATGTATCGTGAATCTCTCCAGAATCCTTTTTTTTTGTATTTTAAAAATAAAAATGTAAAAGGCTATGTTTGAAACCTAACAACTTAAACTAATAAAAAGAGTAAATATAAATACATAACAAATAAATAATATAAGAAATGCCCCTCCCCAATGATTACATCATTATGTCAAGCCTCCACTGTCGCAAGACCGCTTGACTAGCTATCTCATTTTGGGTTGTAGAGGCCTCATATCAGTGGAAAATTCCATACACTCTAGTTCATCCAAATCGTGATGGTCAAGCTTTGATGAAGTATTCCTACTCTAGAACCTTATATTAATAGGATCCTTGAATATTTTCTAGAAGCTCTCACATTCAAAAATCATAACATCACCAAAGACCAATCATGTTTTCCCAAACCATCAATATCTATCCATGGGAAGGATTAAAATTTTAAATTCCAAATTATAAAGACCACCATTTTAATCCTAAATCCATGCATCAACATAATTGAAACCTTCAATACATCCAATAACATCACCAGAACCAAAAGAGACGGATCCACCACAAGACATTGGTGGTCGCTCATCCTCATATCCCAAAGCACCATGAAAACCACCACTTAGATCAACCTCGGAGAGAGTGTCGAAATCCTAGAGTAAGATAAGAGGGACACAATGTTAAATCCCTTGATGGTGTTTATCCCCTCATCCCCCCAAAGTTCAAATTGAAAAATAAAAATCACAAAGATAAACCCACATCATGTCATGCCTCTTGGAACACTTTACCGCTCACACAAACACATCCAAAATCCTCCATGGAAACCTTATCACACAACCAACCAATAAAGGAGCGATGGACTTGGATACTAGATTAGCGTAGGAGTTTAAAAGACCTCCACAGTGAGCAATGGACATGTATCATGAATCTCTTCCTAGTTCTATACCTGTGTAAGGATGAGGATGGATTTCCTTTAGTATAATCTTATCAATCATAAATACTATTTCCATATGAGAAATACTATGTATATTAAACTACTGAGACTATTGAAAATATCATCAATAATGGAATTCAAATTATAATAAAATAAACTGATGGGTTTCTAAAAATAATTGCCTCAACTTCCACCTTTATAAGAGGTTCAGTTATTATTTTAACTTATACCAAATTATTTTAAATTATCTAAGAATCCATATAACATGACTAATATTAACCATAAAGAGATGAAGAAGAAACTATTGGATATTATTAAAAAAAAGTTCATAGAAACAATTTTTACTCCTTGGTTTATTCCATTCCTTTTCATCTAGAAGAAAAATGGTTTAATGTATGTTTACATTGATTATAAAAATCTCCAAAAGATAATGGTCAAAAATGTGCTCTTCCTCAAATTTATGATTTTTTATATTATCTATGGGGATCCCATTACATTAGTATGTTGGTTATTCTGATGATATATTATCCTGTAATTGATAATAACAAGTATATTCTCAAGATAACTTTTCATATAAGGTATAGGAACAATATATTTATAGTCATACCCTTGGAATCACTAATCCTCCAACTACCTTCGTGGAATTAATGAATGGAGTCTTTAAATATTACCCCGTAAAATTTATGGTATTAATTATAAATTATTTTCTTATATACTACAAATGTATGGAAGAACCTGAGGACCATTTTAATGTTTAGATTAATAATTTGTAAAGGGAAATTTTATAGGAAAAGTATGGTAAATGTGAGTTTTCTAAGGATAAGGTAACATTATTGGGGATATTTTAACACCAGAAAAGAGATATATATGGATACCTAGAAAATAGTGGAAATTAATTTCTTTCATAGACCGATATTTGTGACAATGATTTTTACTTTCAATAGATAAACTATGTACTATCATCGATTTTTTTGAAACATCTCATGATTCTCAAGCACACTAAGAAGCCTATCATGGAAGAGAGTGTTGTTTTTATGGATTGATGTATATGAGGAGATCATTATAGATTTAAATCATTTTCTAATCACTTCACCACTAATCAAATTACCCACCAATGAGGAAGGATTTGTGATCTAATGTGATTCATCAAAAAAGGTATCAACTTGTTTAGTCATGCATGATGACAAAGTGATAGTCTATACGTCCCACCAATTAAATATACATGATTATAACTACCCAACCCTTGATATAAAATTGTATTTAGTGAACTTCACTTGTAGATTTTATTAAATTCTCTCTATGTAGAGATGAGTGATATATATACAGATCATAAAATACTTGAGTAAATATTCACACAAAAGAAGATTAATAAGAGATTGAAATGGTTGTTGGAGTTGATCTAGGATTATGATTGTCCAATACATTACTATCCTCAGAAGGAGATCAATGTGGAAAATTCTCCCAGTATAATAGATTTTTAAAACTTATACACTATTTTTATTTAAAGGGATAATTTTTATTAGACAATAAAATGATAGAAATGGGAATCATAAATAAAATCCATCTTACCTAGCTATAATAACTATTAACCCATCCATTATTGGAACGATCCAAGAGGTGAAAAAATATGATGAGAAGATACATAGAATTGTAGAGAATATTATGGAGTTAATGTTTACTAAAGATGGATTTATATGTATTGTAGCCCATATTTGTGTCCCATAAGAACCGGAGAGGGAAATTCTGGATGATTTAAATATCATATCCTTACCAATTCATCCAAGAAGCACTAAGATATATAATATTTGAAGATAAATATCTTGTGATATAATATGAAGAGAGATATTTTAAAATTTTTATCTTGATTATTGGTATTTCAACACATAAATTATGAATAATAGAAGTTTAAGGGTATGATGCCACAATTTCCCATGGTTTTATGGAAATCAGAAAACGTATCCTTAGATTTCATTATCAGATTCCCGAGTTGTCTATAGTTAGTAACCCTACTTCAGTGGTGATTGATCACCTATCTACATTAGTTCATGTCAATTCTATCAATTAATATATCAATATTTTCCATCTCACTAAGATATATATACGGGATTTGGTAAGAATACATGGTGTACTTCTCTCTATTTTCTCAAATCAATATGTATGGTTTACATCAAGATTTTAGAGAATCCTTTAGAAAGTGTGGGAATAAAAAATTGCATTTATGTGAATCATCCTTATGTTATAAAGAAAATGATATAAATACCTACGATATAAAGTTTTTTGTCAATTGAGATACTATATATCAATGTGTGGGAACGCATATCTACAGAAGATAACGAGATCAATAAATACTTTGATAAAGTCATGTATTGGGATGGGAAAGATTTTTGAATAAGAACAAGTTCCCAAATTTCTGAATGAAATGAAATCCCCCATGACAAATATACCATATAGTAAATGTAAAACAAGTGTATGATTGTTTTATTATCACTATGATATGTGATAAATTATTCACTATGAACAAAAAATTATTATCCTATAGAAAAAAAGTAAAACAAAAATAAGATATTCATTTGAAACTGAATATGAATTTATGAATATATATTCTATATACCAAAAACCATCCATTACAATTATAGACACTATAGATAATATAGAACACACTGGGTAAAAATCTGTATTTAAAAATGAGATATAATTTTATTCTAAAGTGTGTACCTTTGAAGAAGGATTTGTTGTGAAAGGTTTAAGATAAGTTAATAATTTTATTATGACAACTCCTTTTCACCAGTAGAGATACTAAAATCAATTTATATTTATATTTTCATGGTATATAATCCTTATTAATATATATAAATCAAATTGGACCCATTATCAATAATTTTGGGAATTAAATGTAGCACTGTAAATTCCAATAAGTAACCCTTCATTTTGGTAATTAAATATATAAATTGTTTGGGTGATGATTGGGAGGGTTTGGGAACATTTTTTAAGATTTTGGGGAATTTTTTTAGGTGTAAGGTTAGTGCATGGTTTGTGGAAACCATGAAACCCTATAAGAAACTATGCATAGTGAGATAGAGGCTATGGAGAAAGAGCATGGATATGCACACAGCTTTACAACCCATGTGGTTACCTAGGATAAACCATGAAAATTGTGATAGTGGGTTTTTTTCATGAATATTTAATGGTTTTTATAACAATGTAGGACAATCATGCATGGTTCCTCCTTCAGGTAGTGGATGGTGCATGAATTTCCTTACCATGCACGGTTTAAATACAAGATCCATAAAAATTGGATCTAGATTGAGATTATCCTTTAACCACTGTTTCATTCCCCATTTCAACCCTGACATGGTAGTTCTATTTTAGAAAGGCTAAGTAACCTTTACCCATAGATATAGAGTTAATTAGAAGGTGTTTATTGGTCAATTGAAGCCCGAATCTTGCGATAAGTCATCATTTTTTGTTATTTTCCAAGGTTTTTCTTAGATATACATCCTTATCTCTCTCATTTTAATTGATCTATTTATAATGTGGATAGATCTAAGGTTTTTGATGAAAAATATTATTATATTTGGTTTTTCTTTTTATATGTGAATAAATCCAAGGAGGCATTTTAGAGATTCAACCCAGTTTCATTTATTTTTTCATACTGTTTTTCATTATTTCCATAATTCCTAAGGTAGGTTGCTTTAATCTCGAAACTTCTACTTAGAACATACAAGATTGATTTCAGGTTGAATTTTTTTATTCAAATTGTTCAAGAATTTTTTGTGAAAACAATGTTAAAACCCTCTTTAATGATGATTGAGTAGCTTATGGATTATTTTTGAAATTATGGAATAGTAGTATGTGGTTGGGGAATGTGCCTTATTTTCTTGATTTTAAAAGTTTGATTTCAAAATATGGATTTCATATATTCTTGTTAAATTGATGAATTGATACTTTTTCAATAAAAATTATTGTTTTTTATAAATATATTGAATATTTTTTCTTGAATGATTTTTTCAATAATAGTTTGGTTTATTGAAATGGTTTTTTGTTATGGGTTTCACTAAAATTATGGTTTTTTGAAAAGGTTGAATTAGTGTGGAAAGTATAGATTGGAATGTATTGGACTAAATAGTTAATTGTGTGAGTAAAGGGATGGATAATGGTAGTGAGAGTACCAAAATCAGGGGGGTATGAGTTATGGATGTGAAGTTACACAGTAAATAATATCACCAAGCATGTGTGTGGGTGTGTGTTTGTTGTGTGGGAATATGTGATATGGATTGGGTAATTCCAATTAAACTCATGAAATGATTATAATGACATGTTTGGTTTCTTTCCATGGATGTTGGTTTATTTTAGAAAATTTCTTTGTTATGGAATTGTATTACTTGTGATAAGTTATTGAACTATTTAAATGGTTTTATATAATTTTTTAAAATGAATGTAAAAATGAGTTCTATCCTAGTGGTGTGAGTTGGGATGTAATTTGGGGAAATCTTACTTATTTTAATTACTCTACCCTTCTTTTACACCTTGATTATATTACAGATATTTTTCATTGTGACTTTGGAAAAGGTAAAGTTTCACACTTTTCTAGTGGTGTATCATGATACATGGACTTTTTGGCAGAGTTGGAGAATTAGATTTTTTTCATTGGATGTTGAATTTTTTTGGTTTATTCATAGTGTACTTTGGTGTTAGTTGTCTTCCACAGTGGAATTCAATGGATTTTTTTTATATAAATGGGTTTTCTTTGAGTTGTCTTAAATTTTTATCATACATCATGTAGTGGTTATTTTCTTATGTTATGTTGGGTTGGTTTCTTTATTTATATAGGGTGATATTTTCCCCCACTTTTTCATGAAGCTGTTGGCATTTATTTCCTCCCTTTGCCATCTTGGGGATACCACATAAGTCCAACTAATGTCCTTTTGTCTTCCCAAGCCAATGGAGATGAGAATAATGTTACAAGTGGTATCATCTTGTTCGTTCCATAGATAATAAGTGGTCTTCAATTTCATCATCCTTAGAGTTGAAATTCATTCTGGTATATTTCTTATATCAGATGGTAGAAAGGAATATTATTTTCATTACTTGAAAATTATATTATAAAAGTACATATCTTTCCATTTACATTAAATATAAAGTTACTAAGGATTTGGGTACATTAGGTTTTTGGAGACACTTATATAATGGGAAATCCCACTTTCATTGGTTTATCTAATGAGAAGATCATGAAAAGCATTAGAATAATGAATTCCCACTAGGAGTGGAAATTTCTTTTTGAGTGATGATATACTCTTTGGTGCAATGTGTTGATTTTGGAATAAATATGAAATGTATTTCAAATGAAACAGTTTCATAAAGTGCATGTTTGAGGTATTCTAAAGATTTTTTCCCTTTCAAAAGTAAGTTGGCATTTATCAAAAAATTGGGGAACATTAAAATGTGGTTTTTCGGGCTAAAATTCAGTGATATTTGTGAGGTGATATAAATAGAAATTTTTAAGATTTTAGTTACTATATAGTGATACTTATAGTGTTTTTCCGTATAGATAATGGAACCAGGTAAGCATTGTAGAATCCAACTGGAAGAAGCTACTGAGAATGTGGTTTCTCCTGATCCATAGGTGAGACTACTGCTGGTTCAGAGTATATTCCATGCATTTCAAGCTATGGATATAGGGATAATGAGGGATACGACAAGCTAAGTGGAACATTCTATCCAGTTCTAGAAGATGAAAGCAAATAATTTGATGTGATTTAAAAAAAAAGGTAATGGTGTGGCTAAAATGTATTTATGATTTGATTTCCTCGGTATTCCTGCAATGATGAACATAAATCAGGTGACGTATATGCTTGAGGATATTTCACACCAATGATGGGATTTAATAGTTTAGGATTAATTAAACCAATCACTTGCATATTAGTATTTAGAATAATTGTTCAACAAAAAATTCTATCCTCACATGTCCAATATTATAAGAATTATTTACTTCTTTAGCATGAAATAGGAGAGCCTCATAGTGACAGATTATATGTATAAATTCATTAATTTAGTGTGCATTTCACCTAATGTTTCTACTAGTTCATTCTTTAAGGATTTCATGTTTTAACAAGGGATAAGGCATTATATTTTCTTGAAGATTATTGTCCTCTGTTTAATAGATTATACAGAGATGGTTAATAGAGATATTGTGACTGAAAGGGATATCTCAAGTGCTATTAGTGGGGAGAGTATGTTGATACCTACCTAAAATAGTGGGAACTCTATTTCTAGGAGAAGTAGGAAGAGGTACACTTATTTCCATGGTGGGATCAGGACTAAAAATTAGATGACTAGATTGGTGAATCTTTCTCAAAGATCCAATAGTAACCAAGGTTTTTTCCAATGTGTTTCTCATAGTCACATGAAGAGATAATGTATGGAACTACAAATAATATTCCACAATTTGAATCAAATGGGGAATCTTCAGTACTATTGTCATATTTCTCCAAGTTCAGGTGTTCGGGATACTTCTCTGGTGTCACAAGGCCTCCTATGCTTTGATGGGAACAGGGTGGTAGAAAAATATTCATTAGTAGAATATATCTATCCTTGGTTATTATATTAATACCATGACTCCTTAGTAGGGTAAATATCAATAACGAAATAAGGAACATGTTCCATGAGTAAGAAATTATATGGATCAGGTCAAGTGATTTTGGATGTTCAGTAATGAACATCGACTATGAGAGGTACGACTATTTGAAATTGTACCATTATTCAAGATTTGTTTTCAACTGGTGAATCCCATTCCTTTATTCCTTCTTTTTCTATTGATTTTATGGTTTTAAATGTTGATATGAGTCCTTCTATATTAACACTTCAAACTCCTCTTGGTCAAAGATAATGTCAGGCCATTATGTGTAGATCAGGTTCTATAATTGTTGATGGAGACGAGACGATATATGATTTATCTATTCAAGAAATTGATGTAAATGAATTAATATCCGGTTTTGATTGGTTAGGAAATCTTTAAGGCTCACATCGACAATTAAACCATATGGGTAAGTTTTAAAATTGATGATGGCATCGATCATCTCATCATAGGATACCGTAATGAAAATCCAGCTGCTATGGTCTTGGTGGTACTATTATTTGGAATAATATCATACCAATTGGAATCATTCATAATGGCATCAATGGAAGAGATCAAGGATAGCATTTTTCCAGTAGTTGTTGATCAATTTCTGGATGTTTTTCCCAAAAATTTCTCTAGGTTTCCACCCATAAGAGAAGTGGATTTTATGATGGATATACATATTAAGACTAGTCATATTTACATTAGATCTTACTAGATGTAACCGAAATAATCAAGGGAACTAAAAGTGTATTTTTAGGAGGTGGTAAGAAAAGGCTTCATTTAGTTGGGCACATCTATGTGGGTAGTACTTATCTTATTTTTCAAAAATGTGTAAGGAACTCCTTGGTTATTTGTGTATTATCCTAATCATAATGAAGTAATTATAAATATTATCTATCAACTTCAATAATTTGATGATTTTTTCGGTCAATTGAGTGGATCTAATTGGTTCTCCAAAATTGAATTTTGATCAGGATATCACTAATTGAGAGTTCGTAAGATAGATATTCCAACAACAACTTTCAAGAGTAGATATGAACATTATGAATATATGGTAATGCCTTTCAGTATTATTAATGCACTATAAATATTTATAACCTTGACGACTCATATATTTCTAGGATATGTAGATTATTTTGGGGTGGTGATTGTGGATGACATATTGGTGTATTCAAGGACACCAGATAAGTATGAACCACACTTGAAGATATTTTTGGGAATATTTATGGATCATTGTTTATATTCCCAATTATCAATGTGAGATTTTTTGATATAATAGTTACGTTTCCTTTTAAATTTAATCTTAGAGAAAGGTGTTTTTATGGATCAACAAAGTATAGTGTTTTTTATTTATTGGAAACATGTAAAATAATTTATTTAAGAGATGTACTTTAATTGGTCTTGCTGGTTATTACTGATTCTTTGTTCTTGATTTTTCATGACTTTTCTCACCTATGAATGATCTGATAAAGAATAATTTTCTATTGTAACGGTATTATGAATGTTAGAAAATTTTGAAGTTCTTAGACATCACCATACATCCACACTAATCATGATATTTCTAGAATCAGGAAAAGGGTACATGGTGGATTGTGATTCCTTGGGATCTGGTTGTGGATGTGTTCTCATGCAGGGAGATCATGTTGTTATATATAGATCAAGACAGTTATGGTTTCATGGTAATATCTACACAATAAACTATTTAGATTTTGTTGTTGTAGTCCACATTTAGAATACTTGGCATGATTATCTCATTGGTGAGAAATGTATTGTGTTTATGGATCATAGGAACCTCGATCACATTTTCTCACAAATGTATTTGAACCTTTGGAAAATAATATTGGTGGTGTATATCTAAATGTTTGACTTTTAGATGATGTATAGACTAGGTAAATGCAATATAGTCGTATAAGAAATAAATATAATGTCATATGCTTAGAAGGGAAAAAGAATTTTTAGGTTAGTGAAGGATGATGTTGGTCCTATCTGACATGCACTTGGATTGTGAAGAATGAGGTAAAGTTGATATTTTCCATCCAGTTTTTATCTTTCCAAATTTGGTTGAGATAGATAAATAGGGATAGAAATCTGAGTTAGAATTCATTTTTAGGAGATCAAAACTCAATGGTGTAGATACCACTAAGAGATGGAATCCTAATGGGAGGTCAGTGTTGTGGTTCATAAATTAGATAGTCATACCTATGGATTGTTAGAAATAACTTATTCATGCTTAATACCATTTAAAAATGTTTTTTATCAAATAATAAAGAATACATATAAGGAGAAAGAATATTTTTAGTGGGTTGGTATGAAAAGAAATGTGGATTAATTCATTTTTATATACCTAACTTTTCAATTGATTAAAGTAGACTATTAGCGACCAGCGAGTATGTTTCAGTCTTTACCTAGAAATATTTGGAAGTGGGAGAAGAGAGCTATGTTTTTTATGATAGGTATTCTAAGAATGGATTGAAAAAACTATTCCATATGGGTGATAGTGGATAGGATCACCAAGTCAGTCCATTTCATCCCTAATTGTGAATCTCATACATTGGAGAACCTACCAAAAATAAATATATCAGAGAAGAAGTAAAAAGGCATGGAATACTTGTTTTAATACTGTTAAACATATATCTGAGTTTTGTGTCTTTTTTTGGCAAATACTTATAGAAATCCCTCAGAATGTAGTTGACTATGATTATAGCATATCATCCTCAGATTGATGACCAATCTGAATGGATGATACAAACCTTAGAATACATGTTTGGGGATTCGATAATGGATTATGGTGGCTCATTATAAAATAACGTACCATTGGTGGAGTACTCATATAAAAAAATTATCTAACTTTGACAAAACATCATCATTTTTAAGATTTGTAGGGGTTTCTTTATTATTCTCTACTATGTTGGTGGAAATATATGAGACTTCACTAGTTGGGACATGCCTTGTCCAAGAGACAATGTAGAAGATTTCGTTGATAAGGAAATTTATAAAGAAAGATCAGGGTCATCTGAAATCATATATGTATTATCATCAATGGTTGTTTTCATTCCAAGTGAGTTATCACATGTTCTTGAGGATCTCTCCATGACTTGGACATCATCGTTTGGGAAGAAAGTCATGTAATCTTCTCGATATATAGGCACTTTTGAGATGCTGGAATGGGTTGGAGATGTGGAATATCAGTTGGATTTTCCACAACACTTTAGGGTGGTACAAAATATGTTTCTTATATCTCAGTTGAAAAAGTATCATCCTATCCCTACCCATATGATTCGATGGGTTCATTTTGACGTATAGTTACATGCTTCGTTGGTTCACATGCTAGTGTGGGCTGATGATAGGAAAGAGGAAGTCTTATATTGGAAAAGCATAAGTTTGGTGTGGGTTTTTTTGAAATCATTGTCAGATTTACAAAGAAACCTGGGAACGGGACACCGGAAGAAAGAGAAATGTCCTGAACTCTTTTAGGGAGATGATGGTTTTCTAGTTTTTAAGGATCTAAAGTCATCTTGTGGGGAGAATTTAGAACCTCTGGTTTCAATTTAGTAACCCTTTGATTATTTATACTAAATATATAAAGTGGTTTGGTGATGTTGGGGAGGGTTTGGGATCCTATTGGAATGATTTTGGGGATTTCCTACAGGTGCACGGCTGGAGCAAGGTTTGGGGAAACCAAGAAACATCTATAGGAAACAGTGCACATTGAGACAGAGGCTAAGGGGAAGGCACATGGGTAGAAGCACAATTTTTACAAAATGTGAAGCTAAATAAGAGAAACTATGAAAAGTGGGATAGATAGATATTTCATGATTGGTGCAAAATTTTTCTAACTGGGTGTGCCAACCATATGAGGTTCCTCCTTGAGCTAGTGGTTGGCACAAAGTTAGTACATGGTTTTCCAAATAGTGTGACTAATCATGTATGGTTTAAAACCATGATCCAAAAAAAGTAGATCTAGACCAGGATTAGCCGTTAACCCCTATTTATTGACCTGTTTTGACACTAACTTAGTACTTCTCCCTCACAATTGATAAGGATGCTTTCCCAATTGATTTGGAGTCAATCCTAAGGAGTTTATTAGTGCATTGAAGCCCGTCTCTTGCAGTTAGTCATCATTTATGGTAGTTTTACACGGGTTTTCATAGATATACTTCCCTCTCTATATCTATTTGTTTCCTAGATATAGTTTCCTTGTAGATATACATAAGTTTGTTCATGGAAAACATGGTTAGATTTGGATTTTTTTATCAAAGGAGAAGATATCTATGTTCGGTTTTTAGATATTTAACTCATTTTTGTTGATGTTTTCATGTTCTTTTTCATTGCCTTGAAAAATCCCGAGGTAGATGTATTCACTCTTGATTCCCCAATTTAGAACTCAAAGGATTGATTTCAAATTTATTGTTTTGATTGAAATTGATCATTAAATTGGTGTGCAAATCATGTTATAAACCCCCTTTAGTGATGGTTGAGTTGTTTATGGATTTTTTTATGAAATTGTAGAATAATAGAAAGTGGTTGTGCAGTGTTCCTTGTTTTATTTAATTTAAAAATTTTATTTTAAAATATAGATTTTTTGGATTTTTTTCAATTTGATTAATTCAGATGTTTTATATAAAAGGATGGTTTTTTTGAAATGTATATAATTTTATTTCATGAAAATTGTTTTCAATAATTTTGTGGTTTTATTAAAATGGATTGTTGTTATGGTTTTAAATAAAAGTACGATTTATTGAAATTATTGAATTGGTGTGGAAAATATGGACTAGAGTGTGTTTGTTTAAATGGATAAGTGTGTGTGTGCGGGGAAGGATAATGGTTGTTAAAGTACCACCATCAAAGGGGGTGGGTTATGGATGAGATGTTCCACCATAGATGGTGGCACCAAACATGTGTGTGGGTGTGTGTTGGGTGTGTGGGAAAATGTAATATAGATTGGTAAATGACGATTAAATTCATGAAATAGTTAGAAATACATTTTTTTAGCATTTATTGGAAGTAAATGTATTTTAGAAAACTCATTTTGTATTGAATTATTTGACTTAGGATAAGTTATTGAATGATTTAAATATTTTTCATATAAATTGTTACATATAAATGTGCTAATATTTTCTGTCTTGTGGATTGATTTGGGAAGTCATTTGGGGAAGGGATGGATAATCCTTGTGAAAGTACTACCGTCAAAAGGGTATGGGTTATAGATGTGAAGTTCCATCATAGATGGCAACAACAAGATTGTGTGTGGGTGTGTGTTGGGTGTGTGGGGATATGTGATATGGATTGGGTAATGAAAATTAAATTCATATAATAGTTAGAATGAAATGTTTGGTTTCCTTCCATGGAAATTAGTTTATTTTTGAAATATACTTTGGTATTGAATTATTTGGCATCTGATAAGTTATTTAATTATTTAACTGGTTTTTACAGAAACATTTTTATAGAAATGTGCTAACATGTTCTATCTTATGTTGGGTGTAGGGAAGTCATTTGGGAAAATATTTTAGAGTTTCATTACTCACACATACTTTAGAACTTTGGTGATTTTTTTAGATATTGTTTATCATGAATCATACAATGTTAAATTACTACACTTATTTAGTTGTGTATTACGGTACATGAACAATTTGGTGGAGTAAGATCCTAGATCATGTTGGTGCTTTGGATTCATGGGGTAGTTGTTGAGTTTTGTGGGTTTTGTCTTCCACTATGTACTTTGGTATTAGTTTTCTTCCACTATGGAACTCTTTATAGTTGGTTTGGATATATATGGTGTTGGTTTGAGTTTTCTTACATTGTTTTCAAGAATCATGTAGTGGTTCTTTACTTATTGTATGTTTGGTTGACTGTTATATTCTTAAAATCAAAACATTTCCCCCACTAGTTCATAAATCCCATGGAATTTATTGTCATCCTTGGCATCTTCTGGATGTCACTTAAGGCCATGTAGTGTCCTTCTCTATTCTCAATCCAATGGTGAGTGGTGGGATGTTATATAAAATCATGGGATTATAATTTTTCCGATAGTCTAAATGATGTTAATGGGAGAGTTATGGATTTCTATGTAATATATTTTTATGATATAAGGATGTAAAATAATAATTTTATATTTTTTTAAGATGTAGATTATAACAATTATCAGGTGATGATTTAATGAAGACATCCATGTTTAAGTGAAAAAGATATATTCAGATAGGGTTTTTTACGTAGAACAAGTAAATCTACATAAAGTGATAGGGTATTGGAAATACAGTATAGAATAATTCATTATAGAATTATTACCTGTCTCACGTTCAATAAATCTCTTCAAGAAATTATTATTATGATTATTAATACTCCAAATTTTTTCGATAAAGTATATATCAAATAATCAATTATAAGAAATATATTTAATATTCCTATTAGAAATATCATGGTGGTAAAATATCAAATAATACATGATAATTTCATAGGGAAGTACTAGAACTGACTAATAGTTCTTGAGCATATACAAATGAATAGTTATTGGTACTCAGATATGAAGGGGAGATAATTATTAAGGGGTCATAATTGGTAGAATTTAATTAGATCAATTTGATACAACATAAATTTTTGGCTATGAAAATGAATACGTGATTCCATTTCAAGACAATGGTTGACAATTAAATAAAATCTGAGTATGTTATCGATTCTGATATAGCTAAATAATCTTTATAAAAATATAAATTCACTCTAGATTTTTTTTATTATCAAAAGAATGATCAGTATTATAAAAATAATAAATATAGTGCTAGTGTTATAGTTTTGGTACACAATTGTTGTGTGTGGGAAAAATTCAATTTAAACCCATAGTTTAATAGTAAGTATAGTGGAAACCTTAGATTATCTCCAATGATGGGTAATTAATAATAAACTATAACATTGTTTTCAGAGAAAGTGGTGATTTCAATTTTTCGATTTTAAAAATACTGAATTTTAAATGATATATTTTGATTGGAATAAATTTCATGAGAAGTGATGGGTTTATGGTTGGTTATACAATTATGATGTTATAACAGCCTTGGACCTAAAATCTTGAATCATTTGATGAAATCCATAACATTATATTTCTATATAGGATGATGATAATTGTTACACAATTTATTTCCATCAAATCATTACAACATCAATTGTAACACCTGCATTACTTACATTTTGGAGGAATATATAGGTTAGAGGTTTAGATAATTAGGTAAAACTCAAACCTAAACCATTGAAATCAACTTGAACTCATAAACAATAAGTTAATAATACTAAACATCATATCCCATTATAACTAATTTTTATTATTTTAGATTAGTTCATCAACATCATCCTTGTGAAATCTTTTATAGACATAAATTGTACAACATCTTTATTTAATATGCTAGGAGAAGGAAACATAAGGAGGGTGAGATCAGATTATTAGTAAGGGTGATCATAACCATTAATAATTATAGGTTATCTCTGTGAATAAGAGTACATAACTGTATGATGACATAGTCAACATGCATGATAGAATCATAAAAAACTTACACCTATCAATACTAGGACCGTACAACATGAAAATTTGGAAAATTCAAGAGTTATCAGAATCAATAATCATAATCCATATGATAAAAATTTCTATTTTTATAAACAATATAAACTTATAGAAATAATAAATAAAACTTATTAACATCTTGTAATATCATCTCATTCAACTCTTACTGAATCCTTAATGAACCCATATGAATTTGAAAAACTATACAATATACATAAAATATAATTATCTGAATACAATACTCGTTACCCAATACATCAGAGCACTATCTGGGTGTACCCATCATATAATCTATAATTTGATTACCTAGAACATTTTGGGTGCACCCATCAGTTTTAATGTTCATGAACCAAATATATAGAGAATTCATGAAAATTCATTGCAACAACCATTGTTATTTTCTGAACATGAGTATCCCATTAAAAGGAAAAATGTTCCACTATAATCTCATTGGAAAATTATTATACCATATAGAAGAAATGGTTTACAAAAAAAATCTATTTGAAACATGTTTAGCCCATGTAAATGAAATTGGATAAATAATAGTATCATTGAAACATGATTATCCTATGGAAAAGAAACAAGTTAATTTTAATTTAATTTCATCCAATTATGTGATTTTAATTTTTTAAAAATTGATACCATGTTGGGAATCAACATAATTTATAATTACTAAAAATATCATCTCTTTTTTACAAAAAAAAATTATGAATGAAATTTAAAAAATACCGAAATTAAGGTAAACATTTGGTTACTTACTAGTTGTACTATAATATTAAGAGTTTAAATGACTCAAAAACTTCTCCAAAACCCATTTTATAGACATTATTATACCATATAACCTCTTTTATGAAACTTTTTTCATTATTTTCATAACATTATTTAATTTATTCCTCTCAATAGTATTTATCATTTTAAATTTTAATGAATGCCACTCCCCCTACACTATAAAAAATGCACACATACTCCCACATTATTCACACATATAAATCCCTTTTTCATGTAAAAACTAACCAAATAAGCTACTAACATCCCCAACCTCACCATATAATACTCACATTGGTAAAAATATATATCCAAGTAATCCCTTTGTTGCAAACCAAAAAGAGTTAACTGAAAAAGAGGTAACATTATTCAATGTGCATTTGTTTTTTATTTCATTTACACCCATTAAATTATCCATATTTAATGATTATATAAATACATAGGTATAATAAATATATGGATATGTTCTTATTTTAATGTTTTTACCTACACCTACAAATACATCACAAAAATGGGTGACGGAATTACCAGTTTTGTACGATGATCTACCACCTCATCAAATGATGTTGTTTGCTTCTTTCGTTACCACCTCTCATGGTTGAAAATTATGATGGAAATATAGTTTTTATATGATATATATGATAATTACATTTTATTAATACTTATTAAAATTATATATAACACGTACATCCATGCTTTCAATTTTTTAAAATATGATAACATCATTTGTGGATGTTTGGACTACAACATCCTCAATGGGATATGATACTTTCAAACATTATGTGGTACATATTAAGGATATATTTAATTAAGCACATGTGTAATAAATAAAATATATATTATATTAATTAAATAATTACTTTTCTAGAAATTTAATACATCATTTTCTTTTTTACCCTTTCACACACTGAAAAATTGATATTGTTATTCGTGGACGTGTGGATTATCGCCTCCTCATTGTGATGAGATTCCTTTTACATAAAAGGAATTATATATATAAGCATTTACAATTAAATAATATGTTATTTATTATTTAATGATCATTATATAATGATAATTGTTATTTTTCTTCTTTACACAATGATCATTGAAAAAATGGGAACTTTACTCATACATAGGTATGACCTACCATCTTCATGATTGTACATTGGTTCATTTTTCATAACCATCATTCATGATTGGTTTTAAATGTAAACTTTATGTAAAAATATTATAATTATCTCATGATTATTATTATTTTATTTTTTAATAATGACCCATTTTGACAATAGTATACCTACCAATTTCGTTTTTAACATATAAACCAAATATTGTCAAAAAACATACTTAAAATTTACTGATTATGTAATTGTATATAACTTATTTATATGTAAAATAAATGTAATAATAGAATTTTAAAGGTTTATAAATCAATTATATAATTAAAATATGTTTATTATGCATGATTATAGAGGGAAATAATGACATATTGGACTCAAGGTAAGGGGTTTCTTCTCAATTTATATTCCATTTAGTCTTATTTGTTAATGTGAACCTAGCTACTTTTATAAAATGTATCTACATACCATTGTATTATTATATCATGATATTCATTTATTTAATTATATTAAATGTTTTAATTGATTATAATCTATCATGGATCTTTTGATTCATAAAAATAGAACCTTTATATTAATTTGGTCTTTATTTTCATTTCTAATTAATCGATAACCAATGAATTCATTTTGTAGACATGTGTAACTATAATTTTCTTAATATAGTAAATCATATTAATTCTCAACATTTTAATGGATAGGTGATAACTATTTTACTAAATATATATGTTTAATAGTTAATTTTTTTTCTAGTAAGACTCGTGCTTGTGAGTAACATAAGTCCCCAAAGGGACACGATGTTGCGTGAAATACAAGATAAACATGGTTTTATTTATGATGAATGCTAAACTGTGTATTTCATTTAACTAAATCTAATGAAGAATCTAATTTATCTTAAAGGAAGTTATTTCATAATGTTTTTGGATGTTACATATGTTATCATCACCAATGATTTGTTGAATCTTCTTCTTATTATCATGTTAATGATGGGTTACATCATCGTTTCACCTCTCGTGGTCGATTTCATGGATGTTGTGGGCATAGCCTCAAAAAAATATCTCATTTTTCTATCTTACATCATATATAGTTAAATAGGAATGAGAGGCATCAATAAATTAAACCAATCCTAATTTAATCAGGTAATAGAAAATTGTGTTTTCTATTTCCTAATAATCCCAGGAGTATTCTAGTACCTTCATGCTTGTTTAGACAATCTATAAAAATTTCATCACTCAGCCTAGAATATTCCATAATAAATAATCAAATCTAATTTGATGTATATAAATAATTATCTACTAAATTAAATACAAAATTGTAAAAAATAAATCACCATTGATCATATTTTAAAATATAAATTTCCTCTAATCAATTAAAGAAATAAATATAAGAATCATACGTTATTCATTAATTTCCAAAAATAAAGCATTATAATTGGACTTCATGTTCTTCCCTAGTCACTAAATATTGTTTCCTCAATAATCATGGAATAATTGTGGTTATATAAGAATAAGAAGAAACTATAGAATAGAAACAATTTATAAAATTCACTTGAATACATCCAAATGGTAGAAACACAACATTCACCAAACTCCCCTCCTTCAATCTTTACCTATTCTTGTAAGTTTATCATTTCCTTCCACATAAGGAATTAAAAATCATCCTAAATAATTAATTACTTTAATTTTTATATATCCGAATCTACTTCAAAATATCTTTTAAATTTCGTAATCCATTATTTGAAAAAACATGCTTCTTTCATATTTTATATTTAATAAATTTTCTGTCATATATTATAATTGATAATATTAATTATAATCCATGTGGTCAATTTTATATCGGCAACATGATTTTGTATTTCTAACCCAAAATATTTGATTTAAATCACCAATTATCCTTATTAAATTTCATTGAAACTTATTTCTTCAATGAATTTCCAAAAATTAATTATCCTTTAGAATTTAAAATTTGTCCTTATGATGTGTGAAAAAACATAAGAACTTATTTTAATCCATTTTAGTGTTGAAATGAATCTTACATAGTTTAAAATAATCTTCATAATGTCAATACCTTTTCCAATTTTTGAAATCTTTTCCTAGATTCATCCATCTAAAGATTCTACTCACGATTATGAAGCACTAAATTTATCCGTAAGAAGTTATAGATGATCCTTATACAATATAGATTAATATATAATTAATTTTATTGCATATTCTAGTTCTTCAATCCATGATGAAATTAATCCTATAGATATTTTAATTGATCCTTAAAGAGGCTATTAAGGATCCATATGAACACAAGGCATCATGTCTATTCCTTTTATGAAACTAAAATGTCT
The DNA here is from genome assembly GCA_963277665.1 of Viscum album. NCBI lineage: Eukaryota > Viridiplantae > Streptophyta > Magnoliopsida > Santalales > Viscaceae > Viscum > Viscum album. Next base: position 1,923,350,765 of record OY728153.1, read on the forward strand.
ACCCAGATAAATATTTTTGTGATCGCAAATAATCCATTCAAAGATAGAGAATGGTTTTAAAGATTTTCATTTTAAATTTAAATATCCACTATTAAAGACATATTTCATCCCATTCAAATTATATAAACAAAGGAAAAATTATTGATCAACACTCATTTCTTATAGGAATAATGTAAATCAATTAAATATCTAATTTAACCATTTTATAAAATATTTATAAAATTTAATTAATTTCCACTTCAATCCCAAAACTACCTAAAACTAAATGAATTAATAAAGGTGAATAAATAAAATGAATAAAATATTGATAAAATATTATTCATTTTTTAACTCTATTAATGTTGTACTAGAATCAAGAATTTTAGTTTATCTAAATATAATATGTATAAAATTTTTAATCATTCCCTTCCAAAATAAATGAGTCCATTTAATGAAGAGTATCCACAAATTCATACATGGATGTCCAAGTGACTAATGTAATGGATTGATAGAAGAATCAATATAATTGGAGAGCTAATAGGAAAAATTTTATCAAGATATCCCTAAATAAAGGGGGAGTTTTGTGGTAGTGGGAACTTTATACTCAACTTGAATAATATTTTTATATTTAAATTTAATGTTTATAAAAAATAATTCATGATTTGTTTCGCATCGTAACTGTGATATTACATATATGTACACTATTTACATGGTAATGCCCTATGATTATATACCATAAAAATGTTTTCACAGTTCCTAGATATAAAATTAGACCATTTTAAAATAATAGAAGTCATGATACACAATTTTCAAAAAAAAATTAAAAAATCATGGGAAATATCCCTTTTCAACATTTAAAAAAAATCATATAAAAAAATTTTCAATGGACTTTAAAAATATCTATTTATCAATTTAAAATCCAGTATCTTAAAAAAAATTAATTCATAGAATAATTAAAATGCACCCAATATAATATAGCTCTGATCTACCTAGGATCCTCACCCAATGTAATAGTAATGACCATGGTGCATTAAAAAATTCCTCAACATAACTACCTCAATAACAGAGGAGCACCCCGAATATCAAACCCTCCTATGTTGTCAGGTAAAATATTCCATCCAGTATGATCTTTGGAGAAGGGGAACACCTTGATGTATGAACAATCCTAATATTCCTGAAACAAGTCCCTACATAACCCCCTATTATGTACATCAAATCTCTCATGTGTTTAAAATTTTAAATTATATTAAAATTGAATATCAAATTTCAATAATAAAACCAAAATAAATTTTCAACCGTAAAATAATCCCTTAAAATAGTTTTATCCAACCAAAAAAATAATTGTTTGAAATCAACCATTATCTATACAATACAAAGGGGAAAACCATTCTATATCAAAAACCACCATATAGTGATTTCAATTACTTTGAGATAATTATAGAAAAAAAATTATAAATTTATCTTATAAATATGATCTCATTAATTGATCATAAGAAAAATAATTTAAATACAAACACCCATGTAAAACAATTGTTAGTAAAACAATTCCCTGGGATTTGAAAACCAATGAAGAAGAGAGCACTCTGAATCAAGAGATAATCCTAAACCATGTATCTTATAACGTTAAATTTGGATTCAATAATCAAATTTTCAATGGAGAAGATAGTGTGAAAACATACCATGATGATCATAAATAATCACAGAATGATCAACCATGTTCTACTGAGTTCCACCTATTCCAATGTTCAATATAATTGAAACATCATTAGATCATCAAAATAAATTCATATGTAATTAAGAAAACAATGAACTAAGATTCCACTAAAGATAAAGAGGATAAATATTGAAGCAAGGAGATGAATGATGAAGATTTAACACATACCATTTCAAATCTATATCCAACACCCCTGGATCCATAAAATTTTAGAACCAAAAGTAAAGGAATATATAAAATATCCAATCAGAGTCTCCATGTTCAACATTTTAAATATGTGTGAAATTTTTTGTCAATAATTTGGTACAAAAAATATTATAGAACTTTATTTCATTAAATTAGAATATTAATTCTGGTCATTAATTAAACCCATTAAAATAGGAAATATAGAAATGTGAAAATAACCATAATAACATAAACTAACTAGAATAGGAAAATTTAAATAATCACAATCTCGTAGGATTATCACACTCACAAACAACATTATAAAATAGAAAAATATTTTTTTTAATATAAAAATCACTTTGAGAATGAATAATAGTTATCCTTGATATAAATTAATGTAAAACACACACACAAGGACCGTAATAGTTTAGTGTCTTTGGAAACTCGGAACGTAATCTTCTAATAATGGTGAAAGATCTTCAACATCTCCCATAAAGATCTTCCCTTTTTTTTCTTACCTAAAACCTTTCTTTATATCCTGGGGAAAAGAAAACATAAAATGGTGATCTCAAATGCTCAGTAAGGGTAAACAAAAGAAATATCAATCACATCATATTCATAATAACATATATTTTGGAAATCTTAACCTGCAAAAGAGATCATAATTTCATAACATGGGATAAATCATAGTAGTGAAATGTAATCCCAATAATCATAACATAAAACATGAAACCTTGTGGCATACACACATAATCATAGAGAATAATTTCTTATTAGTCAAGACTCATTTCCAAGACTATCTTAGTAGACAAAGTTCCTTTCTGAACCGAGTTCACTCCTCGTTTCAGTCCTGTTTCACTGAATCGATATAACCTACCGTTCCAGCCATGTCTATCTCATGAGATATAAAATCTTTACCCAATTCATTGGAGGGAGATACAGGTCCCACCCATCTCATAATGATACCATTCTAATGTGTTCCACAAAATCATAAATCATACATCATTGCATAACCCATGTAATAAAAATGGGATTCTTAAACAACATGACATCATAAACAATTCATATAAGATAAAGGAATTCATAAAATATTTCCATCACAACATAATCAAATCAATGTAATAATAGGTATAGAAACATAATCCTTTATTATCTTATATGGAAAATAATTTTGATAAAACACTTGAACTTCATTTTTGAGGAAAATATCCTCTCTACTTCAAAAACACTTTTCCTTTCATAACATGTCATAAAATTATAAAATAAATGAAGTTGATTAAAAATAAACTTGAAAACTTGTAATGTAAGCTTCTTGGAAATAATGTTTTAAAAATCCATTCATTCCGTATAAGTTAAAAAAACATTCTTCTCTTACTTCTGTAGGAAAAGTCAAAAAGTACCTCATACGAAAAACAACAAAAGATTCCTTTCATATATTTTACTAAAAACTAAACAAAGGGTAAAATTGGATATAAAATATTGTATAATGATGTAAATATTACATATTGAGGAAACATGGATGGGGATGATAAAATGCACCCTAGTAAATTCCAAAGTATAAACAATCTCGGATAAAAATGAGATTGTGATATTTCCCTTACCTTATGTCCAATTTGCATCGTAAGTGTCCGAACCTCCTGTATAATGATTTAAATAATGTCATTGACTTATTCCAGAATCATAATCATTGTTATTATATCATATATGGTTCACTTATGACTTTATATTACCCGTTCTTTTGTAAATTCCATGTTAAAGAGCGTTTTGGGTAAAATCGTCTCATTTGTCGTTCGTGTTTTAACTTTTAATTATTCATATGATTACTTAGATCATGATTACTTAAATCCAGAATGTAAAACATGATTTATATATAATATATATTCATAATATAGATATATATAATAGATCAGTAAATGGAATGAAATACACCGTTCATGGAGACGGTAGGTCGTACGTACGCATGAACGCTATTTTCGTTTCCTTATTGAGTTGAATGGAATTAAGTAGACGAAATATATATATATACACATAAATACAGTATTATTATGTCATATATTTCATGACTACTTATTATATATACTTTATAATCATTCATGAATGGTTAACGTGGAGAATGAATCTCATCGCGTCGTGGAGACGGTAGTCCGTACGTACGCACGAGCGATGATATCGTTCTCATGATCGTGGGACTGTATTGGAGTGTATGTATATTATCTCAGAATCAATATCACTTTAAAATAATCATATATAGTTATTATTTACACCATTATACCCATCCAAGTAGGGTGTTGGTGGAAAATAGATTACACCACGGCGTGGAGACGGTATTCCATACGTACGCATGCGCGGTGATTTCATTTTCCATAGGATGGATTGATGGTGAAATAGGGTTATTTCATACTTATAATAACATATCAGTAAATTAGAGATACTGATGTTATTACTTAATGATGAAACAACTAAAGAAGAATAAGTGGAAGAAGAAATAAAGATGAAAGAATCGGTAACGGGCATTACCTTTTCTTTGAAGCGCTTCTTTGAGACCTCCTTTTAGGGCACTAACATTGGTCTTTGAAGAAGACCAGGACCTCTAGGATGTCTCTAGGGATGTGGAGAGAAGAAATTGGTAGGGTTTGGCCGATCTTGAAGGCTCAATGTGGTGTGAGGAAGAGAGGGAGGAGGTGCCCTTTTATAAGGGAGGAGAGGGGCTCCTTTGGAATAACTAAAAATATTATTTTATTATAAAGTAAAATTCGGTTTTTAAAAGCTCCAAATTGAGTTATTTCGAAGCTAAGGTGGGGATGGGTCGAAATCCTATCAACCAATAGAATTTGGAAAAGTTTAGATTACTATTGTAACCTTATCATATAGTTTTAACTTTAAGTTAGATAATTTTTCTTTTACCGTGTCTTTTTGTGTTCTTACACTATAAGGTTAATAAACTTACTATAAAAAGCCAAAAGAACCCCAAGTTGTTTATTATTAATATATATAACCTTATCTAAGTCATTTGGCCGAACCTTAGATTTTCATGAATATAATTACAATTAATAATATAATATTTGTTTTAAAAACTATTTTATGTCAATTTTGACACTATTTCGTAATTGATTTTTGTAAAACTCATAACAGAATGATTAGTTCTAAAAAAGTTAATTAAATCCACACTAACATGTCATATAAACACATAGAATTTTTTTAATTCATAAAAAGTCTCAAATTACATTTATTTGGGTATTTATAAAATCAATTATGTAAATATGTCATTAATAAGATATTTACTGCATCATCATTGTGTCATAAATAAATTAAATTATTTAAAGTCTAAAAATTACAAATAAACTATCAATATGTATGAAATCCTTTTAGATTTCTAATGAATATTTGTAGTCGAATTTTTTTATGTATAACCCTATATTAAAAATGATTTACTTATTAAACTTTGATTTTAACTATTTTAACCCTTCTTTAAATAAATTAATAATAAATGTCCTAATCTAATCCAAGTGGCATTAAATGGTCATATTTTATTCCTAAGGTTGTTTTTGGTCGAATTAAACTTATCCAATAGAATTAGGACACGTTTCATGGTAATAATAATATCATTTTTACCCTTAATTACCCTATTTACTTTTAACCGTGGTAAAAAAAGTAAAAAGTTACTACTCACCAAAAATTATTTTCATCTCATTGAACCACATTTTAGTCCTTGATATTAACCGTGTCTCTCAGATTTTCGAAATTCCACTCACAGAAGTGGTAAAATTAAGTTTTATGAAAAATTCAGTTTTTTTAACTACAACTTAGTGGTTTCACTATTCATCAAAAAATTAAAGTTTCCAGAAAAATACCAAAAATTAAGCCTAAGATATTTTTGATATTATGAATTCAAAAATGATGTCTATTTTATCAAATTCAAAACATATCAGTTACATTAACAAATTTAAAAATTAATTCCCGTCGTCAAAACAAATAGCGTGTTTTTAAGAGATAATAACTATCAAAAGATTGACAGTAGTTTATATCTGGTTTAAATGTGAAATTACATCCAATGACCAACATTGTATTAAATTGTAAAAATACATTCTAAATATACGTTAAAACCACTCAAATTAATAATTTATCACTATTAATTATTTTGATTAAAAAAGTTTTTTTTAATTAAAATTTAGTAATTTTCAGTATTCATCAGAATATGAAAGTTATCCGGAACGTACCAAAATTTCACCCTAAGCTAATTTCAATATTCTGAATCCAAAAATGAAGTCCATTTTTGAAAAATAAAATTTACAAAATTTCAAAAAGTGTTTATTACTATTCATAACAGCTAGTTTTTAATAATATTTTAATAGCATATCGTTGTTTGGTGAAACTCGGTATTGCGTACTACACATTCTATCGAGGAAGGTCGTGATTGCATGTAATGCAAGGCAAGTCAAGGATGCGTGTTGTGCAAGATCCTTTTGGTGTAGCGTACAACACAAGTCATTAATGATATCAAAAAGAATATTTTTCTTAAAATCTCGGGGTGTTACATTCTACCCCCCTTAAAATTAATTTCGCCCTCGAAATTCGTCGGGGTTATAAATGGTTTACTACTCGAAAGTTTGTTTAATAGAAATCCACATCTTAAAAAGGAATACCAAAACATGGCGTTAAAAATGAATGTATGAAACGTAACGGTTACCCAAATAAACTAATCACTGGGTTTCCACATAGGTGAAAATATGGATATGGAAGAGAAATCTAACTGTCATGTTCTGATGGATAGTGGTAGAGAACATGGATATGAAAAATCCAACAATCAAAAAGCCATAAATTTGTGATGATCTAGGGTACCATCTAATTTATCGGATATAAGGGCACTAGGACAACATTTTTGGTTTTCAAGATAATTTCTCTAAAGTTGATGAATTAAAAGAAATATTTACATGATTTTGGTACAATCTCACTATTGTTCGTGAATTAAACAATTTCCACTTCATCCCTTAAAGAAATGAAGTTGAATTTGTTATTGTGTTAGCAGATCATGTGATAGAATGATGGGTCATTCCATCTGTTTCAAACAAAAGGTTAGAAAAAGTTATAAGTCCATCTTATTATTAAATTAATCATATATGGTTCCAAAAATGAACTTATACTTCATATATCATACCGCTTAATAAAATAAAACTAGTTTCTACTAACCAGGGACTTCCTATAGGCTAGTGGTAGGTGATAAAGGCCAATCTCACTTCGGTTGTGGGTTCGATTCCCACAGCCTTGTCCGACATGATGGGTTGTCGCCTGTCCTGTAGGTTGTCCTTTTTCTAAAACTACATTAATATAACATCCCATCAATAATATCAAAAAAAGTTCTATCCTTTAACAATACTAACTTATGTCCAACATAATCATTTCTAATCTTTAGGCTTATCCAAAATACTACTGTCCAATCTCATATTATAGTGAAAATGATTACCAAAGAGTTCATATAAAAGGCATGTTAATACCATCGTTGATCCCTGTATATCATGAGATATGTATTGTTGGTCACATTCCAAACATTCAAAGGCCTTAATCATGTATTCTCTTGAAAAACAAATACCCATTGAATCTTAGTGAAAACATGAGTGCTGTCAAAAGTTAACTCTTTTCACATACCAAAACCTCGAACCATGATTTAACTATTTCCTTATATCAGTCAAGAGCTTATGAATAATGTCAAACATTTCATTTTTTCCTTATCCATTCATTATGCGCATATCATCTTTTTTCCAAAAATATCTCAATCACTTTCCATGGTTACCAATACAATAAAATTATTGAAAACCATAATAGACCAATACATAAATATTCCAATATTCCACGATACTATATACAACATTATTTTGGAATCCCATTACATAAACACTTAATCATTCCACCGCATCATTGTCATATTCAACATCGCCAATGGTGATCGCATGTGACTTCCCTTTTTTCCTTTGCCTTAAGTGGTTGCTCATGTCGATCATCACTAACCCTTGGATTAGGGAATTTATTAGCATAATGCCCCATTTCATTGCACTTGAATCATTGAAGTGTAGTCGGTTCATTCTGTGTATCCCTTCCTTTGTTTTCATCATTAGACATCTTCTTCCCATCATTGCGGCATTCAAATGCCTGATGACCTTCCTTTCCCCATTTGAAACATTTACTTGTCCCTTTAAGACAATCTCCACCATGCTTCTTTCCACACTTCGAGCATAAGGAAACATTCATCTTCTTTTCACCATTATTCTGAGATTTCTCCTTAAACTCCATCTTTCGTTTCTTGTCAAAACTATGAGATGGATAAGTAACACCAACGTCCATTTATACCTTGATAGCACAACGCACAATTTCTTCATAGCTAATGAAGTCTCTTATAGCTAACGCCCTTTGAAGATTTGGTTTTAAGCCACTGAAGAATCGATCAACTTTACTTTCAGGTTGGAAGATAAATCCAGATGCATACCTTGCTAGCCTTGTAAAATTCGATTCATATATACCAATAGATTCATCATCCTTTTGCTTTAGATCAAGAAACTCCTTCTCCATATTTGTTCAAAGAATATTAGGGAAGTACCTATTGAAAAATAAGTTCTTGAACTCGTCCCATTACATGGAATCAATTTCATCTCATTTCCTCGTATTCTTGATAAGATTCCACCATTGATCAGCTTCACCTTCCAAACGATATACTGCTAAGATGAATTTATCTTGTTCAGAACATTGAAGAACTGAAAATATCTTTTCAGTGGTACTGATCCATTGTTCAGCTACAAGTGGATCAGACTGCTCATTTGGAAGTCCAGAATGATTCATAGCTTGTGTAAGTATAGCAATAAGATTTTTCACTCCATCTCCCATAAAATTTGTTTGTTCAGGAGGACAATCATTGCATTGTCCATTGCATTGATCAACACGGTTCCTTCGGGTTCCAGCCATCGTCTAAAACCCAAAAAGAATAGTGTGAGAGGCAAAAATCATGATAGGGAAAAACAACATAATAAAGTGGGAGTACGTTCAATATGTAACATCTTAGGTTTAATTCTAATATCGTTAGCGCAATTCTAAGACTATAACAAATACGTATACTTAACCTTAGGGACATCCCTAGACATACCTTAGAAATATCTCTAGGGATCTCACTAATGTTCTCGCATCCTAGTTTCCAAAGGTTAAATAAACCTTTCCTCTAATACCAACTATAGAGACCCGAAGCATGACGTACATGGACATTACACTACTTTTTCGGAATACATAGTATATAAAAAAACACACACACAAGGACCGTAACAGTTTAGTGTCTTTGGAAACTCGGAACGTAATCTTCTAATCATGGTGAAATATCTTCAACATCTCCCATAAAGATCTTCCCTTTTTTTTCTTACCTAAAACCTTCCTTTATATCCTGGGGAAAAGAAAACATAAAATGGTGAGCTCAAATGCTCAGTAAGGGTAAACAAAAGAAATATCAATCACATCATATTCATAATAACATATCTTTTGGAAATCTTAACCTGCAAAAGAGATCATAATTTCATAAAATGGGATAAATCATAGTAGTGAAATGTAATCCCAATAATAATAACATAAAACATGAAACTTTGTGGCAAACACACATAATCATAGAGAATCATTTCTTATTAGTCAAGACTCATTGCCAAGACTATCTTAGTGGACAAAGTCCCTTTCTGAACCGAGTTCACTCCTCGTTTCAGTCCTGTTTCACTGAACCGGTATAACCTACCATTCCAGCCATGTCTATATCATTAGATATAAAATCTTTACCCAATACATTGGAGGGAGATATAGGACCCACCCATCTCATAATGATACCATTCTTATGTGTTCCACAAAATCATAAATCGTACATCATTGCATAACCCATGTAATAAAAATGGGATTCTTAACCAACATGACATCATAAAACAATTCATATAAGATAAAGGAATTCATAAAATAATTCCATCACAACATAATCAAATCAATTTAATAATAGGTATAGAAACATAATCCTTTATTATCTTAGATGGAAAATAATTTTGATAAAACACTTGAACTCCATTTTTGAGGAAAATATCTTTTCTACTTCAAAAACACTTTTTCTTTCATAACATGTCATACAATTCTAAACTAAAAAAAGTTGATTAAAAATAAACTTTAAAACTTGTAGAGGAAGCATCTTGGAAATAATGTTTTAAAAATCCATTCATGTCGTATATGTTAAAAAAACATTCTTCTCGTACTTTTGTTGGAAAAGTCAAAAAGTACCTCTTACGAAAAACGACAAAAGATTCCTTTCATATCTTTTACTAAAAACACACCAAAGGGTAAAATTGGATATAAACTATTGTATAATATTGTAAATATTACATATTGAGGAAACATGGATGTGGATGATAAAATTCACTCCAGTAATTTCCAATGTATAAACAATCTCGGATAAAAATGAGATTGTGATATTTCCCTTACCTTAGGTCCAATTTGCTTCGTAAGTGTCCGAACCTCCTGTATAATGATTTAAATAATGTCATTGACTTATTCCAGAATCATACTCATTGTTATGATATCATTTATGGTTCACTTATGGCTTTATATTACCCGTTCTTTTGTAAATTCCATGTTAAAGAGCGTTTTGGGTAAAATCGTCTCGTTTGTCGTTCGTGTTTTAAATTGTAATTATTCATATGATTACTTAGAATACGATTACTTAAATCCGGAATGTAAAACATGATTTATATATAATATATATTCATAATATACATATATATATATAATAGATCAGAAAATGGAAAGAAATACACTGTTCATGTAGACGGTAGGCCGTACGTACGCATGAACACTGTTTTTGTTTCCTTATTGAGTTGAATGGAATTAGGTAGATGACATACATATATATACACATAAATACAGTATTTTTATGTAATATATTTCATGATTACTTATTATATATACTTTATAATCATTCATGAATGGTTAACATGGAGAATGAATCTTATCGCGTCGTGGAGACGGTAGTCTGTACGTACGCACGAGCGATGATATCGTTCTCATGATCGTGGGACTATATTGGAGTGTATGTATACTATCTCAGAATCAATATCACTTTAAAATAATCATATATAGTTATTATTTACACCATTATACCCATCCAAGTAAGGTGGTGGTGGAAAATAGATTACACCACGGCGTGGAGACGGTATTTCGTACGTATGCACGCGCGGTGATTTCATTTTCCGTAGGATGGATAGATGGTGAAATAGGGTTGTTTCATACTTATAATAACATATCAGTATATTAGTGATACTGGTGTTATTACTTCATGATGAAACAAGTAAATAAGAAGAAGTGGAAGAAGAAATAAAGATGAAAGAATCAATAACGAGCATTACCTCTTCTTTGAAGCGCTTCTTTGAGACCTCCTTTTAGGGCACTAAAAATGGTATTTGAAGAATACCAGGACCTCTAGGATTTCGCTTGGGAAGTGGAGAGAATAAATTGGCAGGGTTTGGCCAAGCATGAAGGCTCAAAGTGGTGTGAGGAAGAGAGGGAGGAGGTGCCCTTTTATAAGGGAGGAGAGGGGCTCCTTTGGAATAACTAAAAATATTATTTTATTATAAAGTGAAATTCGGTTTTTAATAGCTCCAAATTGAGTTATTTAGAAGCTAAGGTGGGGATGGGTCAAATCCTATCATCCAATAGAATTTGGACAAGTTTAGTTTACTATTTTAACCTTATCATTTAGTTTTAACTTTAAGTTAGATAATTTTACTTTTACCGTGTCTTTTTGTGTTCTTACACTATAAGGTTAATAAACTTACTATAAAAAGCCAAACGAACCCCAAGTTGTTTATTATTAATATATATATCCTTATATAAGTCATTTGGCCGAACCATAGATTTTTAGGAATATAATAACAATTAATAATATAATATTTCTTTTAGAAACTATTTTATGTCAATTTTGACACTATTTGTTAATTGATTTTTGTAAAACTCATAACAGAATGATTAGTTCTAAAAAAGTTAATTAAATCAACAATAACATGTCATATTAACATATAGAATTTTTTAAATTCATAAAAAATCTCAAATTACTTTTATTTGGGTATTTATAATATCAATTATGTAAATATTTCATTAATAAGATATTTACTGCATCATCATTGTGTCATAAATAAATTAAATTATATAAAATATAAAAATTACAAATAAAATATCATTATGTAGGAAATAATTTTAGCTTTATAATGTATATTTATAGTCGAATTTGTATTATGTATAACCCTATATTAAAAATGATTTACTTATTAAACTTTGATTTTAACTATTTTAACTCTTCTTTAAATAAATTAATAATAAATGTCCTAATCTAATCCAAGTGGGCTTAAATTGTCATATTTTATTCCTAAGGTTGTTTTGGGTCTAATTACACTTATCCAATAGAATTAGGACATGTGTTAGGGTAATAATAATATCATTTTTACCCTTAATTACCCTATTAACTTTTAACCGTGGTAAAAAAAAGTAAAAAGTTACTATTCACCAAAAATTATTTTCATCTCATTGAACCACATTTTAGTCCTTGATATTAACCGTGTCTCTCGGATTTTCGAAATTCCACTCATAGAAGTGGTAAAATTAAGTTTTATGAAAAATTCAGTTTTTTTAACTACCACTTAGTGGTTTCAGTATTCATCAAAAAATGAAAGTTTCCAGAAAAATACCAAAAATTAGGCCTAAGCTATTTTTGATATTATGAATTCAAAAATGATGTCTATTTTATCAAATTCAAAACATATCAGTTACATTAAAAAATTAAAAAATTAATTCCTGTCGTCAAAACAAATAGCGTGGTTTTAAGAGATAATAACTATCAAAAGACTGACACTAGTTTATATCTAGTTTAAATGTAAAATTACATCCAATGACCAACATTGTATTAAATTTTAAAAATAAATTCTAAATATACTTTAAAACCACTCAAATTAATAATTTATCACTATTAATTATTTTGATTAAAAAATTTGTTTTTAATTAAAATTTAGTAATTTTCACTATTCATCATAATATGAAAGTTATCTGAAACATACCAAAATTTCACCCTAAGCTAATTTAGATATTCCAAATCCAAAAATGAAGTCCATTTTGAAAAATAAAATTTACAAAATTTCAAAAAGTGTTTATTACTATTCACTACGACTAGTTTTTAATAATATTTTAATAGCATATCGTTGTTTGGTGAAACTTGATATTGCGTACTACACACGCTATCGAAGAAGGTCGCGATTGCGTGTAATGCAAGGCAAGTCAAGGATCCGTGTTGTGCAAGCTCCTTTTGATGTAGCCTACAACACAAGACATTAATGAAATCAAAAAGAATATTTTTTATAAAATCTCGGGGTGTTACAATTTTGGTCTATGCTTTCCCTCCCAAAAAATAAATTTATTAATATAGTATCTTTATGTACCTTTTATATATTTTTTATGTGTTCTTATAATATATATTCTTTGTTTAAATTATATTTTCATATTTCGTATATAAAATATTTTAATGTTCCCTTTTAAAATTCATTCATTTAGAAAACCCAATAAAAAGGATCTTCCTTATTTATTAAATTATTTATTTTAAAACTAAATTATGATATTTTATCATTCCATGGTTTCTAAAAATACACATTTTTCAAATTTAAAACCATTTTTATTTCAGTTTTTAATGAAATATTATGCCCTTAAGCTCTATAAAGTAATTTACCCTTTTCTAAAAACATGTCTTTTAAGATTCAATCACAAACTTACTTCCCAAATATTTTTTCACATCCTAAATTCAGTCAAAAATATTTTTTGAAAACTATTTATATCATTTATATTAGGAATTTACCAGAAGAATTTAATTCTTTATTTCATGAAAATATTTATTTTATGCCATTTAATTATGTTTTAAGATAGGATTATGTAACCTAATACTTTTTTCTTGAGTTTTTCATATGAGTATTCCCTATGTATGATATACTTATGTGGAACACATATTCACGTACATGCTATGAATATGAAAGGAATTACTATATACCATTCTAATTCACTAAGTAATTTTTTCATCTCAAGAGATACCATATTTAGTAAAAGAGTAGTTTTTATAAAACATCTTTTTATATTCGCTTGGAAAGGAGACTTGACAATTTTTTATGTTATCATGTTTTATATTGATTCCATATTCCTTTTATGTTATGATCCTAGGATATCATAATTTATATTCCATTACTCCATGTTCTTATTATAGTTATTATTATCATGGTATGTCATTTGTCTAAAATGTATCGTGTTTACTTATATTCTTCCATTAATCAGATTTATAGCTCCTCTAATTCCATATGTATATCCCCATGTTACCATGTGAAGTATTAGATAATTATTGGGATTTAGGAGCCACTTTTAGATACCCAGAAAATTAATATGTACTTTAGGTTAATATTTTATTATTTATGTGCCTAATATTTCAAAGACCCTGGACCTATAAATCCTTGGTATATATTATATAAAATTTTATATTGAAAACAAATAATTATAATAATTATAATGTTTGGGTTTATATAATTGGTTTCATATAAAGGGATATTTATTTTTGGGAATAAGTACTTGAAATAGTTAATGAATAATGCAATAAAAATTATTTTGTATATGATAACTTAAAAACTATTTATAAATAATTAGTGTGTGAACTCTAAGAAATTTCATCTAAGTTTGGATACTAAAATTGAATTTTGTTCTTGAGCAGATACACCTAGGGGTAGGAACACTAAAACTGAATAGTTGGGTATTTACATGATCTTTAATGTGGGCATGAGTAGTAGGCCTTTGTGAACACCTGGTTTGACACAAACTCACACACATGGGGAAGTTATATTATATATTTACATGATCCATACAATCAATAATGAAGAAATTAAATTTATTGTTACAGAAAAATAAATGAAATATGACGATGTTTAACCAAGACGGAAACATATAGATTAATAAGATCATGTATATATATTATTTGTATAATTTTAAGTTGTTTCCTATTTCATATGATTATTGAATAATGTATCCTCATCCCAACATATCCTCTATTTTATAAAATTGAGATAAATTGAAGGAATCAAGAGAAAAAACGCATGTTATGGGTAATGTGATGATTTTCCTAATGAAATAAAAAATATTATGGGAAGAATAGTAGATACATTCATGGAAATAATATCACAAATAACAAATGTTATGAGTAATATCATGATTCACATTGAATTTCCTCATAACCCTTTTAAAGAATAATTTTTTTTCATCCTTTATTATAAAAATCCCTCTAACATTTTATAAATATTTTGACCTCATAATCATAGAACAATGGATGCATTCTATTGATAAGATATTCATTATCCTTATGTTATCCAAAAATGAAAATTTCATATTGGATGTTTATCATCTAAAATTATAATCCAAAAAATAGTGGAAACTAATCTAGAATAAAAATACTAAAAAAGGAATAAAATCCACATAATTTAAATAATTTAAGGATATACTTGTATATAAATATTTCCTCAACATTCTATGTCTTCAAATTGAGAGGCATTTCCTTAAACTCAAGAACAATGATGGAAAATATGTTGTGTATTATGAGGAAAAAATTATATATATTTTATGGTGTGACTCTATATTTTTCATTAATACCAAAAGTAAGATTTACTATTTCATTAGTGGGATATATTAATGTTGTCTAATGAATTTATAAAGTCAATAATTTGATAGATTTTAGGAAATTTGTTGTTTATAACTTATTGTCATAATTTAGAGTGCTAATTAATAGTGGTCCTGAGGGAATGTTGATAAGAATAAAATAATATATTTTAAATCTAGAGTATAATTGTAAAATCCTCCTGGTGGAAAGAAAATCTACCTTTCCACATGCCATAATTGATTTAAGAAGCATCCTAGGAACTATCTCAAGTGGAAATGGAGGTACATTGGGCGTAGAAGGGAAGGGGATCAAGTTAATGAATACAAATGGGATGTGATGAATCCCAATAATGTGGTAGAATAATAAAAGATTTAAATACTTAATTATCCTATGGTCTATCTTTTCCAATATAAGAAACATGAACAATATACAAATTATTTTACCAAAGCTATGGTTTATCAATGATAATAAAAGATAACAACCTCCAATTCTAAGAGAGAAGGGACAGGATTATGCTATCATTACTGCTGACGAGGATCCTAAAAATCAAGTGGTGATATGTACATTGGTTATCCAGTAAGGAATATAAATCATACTATTTTTTCAAGTTGTAAGAATTATTTCTTATCATTCATGTTTAGTAGAACAATTCAAACAAAAACTCAAAAAAGGTTGTTAACTTATACATGAAAATAAAATCTTGTCAATCATTTCATCTCATGTGTATAAATCCCCCCCAGTCTATCACTCGATCATCCAAAATAAACTTTTCATACTCTATTTAGTGTAATTCTGTAATATTCCTATCATGGGTTGGGTGTCCTTATATATAACTGACATCAGTTTTCAAGGGAAATAAATCACTTTCCATACCCCAAATCATCCTATGATTCTATATAGATTAAATGATGATGATCAATATCCTCTAAAATATTATTCTCAATAATGTGTATTATTTCCATATGAGTAGTTATATTAATATAAAATTATTTATGTAATGAATTAGACCACCACTAGAATACATACCCATTAAAAGTGAATATATAAATTTATTCCCAAATGAGTTTTCTTGTCTGCGTCCTTTTCGAGTGATTTAGTTCTCAATTAATTTTATAGATGGATCTTTTATAATATCTATCATTCTATATATAACATCCCCTATATATCTAGAGTATTTAATTCAAAAAATATAGAAAAGTTCTTTATATGAATATGTGATTCACCATGGGGTCCACTAGTCCTCTTTGTCAAGAAGAATGATGGTTCAATGTGTCTATACATTGATTATCATTAACTCAACACAATCATGAAAAATAAAAAGTATACTCTACCAAATATTGATGACTGGTATCAATTATCTATTTATTGAATAATATTTCCCTAAAGTTAGATTTTGAATATTTTATCATCCAATAAAGGTGATGAAGGAGTATATTTTCAAAACTACCTTTCATATAAGGTATATGCACTTTGAATTCATATTATTTCACTTTGGATTCATTAATTCCCTAGGAATATTTATGGACTTGATTAATTTATTATATTGTTATTACTATGAAAAATCTAACAATTAATAGATATTATATTCACATATACTATAAAAGAAAGGATGAACATTGGGAATACTTGAGTATTATTATAAAGAAACATAGAAATGATACATTTTATTTCATTTCCAAGAAACTATGATTTTTTTGTAAGTATCATTTTTGTTCATGTTATCACATGTGAGGGAATATCTTTAGATCCTTCAAATTTTTATATTATTGAATAATTAACCATACCAAAATCTATAACCTAGATTTATAGTTTCCTCAAATTAGCAGGATATTATTAGAAAATTGTGTGAAATTATTCATGATTTTCAAACACACTAACAAAGTTTAAATGGAAAGGTGTAATGTTTTTATAGATTGATGAGTGTAAAGATACATTTGTGGTGATGAAGAAGATGATAATCATTATCAATGTACTCACACAACCCACTTGTATTTAAGGATTTATGATATGTAGTGCTGCTTAAAAAATGGTATTGGGTTGTATCCTCGTACAAAATGATATAGTGAGAGTCTATGACTCTTAGAAGTTTTATATCTATGTTTATAATTATCCATCAAATTATATAGAATTGGTTTTTTTAATAATTTAGTTATTGATTTAAATGTGTTATCTCTAGATTCTAAAGTGATACATATATACATATTATAAGACCCTCAAATATATAATCATAAAAATGATTTGAATATAAACAAATGAATGTAGATGGATCCAATCAATTATTATGACTATTCAGTCCATTAACATCCTATAAGGGACAATAAATGGGTCTTTGTACTATATATAGTATATACAACCACTTACCCATGATGAGGATTTAGACGGCTCCAATATTATTTGATATGTAAAGAATATATATATGGATCATTTTGGGAGGAAAATCATCATAAAATTTTCAAACTACTAATCTTCCATCCTTCCATGTAAAGATTATATAGGTACATATATATTATGTGGGCCAGCATATAATGGAAGAGATTTTTTAAAATTTTAACATTAATAAAGTCGAATTTGAGGTATTAAACATAGATATGTTCCTTAAAAGAAACTAAACAGGGACCTTTTGGATGATTCACATATCTTATCATTCTATATTCATATATAGGAATAAAGAGATATGATGCAAGTTTTTTAGTGAGAAAACATGTAGATAGATATTTTAAAGTTTGTATTCGCATACTTGATATTAAAAAACGTTGACGTGGAATGACCAAATTTAAATGTTATGATAAATTAATTTAAAATACTTTTATTAAATCGGAATATAACCTAGTATTTTTTAATAGGATTCCCAAAGACATTTAAAGGGTATAATTCCACATCGGTTGTAGTTGATCACCTTACAAAGACAGTGTATTTTATCCCCATCAAGTAGGATTTTTATATTGACCAACACACCATGACATACATATGAGAAGGGGTAATGATGAATGGTTTACCACTATACAATGTATCTTATTGAGATATTAGGTTTAAATCATGGTTCTAGATATTTTATCATCAAACATTAGGAAAAAAAAGTTTAGTTTTAGTATAATTAATCGCCCTTAGATAGATGGTCAGTTTGAATGAACCATTAAAACTCCAGGTGATATATTCAGACCATAACAAATAAATTACAGGGATATTGGAATCAATACCTACCCCTAATATATCTATCATTAAAAATATTTTCTATTCTAGTATTAAAATGATATCTTATGGGGCTCTATATGGGATTTGGGGTAAAAATCCAATTGACTGGGATTAAATTTGAAAATGGATGTTTATATGATTTGATCATTTCTATAGGATTACATAAAATGTTAAAACTATTTAAAATCATATTAAATTAGTAAAAAGAAGAAAAAGAATCTACAATGAAAATCATTTACCAGACCAAGAGGTTCAAATCAGAGATATGGTATTCCTTCATATATCAGTAGGGAACAAAGTCCTGATATTTTCAAAGAAGATAAAGATATTTCCTAGATATATCAACCCCTTTGTGATTCTTGATCCCATCAGAGTTTTGGCATACCAACTACCACTCCCATCGAACATTTCTCAGGTATATGATGTGATCCATATATCCTTCTCAAAGAGGTTCATACTAGATCCATCACATGTGAAAAATATATAGGTGGTACTATAAGAAAATAATCTTTAATATGATGAGAAACCAGGAATATATTAGATCATATAGATGAATTTATATGAAAAAAATACTCAACAAGTCAATTTAATATGGTGGAACCATAATATTGAAGAGGCAACATGGTAACCTAATGATGTGAACAATTTAAAGTACCAAAATTTATTTTTGGTTATGAAATGATATTTTTGGGGAGAAATTTCTGATGGGGGAATAATGTAAGGATCTAGAAAGTTATGTAATGAATTTACCTTATATGTATAAGTGTATGAAATATATAGTAATGTAGTATATCATAAAATAAAATGGTAACAATTTATTTTATGAATTGATAAGAATATATTAAGTTAATAATTAAATATTGTAAATTTCATAATATTATAATGGTAAAAATAAATCAAAAATTAAAATAAAATAACTAGAATAATAAAATTTTGTAAATTATGATCTCCAGGGATTGGGGTACTCCTAAAAATACTATTTTAAAGAAGCACAACATTATTAATGTAATATTCATTTTGAGAATGAAGAATATTGAACCCTGATAGAAATTAATGTAGTAGAATAATATATTAAATGGGATGTATTTATAGGGAGAGGAATATGACTGCCCAAAAAAGTTGACCCATTTTTTTAAACAATTCATTTATTTGTTTATAATACAACCTGATATCACAAAGGTTTAGAGTTTCAAAGATTTAAGATACTTTGGAGAATTCATATTAAACTACTTATAAAAGAAAAGATGAAAACTATTCTTTACAAGTGTAAATACATTTGAATGACCACGTAAACTATCTTCCTTCTACATGCCCTTAGGCCCAATGAAAATAGATTTTAAAGAGATTGGGTGAATCAAAAAAATCCCAATAAGGGGTTTCTAAAACATAAGGGAACCTAATATAGATTTGAAATTCAAAATAAAAAGGTAAAACATGTTATAATGTCTCTTAAGACAAAAATTAGGAAAACATGTAAACTTTTCAAAAAATATAGACATTGTAGAGATAATGGATTGGAATTTATATATGCAACAATGAAAAATATTCTTTGGTTATTCATAATTTAAAAGTAATTTCACTTAAAAATTTGATAAGCATTCATTATTAATTATCAACTTCAATTTAGATCAAATCAAGGATTCTCAGTTCACTCCCAAGACATGGTGGACATAGTACCATGATGGATTAGGTTCAATCCCCAATCTTATTATGTTCTTGGGAAAAACCTCCTACGCACCGTGATGTTCATGGGGTAAACCTCCTCAGCACCATTATGTGCTTTGGATAAACTTCTCATCTGCCATAATGTTCTTGGGATAAACCCCCCAAACACCATGATGTGATTAAGATAATCCTCTTGCGCACCATACATGAGATGTCATTATATTAACGCATTACCTAATGCATTAGAGCACTATCATGGGGCACCCTTCATATGATTGGAAAAAATTCCCATAAGGGTTTAGGTTCACTCCTCATCTCATACTTTCATAACATCTTTGTGTGATGCTTTAGAATTAAAAACGATATAAAAATATACCTTTTTCAATATAATAAGCATGAAATTTCATTTTAAACCATGAGTTTTGAAATCCATTTCATAAAATGAACATTCTTGATCATACGTGTGTCATGAGAAAAGTGGTTTCTCATTACAAATATATAATTATACTTTCATGTATATGTATTTAATAGTTTTTAATAAAATATACATATATATAAATTTACATTCATATATATAACATGATTTCATACTCATACATATATATATATATAAAATAATAACACTTTTTCATAAAATGAATTATGAACATACATCCATTTATTTACATATATAAACATCAATATTAATATTTATATATACATGTCTTAAATAAAACAATTTCATTTTCAAATGATATACATATATTTATTTATTTTTATACATTTACTTATTTTAATAGAACAATATTAATTTTATGTTTCCAAAACATCTCTTGCACTCATAGGGATTAATTTAAATTCAAGAAATCATTATATTAATTTTATTAAGAGATATCCAAGTGAAGATGTGATTTTAAACATGCCATTATGTAAATATATAATTTCATAAATTTAAAACAGTATTATCAATATAATTATTTTGAAAATATAATAACATAGCTTGTGTTTATGGCAGTCCAACTGAAGTTCTTTAATTATTCGAGATTATATTAAGAAAAATAAGTCTAATATACCAAAAAAGATAAATATTTAATACTTAACAAGAAAATTGAAGGTAAAACATAAAATGGATAATATTAATATCTCAAAAATAATTAAAATACTATTATAAATACACTTTTGATAGATTAAAATAAGTTTGAATGTTAAGATATCAAAAGAAATTAAGCTTAGCGTTAAAAAAATTAATTTTTCTATCATAATAAAATAGTAAAAAAAAATTAAACAGGCAAGAAGAAAACCTTGGTAATTGACTACAAACAAAATAGAATAACACATCTAAAAACTAATAACTCGCTTGATATATTTGAGTGTATTTTTCAAAAAAATAAACACTTGTTTCTCATAAAAATATCTGAAATAATATGACATCGTAAGAAAAGTTAAAATAAGATGAATTCATAAAAAACGAATTTTTTTATACTATAAAATATTGTTTTGAATAATCAAGTAAAACTGCAGGGTGATTAAAATAAATTGGTATGAAATAAATGAATTGAATAATAAGGAAGGTAAAATTCTATTGATAAATTTGAGAATAATTCAAACATAGAAGGAAACACTACAATGAAATAGAATAACCTTAACATGAAGATGACTCCAATGCTTTTCAATAAGGGATGAAATTTCATTTCATGGAGGATTGATTAAATCTACTAATAAATTGGGATTAAAAAAAGAAAAAACTGATTTCCTAAGCATAATTTCCATAATATAATTCCCTATACTTATGAAGTGAATCAGACTACTACTAACCCATTTCCTAAGATCAGTTAGAAGAAAAATCAAAAGATGGCTAAATTGAATGGTTTTCATTATTCTCCTCCCTTCCCCAAAATTCAACATCATATTACCAGATATATTCATATTTAACAAGCACCTAATGAAACACATAACCAGATTTCTCTAGACATCCTATAGACAGTGAATCTCTACTTTCCCATAAAATAAGCCTAATACAAACTATACCAGTGGAACCTAAACCCATAACACAAATTGAAAATACCAAAAAAAAAAATTTGTTCTTCAAAATCTCCAAAATTAGACTCTCATTTGAGTCAGGTGATTCGTATAATATATTATCCTCTATAAAAATGATGTCTAAGGCCATTACGTGTGACTGATGTGGGTTTTAGGTTGACCGACCACTGGTGGGGTGTCAGATTCATCTACACGCATCCATCCCAATTTGAGTGATTTCTCAAATGAGATGTGCCGCATACCCTTGATGAACACCAAAGGAGTGTTTCCAACTATATCTGTAGGTTACTCTTTGATTGGGGAAGGTGATGGTTGTAACACCCCTTTGTTACAAATAAATTTAATGAAATGCATGAAACACTAAGTCCCTATGAAACAACACTTTTTTTAAGGATATAGTTATAGTATATCGATAAAAAACAATTTTTTCCTACTTCTGTGTTTTGAATTTCAAAAATATAACATACACGGTTCTGATCAGTATGTTATTTGGATTCTCATATGACAAACATAATATTTAATAAATAATAACCTACACATACGAATGATAACAGACCCTTAGGAATATTAATATGAACCTTATTAATAGTAATTTTACCAAATTAATATTAACCTCACCAGTGAATGCATTTCTAAAAATTTATGTGAATTTGATTAATTTTTCAAGGTGCTGAAAATGAGTTATAGTTTTAAAATTGATATTTTGGGAGTAAATTATGATTTTATATAAAAATTAACATTATCATATTTTTAAAATTATTTTGATAAAATGAAGTTAATTTTTTAATTCTACACATCAAAAAATGTCCGGGCTAATGTTTTGGCATTTTTCTGAAATACTTGATTTTTTAGTGAATAGTAAAATATGATGATATACGATATAATCTAAATACATGAATTATTGAGTAATGGTTGATTTATAGTATAGGTAAGAACCCTTTTTCAAACTCAAATTATCTCTTTAGTATTTGTTTCACAAGAATCAATACTATTCGTAGTCTGGAGAAAAAATAATAAACTAATGAATGAAATAATGTAAAACCCCTCGTCTCATCCACAATAAATGCCACCCTCACCCCGCTCTTCCTCTCACAACTTTAAATATTTTTTTATTGTATAAATTCTACCCAAACCTCCTCCCATGGATCTTCCCCACATCCATGATGTTTTGGTCAAACTAAAAGTCCAATACCAAAGGCCTTATGAAGGATCTTAATGAGAAGAGATCAAGAGGCAACAATCCTCTTTCATTTTCCTATATTTTATTTTCAATTCTTTCTTTTCTAATACTTTATTAACCTCCCCTTATCCAAGATCCATGAAATCTATAGTATAATATGTGTGGTATATATTTATCATATTATTTGAAACATTCAACATCATACTTATTCTATTCTCCCTCTCATTCTAAAAAAACATTATCCGTTGTGTGTCAATTTACCAACATCGTGGATAACATGTTTTCAATTTCCATTAATTCCATCAAATATGGTTGTAAAACAATTTTAATGGTTGAACCATATTTTATAGTATATTTTATAACCTCTCTTACTTTCTCTAATAATATTATTTCAAAAATATTAAGGGTTCCAGAAGAAACAATTTCATGATTATCGATGAACCGCCAAAATGATCTAAACATCATTAACATTGTATCTAATGATTTATCATAATATATAATAAAAAAATGATTTATGGTATAATTTAATATTATTTAAACATGTTAACTACATTTAATTCTTCTTCTATGGTTTCATTTTCATTCGATAGGAAAATCCGTTATGAATTGACAACGAGAATCATGTAAATGAAGGACCCGAAACAATGGAAAGAACAAAATATTATTAATTAATGGACGCAATAATGTTATAAAATGATAATATAAGTTGATATAAAACATAATATTATTCTATAAAATATTAGTAAATTTATTTTAAGCATTATACAGGAGGATTAAACACATTCTAAGGAATTCAAACCCAAGGTAAGGGATCCCCTCTTTCCCACAATAATTCACGAATTTCCTCTACGTTAAGCCCTTTTATTTTTAATTCCTAATGAGGGGGTATGCTTTATCACCTAACGCATATTGACCTTATGATATATAAATGATTAGGGAACCCTTTCTCTCTCATTAATCCCACCCAAGTACTCCGGTTACCGTGCCAAAATTTCTTAAGGGAATTCTTAACCCAATTTTCCATTATTTGGGTTAACCTTCTACTTTATTCATAATGTGGTACTAAGAATATTTATGTGACAAATTGTTTTTATGCTATGTTATACTATTTTTGTTTATAATATATACAAATATCCCTTCCATTCTATTATTTCGCACTCCAATTATATTTTTTGGGACTTTACTTTTAAGAACCTTTTAAAAGTCTCTTTAATGAAATTCCAAAAGATTTTTTTTACATATATGGCGTGAGTGGTTTCTCCTAGTTTCATAATTATTTATTACTATAATATGTTCCTTGGACATAGTTATGTTTTTCGAGCACATTATAGATCAATATTTGTAGGGTTGAGGCTATTGTAGCTCAATATATGTTGGGTTGATCCAATTATAGCTCAAGATATAACAGGTGAGACCCTTATAGCTCTACAATGCATTGGGTACTCGAGAGATAGAAGTTGACTAAATGGTTATTACATGTGTAAGGATGATTGTAAGAGTGATGAAGTAAATATATCACAACTATACTAAATGATGTTTATATGCATATTAATATGTTTTTATGTGATGGGTTTTTTGGTTTCTATGTTATCACTTTACTAATGATTTCTTTATTTATATCCCTTATTGAGCTTTTTTGTTCTCATCCCAAGTTTTTAAATGTTTATCACAGGTTATAAGGATGTTTAATAGAAAGAAGGATGTTTCCTAAAATTTTGTGGACTTTTTTCAATGAAATATTGTATTATTTAAAATGTTTTATATTTTGGAACAAATGAATACTATTTTAGTGGTATCCACTCTATATAAATTTGGGATGTTATGTATGTTTTATATTGCAATTCTCTAAAACAATAAACCTGAAAAGATCTTAAATGTGTACAAATATATCTTCTTTTCTAAAATTCAAGATTATGTAATGTCTAAATGTATGGCCCTTATAGTTTGTATCAAAGGATGGTTTAAATGACTTTTGAGGTTAGGATGATGTTAATAGAATAACTTAAATAATTTTTTTACTTTATGGAGTGATTTGAAATTATATAGCATACAAATATTACCATGTTTCTTTATCTAATATATGTCTATTTAGACTTTATTTCCATAGTAGAAATAGGGATGCTATTGCAGGAAGGAACAAAGATGCTATCATTTGTCTAAATCTACATCCTCGAATGGTGGAAATCAAAACTGAGATGTTTGAGATAGAAATGTATCAGTTGAATCTGGTGATAAATGGTGGTGGTCTCTATTCTAATGAAGAAATAGATCTACCATGAAGAAACATTTATTTTTATATCTTTTTATGAGGTAACACCCTCCAACATTATGTGGAACCATAGATCCAGTGATAGCTGAAGGATGGGTCAATGCTCTAGAAAAGATATTTGTTATCATGGGATGTTTGGAACATCAAAAGGTAATATTATACATTCATCATTTTGAAGGTGAGGTTGATTAATGGTGGTTCTTGGTTAATAATACAACATAAAAATATTATTTTGACAGTCTGGAATAAGAATATTTTAAGAGTCTTTTTCTAGAAAAATATTTTCTTAAAACCATTCAACACAAAATGCAGAAACAATTCCTAGAAATGAAGTAAAAAGAGGGTGATTCAACAGTAGTATATGAAGCTAATTTTAATGAATTTCTATTTACATACCAGATTTTACATATAATTTTTCTAGTAAAATTAATATAATTTACTCTGGTTTGAAACCATTTTAATGAAGTGATTTTTCGTCATGAGAGTTTGAAATATATGAGAAACTTATTTGTTTTGATGAGTAGTTGATATGGAATTTTCTGAAATGTACATGTGTATTGATGAAAATAATAAGAAGGGTTTAGGTTGGTGAAATTTAGGGGAGACTTCAACAATGAAATATAGACTTAAGAAAATCAATTTCACTTGTTGTGAAAAGTGTGGTTAAAATCATCATGGAGAATGTATTGTATTTTTTGGGAAATTCTACCAATGTGGAATGTTTAGGAAAATTTCCTGTGAGTGCATGAAAAATGATTACAAAATTAATGAGAATCATATAGTGAGATTCTTTAACTATAAGAAATTGGGCCATTTACTAATGTGTGTACAAATCTAGTCACTTAGGTAAGAAATCTGTAATATTGGTAGCATAAGGTGTGGAAAAATCATATACAACCACTTAAGTAGATGTTGAACTCTCTAATGAGTTGGTATCAAGTACACTTCTTGTTTTTGCACATTTTTAAAATGTGTTGTTTGATTCAGGGTCTATGAATTAATTCATTTCGGTGAAATTTTCTAAAAAAAGGTACTCCACCTCATGATATGAAAATATAACTCATGGTAAAAAAACTAGAATATATTTTATGGAAAAAAGAAATTGCAAGAATCTACCAATAATTTCTTATGGAAAGAGTTTACCAACAAAGCTTGTTCCATTTCCTATAGTGGAGTTTTATGTTATTCTGGGCATGTACTGAGTTTATTTTTATCATATTAAGATATATTATAGAGAAAAATAAGTTTATTAAAGAACAAGTTTTCGTTTCTACCCAAGAATGATCCCACGCCATTGATAACATATTAGGGAGCTGAGAAATTGATTAAATATGGAAATTAATGTTATCTTGGATATATTATTGAAAATAAGGTAACTGTCCAGATTAATGATGTGTCAATGGTAAATGAATACCTAGTTTTTTATCCTAGTTTTACATGTGTTATTCATGATTGTTAGGTTTAGTTTACTATTGACATATATACTACTGCTAATCCAATTTCTAAACCCCCTGATCGAATGGATCAAATGTAACTTTTGGAATTAAAAAACAGTTTTAGTAATTAATAGATAAAGATACATTTGACCAAGAACATCACCATGGGGTTTTCCTGTCTTGTTATTTAAACAGAATGATGGTTCAATGAGACTTTCCATTTATTATAGATACTAGAATTACATTATTATTAAAACAGTATCATTGTCTTCACATAGATTATTTGTTTTATTAGATCCACAGAGCACAATATTTTTCAATGTTTGACCTGAGGATGGGGTACCATCAGTAAAAAGTAAAATATGTAGAAAGCATGATGTTCTCATTATGTACAAGATATAGGAATTATAAATTTGGTGTTACGCCATTTCTGTTAACTAATGCACCAGTTTAATTTATGGATCTTATAAATAGAATATTCTAAGAGTTCTTGAATAAGTTTTTTGTTCTGTTTAATGATGAAATTTTGGTATATTCTAAAAGAAAGGAAGTGTGTGAAAAAAATATAAGGGTAATTTTGTTTGAAAAAAATGAATTCAAAGATATTATATGGAAAATTCCACAACTGTGATTTTTTGATGCAAAAAAATTCATTCCTTGGTCACATAGTTTCTAAATATTGCATAACTGTTAATCCTGCTAAAATGAAAGTTTTTGAATAAAGGAAAAGAAATAAAAATATAATCAAGATTTATAATTTTCTTGGTTTGGTAAGCTATTACTAGAGGTTTTTTTAAAATATTTAATGGTTATCTATCCCACTAATTAAGTTAACTCAAAAAGGAGTTTAATTAAATTGGACAAAAGAATTTGATGATTGTTTTTAGGAATTGAAAAGGAGATTGGTGAATGATCCAATTCTGACCCTACCTTCTAGAATTGGGGAAAGTTTCATCTATATTGATGATTCTTTGAAGGTACTTGGTTGTGTACTGATGTAGAATGATTAGGTAATTTCTTAATATCCACGTTAGTTAAAACCTTTTGAGTTGAATTACCCTAAAAATTATTTGGAATTATATTCTATTTTTTCATCAAGAATTTGGTGGCATCATTTGTATGGAGGAAAATGTGAAATATATACTGACCACAAAATTCTAAAGTATATAATCACTCTTATGGAATTAAACATGAGGTATAGAAGATGTCTTGAATTGATAAAATATTATGATTTCACGATCAATTACTATCCTAGAAAACCAAACAATGTGGCAGATGCCTTGAGTCAAAAACATCATGACTCGTTAACTCTATTATAGATGGATTAAAACCATTTGATTAATGATTTGATGAATTTGGGCATCAAATTTGTTGTTTTAGGAAATACCTTTATCTTGTTTTAAGTGTCAGTGTAGTCATCACTGTCAGATAGAATTAACAAAGCGCAGAAAGAAGACTTCAAGTTACAAGAAAAAGTAGAATTGGTTAAAATACGTATGTTTCCAGAATTTAACCTTGATATTGATTGTGTTATGAGGTTTGGAAAGAGATTATGTGTTCTTTATGATTCACAATTGAGGACATGATTGTTATATGAAGCTCATAGTTTTCTGTTTTTAGTTTATCCTGGAAGAAAAAAGATGTACAATGATCTTTGAGTATTTTACTGATGGGATGGATTGAAAAAAGATATTTAGAATTTTACCATGAAATTATTGACATGTCAATAGGTTAAATAAGAGTGGAAGTTACCAAATGGAATGCTTCATCATTTACCCATTCTAGAGTGGAAATGGGAAAATATATCCATAGACTTCATTTTGGGCCTACCAAAGACATATCGAGGTAAAAATGAAATATGGTATACTGTTAATTGTCTAACTAAATCTTTACATTTTCTTTTGATTTGAGATACTATTGGGAAAAAATCCCTCAAGATAACATTTCATCCTTTTTGGGTTGATTGTTTTTGTTGACAAAGAAGTTTTCCATTGAGAATTGTTGAGTTCAAGAGAAGTTGTTGAAAATCCATGTTGACAAAGAACAATGACAAAGGAACAGATGATCTGGAGGTGATACAAAAGAGAAGTATAAGGTGGAGCCATTTTCCAGTGTTTGCACAATTTCTAGGGTCGAAAATTTGGAGGTTAGTGAGCATTGCGAAAAGTAGATATCCTTGAGGATCATATTTAAATATGGAAAAGGCATGAGTTTCACGAAGATAGGCTTCATGGATTGAATTACACGAAGACAAGAAGAATGTTGACGGTGTTCTTCACGATTACGTCAAGCATCACGAACGGTAGAGGTGGAAGCGCATCGTGGCGGTTAATGGATTTGCGAGGGAGCTTTGCGGTGAAGTCATGAACGGATTGACGGTGATACTCTATGATTACATCAAAGCTCTGCGATAGGAAAATTGTCATGGTGCTTCATGAGATAGAGAGAATTTCTGCAGAAACTTCAGAGCTTCGTGATTTGTAATGACGTGGCATTGAATTCGCACAGATGGATTGAGGGTCAGTGGAATCTCCTATAAATATACGTCGACCCCCTCGAGAGAAGGGAAGAAAAAGTTTTCATAGGAAAAAATATTTCTCTCTATTTGCAAAGGTGGTTCGCGAAGGTAGTGTTCTTCGCGAAAGAGAGGTGCTTCGTTGTGGCTAATATAGCTCCATGAATGAAGTGTGCTTCTCGAGGAAGCGTGATCTAAGGAGTGTGCTTCTCAAAGAGGCAGGAGCTTCGTGATGGCCAAATATTTGCAAATATTTGAGCTTCGCGAAAATGCAGGAACTCTGTGAAGTCTAGATTGAGCTTCGTGAAATTGGGATCCTCGCGAAGTAGGGTGGTTTGCGAAGGTGTTTCCAAAGTTAGTGGCTCGGTGTTTAGGGAAAAATGGGTTTTCATTAGAGGATAAAAGTTATAATTCAACAGATCATCTATCAACAGTTGCGGATGCATCCATTAGTGATAATGAAGAGACCTATAGGTCTATAAATTGTGAGTGGATCCCTTCTATGTGTAGTAAACAAAGGATGAGGAAGAAGGTAATCCTTTCTACTGGCAGTGATCCAGTGAAAGAGAAATAGGGAGTGACCCTTGGGAAAGCAATGAGATGACCCAAAACATTGTAATGGTTGTGATCCTAGGCATAGAAGTTATCTATCTCGAACATTATTGGCATTGAGAATTAGTGGATTTGGTACAGCGGAACATCGCCATTGTATTATCCTTTAACGTAACCCAGTGAGGGTGAACAAAGTAAAAATATTTGTGTATGTATTCTTGCTTCCCTGCATTGCATTCAAAGCATCATCATCAGATAAAGAAGAAAAGAAGTGGTCTTAGTTAACACACAAGTGCAAACAAAGAAACCTTGTAATAAAGAGGTCAAGATCCAGTGGGGCAGGAAGAATTTACAAAATAATATCCATACCCTGATTCACCCCCCCTCTCAGGGTATATAGGCCCCAATTGGTCCTAACAGTTATAATGTCTTTGGATTATCTTTGCCAACTATACCTCAAATGGATTTACAGGTTTTATTGAGTTCTTATTTCGATTGTGTCTGACCATGATCCTAGGTTCACATCTAAATTTCGGAAAGGTCTTTAAAAGTCATTAGGAACAGAATTAAATTTCAGCACTAGTTTTCATCGTCAATATGACGGAAATATCAAGAGAACACTCTAGACATTGGAGGATATGATTTGAGCATTTTCAATAGAATACCATGGATATTGGTATCAACACCATTTATTAGTCGAATTTTTTTATAATAACATTTTTCATTCCATTATAATGATGGAACCTTTTCAGGCATTATATGGGAAGTAGTGTTAAACATCATCTTTATGGGATGAAGTCGGGGAAATGAAGCTGATGAGACCAAAATTAGTAGAAGAAGTGGCTGAGAAAGTGAAGATGTTACAATGACAACTGAGGATAGCTCAGATCAGGAAGAAAAGTTATACAGATCACTAGAGGAAAGACCTTTTTTTTAAATTAGGTGATCATATTTTACGTAAAATCTTACTATGGAAAAGTGTTATGCATTTTCGTAAGAAAATAAATTTGAGTCAATGGTTTATTGGACCTTATGAACTCCTATAGAAAGCTAGACCGGTTACCTACAGTGTATATTTTCCTCTGAGTTTATCTAAGGTACATAATGTTTTTCATGTTTTAATGTTGAGAATGTATGTTCTAGATTCATCTCGTGTTTTGATCACATGTGTATTTCAGCTAGAATAGAACCATTTTTATGAAGAGAGACCTCTTAAAATTTTAGGATCATAGATAAAATGTATTGTGGAAAAAGGTAATCCACCATGTAATGTTTTTGTGGAGAAAGCACATGGATGAAGAAGAAAAATGGAAATTTGAAAATGATATGATGGAAAGGTACCGTTAGTTGTATAATAAGTAAAAAAATTTACAAGGATTCCATTTCCTGAAGGTGTGGAGAATGTAACACCCCAGGGGTTTACAAATAAATTTAATGAAATCCATGAAACACTAAGTCTCTCTGAAATAACACTTTCTTAAGGAGATAGTTATAGTCTATCCCTTAAACATAATTCTCTCCGCTTCAATGTTTTGAATTTAAAAAATCTAGCATACACAGTTGTGATCAGTAAGTTATTTGTATTCAGATAGAACAAACATAATTTTTCATGAATAGTAACCTACCCTTATGAATATTAACCTTCCCTTATGAATAGAAATATAAACCTAATAAATTGTAATATGACCAAATAAATAATAACCTTCCAATTATTGTATTTATAATAATTTATGATACCTTTAATAAATTTTCATGGTGCTATAAAATAAGTTATACTTTTAAAATTGTTATTTACGGAATAAATTATAATTTTATTTAAAATTAATTTTCTCATATTTAGAAAATTATTATGATAAAATGGATATTTTTTTCGAATTCTACAAATCGAAAAATCATTGGGGTTAATTTTGAAGATTTTTCCGAAATACATAAATTTTAGGTGAATAGTGAAATTTGATAATATGTAAAAAAAAGCGAAATAAAAGAATTATTGAGTCATTGGTGATGTCATTATGAGGTAAGAAACCTTGGTTAGAACTCACATTCTCTATTAATTTTTTTCCCAAAATAATCATGACTATTCATAGTCTCGAGAAAAAATAATAAACTTGTTATTAAAATAATGTAAAACTGCTCCTCTCTTCCTCTAAAAATACCACCCCTTTTCCTCTCACACCTATCAAGATTTCTGAAATTTCTAAATTTTGCTCAAAAATCTTCCCAATTATCATCCCCACATCCAAGACTTTCTTGTCTCACTAAAAGGAAAATACCAAAGTCCTTATGGAGGATCTCACGGAGAAGAGATCGAGAGGTAAAAATCCTCTTTCATTTTATTGTATTTTATTTTCAATTCATTATTTTCGTATAATAACTTCACCTCACCTTATCTGAGAGACATGAAAGATCCATTATAATATAAAATATATATTTTATCATGTTATTGGGAAAATTCATCATCATAATTTTTCTCCCCTCCCTCTCTTTCTAAAAAATAAAAAAAATTATCTGGGATGTGTCAATTTACCATCATCGTGGATGATGTGTTTTCAATTTAATTTTCATTATTAAAAGTTGATTTTAAAACATTTTTAATGGTTAAAAAATGTTATATATTTTATTTTAATGACCTCTATTATGTTCTAGAATTATCTTATTTGAATAATATTAATGTTATATGATGAAACGATGTTGTGATTATCGAAGAACCGCCAAAATGATATAAACATCATTAATATTTTATCTAATGATTCATCATCATATATGATAAGAAAATGATTTATGGTGTCATTTAATATTATAGAAACATGTAAACACCATTTCATACCACTTCTAGATTTTTATTTTCATTAGACAAGAAAATCCATTATGAACCCACCATTCGAATCATGTAAAGAATAGACCCGAAACAATGGAAAGAACAAAATATAATTCATTAATGGGTGGAATTATATTGTAAAATGATCATATAAGGTGTTATAAAAGTGTAAATTATTCTATAAAATTTTAATAATTCTTTTTTAACTATTGTAAAGAAAGTTTAAACATGTTTCAAGGAATTGAAATCCGAGGTAAGGGATCATCTCTTTCCCACTTTTAGTCAACAATATCCTCTATGTTATGCCCTTTTATTTTTAATTACAAATGATGGGGTATGTTTTATCACCTCCACCATACTTCCCTTATGATATATAAATTATTATTGATCCATTTATCTCTCATTAATACATCCCAATTACACCTGTTACAATGCCTAAATTTCGTAAGGTAATTCTTAACCAAATTTCTATTCTTTGGGTTAACCTTCTACATTATTCATTATGTGGTATTGATATTATTTGTCTGATGAATTTTTGTTTGTATTATGTTGTATTATGTTTATTTATAGTGTATAAATATATACATTCTATTCTATTAATTCTCACTCCAATTATATTTGTAAGAGACATTCCTTTTAAAATCCTTTTAAAAGTCTCTTTAATGAAATTCAAAAATATTGTTTTTTTATTTATAAAGATTGAGTGGTTTTTCCGTCTTTCCAGATGATTTATTACAATGATAAGTTTCGTGGAAATATTTATGTTTATTTTATCCCATTATAACTCAATATATGTTAGTTTGATCCCATTATATCTCAAGATATGTTGGGTTGATCCCAATATAGCTCAAGATATGACATGTGAGCACCATTATAGCTCTCCAATGCATTGGGTACTCTGGATATGGAAGTTGACCAAAAATGTATTCCATGTTTAAGGGTTATTATAAGATTAATATGTTAAATATTCCCCAAGGCCACTACATGATGTTTCTATGCATGTTAGTTATTTTTTATGTGATGAGTTTTATTGGTTTTTATGCTATCACTTGACTACCGATTTCTTTCTTATATCTGTTACTAATATTTTTGTTGTCATACGAAGTTATTAAATGTTTTTCAAAGGTTACAAGGATTTTTAATAGAACTAAGAAATTATAGTTAATTATTTTGAAGTTTTTTCAATCAAATAATGTTTTAAAAATCATTATTATGGAAGAAATTGATACTATTTTAGTGGTGTCCACTCTGTAAAAATGTTGGATTTAATGTATGTTTTCTGTCCGAACTCTCTAAAACTATAAACCTTAAAAGATCTTAAATGTGTAAGAATGTATTTTCTTGTTTAAAATTCATGATTATGTAATGTTTTAATGCTGGTTATTTATAACTACTGCAGGTTTCATCAGTTTCATGATGAGGAAGAAGACGAGTGGGGGTATCAGTGTTGGTTGTACGCTATGTCATCCCCTATTTTTTTAAAGGTTGGGACCGAAGCCTCATTTTTATTATTAAAGAAAATAAAATACCTCTTTAAATAGGTATAGGGAGACCCGTTACATAGCTCGTAGGCCCAGTGGGAATTTATCCCATTACATAGCCCGTAGGCCCAAATTTTAGGCCTAAGACCCATTCTACCTATACATATATGTTTTAAAAAATAACTTCATTTCTCTATTTATCCATATATTATTTTATATATTTGAATTCGTTATTGTTATTTATAACCCCTTCCATTATCTTATATATATATATATAAACTAATTTCTCACAAAATATTACAATTATATGTTTTAATGATAAATAATTGATTAAAAATCATTATAATATCATAATGAAAACATTCAAAAAATCTATTTATAATGTAACGGTAAGTTTATAATTAATATCATTTTTATTACATAATAGATACTCAAAAATTACATTTTATATAATAATACATGTAATATTTTTAATTCAAAAAAGTGGTATTTAAAATTAAAAGGTTTAGTACATAAAATAATATTTTGTTAAAAAAATTATGTGTATATATATATATATTATTTTTTATTTGAATATCCTTTTATCCTAAAAGAAAAGAAATTAATTAATATTACACTTAGAAAATTAATTTAAAAGTGGAAATATAATATTTACAAAAACATGGTTTGTTACATTCAACCCTGTTAAAATAATTGTGTCCTCGAGATTCTATCACCATACTTAAATAAATTATAAATTTTACTATTTATAATTAGGGAAACTAGGAGCACAAGATCTTCCCATAAGGTAAACCCCTAGGGAATTCATGGATGGCCTCTAAATTTTCAAAGGGTTTTTTGGACTCCTAACATCTACTAATGTCTAATCATTCACTCTGATACCAAATATGATGTCCCATAAAGCCTAACCCATTTTTTAAATAATTTATTTATTTACTTATAATAAAACCCATGATTTCAATGTTTTAGAGTTTTAGAGAGTCTAGATACATTGTAGAATTCTAATTACACAAACTATAAAAGAAAAGACCAAACTATTCATGACAAGGGTAAACACCAAAGAGGGACCTCAACAAAAATCTAACTTCTACATTTCCTTAGGCCCAATGAAAAGATATTTTGAAGACATATGTTCAGAAAACAAAATCTCAATAAGGGGTTTTTAAAATAAAATGAACCCTATTGTAGTTTTTTGGATCAAAATAAAAAAATTTATACATGTTATAAAGTCTGTAAAATAAAATCCTAGGAAAACATGTATACTTTTCAAAAAAAATCTATCAATAATGGATTTCAAGTAACATATGAAACTTTAAAAAATATGCTTTGATCATTTATAAAGTAATAGTAATTTCTTTTGAAAATCCCATAAGAATTTATAATTAATTCTCAATGGAACATTGGGTCATACCATGGATTCTAGGTTAACTAATAAGACATGGTGGACATAGTCCCATGATGGATTAGGTTCACTACCAAATTTTTTAATGTTTTTTGGATAAACCTCTCATGCACCGTGATGTGCTTGGGATAAACATCACCCGCACCGTGATGTGCTTTAGATAAACCTCCAGTGCAACATTATTTCTTAGGATAAACCTCATGCACACACTAATATGCTTATAATAGAACTCTCGTGTACCATACACGATATCTCATGGTATTAACATATCACCAAATGAATTGGAATGATATCAGAGAGAACCCTTCACATGATTGGACAAAATCCTTATAATGTTTTAGGTTCACTCCCCATCCCCGGCTTTCCTAACTTCTATGTGTGATGCTTTGGAGTTAAAAAAAGATTAAATTATACATTATCCATTCTGAGAACCAATAAATTTATTTTTAAACCGTGTGTTTTGAAAACCATTTCTTAAACAGAACATTCTTGATCAAATGAGTGTCAAGATAAAAGTGCGTTCTAATTAAAAATACATAATTTAACTTTCAAGTATATGTAAGTAAAAATTTCTATTAAAATATAAATATATATACATTTACTTTCACAAATAAAACATGATTGTATACTCATACATATATACATATATACATATACAAGCCTAAAATAAAACTACTTCATTTTATATAATATACATATATTTATTTATTTTTATACATCTACTTATATTGAAATAAGTTTTTTTGAAGGTTTTATAACCTCTCCTTCACTCATAGGGCTTAATTTAAATTCGAGGAATCGTCAAATTACATTAATTAAAGAGATATCCAAGAGTATATGTGATTTTAAACAAGATGTGATGTAAATATATATATAATTACATTTAAAACATTATTATCAATAATATAATTTTGAAGATATAATGACATTACTCATATTTATAGGAGTCCAACTGAAGTTCTTTAATTATTCAAAATAATTTTTAGAAAAATGTGTCTCCTGAACCAAAAAAATTAAATATTTAATACTTAACATTAATATTTAAGGAAGAACATAAAAATGATCATGTTAATATATTTAAAATAATTAAAATACTATTATAAATACCTTTTTGGTAGATTAAAATCAGTTTGAATGTTAAGAAATAAACAGAAAATTATTCTTATCTTTAACCAAATTCCTTTCAATATCCTAATATAATAGAAACATTTATTTAAACATACATGAATAAAACATTGGTAATTGACAAAAAACAAATTGTCATAAAAAAAT
Organism: Viscum album; assembly: GCA_963277665.1. Taxonomy (NCBI): domain Eukaryota; kingdom Viridiplantae; phylum Streptophyta; class Magnoliopsida; order Santalales; family Viscaceae; genus Viscum; species Viscum album. The sequence goes on from OY728153.1 coordinate 1,923,388,144, forward strand.
ATAAAAAATGCATAAATCGCTTGAACTATTTGAGCACATTTTTCATAAAATAAACACTTGTTCTTCATAGAACGATTTGAAATAAATCAACATCATATGAAAAGTTCGAATAAGATAAATACATGAAAAATGAATAATTTTCCTACTATAAAAAGGGTTTTTATAATCGACTAATACCGCAAGGTGATTAAAATCAATTAGAATAAAATACATGAATTTTGGAAGGTTAAATACTATTGATAAATTTTGGATGAATTCGAACATACAAGAATAATTTATAAAAAATATATAATCCCCTTACCATGAAGAAGATGCCACTACTTCGCAACAAGGGATGGAATTTCATTAAAAGGATGATTGATTTACAATACAATTCAATTAGGATTAAAAAAACAATAATAAACTTATTTCTTAAACAGATTTTCCAAAAAAAATCCCCTTACTTATGAAGTGAATCAAACTACTTTTAACCCAATTTCTCACAGTAGTTAGAACAAAAATCAACAGATGGATAAACTAAAATGTTTTCAAGAGACTCCTCCCTTACCCCTAATTCAACATTTTAGAACCATATATACTGATAATAGACACCCAAATAATGGTATTAACTTATAAGTGTGGACATCCTACATACAAGGAATCTCTACTTTCTTATAAAATAACCCTAATTTAAATTGTACCAGAGGAACCTAAATACGGAAAACAAATTGCAAATACCTAAAATACGTGTCAGTTCATCCACATATCCTAAATATGACTCTAATTTTGAGTCAAATTATTTTTAGAAGAGACGTTCCCCCTGAAAACCAATGTCTGAGGCCATTACAGGTCACTGACGTGGTTTTCAGGTCAACTAACTTTCGGTGGGGTGTCAGATTCGTCCACACACAACCATCCTAAGTTGAGGGATTTCCCAAATTAGATGTGTCACACATCCCTCAACAAACACCAGAGGAGAATTTATGGTTTCATCTAAAATTCGTGCTCTAATTGGGGAAGGAAACTCGTGTAGGTTTCTTTGATTCCATGAAGAGGAAGAAGACGAAGGGTGGAATCTTCTTCAGTTGTATGTTACTCCCCCCTGTCTCCTTTTTTTTATATTGAATTATTATCAATATAATAATTTTTTTTTATTTTAGACACACACATATATATATAATATTATATTAATGTATATATATATGTTTTAAATAAATTAACCTTATTTCAACATTTATCCATATATTATTTCATATATTCTATTTTTTTGGATTTATAAACCTTTCCATTATCTTATATATATATACATAACTTTATTTCTCAAAAATGTTTACAATTATATGTTTTTATTGAAAAATAATTGATTATAAAACCTCAGAATAGAATAATATTAATATTCAAACAAATTGTCTTTATAATATAAACGTAATTTTATAATTAATATAACATTTTTTTTACATAATAGATACTCAAAAATTACATTTTCTATAAGCATACGTGTAAAAATTTTATTTCTAAAAAGTGGTAATTAAAATTAAAATGTTTCGTACATAAAAATATATTTTCACAAAAAAATTATGTGTATATATATATATATATTTACTTCAGTTGTTTTGAAAAATAATTTTGATCCTAAAATAAAATAGATTAATTAATATTTCACCTAAAACATTAATTTAAAATTGAAAATATTGTATTTACTAAACTAGGGTCATTACATAGAAAACCTATATCATTGTTGGAATAAGATTGTTATGAATAGTAACCGGTTTTTTTTCAAAGGTGTGGGATGAAGCCTCGTTTTATTATTAATGAAAATACATCTTTTTTATCAGGGTATTGGGAGACCCATTACATTTCCCGAAGACCCAAGGCTATTTGTCTTGAATACAAGGCTTGGAAGCCCATTTTTTCCAAAATGGCCCATCAAGGAATAGTACTGCTACAGTCCTCGGGATGCTGCAGTACCACTGCCGCTATATTTCCTATAGTAGTGCATCCACCATTACAGTGCCACAAATAATATAGTTATGCCACTGCTACGGTACTACTATAGTTCCCTGAAAATTCGTCCTTTCCCAGATTCAATCTTGGGTCTTTTGGATAGTAAGAAGAAGCCTTTACCACTAGGGCACATGCACATTGGTAGAATAGTAACCAGATTGTTAACATAAAAATTATACCATTTGACCAAAATAATAAATGTTTTGTATTTTATGAAATAATAATATAAGAAACTTATATCACAAGACTATTAAATAAAACTATTAACCTTATTAATGAATGGTTTTCAACAAAGAAAGTGTAATTATTATTTTTAATAAAAAATATATATTACTTTCATTAAAATGCATTTTTATATTAAAATTATAATTTTTCAATTAAATTTATTTTCATATAATGATATTATCACACATTATATACTTTTATATGATTGAAAATATACTTTATGATGTTCCATGTTGTTTTTAAATGGGTTAAAAGATTGGTTTTGTTATAAAATATGGTATTTTCAATAATTATGTATTTTATTTAATATTTAAATTTTTAATGTTTAGAAATTATTTTTAAAAACTAGATATCATTTTTTTCTCAAACCTTTTAAATTATCTCAAAGTAAATTTTGTTTCATTTTTCTAAAATAGTTGACTTTTTAATGAACACTATCATACGACAAAATATGATATTATACATTATAATTCATTACATGACTAATTATATATAGGATAATGTGAGAAACCATTATCTAAAAAAACACATGCCTGTATTTATTTACATAGTCTCTAGAATCATTATTATTGGTAGTCTTGAGTGGAATTAATAAACTACTGAGATAATATTCAAACTATCCATCTGATGCCCTTATGAATACCACCATTATCCACCCCTATTATACTTCCACTCTATGATTCATTCCATTCCAATTATTTTTCTAAATCTCTTAGAATGATCTTTCACACATCCATGGTGTTCTAGTAATACCAAAATTGAATTCTATGTAGCCATAATGTGTATTCTAGGAGTTAACATCCAAAGGAATTGGAAATACTCTAAACTAAATTCTGATAAATTCCATGCTTATTTTTCCTCCTAGTATCTTTTTAATGCATGTTTTTTTATTAAATTATATTATCTATATAATTAACTACTATTATTTTAATTCACTATTTATAATCTAACCTCTTATAATTTTTTCGAAAATGAAAATGTCATCAATGTTTTGGTTGTTTTACCACCTCAATGGAAGACATGCATCATTTTTAAAAGCATATTCATGGATTGTTATAGAAATATTTTTATGGTTAAATATAAACCTAATAATTATATTTTAAATTATTTCATTTTCATTATTTTATTAATATTAATTAAATTAAAAATAATAATCATGTTCTTGATTGTCGGTAAACTCATCTAAATGAACTAACTGTGTAACGATAACATCCTTACTAAATGAATCATCACTATATTAGAACAAATTTGGATATTTGGGACCATTTAAAATAGTTTAATGAGTTTAATGTCATTTCTTTTCAATTATTGTGTTATAGTCCCATTTGAAAATAAAATTATAACTATCAACAAGTAAGAGTGGTATTAGAACTTAGAAATGAACACCCTTGGGAGTATGAATAAATATTATGTATTAATAAAATAGGTTTAAATGAATATAAAAGAAAAATAATAAATTAAATATAATTAAAAATGGTTCATAAGAATGTATATAAGAATTAAATTTTATTATTTTTGAAATTAGATAATCATACAGAATGTCGAAATAACTTGAGGTAAGGGAAATTCGAAACCCCAATCTTCTATTTTAGGTTATTACTTCACCATCTAAAATTATGATTAACACTTTATTCATGTGATGTATCAATTTTAGATTATATATATTTGATATCCTTATATATATACCATGTTTCAATTACCATTCCATGTTGGGGATATAGACTGTTTTAAGTTTCCCTTGTCAAATTCATTCGTTTAGGAAACCAAATAAAGGATAACTTTAATATTTGTTACCTAATTTAATATAGCACGACATTAAATAATTTAAAACATGAATGGATTATGAAAATAATAATTTTTATAATCAAAATACATTTTATTCATTTTCATATTTTAAAAAAATATTATGTTATTACCCACTACAAAAACATTGACGCTCGTCTTTAAACACCTCTTAAGAGTTTCATTTCTAAACATAATTCTACTCATTTTTTCATGTCATCAATACAATTGATTATATTTTTCAGAAAATATGATTCTAGTTTAATTTATGACCATCCACTAATGTTTTGATACATATTTCATGAGAATATTTATCTTACGCCAATTTTTTATGCTCTAAGACATGATTTTCAAACCCAATCCTTTTTCATGGGGTTTTCTTATGATCATGCCCTATGTTTGATTTTATTATGTGGGAAACATATTAATATAAATTTTATTAATTTTAATGGTATACAATAACAGTTCTTTAAAGTATTTGGTAATGTTCTCATCTCATGAAATGCGATTTGTCGTCAACAAGTGGTTATCCTAGCACATTATGTTCTGTTGTCTTCACTGCGAGCCATGACTTGGGCTTATGTTTTCATGTTTTATGTTGTTTATGCATTCATTTTATATTATTATCATAAAATATAATATTTTCATTCCGTGGTTTTATATTATTATTCTATTTTTTATTATAATGATTTGACTTTAGTCTCATATGTGTCATGCTTACTTTAATTTTTCCCTTAGTGGGCCTTATACAACACCCCTTTCAAAAAAATATTTCCCCAAGTTATCATGTGTCGTGTTAGAAGATCTTTGGGATTTAGGAACAACATTTAGATATTGAAATAATGAAGATGTAATTTATGTTCACATTTTTTATTTATGTTCCTAATTTTCTAAATACACTGTACCTCAAGATCTCTAGTTTGTATTTTAGGAAATTTTATGTTGAAAACATTGAATAATAATTATTATATGGTTTTACATGTTATATGGGTACGTCCATATTTTAGATTGGGTAAGGTCTAGCTAGTGAGGGGAGGGCCTATGTTGGCGGTGGGTTTTGTTCAACATAGGGCTAGTCCTAGACTAGTTTATTATTGGGAAGGTCTATTTAGGGCTTATGCCTAAGAAGTGTTATAATTAGGGAGTTCTAAAATAAAAAATAAATGATTTACAAAATTATTCATCCAAAAATAAAAAATATCCTTTAAGATAAATATATATATATATATTCATGAAAAATATCCTAGATGGTTTCATCCATCTCATATAAGAGATTCATTTTGGTTTCATTATAATGGTTGAAGATAAATTTCATTATTTAATATAAATAAATTCTATCCCAAATAAAAATATATTTGTATAAATATTTGTAAAAAACTTTTTTGGGATAGATTTCCATCAAAAATATTATTTACGATACAAAATTTATTCAATAAGGATGAAATAACTCCTTCCTAACTACCAAATGTTCTTATAGTGAAGGGATATTGTCAATGGTTTTGGAGGGTTAAATACATGCACAAATAAAATAAACCAATACTTTTTAATCCATTTAGTGATTCCAAAAAATTATGAATAAATAATTTAAAGGAAGGATGCATTTATTTTTTCTACTAATTTGATTAATCCAACATCCACCACACAAGCTTGATATTGATCACTGAGAATTAGCCAATAATGTCTTTCCTCTTAAAGTATGAAATAGAATAATTAATCCAAAATTTATTTAAAAAGTTACTCTATTCCTCATAGTCTATTAGAACCATATATATATTTATATATAGACAGAGGATTACATGTCACTGAAGTGTTTAACAATACTTTCATACACATTTATATGCCTAAATCATAAACCATGAGCCTATTTATATATTCATCCAAGTACCATCAATAGAAACCAAATGTTTCTAAAAATTTCGAATATTAAATGGAATTGTAGATACTAGTTGATTTTGCAGATAACTGAGAGGGGGGTGAATCATGAGTCATATGTTATAATGTTTTCTTTTAATTTGAATCATCCCATATTATACTTGAACCACTATCCCATTTAAGAGATTTATATTTTTTAATACATGTCTGAACTTTACCATAGTATGAAATATATAATAATAAAACAAAAAACACAAAGGGATTTTTACAATGATTAAATCCTCTCATAACACCTACCCTTTTCAATTCATAGATATTTAAGAAAATATATTTTATTATCCAAATATGTTTTTAGTGATTAAAAATGTTTTTAAAAGTCACACACAATGTTTGAGAAAGTATCACCTACTTTATTTTTACTATCTTCAATATATTAGTACTCTTGGATTGATGGTGGAAATTTTTATGCTGGAACCACCTACATTAATGATACTTCCTTGTAACATTGAAGATGTTTTCATCTTCTTGGATATAATCAATAATACCATTTTTACATTGTCCATTATCTACGAATATTATCACTTTATTTGTAATAACTGTGGATATTCCATCATGTGAGATTCAAAATGTATAGGATTATTAACATAAAAAATTAACCTATACGTCTCCCACCATTTCCATTCTTCTTCGATTTTATCAATTACCTGCCAATTTTATAAGAAAAATATAATTGGTTTCTCAATCTTCACAAGATGATATATATTTTTAATTTTAAAATCATTGAATGGTTTCTCAATTCACATTATAACCATAATTTTTGGCTCTTATATATAAACATTCACATAATTATCTAGAATAATATATCAAAAAAATTGGAAAATAATTGATATTCAACAGTGATATCTTGTCCTATTAAAATATGTTCAAATTAATTTTCATCTCATTAAAAACTGAATTCAATGTATTCTATTAGAATCTAATTAATCATGGATCACTACTCCCATGTGATATTTTTAATTGTCCTGCATCACTTCACACATATCCTACAATGAAAAATCATTATTTATATCATCACTCTTATCATGAATTAAAAATCAATGTCATATTAAAATATAACAGATTATCTTTCTCTAAAAATATTGAAACTTCAAAATTCGATTTTATAATATTCACATGGGTGGATACATGAAACTTATATCATATTTTTTCCACTACGATGTGAAACTCACATGTTATTTTATTATTTCCCCTATCAATGAAAATATGACTCAAAAATCTAGTTTTATATACATATGATCATAGATTCTTCCCTTACTCAATAACCCAACTGAATCATGATATGCATCCTCATATTTATTTACACTTAAGAACATCATATTAGGCATCATATGACTTTATCAATTATGTCCTCAAAATAATATAACATAAAATGTATTTGTTTATATTACATGAAAAATATTTTTTTGTTATTCACCATTAAATTAAAAACTATACCAAATTAAATATCTATGTTTGCATGAATAATTTTGATCATAGTAAATCATCATTATTGTTTTTAACTCCTCAATTTATTTTAGGTAGTTCACATAAATATTTCTTTTACACATCTTGTTAACTCTATATTAGATTTTGAAAAAATTGAGAGCATGCGATACATTTAATTATTTTTTCTACAATCTCTATATAAGGATTGTATTTTATGAATTATAGTGTAAATTTATTCTTTCCACCTAATCTTTGAGGCCAGCAATATCTAAGGTGTAATTTATGTCCGTGTCATTTGAATATTGTGAAAATAAATATCACTACTACCTTCAATAATCTCAGTTTAATATTCAGAAAGTATGAATTTTGGTATTTATACTTGTTTCTGAAATTGTAATTTTCTTAGTTATTTATCAATCTCTATGTTCATAAGACATGTTAAGAGAACATTGAGTTATATGTGAACATTATCAATGTGACTTTTCCTTCAATTATCCTGTTGGAGTCACAGTGAATCCATCATAACTCACACCATATGGTTTCTCTGTTATTCATATGGTTATTCTATATATATCATGGTTGATCCTCCTTTGTTAATGTGGATGGTTCATCGCACCTTTCGTATGTACAAATGGTCAGTTAGAATCAATCATGGTAGGTCTAACATCCTAAGGTCAATTAACATCATTACTCAGGTTATGACAAAGTATTCAAATCTTGTTGATGTTTATATAGTTTTCTTTTCTATGTGCACTGGAGGTAAAAATACCGAGAATCCTCTAAGTCACTCATTATATTTGGTAGCTTCTCAAAATCACTTTGATCATCGTTTTGTATGCCATGAGTCCTGCAGTCTATCAAAATAGCATATAGTTGGACATATACTATTGATTGTTAACTATAATATCATGAAATCTGTATACTGAGGTTGAATATGAATCTCCCTTAGTTTATATGGTGATGATCATTTATATTTTCTTGACCATTTCATGTTCATACCATTTTAAATAGTTTAATACCACCCAAAAATATAAGTTATCCCGTGTTGTAAATCCAATTATACTATTTGATTGTTTATAATATGGGTTTCAACTACCACCCATCGACCGTGACTCCAAAGTTAAATCCAAGAACATTCGCACACAACAACATCCACAGTGTACACCACCCCATTAGACCAACCCTATGAAACCCCTATGAGCTCATGCACACACCTGGATTCACTCATAAAAATTGTGCATCCACTATGAATCATGCATGCCTTTATGCTTATTTCAAAGCCACATTGGTTAGATATTGTAGACAAAGCAATCACCATTATAGTGGTTGATCCTGACCTTATGGCTGGACTATTACTATCATATTTTTTTATTATAATATCAATATTAATGTGCTTTCCAAATGTCCATAGAAAATACCAACCATTACAATTCTTCAAACCTTATGTATAAATTCTATATCCTTCTCAAATTTCTTCATCTAAAACACCTAAATTCATATAAATAAATTTATAATTATTCTTCATCTAGATACCTTCATAAAATCATCTATATAATAAGAATGGGATCTATATTTTATAGAAATTTTTTTTTCTCTAATTAAAATTAAAACATGTATCATGCATTTAAGATAGGTTGAAAAATCATTACAAGTAATATGATATTATTTATTGATGAATAATGAATTTGTACAAGTAATTTCTTCAAAACAATACTTCAAATTTACTTTTCATTTAGTATGAAAGAAACTCTCAGAATCACATATTGAAAACTTCATATATTGAATAAAAATGAAATATTTTTTTGGTACATTATGATGGTTTAATAAAATTATAAAGAAAACTCAATATCATGACCAATTAGTTTAGTATTTAAACAAAAACTTTTTTCATTAAAACTACCCAAATACAAATCACATAATGAAAAAAATATACATTATAGATTAGGTTTAGGATTAATCAAACTATATACACTATCATTAAACACATTAAATTTCATAAATTAATCATTAAAGTAGTGGAATTCACCCTAACATGGTTTATACTGGAAGAAACATTGATATGGTAAACACCGTTATGTTGTCTTTTAAGATGTAGTATATATTTCTATCAATCACCCACATGAAATAAATACTCATAGACATAGTTTAATTTAACATTATTTCACATTATATATAACATGTTGAACACATGATTTCTTTTTTTGGTATATATTAATTTTTTTATTTGTTCTGAAATTTATGTTATTTTTTGGAAATAAAATTGTTTTTTAAAAAAACTATTAGAATGAACCTCTACAGTGTATGGGTACCCTAACCATCCATATAAACTATGCATAAAAGAAATACATGTTAAGGAAAAAAAGAATAGGTGGTTCATAGTTGGGATGACTCTAAATCCAATCTGTACAATTTAAAATTTTAGTTCTAGTGGAATATACATGGTTAGTTCATGATTAGCATAACCATGCACCCAAAACATGTCGTCTTCGAAAAATAATTTATTTTAATTTTCTATCATCTTTTTAAAATATTGGTTCTCTCGTTTTTCTCCTCATTTAGATGAATTCACTCTAGGAATTTAACTTCCTCCAGGACATTATTATTATATATTTTTATTGATGAAACATCATCCAATTAGAGTGATTCTCTATATTTATTTAGTCAAAATCACTTCCACTCATTCAATTAATCTTTATTCTTTAAGGTTCTTACGTCAGGGAATCCATGAAAGCCTACAATTTTCCTTGTACAATTTTTCAATGGGGGCCAATTTTTTGAATTCTAATAATCTTATATGGATCCATATTCTTATTTATTGGTGTAGAAACACCATTAAACAATGGATTCATAATGTTTTGGTTGGGAGATTTATGAATAATCATTTCTAAATTATACCATGAACTCTTGCTTCTTTATATTAAAGTTTCAAGTAGTATGAATCATTATATATAATGAAAATGATATGAAAAATATGGTTTTGATACTATTTTACTGTATTTATATTTTATATGGAAAAGGATATATTTATGAATTACAAAATATGCTTTATAACAATATTTCATAGTAAGAGTTAGTGAAAATTCTATCTTTACATAAAAAATTTAATAATTGATTATGTTCACATGGAATGTTTTATTATGAATTAAGAATTATAAAAAATATGTTTTTTATTACTTAAAATGTTAAATATGAATTTTTAAATTTTAAACATTATTTCGCAAGTGATTTATTTTTATAAACCCATTATTTCCTTTTTCATTGTTACAATATGATTTACATGATCTATAAATGTATGAATTTATAATTTTAATTATTTGATCAAATTATATGTCTTATTTGGAATGTTATAAAAGATTTAATTTATAATTATGATCCTTGGGAACATGAAGATAGTACACTTATTATTTATTATTTTAACATGGAATTATATTGTGATTTCTGATAATGAATAAGGTTTGATTGATGTTATCATAGAAAAAAGTTGTTTATTTTAATGAAGATTGGATGTGAGGTGTGGGATTTTGATATGTGTTATTACAAGATTATATATGTGTATTGATGTAATTCATCACATCCATTTAGAGTTTCCTAAGTAGTATGTGGTATCTAATTGGTATCTTTAGGTGTGTTTATAACATTGGTTTTGGATAAAACACTTGATAGTGTCCCCATAGTGGATGATTACAATATAGTAAGGGGTTTATCAATGGTTATAATTTATGTGTGATTTATTGGTTCTTATTATTTTGGTTTTCTAGATTTGATATCTTTCTATGGGATAATTTAGGTGAATGTATGGAATAAATTTATTTTTTATTACATTAACTCATGGCTTCTTCTTTGAAATGGAATTTATATCAGTTGTTTATTTCCATAAAATGTATAATTAGTTCTTTATGTAAGATAAATTATTTATATTGTTGTTTTCAGTTCCTTAAAATATACTATCAATTTTAAATTTGAACCTATTTGAGATTAATGATAAAAGAATGAATGTAATTCATGTGATTGTATTTTTCTGAAAACAATATTGGTACCTTTATACTTGTATTTGAATGTTGTATGGATGGTTTATTTTATATTGGTTGTTCAATGATCAAGAGGTGATACCCTACTAATAATAATATCTCCCACCATACATACAATCATTATACATATACAGGATCAATCACATTCGATGTAGGAAAAAGAAATGAATCACTTTGAGTTATTGAATGTTAGGTAGTTCATGATTGATTTTGGAGGTTATAGAAAGCAGAGGGAGGTCTCTTGTCACATTTTGATGGATAAGGTTTCCATTTCTATGGTTATAAACTTTTTCATTATGTATTTATTTATCATTATATATTTATTTTATTTTTTACTTCTATTCACATTAAATATTTTTTTGATTATATGTTATTTTTATGTAATGATTATCAACATATGATTTTACATTTTTATATTTGTTTTTGTTTTAAGGTTTATATAGTTGGTTGATCATTAAATTTTTTTATGCCTTATTTGTTCATTAATTATTTTAAAACTATTTATTTCACAAGTTGGAATCCAACATCATAAGGATTTTTATTTTAGATCCTCTGATATAATCTATTTTTTGTTTATATTTTATTAGAATAAAATTCCTAAAATATAAGAACCTGATTTTTTGGAACATGTTTTTATCTCATAGCATCCAAGAAATTGATTTGTGCCTAATGGAAGATTTAATTAGATAATAGGACAAGGTAGAATGGGCTATTTCATTAAAAAATGTATCTTAGACTTGTTTTTTGTATTTAATTTTAGAGATAAGTTATACATTAGAAAAAATATTTGAAGATAGTGAAGAACTATATGAGTATATTTATAGAAATTTTTTTTAAGAGCCTTTTGTTATAATGAAATTTCTAGAATATGAAAATTTGGTTTTTAGTTTGATTTATTTTTTTATGATTAGGAATTTTTACATGAAAATATACACATTAGAGATATTCTACGGATTTAAGGTTAGAGTTCACAGGTTTTATATGGTGTATAAAAATCATGAGAGGTAATTTCTATAGTCTATTAAACCCTACATGGTTCAAACATGGTTTATAAAACAATCAGTCCAAACCATGAAACTCATTTTGAATTTTCATGTAGCTTATAAAATAATGATTTGTGGTTTGTAAAATCCTATAATTGAACCATGCATCATGTAAAAGTTTTTATTTTCACTTATCTACATACTATTATGATTTTATTTGATCTTTTACAGTGTAAATATTTTATTTTTAATTTAATTTGATGTTTTTTATATATTTTTATTCAAGTTATTAAAAGTTGTATTTAAAATTTTTATATGATATTTAAAAAATTATGTTTAAATTTTTATGTGGCTTCTACTATATTTGAATTATTTTGAAATGTTTTTATTTTTATTAAATTTATAAAATATTGTGACTTCTATACATGACCTAGTGAATTCTCATAAGGAAACAATGGATGATCCTATAAAATTCAATCCTTCTATCAATAATAGTACTATAGAACTAATATACCATTCTATATGTGATAATGAATGTGGTATGGTTATTTATCTTGTAAACACCGGAGTCCAGATTTAATAATTCAATGATTTTAATACCCCATATATTCCATTTGGTTAATGTTTCTCAATAAAGATAGTAGTGGATGAAAAGTAATGAGTTAATATTAAATCTTATAGGAATTAATGAAGCCTTTAAGATTAGATTCAACACATTCTTACTCATGGGTCTTTGATAGAAGTAGTGGAAGACCATTATTTAGGATAATCCATTGAATGACCAATAATAGGAAGGTTTGAAGAAATTGTTTATGAAAAAAATTACACAGAAAGGAAATTTTTGGTGAAGGTAATGGAATGTATATGTATCTAATATAACAATAATATAGTGATAGTTCATTATTATTGTTTCAATAATTTGAATATATATATACCATAGTTAATCTCATATGATATTTATCTACCAACAATCACCTCATCTGATATTATAAAATCTAAAGGTTTTAAAAGATTTATCCATCAGGATAACTATATGATGATTTACATATTCCTATAAACATCATACAAGACTATAATAACACAATTGGTGAGGATAAGTTTGGCCATGATAGACCTATTAGGGAAAAATGTTTATTTTATATTTGAAAGAAGTAAATTAGAGCTTTGTTGTGAAAAATTGAATCATGTCAAATTTAATCTTAAAATATGTAATAGAATCAATACGACCCTCATTACACATATTCAACATCAACTAAGAGTAAACCAATAGTGTTATATTAGTGTGGTCAACTATAGAATAAAACCCTTTATGTCATTAAGATCTTAAATTTCATCATGATTATGACTATTTACACTATATATAGTGATTTTTTAGAAGATTGTATCATAGAAGGTAAATTTAGATCTATGTACTTGAGGTTTATTCAATAACATATGGATCATTTATTGGAAAATTAGTCTCAATATCAATAAAAAGTTAACTAAGGATAATGATATAGAAGTGCAATTTATATGGGAATTTTTAGGCTTAGGCTAATGGTAGGTTTCAGACTGTCGTGTATTTTTTATCTAAACCTAAAGATAGATAAGTGATAATTATAAGAACTCATTTAATATTCTTGTTATAGAAAGTATATTTATTAATGAAGGTGTATTACCTTAATAAATTCAATTTTAACTATTGTCTTTATTTAGGGTGATGTATCTCTTAAATAATGCAAATATTTGATGATAATATTCCATAAAAGTTTAATAGCTATGTGATATTCCCTTGGACATACAATTATCTCTTAATTTAATTGATATCAGTGAATGGTATTCCTTATAATACCTATATTGATTTGTTATAGTGTCATGAAGAGATTCATGACAACAATTGTTTTTATTAATTTCTTTGACCATGTAATTTTCTTTTTATTACTAATTAAATTTATCATGACCATGTTTATGGTTGTTTGATTATGAAAATTGATCATACAGTGATGTAATAGTTTCACCAACCATTCCTATTTAAGTAATATATAAAATCCCAAGAACTATTTTATTAGTGGTTGTTCAAAATATAATATTATTTCATCATACTTCTTTAATAAAAGAGTTAAAATTGATACTAAATATAATCTTTTAAATCATCTTTTCATGAAATTATTTGAATCACCCCTTGTAGTGGTAGGAAATTCCCTTAGAAGATCGATTTAATTTTAGTTCTCCTCAGGTATATTTCTTCTTGAATATTGAAAGATCCTAATAATAAATGTAAACAGATGATTCTTCTATCAATGGAATTACAGGAAATGGAGAATAAAGAGTTAACATCTAATCAAATAAGTTGATTTTGAATTCATTATTTGTTTAGTCATCATTAGTAGTTAATTAATCCCATGTAATTAAAATTTAGATATATTTTATTTAGTGGGGAGACTAATAGTGCATTATCTATTTCATTTTATACTATTTTTCCTTGCAATAGATTAATAGTGGTTCTTTTTTCCTAGAAGAGGGAGATAATTAATGACTGTTATTATTCCCCATAGCCTATTCATCATGGTGACCCATGATATATTATAAAATGAAAATATAAAATTAAGGACCTGGAATGATGAGGTACTATTTATCAAACTATTTAAATTTATTTTATTAGTGAGTGAAAATTAGTATACTAAAAACTAGTTAATGATTTAATGAACCTAACCATCCCTACACAAAAAAACAAGATGTTGGTAATCTTAGATATAAGATTTCAAGAAAATTCGCATGGATAGATACTATCAAGTTCTTAATTATAGATTTATAAAACAATGTTTTTCTATTATTATAAAATTATTATTTAAGATTTAAATCATTTTATATCATAGGTTTAAAAGTATAAAAGGTTCCCAAATGTACTCCCAACCCATGTACATAAAAAGATGTAAAATTCATCTCCCTAATTAAGAACGAACTTTTGAAAAAGATATTGCATCGAATGGATTTTTACATGATATGTCATCCTTTAAATTATATCCATTTGGGGAGGTAGATTTAAAAACTAAAACATATATTTCATGATTTTATCTAAATTTATATTTATTTTGGAAAAAAATTATTTATCATTTATTTTGTTATCATGTAACTATCATTATCAATATTCGATGAAAAAACAATTCTCAAGGCTTTTAACTGTTATTCCTACCTTTCTCTACTATTTTGGGCCAGGTTAAAAGGATTAGTTTTTTTAATCATGTATAATATATAATATGATAAAGGAATCATATTTTCTTTTAAATGTTTGGGAGGTTTTAAATTTTTTATTAATCATATATTGAGTATTATTGAAAACCATTGGGAAGGTATGGATGACTAAGGGATGTGAAACATTCATGTAAACTAATTCTTAGGTATAAATAGGAATCAACTTAATCACATATCATTGTATTAAAAACATTAAAAGTTACTAATATAATTTAAATAGTTATACACTACATAATTATACTTTCTCTGTGGAAATAATTATAACATTATTTATATATTTCGATTGAAATATCATTTCCCTTTTTCCTCTTAATATTTTTATTATATTATATTAATGATATAGTGGAATAACACTTTATTAGAAAAAAAATTATAAATTCTCAATAAAATCATTGAAATTAATCTGGGATATATTT
Source organism: Viscum album (assembly GCA_963277665.1). NCBI lineage: Eukaryota > Viridiplantae > Streptophyta > Magnoliopsida > Santalales > Viscaceae > Viscum > Viscum album. The sequence goes on from OY728153.1 coordinate 1,923,404,149, forward strand.
TTCTTCTAAATAATTTCCTATAGTAGCATTGGGGTAGTTTTCATATGAGCTTGAGAAATTGAATTGGATGATGGACATTTAATCTCACTCATTCATAGATGAATGTTTTTTAATGGGAATTGTTGGGAAGGAAAGTTATAGAATAGTTATAATATTTTCTACCAAAATAATTTTTTTAAGTATTTTGCTACATATATTTTAGATATTCATTTTGTTTTGGAATGAAAAGTTCTTATTTTTTATAGAAAATCCCAGAACACACAATTAGAATGCATGTGAACCCTAATCATTCTTGTGAAACATGCATGCTAAAAAAAATTAGAAGAAAATACATGGTTTATACATTGTTAGTCTAACAATGCATCTAACACCACATGTCAAAACGAATTTCCACTTGAAGTATATATTTTTAACCGAATATTGAACCCCAACTGAATAGCCTTCTAAAAATAAATTAATAAATATATATATATATATATATATATTCATTTTCTAAAATATATTATATATAAGTCTTCTATCAATTTATTCATCATTGGGGAAATTTTTCACTATGCATTGACCTTCCATTATCCCACTGTTCTATTTTATTTTCTATTGATAAGAATCATTCAAAGATGAGCCATTATTTATCCTTATTAAATTAAAATCGATTTGAATTATATTATTTCTTTCTTTTGTTTAATGTTTATTCCATATAAAATTCATAGCAGCCAAGGTATTTCATTTTATAAATTTTCATTTTTCTTTTATCAATTTTATGGAGTTTAATAATTTTATAAGGATTAAACTACTTCTTCATTAGTGGAGAAATAACATTTGAAAATATATTTTTCATATACCATTAGGTTTCCCTATGAATCTTTCTTTTACAAATATACCTTTAGAGTTTACTTATTTAAATTCATATTTTGAGTTGTACAAAAAAATACATGTGATTTCTATAATGACTCTAATATATACTTTATTTTTTCTATTTGACATGAAAAAATGTTCTTTGAAATTTTATATTATTTTTTTTAAAACAATTATCCACACCATGTATTAGTCAAAATACAAATATTAATTTTGAAATAAAATTATGAAGACTATTTTTAGTGATTGTTTTATTATGATTTATAAAATATGAAAATATTGTTTTTGTTTAAAATGGTTAAGATACATTTATACAGTTTAAACTCAAGTTAATATGTGATGAATATTTATAAAATCATCTCGTATTTTTTATTTTCATGAGAGGGTTTTATTATGCTATAAATGTTATAATTAATTCATTATATATATTGTTTCAATTTATATTATTATTTGGTCATGTTTTAAAGTATTTAATTGATTTTGATGAATTTAGATGATTAAATATAATCACATTAGTATTGTTGAATCCAAAATGGAATTAAAATATGACAAGTGATATTGGTGATGGTTTGAATGATCTTATCATGGAAAAGTGTTATTTACTTATAGGTTGTTTGAATGTGAGGTTTTAGTTTTTGATGTTTGATGTTTTATTATTTTATTATTTTATTGGATATGATTATTCATCTCCATTCACTGTTTCAGGGGGTGAATTGGACGTTAAATGTCAGTTTAGGTGACATGTACTATACGATTTTAGATTATGGATTAGATAGTGTCCCTCTATATTATTATTACACTCTAGATATGGGTATTACCACATGAATATGTTAGGTGAGAAATAAGTTGGGGTTTAAGTGTAGTTTGGATAATGTAAATTATCCATTTGATGGATTCTACCTTAATTGTAAAGACCCTGACCCCAGTTTCCCATAGTATGTGATTATATTATTACATTGGTATTCTATTCAAGTGATCACATACCAAAAGAAAAAATATTTTAGTAGTATTTGTAAACTATAAACATTGTTCAATATCTAATTTAATTTTAAAACATTAAATAGAACAGAGTGAAACTAAATATTTCATATCCATGAACTCATTCAATGATTCCTTCTTTATATCAGAGGGAAAGGAAATAAAATAAGAGTGAGATCAAATTCTCATTAAGAGTTGCATAAATTGGAATATGTTATGAATAAATAAAGAAAAACATATAATTTCTAATAAATATAGAAAATTAAACATCTAAATAAACATTTAATTTAATAAATAACATGAATATCTTAAATAGATAAAGTATAATCAATATGGAATGGTAAATATCTGGACAAACATTCCATTTAATCAATAAATTGATTATCATGAATAAATAAGGCATAATCAATATATAATGGTAAATATCATAACACACATTTAGTTTAATCAATTATGGGAAAAACATTAATCCATGGATAATACTATTGTAATTATCTCATGGATAATAATAACTGAATTTTTAAGGATGGAAATACTAAATATTACACATCATGAAGTTAGAGATCATGATATCTATACCATGAAGACCTTTCACAAAAAGTTTGAAACTATGGGAAAACCCATTTAATGATAGCTTACTAACTCACCTCATGAGACAATCGATGTATCAAGGGTATATATTATTTTGATCCATTCCCATCATTTTATGTCCAATTCCGGCCTTATATATCGAATGATTGATTTAATTGATGAACAATATGCCTTATCAACAAATTATTTTATTGAATAGATAATATTGAATATAAATATTTTCCCAATCTATCATATAACTTTTAATGTAAGAAACTATATGTAGAAATGGAATATTTTCTACATAATAAGCATATCCAGGATAATTAATATGGATATTTATGATATGTTTTATATCCAATGATCATACGATATTTAATAATTAAATGGATAATAAATTATTAAAAATATAATAAAAAATGATAGTAAACAATTTACCCTATCAAATTGATCGTAAACAATATAAAGAAACAATAATGATAATATAATTAAAACATATACCTGTTAGAGTATATGTAAAATAATGGATTGTTGTCATTGAAAGACAAAAATATCATAAAATGATATTTATGAAATTCATGAGGAGATTACGCATTTTAAATTGAAAATAACTTTTCAAAAATATAAATTTACAAAATATGTTGAAAGATAGTTTCATTGAAAACAACATTATAAATATTAAATGGAATATTCAATGCAATGAGTGTTCATTATAGAGTAATTGTTTCATTCAAGTCGAGTACATTAAAAATATTGATTCTATTCACATTCTTTGAAGAAAAGTCAAAATTACCATATTTGGAAAATCATAGAGAGGCTCCACATTATAATATATTTTAAAAATATAATTATTTTTAAATATTAATTTAAAAATTTATAGTAAAACGTTTTTTGTTAATGTTTTTTAAATCATGTATTTTTAAGAAAATGGTTTTCAATCGAAGAGGTAAATGAAGTCATAATTTATTAAAAATAATTCATAATAATTTTGAATACAATATATTGTAAAATGGTACTCTTACATGAAAAAATACATCATAACCATATTAGAATAATATGCAATTGATTATTAGTCAATTTCCAATTAATTTCCTTCATCGAAAATTAAAATATAAACAATCTTTATTAAAATGAGATTTAAACATAAATCTCTTAGAACTTTTGTAGATTCAAAATTGTAAACCCTGTGAAGGGAATAACCTATAATGGAAAATTAAATAATATTAATATAAAGTGAAAAACAAAATAAAATATAAATTTATAAATTTATATATCTAATATAATAAGATAAATTTATACCAAAACATTTTTCCCAAAGAATAATGTTTTTATGAGAAACCCCTACAATGATCATAATGTTGATGTGATAATAAATGAATCGATTATGTGTGTCAAGTGATAATAAAATTAAATTTAGTGAAAATAAAAAAAAGTATATTAAATATTCATTACAAACATAATCATATAAAAATAAATAAAATTAATATGTAATATAACACAATGAAAATAAATTCAGTTAGGAAATTCTTTACCACGTGGTAATTTTCAAGTCAAAACCACTCGGTGGAAATAATTAAAATTTAATGATTAAATAAAATGTAGTATAAAGTATTTATTATGTAATATGCAGAATGTTTATTATGTAAACCATATGAAGATATTAGGTTAGTAACATTACAATATCCCTCAAGGAATGGAAATTGAGACAAAATCCTTTATGTTATGCTTCCATTAAGTTAAACATGCATTAGAAACCTATATAATTGTAAAAATAAGGTTATTAATTTCTAACAGAACCATATTAATTTTTATAATATATATATATATATTGTCCTATAATAAAATCATACCACACATTCATTAACAATCATTTATTATTATTATTATTGTTTTGGGCGTTAATTTCCTTATTTTTTCATGCATGTTTTGTTATGGAACATACTTTTTATATGAAACGTATATAATTATAAAATCAAAAAAATTATGTTAATATTATAAAAATCATGTTTAAAAACTTGATATTTTTTTAAATCCATTCTTTAATGATGTACATTGAAAATGAGTCGCATCGCTTCATGGAGGTGGTAAGTCATATGTACGCACGAGCCATGATATCATTTCATTAATGGGTGAATGGGTAAGGAATTTGATGCTATGTTCATTTTAAATAATTAATATCTTGTAATATTTATTACATGTATTCATTATTTCCATCATTATGACTATCCATGTGAGTTAGTGATGGAAACCAAATTAAAGTGGTTCTCGAGGCGGTAATCCTCAGTATGCACAAGTGATGACTTTATTTCCCACTTAAAGGAGGATATGGATAAATATTAGACCATAAAAATTATAGTGTATTATTATGTGGTATATACTATTGTTCTTTTATTTTAAGTATTATGATATAATTTAATGAGGAAAATAATAATAATAAAGATATTAGTGAAGACAATTACCTTTGCTTAGAAAAACCAACTTTCGATCTATTATTAAGGATCCAAAGGTTTATAAATTGGGAGTACCATAAAATATAGAATTATTCTAAATATATTAGGGGGATATTTTTTCATGGTTTTCTTGAATCATTTAGATTGACATATCCTAAGATGTGAGGGGATTAACTGCTCTTTTATAATTGAAGAGGAGGAGTCATTGTAATTTTTAAAAGAATAATTTTTTCCCATATGATTTTCATTCCAAAATGATCTAAAATGACTCATTTTCAAACCTAATATGTTATAGGTTATTAATAGTTCCATAAAATATGATATCGATAGGTTTTAGGTTATTTTAGTCCTTATATTCTCTATTTCACCACCGATAATCCCATTTTCACCTTAATCAATGTTAAATATTTTTACTAATTTCATTACTCAATATAAAAATAATTTTTGATTAAAATATAAGATAATATAAATTATTATTTATAATAATATTTAATCTACTCTTTCAAATTAAATTCACAAATTTGGTTGAATTTAATTTAAATTAAAACCCACAAATGTATCGAAAAATAGATTTTCATGAAATAACGTTTTAAAGCATAAGATGATCTTATATTAACTATTTTAAGAGTAATTATAATGAGGTGTATTTTAAAAAATATAGTTAGATATATAATCTATATATTTCATTTTATTCATTCATCATTAAATATTATTTTAATTAATTAAAATGGATCAAAATTGTTCATTTCAAAACAATTATCATAGAATTTTTAGTTTATGCCTAAAAATAAATTGATATTAAAATAGAGTATAAAGATGATTAAAATTTATTTATTCATTTTAAATATAACTAAATAATACTTGTGTTACTTTGAAAAAAAGTTAAAATCACAATTTTTATTTTAAATTACAGAATTTATTTAAAATATTTTCAGTTTTATAAAAACTTGTATTTTCTCAGTATTCATTAAAAAATCAATCAGTTCACAAAAATAACATATTTTAAAAAAAGTATAACATTCATAGGATTATTCAAAAAATAATTTTATTATTAAAAAAAAATTATAAAAGAGTTATATATTCAATACAATTCCAAAATTAAATTCAATGTAACCCATTTTTTAAGAATATGGGTTCTAAAGTATAAAATGACTTTACTAAAATTTTGAGTGATTATTTACAAGGAATTTGTTAATAAATATTTACTGATTATGAATAGACTATATATATTTCATAATTTGGTTAATCCTATTCAAACCCCAAATTTAATGGCAAGGTTATAATGGTCAAATTTAAATAGTACCTCATGGTTCATTTAGGCTTCATGTTTAATGTCATATAAGCTACCAAATAAAATATTATTATTTTAATTCCAAGAGCTTCAGTGCAACAAAATATATCAAATAGATTAAATTTAGTTAAAATTAATATACATTAAAATCTTAGGGTGTTACCATTTCTTGACCATGAATAAAATTTCATCCTCAAAATATGAAATTTCATATAGAAATGAAGGGTTTGAAATTTGAAAATACCATTATTGAATACCATCATTTTCAAAAGGGTTAAAAATATTATCTTCATAAGAGAGAAAAGTAATTGTGAATTTCATTTATAATAACACAAAACGAGGTTTCCATGTAGGAGTACATTGGTGGGAAGTGAAAATATAGACATGAAATAAAAGTGTAAATAATAATAAAGTGTGATTGAGATTTCTGATCAAAAGAAATTAAATAAGAAATTTAATGTTAAAAAACAAAAATCCATAAATATTTGATGATTTAAAAGAACAATAATTCATAAGATATGAAGGAAATTGGATAAAAAAATTTCAATAACCTTTTCCAAGGGAAGATGAATTCTTTTACTATCAAGATAGAGAACAATAGAAAATATATATACACAATGAATTTTATATACAATTTCATCTATTATTTTCTTTAATTAATTTCAAATTCATTTATTACTACATGAAATGAATAAACAATACGAATTATTTATTCTTGAATCAGAAAATTATAATTTTAATGGATTTTATTATCCATTAAATAATAATAAGCTATTTTTATTTTCATTAAATATTAACTAAACCATAAATGCTTAAAATAATGTATAGATAATCATATAGAGAATCAATATATTCTACATCAAAATTTATTCCAATGGATCATCTTAGGTTATTCAAAAAATAAATAACCCTACTTCCCAATTAACATCAATATTATTAACATTAAAGAATATTTTCATCTCAAATATAATGTCACACCCTTTTAGATAAATCCCAAAAAAATTATTTTCATTCTTCAAATAATCATTTATGATAAACCTAATAGATGTGCATACCTTAATCCAATAAAACAACTATTGAAATATAACTAATTTCCTTGAAATAAAAAAATACTTGATCCTATAATATGTTTCCGTAAATAAATATAATATTTAAATGGCATACTGTTTAAGTAAGAACCATGTAATATTCACCAGGAAACCATGTCATCCAATGGTTCGTGACATACACTTGTCACCCCTTTGTTGTGGGTTCAAAACCCTTGGCCTTATCAGATGTAAAGGGTTGTCACCTAGCATGTATATTATCCTTTTTCCAAAACTATATTAATGTAATTCCTATAACATTTCTAATAATATTATAAAAATTCCAAAAAATAACTTGTGACATCAAATCACTTTATTAACCTCAAGGGTTTTCAATAGGCCTTGTATTTTTTTAAAAAAATAGAATAATAATAATGGAATACTATTACTTTAATATCATTGATCATGTTAACCCTAATGATTACCAATACCGTTAAACTTATGTCCATGAATTATCAAATTCTTATTTATTTGATAACCTTTTCACTAAAACATTTACTAATACAAAGGGTTGTAATGTTATAAATGTTTTTTTAAAAATATCCTTAATCAGGTTTTATTTCCATCACAAATGTTTTAAAATGGATATCTATTCCTTTAAACATAAGAAAAACCCATATAAATACTATCCCAATACACTTTAGGTTTAACCTAAATAATTAATTTTCATCATTTATTAAAATACATCAAAATGTTTTGTAATGAAAATGTGAATTATCTTAGGCATATCCCTAGGTAGTTTCAAACAAGGTGTATAGTAAATCTCGTTATCATGCATTAGGTGATGATCAACTAAAATACCAATGAACACTTTTCGGAGTTATTACCTCTTGGTTAGACTATTATAGAACCCCATCCACTTGTAGCATCCAAATAATGATGTATTTTCATGAAAACCACATAATCTTCCCCTCACTAAAAAAATTAGTATTTTCTTCTATACGTATCCTCAAGGTCAATCATCGGGTTATTTTCCCTAATATATATTTTACTAATTCTAGACTAAATCGTTTCAAAAAAAATTTATCTGATACCATTAATATAGACCATGACCCCAATACTGTAGAGTATGTTGTTACTGTATAACATTGGCATAATATACAAGTGATCCAAACCCAAAGGACTATATAGATTAGTAGTATTATTAAACTAGATACATACTTTAATGACATAATATATTACTAAACATGAAATAAAACTTATTTAAAGTAAATATTCTGCATCTTTTTACTCATTCAAATAATATTTCTTCATATCTAGAGGAAATGATATAAATAAGTGTGAGATAAGATGCTTAGTAATAGTTAAATGAAGTGGAATATAAAAGATTGTTCCCACTTTGGATCCTGAATGTTCCAAAGAAACAACACTTGACCATCCTCAATCAAGCTCACTCACAATTGGAATGGGAACCTACTGATGATTCTAACCCAGATTATGGAAATGAGGTTTCATTTTGTGATTCTTAAACTGGTTTTCAGGATGAGGGCTTGTCTCTTTGTTTGACCCCATCTTCCTTCGTGTTTCTAGTTCTTTTATTAAATAAATTTAGGAGCTTTTCTTCCCAAAAGTCTTCATTGAAAAATAACATAACTATTAGGAATAGATAACGCATAGTAAATAAAGTAATTTAAATAATTTAAAGACACTATATTTAATCATCCCCTTGACTATCCTGTATAGATAACGAATAATATATATCAAAATGTGTATATATGAAAACACATGACATTTAATCAATAACTTGAAAAAATGCATCCCTAGGTAATATCAATTCAGTAATCTCATGGATAATAATAAATGAAATACTAATTAATAAAATTCTTAATATTGGACATCATGATCTGAGATATCCTCATATATATATTTTCTAGACCTCTCACAAGATGGAGTTAAACTATGGGAAAAAATCAATTCAATGATAAATTAAAAATTCTCTTTATGAGACTATCGATGCATCGATGGGTAATATAATTATAATACCCACCCAACATTGTATGTCCAACACATTCCTCATATATAAAATTATTTATTAAATTAATGAATAGTATGCTTTATCAATAAACATTTGTATTGAATAAAGAATTCATAATTTCAATATTACCCCTATCAATCATATAAAATGAAACATAAAACATCATATGTATAAATTATATGAAACTTATGTAATAAGAATATACATGATAAAAAATAAGTATTTTTAGTGGAAATTTATCGTTCAATTATCATAATAATGTGAATATTAAAAGTGAAAGTAAATTATTTTATATGTGTGTCAACTCCCATGGATATAAAAGGTCTCCCCATGTCCTACCCCTGTTCACACTTCCAAATATATATTTTTTTCAAATACTATACCAAATAACTTAATTACTCCCCTAAAACATATTATATCACTTTTTATCAAAAATACTTCCTAAGAATTATTTTTTTAACTTAAATAAGTCCTCATAAGAAGAGTTAACTCTCGTAAACATTCGTTTTTATTTTTTTTTCATCTTCCACATCCATAAAATATTATTCAATCATCATTTATAATCTAAAACATATTTCAAATATATAATGATGTTATTATGTTAATGGTATAACCATCACCCATATCCTCCAACAAATTTGAAATTAAATTTTAGATTGTGTGTATGCCAGATAACCACCTCATGAAAAGATGTATCTCATTCTCCATCAACTCATCTCACAATTATATTTAATGTTGGATTTCATATATATATATATATATATATATATATCATTTATGATATTTTTATACTTATTTAAATATAATACCATGTATATATTATTAATTTTGATTCATCTTAAATTACGATAATGTCACATATGTGTATAACAGACTACCACATCATGAAGCAATGTAATTCAATTTTCACTTATGATTTACATGTAATTTAATATATTATAATTTAATGAACATATTATATATATATATATATTACACGGTATTTATTTTATAAAATTAATCTATAACATACTTTATTACCCTTCCATTCATTAATGAAGTGACATGTCACACGAGTAATTGAATTGTCTATCGTCTCTAAAAATAAATGTTATAAATAACTAGTCTTGACATAAATTAACATTACATAACTATTTTTAATACATAAAACATTACACAAAAATGTTCATAAATACAGTATTGTTCTAGTTACTATTGAAACATGGAATCATAGACAATGGTATCCAGAGAAGCTATATTATCTTCCACTAGGTTCTTCATTACTAGCACCCTTATTAGACACATAAAACAGAATACACATCTTCATAACCTAGGGAAGGAAATGTAAAATGGTGTGAAATAAAATGATCAGAAAGGGTAAGAAATGGATACATGTAAGCATAATCATGAGCATAATGTTATGTGAACATGATAATGAAATGATAAGATCATACTCTGCATCTCGAAAAACATTTACATGAATCATGTCATTGAGCATGTAAGTTCACAAGAAATGAAATAATATGGAAATAAAGAAAATAATCCATGAAAGCATAACATAGGAACAAAAAATGGGATTTTGGTACAAATAATAAGAACATAATATGACTTCTAAAGTAGCCAAGTCATTGCTTTCAAGACCATCTTGGTAGTATGGTTTCACTCCCTTTACTATCTTGGTAGTCATGGTTCACTCTCTTAGCCATATTATTAGCAATAGTTCACTCCTCATACTATCTTTGTAGTCATGGTTCACTATCATGGCCAACTTATTAGTCAAGGCTCATTCCTAATACAATCTTAGTCTATCTCATGAGATATAAATCATTACCCAATGAATTGTTGAGAGATATAGGTTTCACCCATCTCATAATGACATCATACATACATGTTCCAAAAGATCATAAATAATCAAATCATATCCCATGAATTAAAATCGGTATTATAAACATGTAAACATATTCTAACATATGGAAATAGATAGTTTTCATAATCATTTCATCATAAACAAAACCAGTAAAAAGAAGTGGGTTTCAGAATCATATAACCTATGAATCTGAAATGGGTTCCATAAGTATCATTGCATAAAAACATAATCCATTAAAATAAATAATATTAGTGAAAAAATTGAATAAATTCCCCATAAAGTCAGGAGTAACAAAGAAATTTGTTATCTTAGATGTGTAATAATTTTGAATAATCTTTTGAAAAACATTTCTTGAGGAAAATATCTTTTATTTATTAATAATTATTTTTAAAAAATGAAACCCTTTGGAAATCTTTTTTCATTGATAATATATTTGAAAACATATAAAGGGATCTTTGAATACAATAAAACATTTGAAAATACTATTTTCTTGAGTATGATCTTCATTTATATTTTGAAGGAAAATTGAAAACATATTAAAAAACATTGTTTTTGAAAATATTATATTTTTGATTGAAGAGAGAGACTATCATATTTTACTTGGAAATATTATCTTAAGTACCAAAGAGTTGTAAAAATGGTACTTACGTGTTTGGATATCTAGAATAAACAAATTAGATGGAAAATCATCTGCTTTTTTATGAGATGGATCATAAGACTTAATCAAAGATGCATAGCCATTAACAATATCAAAAAATGATGAGATTTTTTCAAAAAACTCTTACTAATCGGTAACATGGGATGATATTATTCATGTAGTAAAAGGATATCAACTGAATCTTAATATATCATCAAAATAATGAGATTAATGATACGACATTGAAGTATATACACCTTGAAAAATATTTTAGGGGAATAACAATCCATGAGTCTCAAAGAAGGCAATTTGAGACAAAACATTTTTAACCAATTTGGTATATTTTGGAACATAAAACCCATAAAATAATGATAATAAAATGGAAATGTTAATACCCATAAATTTAAGTAGATAATACATAGAATAAAGTTAAGTATTGTACATACACCACACAAAAGGAAATAGTGTCGAACATAGCGTATATCTCATGTGTAGAGACCCGAAGCTTAACGTACATGGACATTACATTACTTTTGCAGAATACTTAGTAAATAACAAAAATACACACACAAGGACCGTAATAGTTTAGTGACTTTGGATTCTCGGAATATAATCTTCTAATCGTGGTGAAAGATCTTCAACATCTCCTATAAAGATCTTCGTTTTTTTACCTAAAACCTTTCATTATATCATGGGGAAAAGAAAACATAAAAGGGTGAGCTCAAATGCTCAGTAAGGGTAAAAAAAAGAAATATCAATCACATCATATTCATAAGAACATAACATTTTGGAAATCATAACCTGCAAAAGAGATCATAATTTCATAAATGGGATAAATCATAGTAGTGAAATGTAATCAAAATAATCATAACTTAAAACATGAAGCTTTGTGGAATACACACATAATCATAGAGAATCATTTATTTTTAGTCAAGACTCATTTCCAGGACTATCTTAGTGGACAAAGTCCATTTCTGAACCGAGTTCATTCCTCGTTTCAGTCATGTTTCATTGAACTGGTTTAACCTTCCGTTCCAGCCATGTCTATCTCGTGAGATATAAAATCTTTACTCAATGCATTGGAGGGAGATATAGGTCCCACCAATCTCATAATGATACCATTCATATGTGTGCCACAAAATCATAAATCATACATCATTGCACAACCCATGTAATAAAAATGGTATTCTTAAACAACATGACATCATAAAACAATTCATATAAGATAAAGGAATTCATAAAAATAATTCCATCAGAACATAATAAAATCAATTTAATAATAGGGATAGAAACAGAACCCTATATTATCTTAGATGGAAAATAATTTTGATAAAACACTTGAACTCCATTCTTGAGGTAAATATCCTTTCTACTTCAAAAACATATTCATTTCTTAACAAGTAATACAATTTTAAACTAAAAGATTAAAAATAAACTTGAAAACTTTTAAATTAAGCTTCTTCGAAATAATGTTTGAAAAATCCATTCATGCCGTATAAGTAAAAAAACATTCTTCCCGTACTTTTGTCAGAAAAGTACCTCGTACGAAAAATGACAAAAGATTCCTTTCATATCTTTTACTAAAAACTCACCGAAGGGTAAAATTGGATTTAAAAAATTGTAGGTGGATGGAAATAATATTACATATTGAGGAAACATGGATGTGTATGATAAAATAAACCCCAGTAAATTCCAAAGTATAAACAATCTCGGATAAAAATGAGATTGTGATATTTCCCTTACCTTAGGTCTGATTTGCTTCGTAAGTGTCTTAAGCTAATGTATAATGATTTAAATAATGCCATTGACTTATTCCAGAATCATAATCATTGTTATGATATCATATATGGTTCACTTATGACTTTATATTACCCGTTCTTTGTAAATTCCATGTTAAAGAGTGTTTTGGGTAAAATTGTTTCATTTGTTGTCCGTGTTTTGACTTGTAATTATTCATATGATTATATAGATCATGATTACTTAATTCTAGAATATAAAACATGATTTATATATAATATATATTCAGAATATACATATATATAATAAATCAGTAAATGGAAAGAAATACACCATTCATGGAGACGGTAGGCCGTACGTACACATGAACGCTGTTTTTGTTTCCTTATTGAGTTGAATGGAACTAAGTAGATGAAATACATATATATACACATAAATCCAGTATTATTATTTCATATATTTTATGATTACTTATTATATATACTTTATAATCATTCATGAATGGTTAACGTGGAGAATGAATCTCATCGCGTCGTGGAGACGGTAGTCCGTACGTACGCATGAGAGATGATATCATTCTCATGATCATGGAATTGTATTGGAGTATATGTATGCTATTTCCGAATCAATATCAATTTACAATAATAATATATAGTTATTATGTACACCATTATACCCATCCAAGTAAGGTGGTGGTGGAAAATAGATTACACCACGACGTGAAGATGGTATTCCGTACGTACGTACGTGTGGTGATTTCATTTTCCATAGGATGGATAGATGGTGAAATATGGTTGTTTCATACTTATAACAATATATCTGTATATTATTTATACTGATGTTATTACTTCATAATTAAACAACCTAAGAAGAAGAAGTGTAGGAAGAAATAAAGTTGAAAGAATCGGTAACGGGCAATACCTCTTCTTTGAAGCGCCTCTTTGAGTCCTCCTCTTAGGGCACTAAAATTGGTCTTTGTAGAAGGCCAGAAACTCTATGATGTTTCTAGGGAAGTGTAGAAGAGAATTTGGCAGGGGTTGGCCGAGCTTGAAGGCTCAAAGTGGTGTGAGGAAGTGAGGGAGGAGGTTCTTTTTTAGAAGGGAGGAGAGGGGCACCTTTGGAAGAACTAAAAATATTATTTTATTATAAAGTCATATTCGGTTTTTAATAGCTCCAAATTGAGTTATTTCGAAGCTAAGTTTGGGATGGGTAGAAATCCTCTAATCCGATAGAATTCGGACATGTTTAGTTTACTATTTTACCCCTATCATTTAGTTTTAACTTTAAGTTAGATAATTTTACTTTTATCGTGTCTTTTTGTGTTCTTACACTATAAGGTTAATAAACATACTATAACAAGCCAAACGAACACCAAGTTGTTAATTATTAATATATATATCCTTATATAAGTGATTTGGCCTAACCATAGATTTTTACGAATAAAATAACAATTAATAATATAATATTTTTTAAAAAAACTATTTTATGTCAATTTTGACACTATTTAGTAATTGTTTTTTGTGAAATCATAACAGAATTATTAGTTCAAAAAACATTACATAAATCAATAGTAACATGTAATATTAACCTAGAAAATTATTTTAATTTATATTATGTCTCAAATTAAATTTATTTGGGTATTTATAACATCAATTATGTCAATATTTCATTAATAAGATAATTACTCCATCATCGTTGTGTCATAAATAAATTAAATTATTTAATGTATAAAAATTACAAATAAAATACCATTATGTAGAAAAGCTTTTTATCTTTCTAATTAATATTTATAGTCTACTTTAGCTTATGTATAACCCTATATTAAAAATTTTCTACATATTAAACTTTAATTTTAACTATTTTAACCCTTCTTTAAATAAATTAATAATAAATGTCCTAATCTAATCCAAGTGGGCCTAAATGGTCATATTTTATTCCTAAGGTTGTTTTTGGTCTAATTAAACTTATCCAATAGAATTAGGACATGTTTTAGGATAATAATAATATCATTTTTACCCTTAACTACCCTATTTACTTTTAATCGTGGTAAAAAAAGTAAAAAGTTACTATTCACCAAAATTTATTTTCATCTCATTGAACAAAATTTTAGTCCTTGATATTAACCGTGTCTCTATTATTTTCGAAATTCTACTCACAGAAGCGGTAAAATTATGTTTTATGAAAAATTCAGTTTTTTAACTACTACTTAGTGGTTTCACTATTCATCAAAAATTGAAAGTTTCACGAAAAATACCAAAAATTAGGCCTAAGCTATATTTGATATTATGAATTCAAAAATGATGTTTATTTTACCAAATTAAAAACATATCAGTCACATTAACTAATTTAAAAATTAATTTCTGTCATCAAAACAAATAGTGTGTTTTTAAAAGATAATAACTACCAAAAGATTGAAACTTGTTTATGTCTGGTTTAAATGTGAAATTACATCCAATGAACAACATTGTATTAAATTGTAAAAATATATTCTAAATATAATTTAAAACCACTCAAATTAATAATTTATCACTATTAATTATTTTGATTAAAAAAATTGTTTTTAATTAAAATTTAATAATTTTCACTATTCATCAGAATATGAAAGTTGTCCGAAAAGTACCAAAATTTCACCCTAAGATAATTTCGATATTCCAAATCCAGAAATGGAGTCCATTTTGAAAAATAAAATTTACAAAATTTCAAAAAGTGGTTATTACTATTCATAATGGCTAGTTTTAATTATATTTTAATAGCATATCGTTGTTTAGTGAAACTCGGTATTGCGTACTACACATGTTTCATGAATATGTTGATTTTTGGATCTTATGTTCTGTCAAATGTATATCCTTAGTATAGTAAAAATATTTTGTGATTAAGTGATAATTTTTATTTTGGAATATTTTTTCTCTTTTGGGAAACTATATTCCTAAGGAAAATAGAATACTATGGGATTTTATTTGAGGGGTAATGATTGATTTTTTTTCAGAAGAATAGATGTTTTTGTTATGAATTTATTACAATTTGGCCTATTTATGTAAATGATTAACCTATCTTTGAGTATATGTGATTAGGTTAATTACTTTTAAGAGTTATACTTTGAGAGTAGTCGATGTTATTTGGAGATAAATGTCAAGATTTATCATATAAGACTATGTGATAAAATTCTTCTGAGTTATGGGTTTTAATCTTAGTTTGGATGATATTGAATAATTGTATGGAAAATTGTGAATTGAATGGCCTTTATTAAACTTTGGGTATTATTGGTTGAATTTTGGAGATTATTAGTAGTATTTATTTTTATATAGGTTTATACCTTTTGGGGATTATCTGATCTTGAACAAACCATTTTGGTTTTGGATAATGTCTAAAGATAAGGTAAATATATTGTTCATATTTTGTGAATTATGTGATTCTTTAGAAGTTGATTCTAGCGCCTCAGGTGTGACCAGTGTAACGCCCCGACCCCAGTTACCTAGAGTCGGTGAATTATTACATAACATTGGCATGATCACAAGAAAGATCAAATCTCGAAAGACCAATTGGTTTGGTAGCCTTGGAAACATAAGATATATTCATAAGGATTACATTACATCATAAAAGGAAAAATACAACAACATAGTCTCCATAGTCCACACACTTATCCCCTCACACTATCCCTACAGGTCATTCATAAATTACTTCTTCACATCCTGGGAAAAATAAAACATAGAAAAGGGGTGAGATCAAATGCCCAGTAAGGATAACAATATAGCGGAAACTTTCATAAATAAGAATAAACATTTAAGGCAATTTATTACTAAAACAAAAGCCTTTTAAACTTGAACTTAAACATAGTATGGAAAAAATAAAATTAAATAATGCCATTTACTTATTCACATGTATATTCTAATAATCGAATAATCACATGAAATATTAATAACCACTTTCATAATGATGGAATGCATAATGCCAGACTATCATAACCACATAGCCAAGGCCTCATGCCAAGACTGCGAATAAGATTTTTTCAAGGCCTTGTGCCAAGATACTAGTTTGTCTCATGAGACCTACTGATGCATCGAGAAGCTATAGCGGGCTCCACCCATCACATATTAAGTCCAATGCATTCCCATATGAAAAGGTTTAAACAAAACATAAACATTCGTATTAAAACTAGCATACGTAATGTCAATACGTTCACCATAAACAATTAATGGTATAAAAATAGAACATCCATAGTCAAACATATCACAAAATATTCAATACAATATAGAATTTTTGTATCATAATAAATCAACTTCAAATAAATGTAAAATCCATCAAAGGATGTTGACATAGATGAAATCAAAACTCTTTTTAGAGTAATATCTCTTTCTATTTTGAAATAATTTATGAGTCATATATTTATAAAATAAAACATTTTCCTTGAAAATATTCTTATAATATTGTAAGGGAAGCTTCGACAATTTTATAACGGTGGAAAATAACCGCACCCGCAGTATAAGTTAAAAAAACATTCTTACCTTAATTCTGTCGAAAATGTTAAAAAGCACCTTGTTGGGAAAACGACGGAAAGATTCCTTTATAAAACTCTTATAAAAAGTCAAACAAGGGTATAAATGACTTTAACCCATATTCTTTTAAACAGTAAAAATGTTTTGAAATACATTTTTAAGAAACATGGATGTGGATGATAAAGATGTCCCAGTAGATTATTACGTATAAACAACCTCAGATAATGAAAAGATTGTGAAGTAAACCATTACCTTGTACTTTTCCTTGGTTGGGGGTAGGTTAACCTCCTTTATAAAAGTGAAATAATTGTTATTAAATTATACAAGAATCATACCCATTTACATGATATCATATATGATCTTTTAATATTGCTTTGTTAATAAAATCTTAGTATTATCGTCGTTTTGGGTGTTAACTTACTCGTTTTCTTTTATATGTTTTCTTAAATAAGACATATTTATCATGGATAGGTTGTATATTATTCATATACAGAATTATATCAAGTCCTTAAACATTATTTTTAAATCATCAAATGATAATTATACTTGAATGGATATGATGGAGAATGAATCTCATCGCGTTCGTGGAGACGGTAGTCCGTACGTACGCACAAGCGACAATATCATTATTTTGATATTAAAATAATATATAATTGGATTTTATATCATATATACAGAATAATTATAATGTTATATTTATTATTTACATTAGTTACACATCATTATTATACCCATCCAAATAATAATATATTGAATAACAATTACACCACGATGTGGAGACGGTAAGCCATACGTACGCACGTATGGTGACATGTTCTTAAAAGGGGGGATATAATACTGAATATGGTTGTACCATATTTATAATAACATCACAGTATATATATTATACTAGAGTTATTATTTCAGAATGGTAATAACAAAGAAAGAAGAAGTGGAAGAAGAAATGAATTTGAAAAATGGTGGTGAAAACATTACCTCTTCTTCGGGTTCTTCCTTTTGATTTGATCAAAAGGGATCCTTAGGTTGGATTTATGATCAAACTAAGGCTTCTAGGTTGTAGTGAGGGAAGTTGAGAGAGTTTTTGGGTAGAGTTTTGCTGAACCAAAAGGCTTTGAAGGAGTGAAGTAATGAGAAGGGGGAGTTCCCTTTTATAAGAGGGGTGAGGGGCACCTTTGGAAAAGCTAGAAATATTAATTTATAATAAATTCAAATTCGGTTTATAATGGATCCAAAGTTTATTATTCAAAGGTTAAGGTAGGGATAGGTCGAAAACCATTTAACCAATAGAATTTAGACAGGTTTGGGTTACTATATTAACCTTATCTTTTAGTTTTAACTCTTAGTTAATTAGTTTAACATTTACCATGTCACTTTGTATTTTTATATTATATAGTTAATAAACATACTATATACATCCAAGAGACCCCCAAGTGGTCCATTAATGATACATATATCATGATATAAGTATCTTTTCCGAACCTTATATTTTTAGGAATTTAATATCAATTAATAATATAATATTTGTTTTAAAAACTCTTTTATGTCAATTTTGACACTATTCAATAGTTGATTTTTGTGAAACTCATAACAGAATTATTACTTCGAAAAAAGTCAATTAAATCAATACAAATATGTCATATTATCCTAGAAAATTAGTTTCATGCATTAAAAGTCTCAAATTATATTTATTTTGGTATTTATAATATCAATAATTTTAATTGTTCACTATTATGGTAATTACTGCATCATCATTGTTTCATAAATTAATTTAATATATTTAATGTCTAAAAATTATAAATAAAATATCATTATTTAGGAAATCTTTTTATATTTATAATTAATATTTATAGTCGAAAATCCAACATATATAACCTTATGTAAAAATTGTTTTTCTAAAATATATATGCTTATGTAATTTTTGTACTTATTTTAACTTAATTAAAATTAAGTGTCCCTATCACCTACAAGTGGCTACATGGGGTCCCAAAATCGACCCAAAGATGCCTATGGTCGAACATTTTTCAACAAATAAAGCTAGGACACGTTTTAGGGTAATTTAGTAATATTATAATATTATTTTTTAACCCTTATTTATCGGATTTACCCTTAACCATGGTAAATAAAATATTTACCGAAGTAATTATTCAAAATGTATAAAAATAAAAGTTACCTATTTACACAATTTGAACATCCTGATTCCAAATATGGAATCCATTTTTCCAAATTCAAAACACAGAAGTAGAAGAAATTAATTTAAAATTAATTCGCGTTGTTAAAACAAAAACCGCGTTTTTAAGAGATAATAACTATCAAAAGATTGACACTTTTTTATGTCCGGTTTAATTGGAAAATTATGTCCAATGACCATCATTGTATTAAATGGTAAAAATATATTCTAAATATACTTTAAAACCACTCAAATTCATAATTTATCACTATTAATTTTTTTGATTGAAAAATTTGTTTTTAATTAAAATTTAGTAACTTTCACTATTCATCAAAATATTAAAGTTATCCAAAAAGTACAAAAATTTCACCTTAGGATAAATTCGATATTATGAATCCAAAAATGAATTATATTTTGAAATATAAAATATATATAATTTCAAAAATTAGGTATTAATATTCATAACGGCTAGTTTGATTAGTTATGGTGTGTTAGAACTCGGTGTTGTGTACAACACACGCTATCACATTATTCAAAGAGAAGTGTATCGTAGAAGCTTGGGGTGTTACATTCTCCCCTCCATCAAATAATTTCTTCCTAGAAATTTCTAGAATATTATCGCATGAAAAGGCTCGGGTGGTTCTTCATCATAAGTTCCTCGAGTTCCCACGTTGCCTCTTCCATCTTATGGTTTCTCCACAAAACTTTTACCAGACGCGTCGTCCGGTTTCTCAGTACTTGTTCTATCGTATCAAGAATCTTGACGGGCTCTTCGCAATAAGACAGATTGGGTTCCATTTCTAATTCTTCATAGGTGAGTACATGCGTTGGGTCAGACATGTATTTCCTCAACAGAGATACGTGGAACACATCGCGAACATTGGAGAGACTTGGCGGTATTGCAAATCGGTAAGCTACATCCCCAATTCGTTCTAGAATTTCGAAAGGTCCGATGTACTTGGGACTCAATTTACCTTTCTTACCAAAACGTATGACTCCATTCCATGGAGATACCTTCAGGACAACATGATCACTGACTTGAAATTCTAAATCCTTCCTTCGATTATCGGCATAGCCCTTCTGCCTACTTTGAGCTGCTATGATGTGATTTTGGATTACCTTCACCTATTCCATCGTTTCCTCCACCAGTTCTAGACCTACAAGTTTTCTTTCACCAACGTCATCCCAACAGGTTGGTGTGTGACATATCTTTCTCTATGATGCTTCATATGGTGCCATCTGAATACTCGAATGGAAGCTATTGTTATAGAAAAATTCTACCAGAGGGAAATAATGATCCCACATACCCTGAAAGTAAAGTGAGCAGGATCTCAACATGTCTTCTAAGGTTTGAATAATCCGTTCTAATTTTCCGTCTGTCTGAGGGTGGTAGGCAGTGCTCAAATGAAGTTCAGTATCCAGGGATTTCTGAAGAATCTTCCAGAATATTGAAGTAAAACGGGGATCACGATCAGAAACAATCGATAGGGGTACTCCATGAAGTGTCACAACTTCATTAATATATAGTCTTGTTAGTTGTTCAAGTGGTAGATCTTCTCTTATAACAAGAAAATGTACTGACTTGGTAAGATGATCAACAATAACCCATATTGCATCATTCCTTCTAGGAGTCTTTGGTAGCCCCATGAAAAATTCCATCATAATATTTTGCCATTTCCACTCCAGTATGGGATGAGGTTGCATGACTCCTCCAGGGTGTTGCCTTCCAGCTTTCACTTGTTGAAAAACCATACATCTTGACACAAAATCTCCAATCTTCCTCTTCATATTGTCCCACAAAAAATGTTCCTTCAAATATCTATACATTTTGGTGCTCCCAGGGTGTATAGAGAAATTGGAACTATGAGAATCATCCAGCAATTCCCTTTTTAGATCAGGTATATCGGGAACATAAAGCCTCTTCCCGAATTTCAAAATTCCATCTTCATACACAAAGTCTCTCAGTCTCCCATCATTAACAGCTTTAGTCTTCTTTTAAAATTCTTCATCATCGGTCGGAGAACTCTTAATCCTTTCTAGTAAAGATGGTTTGGAAACCATTTGAAAAAGCACTGATGTTTCTCCTTCCCTGGTTATTCCCATGTCCATCTTCACTAGATCCATGAAAATTGGATCCCATTCAATTCTCATATTGTTCAAAACTCCAAGATCTGTTCTGCTCAAAGCATATGCCACCATGTTTTCCTTCCCCGGGTGGTATTGTATCGTGCAATAATAATCCTTGAGTAATTCAAGCCATCTCCTTTTCCTCATGTTGAGTTCTTTTTGTGAGAAAATATACTTCAAACTCTTGTGATCAGTATAAATATCACATTTTCACCATAGAGGTAGTGCCTCCATATCCTCAAAGCAAAGATTACAACTTCTAACTCGAGATCATGAGTAGGATAGTTTTTTTCGTGAATTTTCAACTGTCATGATGCATAGGAAATAACTCTATCATTCTGCATAAGGACACAACCAAGTCCTTTCTTCGATGCATCACTATAAATAATGAACCCATCATTCCCCGATGGTAGAGTCAATATAGGAGAACTGACTAATCTTCTCATTAGTTCTTCGAAACATTCTTCACACTCTTTTTTCCAAACAAATTTAACCCCTTTACGTGTGAGCTTCGTTAATGGGTTATCCAATTGGGCAAAATTCTGGACAAAACGTCGATAATAACCTTCCAAACCAATAAAACTATGCACCTCAGTTATACTCATAGGTGCTGGCCAATCTTGGATTGCCTTGGTCTTAGAAGGATCAACAGATATTCCATCTTTAGAGACAATATGGCCAAGAAAAGAAATCTCCTGAAGCCAGAATTCACACTTGCTAAACTTCCCATATAATTAATGCCTTCTCAGAGTCTTCAAGATAATGCGCAAGTGATTTTCATGATCTTCATAGATTTTGGATTATACCAAGATATCATCAATAAATACCACCACAAATTCATCGAGATACTCCTTGAAACTCTATTCATCAGATCCATGAATACAGAGGGTGCATTATTCAATCCAAAAGGCATTATAGTAAACTCGTAATGCCCGTACCTGGTTCGAAATGCTATCTTCAAAATGTCTTCCTTCTTCACACACAACTGATGGTATCCAGATCGAAGGTCAATCTTTGAAAAGTATTGAGCCCCATGCATTTGGTCAAATAAATCATCAATGCATGGTAGGGGATACTTGTTCTTTATTATTATAGCATTGATCTCCCTGTAGTCAATATATAACCTCATAGACTCATATTTCTTTTTAACAAAAAGAACATGGGATCCCCATGGAGAAACACTAGGGCGAATAAATCCTTTATTACTCAATTCCTCTAGTTGTTTCTTTAGTTCAACTAATTCTACAGTGGCCATTATATAAGGGGTCTTTGATATAAGCCTTGATCCATGAATTAAATCAATGGAATACTCAACTTCTCATTCTGGAGGATTTCCAGGTAAATCTTCCCGAAATACATCTACAAATTATTTCACAACAGATACATACTCTATTTGAACATTCCTTTCCTCACCCACAGTTATTTCATTCTCTTCCTCCCCAATAATTGAATTTAGTTGAGCTACTGGGGGTGGGTCTAGTTAAGAATTAGGTGGTGACGATTCTGCTCTAAAGATAAGGTGTTACTTATCATCATCATCAATAATCGTAACCTCTTTATTCGTACAATAAATCTTCGCATCATAGTCTGAAAGCTAGTCCATACAGAGGATTATATCAAACTCAATCATAGGTATGACGATGAGATCAGCAGATAAAGAACATTTATGTGCTCTAATGGGGACTGATTCACAAAACTTTGTTGCAATGATACTTCCCTTAGGAGTTTTAACTGAAAACTCCCTTGTTAAATAAAATTGGAAATATCTAATTTTCTTAGAAAACTGGGAAGATATGAAACAATGAGATGATCCAGAATAAAATAATGCATTTGTTAAACTTGAGGAAACCATTAATTTACCTGCTACCGCGTCTTTCGGAACTTCTACCTCAGCAGTAGTGATAGCATAATCTTGGCCTTGATCCCTTGGCCTTTTCTGAGGTATGTTCTCCTGAAGCTTAGGAAATTCCTTTGCATAATGCCCCATCTCACTGCAATTTTATCACTAAACATTGGTAGCTTCCTTCTTCCCCTTTCAATCATGAGCTTGGTGGCCCTTTTCACCACACTTGTAACAGACTCATATTCCCTTCAAGCAAGTACTGGGGTGTTTCTTACCACATTTACCACAGGATGTATATTCACACTTTCCCTTCTTCCCCTTATTTCCATTCCTAGATTGATCAGCAGGTCTCTTCTTCTTTTTCTTTTCTTTAATGTCATAAGACTTAGAGAATTTTTTTTCGGTCTTGATAGTACATGAGACAATGTCTTCGTACGATGAAAAGGATTTTGAGACTAATTCTCGACGGAGAAATGGTTTTAACCCATCAAAGAAACGATCAATATTACTTCTTGGTTTATGTATATAATCTCCAGCATACCTTGCCAACCTTGTAAAGTTAGCCTCATACTCTGCGACATTCTCATCCTCCTTTTGTCTCATACTCAAAAATTGACTTTCCATATCTGCTCGATGGTCGCGAGTAAAGTATTTTTCTAAAAACAGATCTTTGAACTCCCTCCATTCCATATTTGATACTTCATCATCTTCCTTCATGTTTTGAATCAATGACCACCATTGATCAGCATATTCAGTGAGGCGGTAAACTTCCATGATAAATTTTTCCCTTTCACTACTCCCCAATGCCTGAAATATTTTCACTAGGGAAAATATCCACTGCTCAGCTACTAAGGGATTTGTACTCTCATTGAACGTTGGTGGTTGTTGCCTCATGAATCGATCTAACATTGATCCTCCACGCTACGGATCAGGGTGCTCCATACGGGTAAGGTTATTATTCATAACCTGAGTGAGTTGTCCCAGTATGGTGATTAGCTGATCGGCACTAGTTGCATCACCAGCTCCACTATAATTATCTTGAGCAGGAGGGAAATCCCTACATTGAGTGCGTGCATTGATACGGTTTCCATTTCTTCTACTAGGCGCCATTTCTAAACAATGGCGTAAACTAGATCAGTTAATGAATCCAAATACATAATCCCATACTTATAAAACACTTAACATAAATTGAACTATTTATGGATATAATCCATAATCATAAAAATGTTTTCTTTGAGGAAGTATATACTCATAAACACTTCATAATGATTTGTAAAGAAAATGAGAGTTATCCTAAGAGTATCCCCCGGGAGTGTCGTAACCAAGAGTGCAACAAGACCCATTGTCGTGCACCATTTCCCGTTCGAGTCTTGCTCAAAGCAGTGTTTTCAGGTTTTACCCCTAGGTACATCTGTGTCAGAGCCACCTCTACCTGATCGTATCCAGATAGGGATGTATTTCTCGGAAAACTCACAAAATCCCTACAATACCAAAATTCTACGAAGTTCTTCTATATTAATCCTCCAATTCCATCTTAGGTCTATGTGCTCTAATCAGAGTTTATCTAAATCTAGCTTCCAAGGTTTGTACTAAACTTCCTCTGATACCAACTGTAACACCCTGACCCCAGTTACCTAGAGTCGGTGCATTATTACATAATATTGGAATGATCATAAGAAAGATCAAATCTCGAAAGACCGATTGGTTTAGTAGCCTTGGAAACACTAGATATATTCATAAGGTTTACATTACATCATAAAATGAAAACTACAACAACATAGTATCCATAGTCCACACTCTTATCCCCTCACACTATCCCTGCAGGTCATTCATAAATTACTTCTTCACATCCTGGGAAAAATAAAACATAGAAAAGGGGTGAGCTCAAATGCCCAGTAAGGATAACAATATAGCGGAAACTTTCATAAATAAGAATAAACATTTAAGGCAATGTATAACTAAAACAAAAGCCTTTTAAACTTGAACATAAACATAGTATGGAAAAAATAAAATGCAATAATTCCATTTACTTATTCACATGGATATTCTACTAATCGAATAATCACATGCAGTATCAAGAACCACTTTCATAATGATGGAATGCATAATGACAGACTATCATAACCACATATCCAAGTCCTCGTGCCAAGACTGCAAATAATATTTTTTCAAGGCCTTGTGCCAAGACACTAGTTTGTCTCATGAGACCTACTGATGCATTGAGGAGCTATAGCGGGCTCCACCCATCACATATTAAGTCCAATGCATTCCCATATGAAAAGGTTTAAACATAACATAAACATTCGTATTAAAATTAGCATACAAAATGTCAATACTTTCACCATAAACTATGAACGGTATAAAAATAGCACATCCACAGTCAAACATATCACAAAACCTTCAATACAATATAGAAGTTTTGTAACATAATAAATCAACTTCAAATAAGCGTAAAATCCATCAAAGGATGTTGACATAGATGAAATCAAAACTCTTTTTAGAGAAATATCTCTTTCTATTTTGAAATCATTTATGAGTCATATATTTATAAAATAAAACATTTTCTTTGAAAATATTCTTATAAGATTGTAAGGGAAGCTTCGACGATTTTATTACGGTGGAAAATAACCGCACCCGCCGTATAAGTTAAGAAAAACATTTTTACCTTAATTCTGTCGAAAAGGTTAAAAAGCACCTTGTTTGGAAAACAACGGAAAGATTCCTTTATAAAACTCTTATAAAAATTCAAACAAGGGTATAAATGACTTTAACCCATATTCTTTTAAATAGTAAAAATGTTTTGAAATACATTTTTAAGAAACATGGATGTGTATGATAAAGATGTCCCAGTAGATTATTACGTATAAAAAACCTCAGATAATGAAGAGATTTTGAAGTAAACCTTTACCTTGTACTTTACCTTGGTTTGGGGTAGGTTAACCTCCTGTATAATAGTGAAATAATTGTTATTAAATTATACAAGAATCATATACATTCATATGATATAATATATGATCTTTTAACATTGCTTTGTTAATAATATCTTAGTATTATCGTCGTTTGGGGTGTCAACTTACTCATTTTCTTTTATATGTTTTGTTACATAAGCCATATTTTTCATGGATAGAAATCATCAAATGATAATTATACTTGAATGGATATGATGGAGAATGAATCTCATCACGTTCGTGGAGACGGTAGTCCGTACGTACGCACGAGCGACAATATCATTCTTTTGATATTAAAATAATATATAATTGGATATTATATCATATATAAAGAGTCATTATCATGTTATATTTATTATTTACATGAGTTACACATCACTATTATACCCATCCAAATAATAATATATTGAATAACAATTACACCACGACGTGGAGACGGTAAGCCGTACGTATGCACGTATGGTGACATGTTATTAAAAGGGTGGATAGAATGCTGAATATGGTTGTACCATATTTATAATAACATCACAATATATATAAGATACTGGTGTTATTATTTCAGAATGGTAATAAAAAATAAAGAAGAAGTGGAAGAAGAAATGAATTTGAAAGAGGGTGGTGAAAACATTACCTCTTCTTCGGGTTCTTTCTTTTGATTTGATCAAAATGGCTCCTTAGGTTGTCTTTCTGATCAAAATAAGGCCTCTAGGTTGTATTGAGGGAAGTTGAGAGAGTATTTGGGCAGAGTTTTTCTGAACCAAAAGGCTATGAAGGTGTGAAGTAATGATAAGGGTGAGTGCCCTTTTATAAGAGGGGTGAGGGGCACCTTTGGAAAAGCTAGAAATATTAATTTATAATAAATTCATATTCAGTTTCTAATGGCTAAAAAGTTGATTATTCAAAGGTTAAGGTTGGGATAGTTCTCAAACCATTCAACAAATATAATTTAGACAGGTTTGGGTTACTATATTAACCTTGTCTATTAGTTTTAACTCTTAGTTAATTAGTTTGACATTTACCATGTCACTTTGTATTTTTATATTATATAGTTAATAAAATTACTATATACATCCAAGAGACTCCCCCAGTGGTCCATTAATGGTACACCTATCATGATATAAGTATCTTGGCCGAACCTTAGATTTTTAGGAATTTAATATCAATTAATAATATAATATTTGTTTTGAAAACTCTTTTATGTCAATTTTGACACTATTCAATAGATGATTTTTGTGAAACTCATAAAAGAATTATTACTTCTAAAAAAGTCAATTAAATCAATACTAATATGTCATATTATCCTAGAAAATTTGTTTAATTCATTAAAAATCCCAAATTATATTTATTAGGGTATTTATAATATCAATAATTTTAATTTTTCACAGTTATGGTAATTACTTCATCATCATTGTGTCATAAATAAATTACATTATTTAATGTATAAAAATTATAAATAAAATATAATTATGTATGAAATAGTTTTATCTTTCTAATGATTATTTATAGTCTAAAATCCAACATATATAACCCTATGTAAACATTGTGTTTCTAAAAGATATATGCTTATGTAATTTTTGTACTTATTTTAACTTAATTAAAATTAAGTGTCCCTATCACCTACAAGTGGCTACATGGGGTCCCAAAATCGACCCAAAGATGCCTATGGTCGCACATGTATCAGAAAATAAGTCTAGGACATGTTTTAGGTTAATTTAGTATTATTATAATATTATTTTGTAACCCTTATTTTTTGGATTTACCCTTAACCATGATAAATAAAATATTTACCGAAGTAATTATTCAAAATGTCTAAAAATAAAAGTTACCTATTTACACAATTTGAACATCCTGATTCCAAATATGGAATCCATTTTTCCAAATTCAAAACACAGAAGTGGCAGAAATTAATTTAAAATTAATTCGCGTTGTTAAGACAAAAAGTGTGTTTTTAAGAGATAATAACTATCAAAATATTGACACTTGTTTATGTCTGGTTTAATTGTAAAATTATGTCCAATGAACAAAATTGTATTAAATGGTAAAAATATATTCTAAATATATTTTAAAACCACTCAAATTCATAATTTATCACTATTAATTATTTTGTTTAAAAAAGTAGTTTTTAATTAAAATTTAGTAATTTTCATTATTCATCAAAATATTAATGTTATCCGAAAAGTATCAAAATTTCACCTTAGGCTAAATTCGATATTCCGAATCCAAAACTGAAGTCCATTTTGAAATATAAAATATATATAATTTCAAAAAGTATGTATTTCTATTCATAACGGCTAGTTTGATTAGTTATGGTGTGTTAGAACTCGGTGTTGCGTACAACACACGCTATCACATTATTCAAAGAGAAGCGTACCGTAGAAGCTTGGTGTGTTACAACCAGGTCATCATGAATACTCATCATTCGGAGAAAATATGAGTTTCTATTAGAAATTTAATAAAGGATGAAACTCTACATGAAAGGAAAATATAGATCAATATGATCTTAGTCAATCTCATTAATAAATTCTTCAATTTTATGAAAAGGAACATAAATCAAAAAAAATTATCCATTCACTTTTCCTATTTGTGAATCAAATACAATTTAACCCATCACAATTTTATGGTTTTCCAGTAGTTAATATTATCTTGATCATGTTTCTTATGACTCTCCATCATAATATGACACTTAGTTTCTCTTTCATATCCATGTTTTCCTATATAGAATCCTGGTATGTGTTATCTCAGGTGACCTTTGTAATTCTTGTTCTTTCTTTTAAATTGATATTTCAATTTAATTTTTTACAATGTGGTACATTCAATGAAGTTTTAATCCCAATTTTAAAATTGTGAGGATGCAATTTCCATATGGGGGGAGGATGTAATAACCCACGTATTTATTGAATAATACTGTTTGATTTTTATTACTACTTATGAATAAGATATTCATTTTACATTTAAGGGGGTGATTTTTCATATAGAGTACTCAACATGCAACAACGGGTTTCTTCAAAATCATACATTTCACACAACATTGAGATACAACGAAAAATAATATAGTAATAATATTATTATTTTAAATGGTCATTAAAGACTAGCCATTTTAATGGTGGGAATGAATAATATCAACTAAATTTTGAAATATGGTTTACACATGTTAAATTAATTATTCATTCGTTAAGAAATTTATTATAAATGGAATTAAAACCCAATTGAATATAAAGGATGTTTTTTTATGAAAACCTATTTAAAAGAGAATAATTGTGTTGTAATATCACTCTTTATGGATTTTTATTTAATGAAAAATATATGATATATATTCTATGAAATTTTTTAAATTCATCTTATATGTTTTCTAGATATGATATAAGATAAAATTCAATTTTTCAGACAAAATAAGTATTTTTCTAAAAATGCAGTTTTGCCGCCTTTTAATGGTGAACCCTTTTGAAACATCATTTTTTCATCACTTTTATTGGTTCTATTTGAAAAAATTGAATTATTTTATAGATTTGGGACATTAAATTTTGTTGTGGATTAAATTTTTGTATTTTTTATGATAATGTTCATTTTTCAATGAATTGTGAAAAAATAATGCATTTTAATTCAAAACTGTCTTTTCATCTAATTTGTTTATATGGTTAGATTATCCTTTTTATTGTTTTTAAAGTATTATTGAATTATTCTTATATCATTTAATTAAATTTTGGTCATTGGAATTAATTTCACATTGATATTGGACATAAGAACATGCCAATCTTTTGATAGTTATAACTTCTTAAAAACCCGCTTTTTTGTTTTGACAGTCGGAATTAATTTTAAATTAATTTCTGCAAATTTTTGTGTTTTAAATTTGGAAAAATGGATTCCATATTTGGAATCATGTAAGATCCCAGATCTTGTAATGGTATGTTATCATTTTTGTTTTAGTTTTAATCTTTTATTATGGTTAATTGAGTTATTACCCAAGTCCTAGAGGAGGCGTGGGGGTGTTCCGAGGGATCAGGACATGAAAAGTGGAGGAAAAGGGTTTTCTGTGTAGGCTTCATGATCTACACACGGTTAGTGCTAACCATGTGGATAGACCATCTAAACTGTGAAAGAGGATGTTTTTTAGACAGTATCCTTTGCACGGTTTGTGCACGGTTGGGAAAACGGTGTTTCTAAACCGTGTGATGGGGATCCTTTAGGAGGAATCATCCATAGGGTTTGGAAAACCATGCGGCTAAACCGTAAAAGGGGGCCTTTTGGGAAATATCATCCACACAGTTTGGAAAACCCTATGAGTAAACTGTATGACACAAAAACTTATAAAAAATTACAGTGTTTCAACTCTGGGGTTTTAACCCCAACTCAAGAAATCCTCCCATTTCTCCTCTCTTCATTCTAAGGATGAACAAAATCTCCCAAGAGGTCCAAGAGATCAATCTCCCTCATTTCTAAAGAGTTTGTTGTGCCATTGGTTGGGATCGAAGCTCCAGGTAAGACTAATTTCATCCTTTCTTGTCTTTTGAGTTTAGGGTTTGTATCTTCTTCTCCACTCCTTTGAAGCTCCATAACCCTACTCTTTGGGTGATAGTTAGGTTGAAGCTTCAATTTTAGGTTGAATTTAAATCTAAGGGATTGTTTAAGAGTGTGTTCAACCGTAGAATCGAGGTAGGTGGCCTACAAGTTATATCTCATGGTTAATTTGAGGATTTTTTTCATGTGTGGTTTTGTTCTTGGGTGACTCTTATTATGTTTTGATTACCCATGGAATGTTTTTTAAAATGGTTATCAAAAAGGTAAAAGGGAACCCTCATGATCCCCATGGGATGTATTGAGGGTGATGAGACTAAACCAAGGCCACCCATGGGGCATGCTGACTTTCAGGGACCTAGGGATTTGTGAAGAACAAGTGAGATTATTGAGTATATATGTAGATAAAATGATAAACATGTTTGTGTGATTGCATGTGTGGGGTTAGAAGATAGGTGGTGCACCTAGTGTTGATAATAACCTAAGGGATATTGGGTTAAGATATGGAAATGAATAAATACCATAATGGAATGGGTCACGAGCATGGGAATGAATCCTAGTGAGTTAGGCCTAATGAATAAAGCATAGTGAGATAGGCACAAAGAATGAATGTTTATTGAGATAAGAAAAATGAAATGGAATCAGAAAAAATGGCTAAATGATTTGAAGTATGGTAAATGTGTTAATGGGTTAAGGCTTGATGTTAACCCTCATGTCACTGTTATGGTTTATGTTTACCTTGGGAAATGGTTGTGATGTTGTGTAAATGGTTAATTGTTAAATAAAATTATATCATGTGAATATATCTTGGTAGTGTGCAGTATTGACTGAGGTTCTCCGCCAATGGGTTGAGCTAGACTGAGGCTCTAAACTCCATCCCTAATGCTTGCGGTAAGGATAAGAATGATGCTCTGTTACCCTATCGGTTTCATCCACATAGACTGATTCTTCGAGGTGAGGATATGATTGACATCCACCCTAACTGATTCTTCGAGGATAGGATATGGTTGGCATGGGGAAGTTATTCCTAGTGGGATAAGATGACTAGTTGTTTTCCTCATGCATGTGATTGTGTACTTTAAGCTGTGTAAATTGTTGTGTTTAACAAACCCATAATGTATGTGTTGAAATGGTAAGATATGGAAATGATAATAAATGATTGTAATGGGCCTAAACTGGCTAAGGGAACTTAATCTTTTCCAAGTCATTTATTATTCATTTCCCTTTGGCATTCATAATTGTTTATACTAGATATTTTGTAGACACTTTTGGTGGTGGCCTACTAAGTTTTACTCACACCCTGCTCGGGCCGCCGTTGGATACCCGAGTAGACATCATGGTTGCATGTCATAAGAAAGGAAAAGGCCCATGTTAGGTAGTTTGGTTGGCTTGGTTGTACATAGAGGAGGACCCAGACATGGTGTCAATATCATTTTAGATATTTTGCAGTTTTTCTTCATTTTTTTTGTTCACTTGTGCACTTGTAGCATGGAATAACATATTTACTATTGGGCATGGTTATACCCCATTTGGGGGAATGGTTGTTTATGCATTCTCTTGTATTATTGATTATAATTCTGTTTTTTGTTTATCTTATATTGTGGATTACTATGATAAATGGGGGTATAGTCTCCCCAATTGACTATTCAGACTCCCGCTGCTAGTTGGAAACCTTTGGCATATGGGGAGGCGCACTTAATGTCATGTAACCACTAGGCTTGGAGCACCGATTTAGTGGCCTCTGGGTTGGGGACATTAAAATGTTGTATCAGAGGAGGTCTTTATTTTCCTTCTATGATATCATTTTATTTGGGATGGTAGATGGGAGTTAGGATGTTTCGGGCCTTGGTAATGAGCTAGTGCTTGGGAGTAGCTAACCCATGTATGAGGGAAAACCCAAGTCACCCATTGTGGTAATTGTTGCTCCTTATTGTTCTATGTTATAGTTGATGATATTTAACTATTGGGTGACGCACATGTTTGGTGATGTGATTTTTTATGATATTTGGCTCATGGACTCAATGGCACGAGTTTGTGCATTCATGCATCATTATAGGCGGGTAGAGAGGTAGGTGATATGAATATTGGTAGGCACACATCGGTTGCATGTGTGAAACATTAAAGGTAGAATGGACCTTGCATTTTTTTAATTGAAAAAGGAAAATTTGGTAAAAAAAACAATGCCAGTGGGTGAAGATAAACGAATGAATAAAGAATGATAAGTGATGACAAATGAAATATGTGTATTTAAGGGTCGTAATTATTTGAAAATGTTGTTGTAACATGTTGTGTGAGAATTGTGGTGGTGTATGGTTTTTTACCCCTTGTTGACCATGATGTGTAGTAGGGATTGTCGAAGTGATGTTTTTAGATTACTAAGGTTTATTGGGATGTTGCATGTATGGTTTTTTGTTGTGGCTAGTGAAGAGCTTTCTTGTTATTAAGTTGTGAAAGTTTTATGGTATGTGTTCTAATATGTTTTTTTGGAAATTCAAAGAAATTCCACCACGTCGTCGAGTTCCAGTTGGGAAATAAGAGGATGTTGCTGAAAACACTCTTCTAGTAGAGGGCCAAGAGAATGTGGTGATCCAAGAAGGTAGGGAAGAGAAGCTCTGAGATAACATGGCCAATTTTATGCAGATGATGGATTAAGAACTAGGGAGAGTTTCACTGAGTTTGTTTGAGCTAACCAGAGAGATTCATCTACAGCACCGTCTGACATTTACTAGAGAGGGTGGGCCAGAGGTAGCGGAGTTCTGGATAGAGTCTATCCAGACAATACATGATCATCTAGAACTAATAATGTGTATTGGGTTAAGTTGGTAGCCTATATATTATGGGGCCAGGAAAATCATTGGTGGGACATCATTGCTCAGACTGAGAAGGATGAGGGAATGTTGTGGAAAGATTTCCATGAAAAGTTTTTGGAGCATTTTTACCCAGAGATATTGAGGAAAGAGCAGGCTGTAGAGTTCATTAGCATGACATAGGGATCGATATTGGTGATGGAGTATGATGGCCAGTTCACTGGCCTGTGATTTTTTGTTTCATCATTGGTGGGGGATGAAGAAGCAGTTACGAGGCATTTCCAGTATGGAATGAGGCATGATATCAAGTCTTAGGTGAATATATTTCACTTTGTGGATCACGCTTTTATCTCATAAGGGTACCTGCAAATAGTTCCAGGTAGCGGTCTTTTTGTTCTAGAATGGAAAACATGTGGTGCAGCTTCTGAGGGTCAGAAGCATCATTTGGGATGTTTTCAGTAGGGATTAATTGTGCAAGGGGGTCAGAAGAGAGGGTTCGCCTTTCAGGGTGGTGACCGGGTGTTCTGCTACCAGTGTGGTAGGTCAGGGCACATGTGTGGCCAATGTACTCGACCTCTAGTTGAGTGTCGATCGTGTAACAGATTGGGACATGTGAAGAGGTTCTGTAGGAACCCTCAGTAGGTGAGTATGAATGTTGGTGATAGGCAGATGCCCAGCGGAGGCAAGAGATCAATTGCTCGATATCTGGCCGACAGTTGGAGATCCACAGATCGTACAGGTAGGGGTAGTGGACGTGGGACTATGGGGTAGGATCACCCACGTTATCAGGGTAGTGCAGTGTAGGGAATGCAGGTTAGAGCCTAGTGTATAGGGGTTGGTCAGTTTCATGCAGTTCAGTCTGCACCAAGTGATGGTGAGGTTTGGTCATCGATTGTTTCAAGATACGATCCTTGCATCTTCTACGATTTCTACTGCGGTGTTTGACATTAGTGCCACACACAATTTTATTCATACTCAACTTGTGGTAGTGTTGGGTTTTCTTGTGGAGCATGTGAGTGGGATTATGCCAATTGACACTCCATTGGGGCTGCGGAATGGGAAATTAGGCTATTCAAGGGATTTTCTCTGGAAGTCGGTGGGTATCATTTCATGTGGGAATTTTTTGTTCTCGAGATGTTGGGGTTTTAATTGATCTTTAGTATGGATAGGTTAGTGTTATATCAGGTTGACATAGATTGTTACTATCTCACGGTATCGTTCATGTCACTTGAGGGTGACGCTTATGTCCATCATAGAGATTGGGATGTTTGAGCAGGTCGTGCCAGACCAGTCCATCGACAATTAGATAGTCTCACAGCTCATGTATCATTTTATCATGCTTGATGATGAAATAGGTGAATATTGTTTCTTCCCTCCATCTGTGGATTAGTTTTAGGATGTGGTTCTTGATCATTTCTCAGGGTTTCCACCCAGGAGGGATGTTGAGTTCAAGATCGAGTTTCTTCTAGGAGTGAAGCCAGTTTCTATTTCTCCATACCGGATTGCAATGGAAAAACTCCATGAGTTAATGGTTAAGCATGAGGAGTTGGAATTCAAGGGGTTCATACATCATAGTACATCTCCTTGGGGATCTCAAGTGCTTTTTGAAAATAAGGCTGATGGGTCATTAAGGCAGTGTGTTGATTATCGAAAGATAAATCATATGATGGTGAAAAATCACTACACTCTTCCAAGAATTGATGAAATGATTGACCAGTTTAGGGGTTCATCGATATTTTCTAATATAGATCTGAGATCTGGTTATCACCAGTTGAGGGTGAGTCCTTCTGACATACCATTGATAGATTTCAGGAGTTGTTAGGGGTTGTTTGAGTTTGTGGTGATGCCTTTAAAATTGACGAATGCACTGGCAGTGTTCATGGATTTGATAAACCATGTATTTCATACTTATCAAGATCAGTTGGTGGTTTTATTTGTTGAAAACATCGTGGTTTACTCAAAAACTCATGAAAATCATTCACAACATCTTGACATCATCTGTACTTCACTAAGAAAGAATCAGCTTTATTCTATGCTTTAAAAGTGTCAGTTATGGATTGGAGAAGTACATTTTCTAGGTCACATCATCTCTAATGTAAGTGTGTTGGTGGACACCGATAAATTTCAGGTTTTTGTGTCTTGGGATCAACCCAATAGTGATTTAGACGTTCAATATTTTCTAGGTTTGGTTGGATATTACCAGAGGTTCATTCAGGATTTCTCTCATTTGGTTGAACCACAATCGAGCTTGACTAAGAAGGGAATCATGTTTGAGTGGTCGGAGGCTTGTGGGAGTTCCTTTCAAGAGATGAAAAAGTGATTGAAGACCGCACCGATCATGATCTTACCTGATCCAGGTAGGAAGTATATCCTGTTTTGTGATGCATCCGAAATAATTCATTGTGCTGTGTTGATGCAAGATGAGCAGATTGTGGCTTATGGGTCAAAGAAATTGAGACCCCATGAGTAGAATTATCACACTCTTGATCTTGAGTTAGTTGCATTAGTGTATGCCTTAATGTGCTTGAGGTAATATTTGTTGGGGAAATAGTTCACAGCGTATACCGACCATAAGAGTTTAAAGTATATCTTTTTGCAGAGGGATTTGAATCTTCGGTAGCGAAGATATGTCGATTATCTACAGTCATTCATCTTTAAGTTGATATATACACCAGGGAAAGGGAACAGTTTTGCTGATGCTTTGAGCAGGAAGGTTCAGAACCAGGTCGTTCATGAATCTAGCACCGAGATGAGGGTGATGGCCTTGTTCGCAGAGATACTCCTGGAGGTGATGGAGGATAATGGTCTGATGACTCTTTATTCCATGGTTGTTGAATCGTTGATTTTTAGCCGTGTTAAGGGAATTCATCTTGATGATCCTTATTATATGGCCTTGAAGGAATCATGTAATTGTGGGGAGCCATCTTAGGTTGGGTCATCGGTGTGGATGGGGTTTTTTTGTTCATAATCGTGTGGTTGAGTCTTTGTGCATGCGGGAAGAGTTTATGGGTGAGTTCCATGCATCAAAATGGCCAGTGCATCCTAGTTTGACCAGGATGTATCATGATCTCTATAGGCAGTTTTGGTGGATAGGAATGAAAAAGGAAGTTGTGGGATTTGTGGCCCAATGCATTACATGTTAGCAGGTGAAGGCCAAGAATCAATGCCCAGGTGATCTGTTACATCCATTACCCATCCCATAATGGAAGTGGGATGATGTGACGATGGATTTTGGGGTGGGTCTTTTGAGGATGCCTTAGAAGAATGATGCAATCTGGGTGGTTGTGGACCAGGTAACGAAAGTGGATCATTTTATACCGATTGAGGAAACTTACATTGTTGACCAGTTGAGTGAGTTGTATGTTTGGAAAATAGTACAGTTTCATGTTTTACCACAGTCTACAGTTTCAGATTGGGATCCTAATTTTACATCATGTTTCTAGAAGGGGTGGAAGATGGCACAGGGTACTCAGGTAATTTTGAGTATATGTTTCCACCAATAGATGTATGGGTTGTTGGAGCATACAATCTATGTGTTAGAAGACATGTTTAGGGCTTGTGTCTTGGATTTCGGTGGTTCTTAGGTGAAGCACCTATCACTTGTTGAATTTTCCTACAACAACAATTATCTGGAAATGGTTTAGATGGAACCGGTTGATGCTCTCTAGAGGAGTCTGTGTATATCTCTACTATGTTGGTTGAAGGCTGTTGAAACCAGGCTATTGGGACCAATTCTCATGTAGCAGACATCAGAGAAGGTTGAGTTGATTCAGAAAAAGATGGAAACATCTTAGAGTAGGCAGAAGTATTATACGGGTCAGAGTTGTAGACCTCTTGAGTTTGAGGTGGGTGATAGTCTGTTCCTTCAATTGTCACCAATGTTGGGTCACTGATGGATTCATAAGTAGGGAAAGTTAGTGCCCAAGTACATGGGGACGTTTGAGAAAGAGGAGAGGATCGGGTCAGAGTCATACCAATTTTCTCTTCCACAGTGGTAAAACGGGATACATGATGTATTTCATTTGTCGCAGATTCAACAGTATTAACCTGACCCAACTCCCATGGTGGATGTTGAGGAGGTTGTGCTTGAGGCTGATGAATACTTTAAAGAGCTTCTGGTGTGTGTCATGGAATGTTGTGAGGTTGTTTTACAGGGCAAGCTTGTGCCATGTGTGTGAGTACTATGGAAGCCTGGAAATGTTCATAAAGAAACTTAGGAGTGAGAATCAGATATGCGGACTCAGTGGCCCAATATCGTTTCCTTCGAAGTGAAATGAAGCATGGTAGCTCGGCTCAAGGACGATCCATTATACGATGGGGAGGTTGTAATATCCTAGATCTTGGAAAGGTATGTTCTCATTTATGTTTTGATGTGAATCCCTAATTTTTGTTAATTATGTTCTTACCCAAGACCTAGAGGATGCTTGGGGTTGTTCTGAGGGTTCGGGACATAAAAAGTGGAGAAAATGGGGTTTTTAGGGTAGGTTACACAGTCTGAACATGGTGAGTTACAACCATGTGGACAAACCACGTAAATCATGCAAGAATAATTTTTTCAGAAAGTAGCATTCGAACAATTTTCACATGGTTTGGCAAACCGTGCGGCTAAATCGTGTAAGGGGGATCCTTTGGGAAGAAGCATCTGCACAGCTTGTGCACGGCTTGGCAAGCCGTGCAGGTAAATTGTGTGAGGGGGCATTTTGGGATAGAAACATCTGCACGGTTTGTACACTATTTGGAAAACCGTGCAGGAAAACTGTACAGCCCAAAAGCTTCTAAAAATTTTCAATTTTACCACATTGGTATTTTTAACCCCAACTCGGGAATTCTTCCAGTTTCTCCTCTCATCACCCTAGGGACAAACCAAATCTCTCAATATGTACAAGATATCAATCTCCCTCATTTCTAAGGACTTTTTGGTTCTGTTGGTTGTGGATCGAAGCTCTAGGTAAGGATAATCTCATCCTTGCTTCTCTTATGATTTTAGGGTTTGTATCGTCTTCTCCTATCCTTATGAAGCTCTAAACCAATACTCTTTGGGTTATATTTAGGTTAAAGATTCAAATTTTGGATGAACTGGAATATAAGGGCTTGATTAAGAGTGTGTTCAACCATGGAATTAAGGTAGGTGGCCTACAAGTTATACCCCATGGTTTATATGATGATTTGGGAATGTGTGGTTTTGTTATTGGGTGTCTCTTTGTATGTTTTGATTACCAAGGGCAGGTTTTGGTAAAATGGTTATTGAAAAGTTAAAGGGGAACCCTCACAAACCCCATGGAATGCATTGAGGGTGATGAGACTAAACCAGGTCCACCCACGGGGCCAGCTGACATTACCCGAACTAGGGTTTGTGAAGAATAAGTGAGATTGTTTAGTATTTATGTGGATCCCTTGATAAAACTGTTTGTGTGATTTCATGTGTTGGGGTAAAATATAAGAGATGCACCTAAGCTTGATAATAAACTAATGGATATTGGGATAAGATGTGGAAATGAATAAAGACTATAATGTAATGGGTCATGAACATGGTAATGAAGCCTAATGAGTTAGGCATAATTAAAAATCCTAGTGAGATAGGTACAACGAATGAATGCATTGTGAGATAACTATAATGAAATGCAATTGGGTTAAATGGATAATTGATGTGATTTTTGGTAAATGTGTCATTGTTATGGTTTATGTTTTCCTTGGAAAATGGTTTTGATGTAGTGTAAATGGTTAATGGTCACATATATGTATAGCATGTGCA
Source organism: Viscum album (assembly GCA_963277665.1). NCBI lineage: Eukaryota > Viridiplantae > Streptophyta > Magnoliopsida > Santalales > Viscaceae > Viscum > Viscum album. The sequence goes on from OY728153.1 coordinate 1,923,444,222, forward strand.
CATATCTCGGTAGTGTGGGTTATTAACAGAGGTTATAAGCCCATGGTTGAGTTGGAATGAGGCTGTAAACTCCACAACTAATACACGGGGTATGGATAGGACTGATGCTCTATTAACCTATCAGTTTCATCCAACCAAAATGATGCTTCAAGGTGATGATATGGTTTACATCCACCCGAAGTTTTTATTTAATGTGAGGATATGGTTGGAAAGGGAAGTTGGTTCTTGTGAGATAGGAAGAATGTGTGTTTTCCTCATGTATGTGATTTTGTACATTAAGCTGTGTAACATGTTGTGTTTAATAAACCCTGCTAAATGTGTAGATAAGTTAAGATATGGATATGGTAATAAATGTTGGTAATGGAACTAAACTAGCTAAGGGAACATAATATTTTCCTTGTCATTTATTATTCATTTCCCTTTTCAGGGACAATTGTTTATACTGAATATTTTTTAGCCACTGTTGGTGGTGTCCTACTAATTTTTACTCACACCCTGCTTAGGCCGTCGTTGGGTACCCTAGCAGACTTCATGTATGTAGGTCAAGAGAAGGGAAAAGTCCCTTGTTAGTAAGTTGGGTTGGCAAGGGTATACATGGAGGAGGGCCGAGACGTTGTTTCAAGACCATTTTGGGGATTTTGCAATTTGTATTCATTTTAGGTTTTGTTCACTTTTTCACTTGTAGCATGGAGTTACATATTTACTTTTGGACATGGATGTACCCCGTTTGGGTGAATTTTTGTTTATGCATGTTCTTGTATTATGGATTGTTATTCTACTATTTTGATTATCTTCTGTTGTGGCTTACTTTAATAAAAGAGGGTATAGTCTCCCCAATTGACTATTCAGACCCCCACTGCTAGTTGGAAACCTTTGGCATATGGGGAGGTGCTCTTATGGTCATGTAACCACCCGGATCAAAGCACCGATTTAGTGCCTTCCGGGTCGGGGACTTACAAATCAGGAGGTCCTAATTGTGTGAATAGTTTTCTTTTATTTTTAGATATTATTAATTATTACTTGAGTAATTATTTTATTTACCATGTTTAAAGGGTATATCTTGTAAATAAGGGTAAAAATAATATTATAATAATATTAAACTACCCTAAACAATGTCTTAATCCTTTTGGATGTGATATGTCTGACCATGGGCATCCCTGGGTCGATTTTGGGACCCCATGGATGTAACACCCCTACCTCTCTAGACCAGAGCAAATGCATTACTTATTACATTAGCATGATTAAAAGGAATAAAATCTCAGAGAAACAATCTATTTTGTAGTATTTAATAAATTAGATACGTATATGTAACTCAAATTACATTAGTAAAGTAACAAAATAAAATACATAACAAAAAAATAAACGACATCCACAAGAACACAATAAATGGTGTCCTCTTCATAACCTGTTGAAGGTAAAAAAATGAATGGGTTGAGTTCAAATTCTCTGTAAGGGATACAAATAGAGGAAAAAAGAATAAATAATAAGTGAATCATAAAAAATTTGACATAATCAAAATGGCATGGGGAATAAATGAAAAACACCGGTAATTAATAAACTAAGAATGAAACTGCATCCATAGATTTTATCATAGTGAAAACCCCAAGGATAGTAATAATTGAAATGAATAAATATAATAATTATTAATTTTAATTCATGTATATGGAACATGATACCACTATACTATTGGAACGATTTAAGTCAGTGGGTAGAAACCTGTCTCATTCTTGGAAACAAACTCAAAAGGTTTCTCGCCAACTAATTTGTCCCATGAGATTTGTCGATTCACTGAGGGGATCTAGAAGGACCCTGTAATAAATAAATGTCCAAATAATTATTTATACTCTAATTTAATACAATAACAATATGCCTTTTCATTATCCATATTGAGTAGAGGATACATATTCATCATCATTTCCCCTATTAAAATTGCATTCAAAATAATCACCGTATGTAAAATGGAATATGATTTAGACCATAGTCATATCCATGAAACAAGAATATAGATATATTATATAATTACTATTTAAAATGAAAAATTATCTCAAATGGTCATTAGATACACCGCATAAGGATGATTGGATAAACAATACCAAGTAAATCTCAATGAAATGGAAATGGGGACAAAGTCCCTTACAAAAATGTAATCAGTCGAATCATATGACCAAAAATTAATAACCATAAAATGAAACATTTAATAAAATTAATATAATTATAATAATGATATTATATCACAAATTTGTTTACACATACACCACATTGAAGAAATAAGTGGTGAACAATGGAAATCTCATGGAAACGAAAGTTAGATGAGAAACCCTTTACAAACATTTCATCATGGTAATGGGTGCTCTTGTGAGAGACAAATGGGAGGTAAAGAGGTATTCCATAATTTATATAGCATAAGGTTAGAATGGGGTAGCATCTAAAACATTCCTCATCATTAGGAATTAAAAATAAAAGGACCCAACATATGGGGAATTCTTGAATAAAAGTGAGAGAGAGGATCCCTTACCTTATGCTCAAAGGTGTTCTCAATTAACATTAATGACTTGAATAATCAAATTTATATTCATTAATTAATACTTATATAACCTCATAAAAATTTAATTGATTTATTATAACATAATTAGTTTCATTCATGCCTTTTTTAATGGGTTTAAGCGGTTCAATTATATTATTTTCGATGTATTTTCTTCCTTGGTTTTCATGATCGGTTACCTCTATTCATGAATGGAAGTTCATTTGAGAAGTGGTTAAACATCCATAATTTTTAATATATTCTATTAGTGAAATTATAGAGTTATAAATTATCTTATAATGATATTGGTTATATACTACAAGGATGAACCGCTTGATAAAAGTTAATGATAAATGCTTGGATTAACTTGGCGGTTTTGTGTACACTGAACTTGTTTTGTATTATTATCTTATATTATGCGTGTGTATGGATTACAGAACATTTCATAAGATAAAATAAAAATATTATGATCTGTTTCAACCATTATAAAGGTTTTATAACCATTCTTTAATATAGTAACAAAAATTGAAAACTCGTGGTCCATGAATGTGATAAATTAACACATCTCGGACAGTATTTTAAACATTAGTGTAAGAGATGGGGGAAAAGAAAGATGACGTTGAATTATTCCATTATCATTATACAATTAAATTCCATGCAAATTTTTTTAATTATCATAGAATTTTGATTTCAAGAGGTGAGGAGAGAAAAAAAAGAATGAAATTTGTAAAATAATTTTAATGAAAATGGAAGAGAGGTTCACCTCTTGAGTAATCCTACTTGATAATCTTCTTAAGGACTTTGTTTAAGTACTTTTGGTTATACCATAAGGTATTGGACGTGGGGGATGATCATTGGGAGATATTTGAGTTGAATTTAGGCATGTCTTGAAACTTGGGTGGTGTGGGAGGAAGAGGGGGTGAGGGGTGGTTTATATAGTGAAGGGGAAGAGGGTATTCTTAATATTATAATCATTAATTTATTATTTCTTCACAAGACTAGAAACAGTGAGTATTCCATGACATATAATAGTAATAAGAGCATGTTAATTCTATATTTGAGTGCTTAAATCACTTTTGATTCTAGTAATAGTTAATTTATATTATAATGTATTTATACGGTAAAATAATGTATTTTACTATTCACCAAATATTAAAGTATTTCCAAAAAATATTGAAAATTAACTATAAATACTTTTCAATATGTAGATTAAAAAAATGTACTCCATTTTTAAAAATTAATTTTCTAAATATGTTAAATTTAATTTTTATTTAAAATCATTATTCAATCGAAAAATACAAACACATAAATTATTCATCTTCATATTAAAGGTGCCAAAATTTTATTCACACATTCATAGGTATGGTTACAATTAATAAGAGTTATATTACTATGCAAAAGATTATTTTACTCTGAATAAGGGAAAGTTACAATTCATAAAGGTATGTAACTATTCACCAAAAAATATGTTGAGTTTATCAGACTCCAAATATCAACCTGATCGCAAACATGTATGTCCATTTTTCTAAATTCAAAACACATAAGTGCAAAAATTAATTTTAATGGCTAGATTATAACTATATCCTAAATAACCATGTTTTTTTCAAACAAAATCAGTTCTTTATGAAATTTTGGATATCCTATTAATATAATGTGTTTAGGATAAACATTCCATAAAACGTTTGGGGTGTTATATTATTCCCACCTTTAGAAATTTTTTCATCAAATATTTTCATGTAAAAAGCCCTCTAAAAAGATGTGGGAGGTTCTTATTTATAAAATCCTTAGGTTCCCATGTTTCTTCCTCCATTTTATTGTTTCTATAAATAACCTTTACTATTTTAGTTGTCTGATTTCTCAATACCTTCTCCCTTGTGTCAAGAATCTCGATAGGCTATTCACAGTATGGAAAATCAGGTTCTATTTCTATTTCTTCATAGGTGAGTACATGCATTGGGTATGGCATGTATTTCTTCAACAGTGACACATGGAACACGTTATTTACTTTGGAGATACATGGTGGAATTGTTAAATGGTAATCTATATCTCTGATCCTTTCCATAATTTCAAATGGTCCGATTTACCTGGGGCTCAGTTTGAATTTCTTAACAAACCTTAATACACCCTTCCATGGAGATACTTTACTAAATCTATGATATCCTACTTGAAATTACAAATTCTTTCTCCAGTTGTTAGAATAACTATATTACCTACATTGGGATACTTTAATGTGATATTAATTTTTCCATACCTTTATAGTTGTCTCTTCAATAAGTTCTAGGCCTAAATGTTTCCTCTCACTGACTTCATCCCAACAAGATGGAGTTTGACACCTCTTACCATATAATTCTTCATATAGATCCATTTTAATTATATAATGGAAACTATTATTGTAGGAAAATTTAACCAAAGGTTATTATTGATCCCACATTCCATGAAGGTCATGAGAGTTTGATCTCAACATGCCTTCCATTGTTTGAATTGTCCATTCAGAATATTTGTTGGTTTGGGGGTGATAAGTTGTACTCAAATGATGCTCCATATTCAAAGCCTTCTAGAGACTTCTCTAAAATATTGATGTAAACCAGGGATCTCAATCTATTAATATTGATAAAGTTGCACCATGAAGTCTTACAACATCATTAATATAGTGTCTTTTCAAGCTCTCAAGTTGTAAATCCCCTATTATAGTAAGCAAATGTGATGATTTTTTGAGACGATCAACAATTAACCATACTGGAAAATTCCTTCTAGATGTCCTCGGTATTCCAGTGACAAAATACATCATAATGTCATCACACAAACAAATAGTAATAGGTATAGGTTTCATCACCCTCTAAGATTTTGTCTCTATGCCATCACTTGTTGAGAAACAAGACACCTTAATACGTAGTCAGCAATTTCTCGCTTCATATTATCCCACAATGTTTTTTTCAAATCTCTATACAACTTTGTGCTACCAGGGTGTATAGATAAATTTGAGATATGAGCCTCATCTAATAGTTCCGTTTTTATCTCAGGTTATAATGTAACACATTACCTCTTCCCAAATTTCATAACTCCTTCCACATACAAGAATTCTTCCAATCTCCCATCCTAAAAAACATTAATTTTCCTACGTAGATTCTCATCATCAAATTGATATATTTTTATCTTCTCTAGTAAAAGATGGGTTAGCAATCATTTGAAAGAGAAAATTTGTTTCCCCTTCCTTAACAATTACCACATCTATCTTTATTAGATCAATGAATATAGGATCTCTCTTAATCCTCATTTGGGATAGAATTCCATGCTCTTTCCTACTTAATGCATCTTACACATTATTTTCCATTCATAGGTTGTAGTGTATTGCACAATAATAATATTTTTGTACCTAGATTCATCTCCTTTTCCTCATGTTAATTTATTTCTATGTGAAAATGTATTTCAAAATCTTGTGGTCTATATATATCTCACATATTTCACTTTTCAAAAAATGTCACCATATTTTCAGAGAAAAAATTATGTTTTCTCACTCAAGATCATGAGTTGGGAAATTTTTATCATGATTATTTAACTATATTTATACATAGGAAATAACTTTATCATTTTTCATAAGGACTCAACCCATTCCATTCTTTAATGCACCACTGTATATCAAAAAAACATCATTTCTAGAGGGAAGAGTCAACATTGTAGTATTGACCAATATATTTTTCAATTATTCAAATCGTTTTGTACATTTGTTCTTCCATACCAACATAACCCCTTTATGCATGAGATTGGTTAGTGGGTTATCCAATCAAGAGAAATTATAAACAAAACACTGATAGTAACCCGCTAAGCCAATAAAACTATGTACCTCAATTATGATTGTTAGTGGGGACCATTCTTGTATTTCCTTGTCTTCGCGGGATCAACTATGATTTCATCCTTATAGTAAACATGGACTAGAAAAAAATGATTGAACCCAAAATTCACACTTTCTAAAATTCCCATATAATTCATTTCTTCTAAGAGTTCTCAGAATAACCAGAATGTGAGTCTCATGGTCTTCTTAGCTTTTGGAGTATACCAGGATATCATCTATAAATACCACAACAAAGTTATCATGATATTATGTGAAAACTCTATTCATTAAATCCAAGAAAATGGAGGTTCCATTAGTCAGTCGAAAAGGCATCACTATAAACTCTTAATGCCCATACCTGGTTCGAAATTTTGTCTTTAGAATATCATCATTCCTCACACAGATCTGATGACATCTAGATTGACGGTCAATATATGTAAAGTATTTTGATCCATGATGTTGATCAAATAAATAATAAATTCATGGAAGAGGAAAAATATTCTTTATAGTAATAGAATTTATTTCCTTATAATCAATTCATAGCCTCATGGATCCATCTTTCTTCTTGAAAAATATGACAAGGGCTCCCTATAGAGAAACACTAGGTTGAATAAATCCTTTATCACTCAATTCCTCTAGTTGTTTATTTAGATCCACTATTTCTATAGTTTCCATTCTATAGGGAGTCTTTGATATATGTATTTCTCTAGAAATTAAATCAATGGAGAACTCAACTTCCCGTTCTAGAAGATATCGAGGTAAATCCTTTGGAAATACATCAATTTATTCTTGCACTATATGTACACCTTAAATTTGATGATTTTTTTCCTCACCCATAGATATTGGGTATTATTACTCACCAAGAATTGCATTAAGTAGAGCTACTAGGAGTGGATCTAGATATGAATCTGATGGTGAGGTTTTTACTCTAAAGATAAGGGATTATACACCATTTTCAAATATTATAACTTCCTTCTACTAGCAATAGAGCTTCACATAATAATTTTATATCCAATTCATATTGAGAATTATATCAAAGATAATCATTGGTGTGATGATAAGGTTATCAACTAAAGAACATTTATGTGTCATGAGGGGGACTCATTAGCACGCCTTTGTTGAAATAATACATTCCCTATGAGTTTTCACTCACAATTACTTTGTTAAATAAAATTGGAAATGTCTAATTTTCATGGAAAACTGGGAATATATAAATGAATTTGATGATCTAGAATCTAATAATGCATTGGATAAGTTTGAGGAATCAATTAATGTACCTTACACCACATCATTAGAAACATCAACCTCTGCGTTTTTAATAACATATGATTTCCTATTCTCTCGTGTCCTTTTTTGAGGTAGGTTACCTTGGCAATTAGGATACTCATTTTCATAGTGTCCCATATCTCTACAATTATAGCATTGAACATCATTGACTTGTTTCTTCCAATTGTATTCATTAGATCTATGACCCCTTTTCCACCCTTATAGTAGGCTCCCCATCCTTTCATGAATTTCTCAAGATGATTCATTCCACAGTTCTCACATAATGGGTATTTCTTCTTTCCCTTGTTCTTCATTGGAGCTTCACCTTTTCCATGTTTATCATAGTACAACTTCTTATCTTGGTTTACCTTGAACAAATTCAATCTTGACAATTCCTTCTCTATTTTGATGGAAAATAATACAATTTCATCATATGATGAAAATGTTTTAGAATCCAGTGCCCTTCGAATAGTTGTCTTAATACGTTAAAAGAAATGATCAGTCCTGTCTTCCAAGACACATACCTATTCTATGGGATACCTGGTTAGTCATGTGAAGGTACCCTCATACTCAACGACACTGTATTATTCCCTTTTATTTAATCCATATAATTTCATCATCACTTGGTTTTCTTGCTCATGAGGGAATTATTTTTGGAAGAATATTTCCTTAAAAGTCCTACATTCCATATCTTCTATTTCTTCTTCCTTGGTGGTATTTTGGCTCAAGGACTACCATTGTTCAACATCACCCTTGAAGAAATATACATCCAGTACTCCTTTTTATTTTCATTATATCTTAATTCCTTTTATATATTTTCAAGGGTCTTGATCCAATGCCCAGCTGCAACTGGATTAATAGTGCCACGAAAAGATGGTGGATTCTTCCACATGAAATTATCCAACACAGATATATAATATTTATTCATCACAACCTAATTATGTTTTTCCAATATGTTCATGATCTGATTTTCTCATCCATTGATGGTGTTGACTTGCTCAGTGGAGAAATTTCCTAAATTTACCAAAATTATTTATTCCCCTTCTTCCATTAGGCCTTATTTATAAATAATATAATAGACTAGATGAGGTTATGAATATTAATTTATAATCATAGCTAGAAACATACATTGCATAAATTAAAATTATATGCATAACTAATCTCATATACATGGTTTCTCTGAGGAAAAATTTACATTAAAATCTTTCATAATGGATTGTAAATAAAATATGAATTATCCTAAGCATATCCCCTAGAAATTTCAAAACAAGAGTGAATCAAGGCCTATTTTTGTATTCCAGGAAACCCTAGGTTAGGCCCAAAACTCATTGTCGGAGTTTTCACTCCTAGGTACATCTATTCCTGAGCCACCTCTAACTATTTGTATATAGACAAGGATGAATTTTCTAGAAATATAAACATAATCTATTCCTTAAAAAAAATTATAGCACATTATTGAATGTTTGTCTTCAAATACTAACTTAGGGATCAGTTCCCTAATCTTAATTTTCAAATCTTGTTTCCAACTTTTCTACTAATCTTCCTCTGATACAAACTGCATAACCCCAACCTCTCTAAACTAGAGCCGGTGCATTACATATTACATTGGAATTATTAAAAGTAATGAAATCCCAAAGGAAAAATCATTTTAGTAGTCTTGAAGAAACTTGATATATAGATGTAACTGAAATTACATTGGTAAAGTGACAAAATACAATACATTCCAAAAAATAATAAGCAACATCGACAAGAACTCAATAAAAGATCTCTTATTCATAACCTACTGAAGGTAAACAAAATAAAAGGGGTGATATCAAATTCTTAGTAAGGGTTACAAATAGAAGAATCATGAATCAATAATAAGGGAATCATAAAAAATTTGACATAATCAAAATGGAATGTTGAATAAATAAAAAACACACTCCATTAATAAACTGAGAATGAAACTGCATCCAAATATTTTGTCATAGTGGAAACCTCATGGATAGTAAGAATAGAAAATGAATAAAGAGACTACATATTAATTTGATATCATGTATCTGGCACATGCAACTACTATACCTTCAAAATAATTTATGTTTTTGGGTAGAAACTTACCTGATTTTTTGAAACAAACTCAATGGGTTTGTCTCTAACTTATTTGTCTCAATAGACATGTCGATGCATCGAGGGGAAATATCTGTCCATGTATGTCACTTTAATTCCAAATAATTATTCATAAATTTATTTAATACAATAACAATAATCCTTTTAAATATCCATTGTGTAGAGGATACAGATTCATCAATATTTCCCCTGTTAAAATTGAAATCAAAATAATCACTATATATAAAATAGAATATAGTTTAGAACATATCTATATAAATGAAAAAAGAATATGGATATATAATATAATTACAATTTAAAATGAAAAATGATCTCAAATGGTCATTAGATACACCTCATAAGGATGATTAGTTGTACAATACCAAGTAAATCTCAATGAAGTGGAATTGAGAAAAAGTTCTTTACCACAATTTAATCAGTCGAATCATATGACCAAAACATAATAACAATAAAATTAATTATTTAATGCCATGAATATAAATAGAATAATGATATTATATCATAAATAGTAGTACACCTACACCAAATACAATAAATAAGCGACAAACAATGGAAATCTCATGGAAATGAAAGTTAGATGAGAAACCCCTTACAAACATTTCAGCACGGGAATCAGTGTTCTTGTGAGGGCTTAATGAGAGGTTATGGGGTATACCATCATTTATAAAATTTAATGGAAGTATGGTTGAGGTTCAAAAACATGCCCCATAATTAGGAATTAAAAATAAAAGGACACAACATTGGGGGGATTCTTGAATAAAAGTGAGAGAGAGGATCCCTTACCTTATGATCGAAGGTGTTCTCAATTGATTTTATTGCCCCAAATAATCAAATTTAGATTTATTAATTATTAATTAAATAACATAATAAACAATTTATTTATTTATTATAACCTTATTAGGTTCATTCATGCACTTTTTTATGGGTTCAAGAGGTTCAATTTTATGGTTTGGGAATCATTTTCTCCTTGGTTTTCATGATCGGTTACTTGTATTGATGAATGGAAGTTCATTTCAAATGTGGTTAAACATACAGAATTGTTAATATATATTATTAGTTAAATTAAGGAAATATAAATTATCTTATAATGATCTTGGTTATATACCATGAGGATGACCTACTGGATAAAAGTTAATGATAAATGCTTGGATTAACTTGGCAGTTTTTGCACAATGAATATGTTTTGTATTGTTATTATTTTATTATGAGTGTGTAAGGATTAAAGAACATTTAATAGGATAAAATACATATTTTATGATCTGGTTCAACCATTAAAAAGGTTTCATGACCAGTCATAATGATAATACAAGAAATTGAAAACATGTCGTCAATGAATGTGATAAATTAACACATCTCGGAAAATATTTTCATCTTTAGTGTAATAGGTGGAAAAAAGAGGGATAATGATGAAATAATATATTTTAATAATAAAATTAAAGTACATATATGTTACTATAATTATCATAGAATTTTTATTTGGGGAGGTGAGTAGATATAAACAAAATACTGGAACTTGTAAAAGAATTTGAATGAAAAGGGGCGAGAGGTTCACCTCTTGAGTACTCCTCATTGATTAATCTCCTTAAGGCCTCTGTTTTTTACCTTTTTGTGAGTCCATAAGGTCTTGAACGTGGGATGGGATATTATGGAGATATTTTATCAAAATTTACATGAGTAATGAAGCTTGAGTGGTATGGGAGGAAGAGGGTGTCATGGGTGGTTTATATAGTGAAGGGGCGGAGGGTATTCTTAATATTATAATCATTAATTTATTATTTCTTAACAAGATAAGAAATAGTGAGTATTCCATGACTTAGAATAGTAATAATATCACATGAGTTCTAGATTTGGGTTCTTACATCACTCACGATGCTAGGAATAGTAAATTTAATTTATAATGTATTTATATTGTAAATTAATGTATTTTACTATTCAACAAAATTTATGTAATCCATAAAAATCCAAAAAATTCACCATAACCATTTTCTGACATGTAGGATACAAAAATGAAATCCATTTTTCAAAAAATTTCCATATATGATAAATTTAATTTTTCATTAAAATCATTATTTAATCGAAAAATACAAAAACATAAAGTATTCATCTTCATTTTTAAGGTGCCCAAATATTATTTACTCTTTCATTTTTATGGTTATAATTCATAAGATTCATATTACTATTCAAACGGATATGTTACTATTCATAAGGGTATGTTATTATTCATAAAAAATTAAGTTGATTCTATCAGTCTCCAAATATCACCGTGATTGCAATTGTTTACGTCCATTTTTTTGAAATTCAAGACCCAAAAGTGGAAAATTTATGTTTAGTTGATAGATTATGACTATTTCCTCAAAAACCAAGTGTTGTTTCAAATAAACTCGGTGGTTTATGAAATATAGGATATCCTATGAATACAATGAATTTAAGAGAAACATACCATAAAATGTTCGGTGTATTATATTATTTTCTCCTTTATAAATTTCATCCACAAAATATTTTATATATAAAGACCTCTAAAATTATGTTGGTGGTTCTTCTTCATAACATCCTCAGGTTCCCATGTTGATTCCTACATGTTATGGTTTCTCCAATGATCCTTTACTAGACAATTTGTTCGATTTCAAAATACCTACTCCCTTGGGTCAAGAATCTCAATAGGCTCTTCATAGTATGAAAAATCAGGTTCCACTTCTATTTCTTCGTAAGGGAGAACAAGCATTCGGTCTAGCTTGTATTTATTCAACAATGACACATGGAACACGTTATGAACATTAGATAGATGATGGAATTGATAAATAGTAAGCTACAACTCAGATCCTTTCCATGATTTCAAACAGTCTGATATACCTGGGGCTTAGTTTCCCTTTCTTACCGAACCATAAGACACCATTCCATAAAGATACTTTTAGAAAGACATGATCTCTTACATGAAATTATAAATCCTTTATCTAGTTATTAGCATAAATTTTTTTCCTAATTTGGGATTCTTTAATGTGGTTCTGAATTTTCATTACATTTGCAGTTGCCTCTTCGATATGTTCTAGTCTGAAAAGTTTCCTCTTGTCGGCTTCATCCCAACAAGATAGAGTTCGACACCTCTCACCATATAATTCGTTATATGGAACCATTTGAATTCTATAATGAAAACTATTATTTTAGGAAAATTACACCAAAGGTAAGTGTTGATCCCACATACCTTGAAAGTCAAAAGATCCTGATCTCAACATGTCTTCCAGTGTCTGAATAGTCCTTTCAAACTATCTGTCAGTTTGGGGGTGATTAGGATTACTCATATGAAGCTCAATATCCAAAACATCTAAAGATTTTTATATAATTTTGATGTAAACTGAGGATATCGATTAGACAAAAATGATATAGGTGCACCATGAATTCTTACGACATCATTAATATAAAGTCGTTCCATGCACTAATGTTGTAAATCCACTCTTATATTAAGGAAATGTGCTGATTTTGTGAGACAACCAACAATTTTCCATATTTCATCATTACTTCACGGTTTCCTTGGTAGTCCAGTGAAACAATCCATCGTAAAGTCATCCCACTTCCACATAGGATTAGGTAGAGGATTCATCACCCCTCTAGGATGTTTTCTCTCTACCTTCAGTTGTTGAAAAACTAGACACCTTCACACAAAGTAAGAAATTTATCACTTCATATTATCCAACCAAAAATGTTTCTTTGGATCTTTATACATATTTGGGCTTCTAGGGTGTATAAATAAATTTGAGGTATGAGCCTCATATAATAGTTCTATTTTTTTCTTAGGTACTAATGGAACAAATAACCTCTCCCAAATTTCATAACTCCTTCCTCATACATGAAGTCTTCAAATCTCTGATCCTTAACAACAATAATTTTCTTCTGTAGATTCTCATCATTAGAATGAGAGATTTTTATCTTCTCAAGTAAATATGGTTTAGTAGTAATTTTAATGATTAAAGATGTTTTCCCTTCCATAACAATTCCCATATCCATCTTTAGTAGATCCAGAAATATAGGATCTCTATCAATCCTCATTTGTGTCAGAAATCCTAAATCTTTCCTGCTTAATGAATATTACACATTATTTTCCTTTCATTGGTGGTTGTTTATTGAAAAATCACAATCTTGGAGTAACTCAATCCATCTTCTTTGCCTCTTGTTGAGTTCTTTTTAATTGAAAATGTATTTCAAACTCTTCTGATCCGTATATATCTCACATCTTTCATTGTAGAGATAATGTCTCCATATTTTCAGAGAAAATATTACGGCTGCTAACTCAAGATCATGAGTTGGGTATTCTTTCTCATGATTCTTCATCTTCCTTGATGCATAATAAATAACTTTATAATTTTTCCTTCGGACGCAACCCAATCCATTTATTGATGAATCACTATATATCACAAATCCATCATTTCTAGATAGAAGAGTCAAAATTGGAGTATTGAACAATATTCTATTAATTTATTCAAAGAATTTTGTAAATTATTTATTCCATACAAACATAACCAATTTTTGTGTGATCTTGGTTAGCAGGTTAGCACGTCAGGAAAATTTTTGAACAAAATGCTGATATTAACCTGCTAATCCAATAAAATTGTGTAACTCGATTAGGTTCGTTGGTGGGGGCCATTCTTCGAATTCCTTTCACTTCATAAGTTCAATCTAGATTCCATACTTAGAGACAAACTAGCCTATAAAAAAATCAAATTGAATCCAAAATTCACACTTTCTAAACATACCATATAATTCATTTCTTCTAAAAGTAATTAGAATAATTCACTAGTGATTCTCATGGTCTTCATAGATATTGGAGTATACTAAGATATCATCGATAAATACAAAAAAAGTTATAAATATTTTCCTTGATAACTGTATTCAATAAATCCATGAAAATAGAGGGATAATTAGTTAGTCCAAAAGGTATCATTGTAAACTCTTAATTCCCATACCTATTACGAAATGTTATCTTTAGAATATATTTCTTTCTCACACATAGATAATGATATCCAGATCAAAGTTCAATCTTTAAAAAGTATTTTTCTCCATGATGTTGGTCAAATAAATAATCAATTCATGGAATATGATACTTATTATTTATCTAAATATCATTTATTTCCCAATAATAAATTTGTAGCCTCAAGGATCCATCTTTATTCATAACAAAGAGGATATGATATCCCCATGGAGAAACACTATGCCGAATAAATCCTTTATCACTCAATTCCTAGGGTTATTTTTTTATCTCCACTAATTCCACCATGTTCATTCTATATAGAGACATTGATATAGGTCTTTCTCTAGGAATTAAATCAATAGTGAACTTATCTTCCCACTTGGGAGGATGTCCATGTAAATACTCTGAAAATATTTCAATGTATTATTTCACTATATGAACATCTTCAATTTGAATATTTCATTCCTCACTCCTATATATTGTATTATCATCCTTTCAAATCATTTTTTTCTAGTTGAGCTACTGGGGGTGCATCTAGATAAGAATCACACAATGAGTTTTCTACTCTAAAGATAAGGGATTATACACCATTTTCAAACATTTTTACTTCCTTATTCATGAAATATATCTTCACATCATAATATGTTAGCCAATTAAAACTGAGAATTATATCAAAGTTAATCATTGGTATGGTGATATGGTTAGGAAAAAAGAACGTTTATTTGTCATGAGGAGGAATGATCCAACCTCCTTTGTTGAAATGACACATACATTAGGAGTTTTCACTAAGTCCTTTGTTTAATCATATTGGACATGTCTAATTTTATTGGAAAACTGGGATGATTTAGATGAATGTGATGATCCAAAATCAAATAAATTGTTGGCTAAGTTTGAGGAAACTATTAATGTACCTTCCACCACATCAGTAGGAAATTCAACATCTGCGGTTCTAATTGCATAAGCTTTCCCTTGACCTCATGGCCATTTCTGAGGCATGTTTCCCTGGAGATTAGGACCCTCATTTTCATACTGCCCCATATCTATAAAATTCTATCATTGAATAACATTGAATTTATTCATCCCCTTAAATTCATTAGATTGATAACCATCTAAACACTTATAGAAGACTCCCATGCCATTCAACTATTCCCATGATAATTCTTTACATAGTTCTTGAATAATGGGAATTGATTATTCCTCTTATTATTCTTTTATGCTTCACCTTTTCCTTGGTTATGAATGTAATGCTTCTTATCTTGGTTTCCCTTAAACAAATTTGATCTTGAAAATTCCTTCTCTGTTTTGAGGAAACCTGATACAATTTCATCATTAGATGAAAATGTTTGAGAAGAACTTTCCCTTTGAATACATGGCTTAAGACCTTTAACGAATCCTTTAATATTGTCTTACAAGTCATGTACGTAACCTATAGAATACCATTATTGTCTTATTAAGGTAGCATCATACTCCGCGACATTGTCTTCTTCCCTTCGCTTTAAGACAAGGAATTTACTCTTCATTTTAGTTCGTTGCTGATGATGGAAATTTTTTTTGAAGAACATTTCCTTAAAATTCCTTCATTACATATCTTATATTTCTTTTTCCTCAATGGTAATCTAGATCAAGGACCTCCATTGATCAGCAACACCCTAGAGATAATATATTTCTAGTACTACCTTTTCATTTTCAATGCATATTAATGAAATAAATATCTTTTCAAGGGACTTGATACAATACTTTGATACCATTGGATTAGTAGTCCCACTAAAATATGGTGTTTTCTACCTCATAAAACAATCTAACCCGGGTGTAGCATGGTTATTCGTTACAAAATGAGTATGTTGTCTCAATAGGGTCATGATCTGATCCACTCCAAGATTGACTATGTTGACTTTCTCAGTGGGGAAATACCTTTATTTACTATATTTATGGATTATCCATATTCCATTAGGCACCATTTTTAAATAATATCATACAATATATTTGGTTATAAATCATATTTTATAATCTTATCTAGAGAATTACTTAGCATAAATTAAAATTATAGGCATAACTAATCTCGTAAACATGGTTTCTCTAAGAAAAAAATTACATTCAAATCCTTCATAATAGATTGTAAAGAAAATGTGAATTATCCTAAGAATATCCCCGAGGAGTGTCAAACCAAGAGTTCAGAAATACTTGTTTTCATGTACCAGGATACCCCAGGTCAAGCCCAAAACTCGTCCAAGTTTTCACTCCTAGTTACATCTGTTCCAGAGCCACCTCTACTTGTTTGTATACATAAAATGATTTATTTTCTAGAAAGACCCACACAATCTATTCTTTACCAAAAATCCTAGATGTTCTTTTATTTTTTTCCTCAAATTCAACCTTATGGATTTGTTCCATAATCTACAATTTCCTATCTTGTTTCAAAGATTGCTATTAAACTTCCTCTATTACCAACTATAACACACCGACCACTCTAGAACAGATCTTGTGCAATAATTATTAAATTGGAATGATTAGAAGGAATGAAATACTGATGGAAAGATCAGTCTAGTTTTCTTTAAGAAACTAGAAACATATATGTAACTCAAATTAAATTTGGAAAGTATCAAAATACAATACAGAAAAAACTAATAAACAACATGCACAAGAACTCAATAAATAATCTCATATAAATAACCTATTGAAGGTAAACATTTTAATGGGATGAGTTAAAATTATCAGAAAGGGATACAAATAGCATAATCACGAATCAATAATAAATGAATCATAAACAATTTGACATAATCCAAATGGCATGGTGAATAAATGAAAAACACATGCCATTAATAAACTAAGAATGAAACTGCATAAATATAATTTATCATAGTGAAAACCACATGGATAGTAATAACTAAAAATGAATTAAGAGAATGATTGTTAATTGGAATTCATCGATCTGGAATATGATACCACTATACCATCGAAACAGTTTATGTTTGTGGGTAGAAACCGGTTTGATTTTTGGAAACCAACTCAAAGGGTTTTTCACCAACTGATTTTTCTCGTGAGACCTGTCGATGCATTGAGGGGTAATAGAGCCCCCGTCCATCATTTAAATTTAAAACAATTCATTATAAATTGATTTAATACAATAATAATAATCAATTTCAATATTCATAATTAGTTGAGGATATATTTTCATCAATATTTCCCCAGTTAAAAATTCCATTAAAAATAATCACTGTATGTAAAATGGAATACGGTTTAGACCATAGTCATAACCAAGAAACATGAGTATGGTTGTATAATATAATTACCAATTCAAATAAAATATTATCTCAAATGGTTATTTGATACGCTGCATTAGGATGATTTGTTTCACAATACCAAGTACATCTCAATGAAATGGAAATCGAGATAAAGTCCCTTACCACAATGTAATTAGTCGAATCATATAACCGAAACATAATAACTATAAAATGAATAATATAATTCCATTAATATAAAGTTAATAATGAAATTATATCACAAATTGATGTACAGATTCACCACAAACAAGAAATAAGTGGCGAACAATGGAAATCTCACAGAAATGAAAGTGGGATGAGAACCCCCTTACAAACATGTTGGCATGGTAATGGGTGTTCTTGTGAGGGATTAATGAGAGGTAAACAGGTATGATATCATTTATATAACATAATTTCATTATGGGGGAGGTGATAAAACATGCCCCTTCACTATTAATTATAAATTAAAGGATACAACATCGGGGGATTCATGAATAAAAGTGAGAGGGAGGATACCTTACCTTATACTCGAAGGTGTTATCAACTGATCTTAATGACCTAAATAATAAAATTTAGATTCATTAATTAATAATTACAGTACATCATAAATATTTAATTTATTTATTATAAACTTATTAGGTTCATTCATGACCTTTATGATGGGTTTATGAGCTTTAATTTAATTGTTTTGGAAGCATTTTCATCCTTGGTTTTCATGATCGGTTACTTGTATTCATGAATGGAAGTTCATTTGAAATGTGGTTAAATATAAAGAATTGTTAATATATATTATTAGTGAAATTACAGAGTATAAATTATCTTATAATAGTCTTGATTATGTACCATGAGGATGACCCGCTAGATAAAAGTTAATGATAAATGCTTCGATTAACTTGGCGATTTTGTACTCAATGAACTTGTTTTGTATTATTATCTTATATTATGAGTGTGTAAGGATTTAAAAACATTGCATAAGATCAAATATTCATATTATGATCTGGTTCAACCATTAAAAATGTCTAATGACTAGTCTTAAAGATATTAATAGAATATGAAAACTCAACAACCTTTGTATGTGATAAATTAACAAATCTCGGACAGTATTTTCATATTTAGTGTAAGAGGTGGGGGGAAAGAGAGATGATGATGAAATATTATATTAGAATAATAAAATTAAATTCCATGTATGGTACTAGAATTATCATAAAATTTGGATTTGTGGAGGTGAGGAGAGACCAACAAAGAATGGAATGTGTAAAAGACTTTGAATGAAAAGGGAAGAGAGGTTCACCTCTTGAGTACTCCTTCATATTATTCTTAAGGAATTTTTCTTTGGCCTTTTGGTGAGACCATCAGGTCTTGCACATGGGGGTGGATCATAGGGATATATTTGATCATATTTTAGGAAAGTATTGAAGCTTGAGTGGTGTGGGAGGAAGAGGGGGTGACAGGTGGTTTATATTGTGAAGGGGAGGAGGGTATTCATAATATTATAATCATTAATTTATTATTCCTTCACAAAACAAGAATTAATGAGTATTCCAAGACCTATAATTGTAATAAGTGAATTTGAGTTCTAGATTTGGGTGCTTACATCACTCATGATGATAAGAATTGTTAATTTAATTTATAATGTATTTATTCAGTATATTAATTTATTTTACTATTCAACAAAAATTAATGTATTTCATTAAAATCCAAAAAATTCACCCTCACCATTTTTCATCAAGAAGAATCCAAAAATGAACTCCATTTTTTGAAAATAATTTTCTAAATATTATAAATTTAATTTTTAATTTAAATCATTATTTAATCGAAAAATAAAAACACGTAAATTATTCATCTTCATTTTTAAGGTGCCTAAATTTTATTTACACAATCATAGGTATGGTTACCATTCATAAGATTAATATTACTATTCAAAAGGTTATGTTACTATTCATAAGGTTAAGATAATATTATTAAGAGTTGGTTAATATTCACCAAAAAAATGTAGATTCTATAGACTCTAAATATCACCAGGATCACAACCGTGTATGTCCGTTTTTCGAAATTCAAAGCACATAAGTCGAAAATTTATGTTTAATGGATAGATTATGACTATCTCCTAAATAAAAAAATGTTATTTCAAAGAAACGCATCTCATTATGAAATATAGGATATCTAATCAATATTGTTTATTTAATAAAAACATACCATAAAATGTGTGGGGTGCTATAATGGAGGCACTGGGATGTGAAAATGAAATTCTAGAAGAATTAATTGAATGTAATGAAAAATGTAACATAAACATGTATATTTTAGTAAATTAATTTTTATATTGGGTTATATAAGTGATATTTTCAACTATAAATAGTCATTAGATAGATAAAAACATTTCCTACATCATGGTATTTTATTTATAATTTTTACACATCAAATAAATTAATTTATTTTTCACACAATGATGATGTAGTGATTACCTTATTGAGAAATTATTTAAATAAATGAGATTAAAAATATTAAAATAAATTTATTTTGAAACATTTTATGCCATAAAATATTTTAGGCATGCTTATGAATTTTTATCTTTGAATTAATGATATTTTTATAAATAATCATGTTTTTGTTTATTTTTAAAAAGTCATGATATGAATAGTGTATCAATTGACATAAATGAGTTTTTAAAAAAAATACTATTTTATGAAATGATATAATAGTCTTAAAAATATAATATTTGGCCAAATGACTTAGATATTGTTTAAAATTTCATTAATTAACTACTTCAGATTATATTGGAATTTTATTGTAACTATATTAACTATATAGTATGAATATTCAAGAAGACATGGTAAGAGTCAAATTAGTTAACTAGTGGTTAACGCTAAAGGATAAGGTTAATTTTGTGACCAATAATTGTCTAAAACCAATTTTTTTAGATGTTTTCGACCCAAAATAATATTATATTTGAAATTAATGACTTTGGGACCATTTAAAACCAAAAATCATTTTAAAATTTAATAATATTTAAATACCTTCCAAAAGTGCCCATCCTCTCTCTAATAAAGGGGAAACACCTCTACACATTTAATCACCCCTCTCAAGCCCCTTTTATCATAAAAATTCTTCCAACATAAGCTCTTAACATCCATACTATCATTTTGGAGGCCTTACCATATTTATAAGGCTATTCAAGAATGACTTTTGGCTCAAATATAATGGAGTTACATATTTTAGAGGTATCATCTATTCTAAAGATCATTTCCATTATTTCACTTCTTAACTCACTATTATACTGTTATTATTTTATTACACAATAAAAAAATATCTTAAATATACTACGTTGTTTTTATGATAGGTATTCAAACTAAACATACACACACCTCCACCTAATGAATAGAGACATACTGTTTCTGTATACGGCGAACTACTGCCTCACGAAACAGTCATTATTCAATTATCCCTACCACCTCTCATGGTGGATATTATTATGGCACTGTATTGACGTATGATATATAATATATTTATATTTTCCCTATGATTCTGAAATTTTTATTTACAAATTTACCTTTATCCTTTTTATGATGTTTAAATACTATAATTTTAATTGAGGAAGTGCGGACTACCACCCCCTAAAAGTTATATGACTCGTTCATTAAATTAATATAATGTATAAAGAATGGGGTTAGTGATCATATGTAACATATATAACATATTATGTTATAATGGAATTATTATATACCTATGTATCATTCGGTTTTCATTTCTTTAATATGACAACTAAATTAAATTAGTGTTCATGCGTACGTATGTCTTACCGTCTCTATGAATGGTGCATTTCATTTCTTATCTACAAATATTATGCACTATTATAATTACATATATTCTAGATATATATGATATTTAAATCAAGAATACTATTCTGCAGATAATATACTTTTGACCACATGGGCAATTTGTAATTATAAAAAGATCATTTTCGACTCAACTACCCATTATCGACAAAACTACTGATATTATCTTAAATAACTCTGAAATTTTCATAACATGGTAAAAATTGATATTAAAGGAATAATAAATTCAAAATTACTTATTAAGAAAGTTTAAATTAACTCATGTTTATTATTTAGGAAGAACATGGATCATATGTGATGAATCTGACTCAAGATAAGGGATTTTATCTCAATCTCCCTACATTGAGGAATATCTTTTTATCGTGCACATTTATTGTCCTATAATGTGTATATACAACCCTTTTTACTCTATATATCATGAATTAGTATATAATAATGATATTTATAGGTTTTTTAATTTTATTCATTGATTATTTTTATTCAAGTTTTTCTCAAGTGGTAAGGGACTCTTTAACTAAAGCATCGTTTTAAATATCTTAATGATTTATTAATTTGAAACCATCTATTTCATGTCCATTCTATTAAATTAGTTTTTAATAAATTATTTAAATGGAAATGAATGTTTTAATGTGATAATTTATTTCAAAAGCTTCAAAGTGGTATGGGACACATTGACTAAATATTCTAATTATTAAATGTTTTAAATGGTTTTGGAAATGGGTGGAATATTCCTATATCGTAAAATCATCTCTTTTGGTTGCAATGTGGAAATGTTATTTTTACTTTATGGTTTTTAGTGTTATGATTATTAAATGGTACATGGAAATTTTATGGGTGGTTACATGATAAACCATGACTGGCAGTTATTTGATAAACCAAATGATTGGTGGTTCCATGATAAACTAAGTATAGGTGGTTATGTTATAACCTCCAATGCAATGGGTATTGAATCCGACCATATGGATATTACATTTAGTGATCTCTGTGGAAGTAGACCATATGGTTATTCCATTTATGTATTTTTATGTCCAATGTTACCTTTATATGTTATATATTTCTTTCTATGGGCTTGTGGTAATCTTTTGGCTACGTAAAGGGTATGCAATGGAATTATATTTAGCGAAGTGTATTTACAATTTCGTAAAGGAGAAAAGTATTAATTTATAATATGTATTCATGTTTTTCATGCTATCACAATGCTAATAGTTTTATTTCTTTATGTATCCCTTACTGATCTTTTTATGATCATCCCATGTTTTTAATTTTTTCACAGGACATAAATAATGATTGATTCAAGGATGAGATCAAGGAAAATTAATGTTCTCAAAACATGAAAGGATTTCATATTTCGTTTTAAAGAGTTTTTGTTTTATAAAAAAGGATAGTTAGTAGAAATGTATACTTCTTGTATTCATGATGTTATGTGTATGTTAGGACCTAATTATATAAAGTTCTAAACCTGAAAA
Source organism: Viscum album (assembly GCA_963277665.1). NCBI lineage: Eukaryota > Viridiplantae > Streptophyta > Magnoliopsida > Santalales > Viscaceae > Viscum > Viscum album. The sequence continues at coordinate 1,923,467,463 of OY728153.1, forward strand.
GATCTTCAACGTGAATTAAATCAAATTATCATCTAATCTCATGATTAAGTATTGTTTATGGCTAGGGCCTTATATTTGGTATCATAGGAATGTTTTAGACAACATTGGGGATTTTAAATTTTGTTTAAACACATGGTTAGTCCTTAGGTATATTCTTTCAGTGAAATCCTTGTTTTATAACTTTTTCAAATCACAGAAAGTTGGTTAAAAATAGAATTAGGAAGATCTCAAACAACATTCATATCTCATACTAATGACATGCTTGCAATAATTATTTCAAAGTCGTGTTCGGATTATTGAGAAATATTTTATAACAAACAAATCACCTGCAGGAAGTTGTTTGAGATATCAAACACCTCCACTATACCTTGATACCGTCGTGGATCTTGGGTTGTATTTAATCAAATCCAATTTTCTCAATATTCTCATATTTTCATGAATGGTAAATATTATCAAGGAATTTTCAAATATTTTACCTTATCAAAATAATTTAAATCATATTATTATTTAAAAAAATCTACTGAATAAGGAGACCCTTGCACAACCTATTTTTATTTTCATTTAAAATATAGTCTCTCAATCCATAATTTTGGTGTTTTAAAGGGACCATTGATTGAAATATTCAACTCAAACTCGGTCTGAATATTTAATACAAATAATGTTTTATCATCGGTTTTGAAATTATATGTCACACACGATTGTTTTTCAAAACTATTTTCAGCGAACACCCATATGACCCAAGTTGTACAAGGTGTATTTGGATGAAGGAAGAAAATGATTTTGATGGATCTCTAAATCATTTTTCTAATGCATGGACCTTCTAACTACGTGAAGAATATGATGAAGAAACCATGATCAAAGTGTGTTGTTATTTCAATTGGGAATTGTTTTAGTTTTTCATATGAATATGAAATAAAAAATATCAATATATATAAGACTTCCTGAATTTAGATGTTGTTGTCTTAATGAGTTGGGATGAAAATGATAGATATAAGACAACCATTGAAGTTAATACATGTTAGGGTCATTTTTGAGTTTTATAAAAAGGAAAACCTATAAGAGGGTTGACAACCTGTCATGTTCGTCAAGGCCGCAGGAATCAAATCCACGACCAAAGTGCCATAAGGGTGCATCACTTACCACCGACGTACATGAATTACCTGATTACAATGACTTATTATTTTTAGTTAAATGATTTTATGGATCAATAATAAGTTGATTTTGGTAACTTAGGTTTTGTAATATGGATATAATTAGTATAGGAAAATTATTTGGTGATTTAGTTATAAAGGTTACTTTGGGAGATGTTTTCTCTTTTGGGAAACTATTTGCCTAAGGAAAATAGAATACTATCGGATTTCATTTGAGGAGTAATGGTAGAATTTTATTATGGAAGAATCTATGTTTTTATTGTGGAATTATAATGATTTGGGATATTTATGGAAATGATTAACCTATATTTTAGAATATGTGATTTGGATAATTGCTTTCAAGTATTATACTTTAAGAGCAGTAGATGTTATTTGGAGATAAATGTCAAGATTTATAATGGGAGACAATGTGATCAAATTGTTTTGAGTTTTGGGGTTCAATATTAGTTTGGATTATATTGATGAATTTTATGGACAATTGTGTATTGAATGGTGTTTGTTGAACTTTGGGTACTATTTATTAAATTTCCAAGATTAAGAGTAGTGTTTATTTTTATAAATGATTATCCTTTTTACGGATTTTTCTATCTTAAACTAAACATTTTAGTTTTGGTTAATGTCTAAAGACTGGGGAAACATATAGTTCATCTTTTGTGAATTATTTGATTCATTATATATTGATTCTAGCGATTCGGGTGTGAACATGTCATCATGAATACTTATCGTTTGGTGAAAATATGATTTTGTGGTATGAATTTATTAAAGGATGAAACTCTACATGAAAGGTAAGTATATTTCCTTATGTTCTAAGTGAATCACATAAATAAATTCCGGAACTTTATGAAAAAGAAATTAAAAAAATTGGTCTATTCACTTTTCCAAATGGGGAATCAATTATCGTTTAACCAATCACAATATTATGGTTTTCTGGTAGTTAACATTCTCTTGATCATGATTTCTATCACTCCCCATCAAAACATGACACTTAGTTTCTCTTCTATATCCTTGTTTTCCTACAAAGAATTCTAGAATGTATTATCTCGAGTGACCGTTGTACTTATATTTATTTCTTTTAAAGTGATATTTTTATTGACTTTTTATTGATGTGGGACTTTCACTGAAGTTTCTGAGCCCAATTTCAAAATTGTGAGGACACAATCGCCCAAACGGAGGAATGATGTAGCAAATGACGTATTTATAGAATAAAATTTTTTGATATCTATTAATACATATGAATAAGAAAATATTTTTTTGTTAAAGGGGAATATTTTTCCGATAGCATACTCAACAAGCGACTAAGGGTTTCTCTAAAATATTACGTTGCACACAACATTGAGATATATATAAAAACAAAACAGTAATACTATTATTATTTTAAATGGTAGTTAAGGCCTAGCCAATTGAATATTGGGAATGAATAATATCAATTAAAATTTAAAATATGGTTTATATATGTTAAATTAATGATTCATTGGTTTCCAAATTTATTATAAATGGATATAAAACCAAATTGAATATAAAGGATGTGTTTTTATGAAAACCTGTTTAAAGAGAACAATTGTGTTTTCATTTAACTCTTTATGTATTATTATTTAATGGAAAATATATGAAATATATTCAATGTAATATTTTAAATTGATCTTATATTTTTTTTATATGAAATAAGATTAAATTGTATTTTTCAGATAAAAGAAGTATTTTTCTAAAAATGTAGTTTTACTGCCTTTTGATGGCGAACCATTTTTAAATCTAGATTCTGACACTTTTATAAGTTATATTTTACCAAATAAAATTTTTTTATAGAATAGGGACAAAAAAATTTATTTTTGACGAAATTTTGGAATTTTTCGGATAAAGGTCATTTTTTTAATGAATAGTCTAAAAATACAGCATTTTAATTCAAAATTGCCTTTTTATCTAATTTATTTAAATAGTTAGATTTTCATTTTATTTTTCCTTAAATTATAATGGAATTATGTTTATATAATTTAATTCAATGTTGGTCATTGTATGTAATTTCCCTTTGATATTGTACATAAACACATGTCAATTGTTTGATAGTTATTACTTCTTAAAAACTCACTTTTTGGTTTTGATAAAAGGAATTAACTTTAAAATAATTTCTTCTAATTCTGTGTTTTGAATTTTTAAAAATGGATTCCATATTTGGAATCAGGAAGTCCAAATTTTTTAAATAGGTACCTTTTTGTTTTAGGTATTATGAATAGTAACTTTTGTAATTATTTTATTTACCATGGTTAAAAGGTAAATCTTGTAAATAAGGGTAAAAATAATATAATAATAATATTAAACAACCCTAACACGTGTTCTAATCCTATTGGATGATATATTTCCAACCATGGGAATCCTTGGGTTGATTTTCATACCCCATGGATCAACTTGGATGTGAAAATGACATTTTATAAGAATTTATTTAAAGTAAAGAAAAATGTATCAAAAAATGTATCTTTTCATAAAACAATTTTTATATGGGGTTATATAAGTGAAATGTTTAACTATAAATAGTAATTATAGATCTATGAATATTTTCTACATCATGGTAGTTTATTTATAATTTTTTTATATCATATGATAAATTTTATTTATGATACAATGATGATGTAGTGTTTACCTTATTAGTGAATGATTTAAATAAATGAGATTACAAATATTAAAACAATTTTATTTTGATACTGTTTATGCCATCAAAAAATTTTAGGGATGCATATGAGTTGTGATATTTTAAAAAGTGAATTTGTTTTGGAATTAATAAATTTTTTCTGTATTTTTAAAAATTCATGATATGAATAGTATAAAAATTAATATAGAGGAGTTATTAAGACAAATCATATTTTATAAAATGAATTAATAGTTCTAAAAATATATTATTTATCAAAATGACATAGAAAATGTTGAAAATATCATTAATTAACCACTTTAGGTTCGATATTAATTTTATAATAACAATATTAACCATATAATAAGAATATACAAGAATACGTGGTAAGAGTCAAATTTGATAATTAAGGGTTAAAGCTAAAATATAAGGCTAACTTTGTGACCTATAATTGTCTAAAACATATTGTTCTATAGGTTTTCTAACCAAAATAATCTTATAATCAAACTAAATGACATTGGGACCATTTGAAACAGAAAATTCAATTTATAATAAAATAATATTTCAATACCTTCTTTATGTGCCCCTCCTCCCACTTATAAAATGGCATCACCCCTACCCATTTAATCACACCACTCAATCCCATCGGATCATCCAAATTATTCCCAAATAATCTCCCAACATCCCTACCTTACTCATAGATGCCTTAGCTTGGGCATAAATAAATTAAAGAAATCATTTTGGCTCAAATCAATGGGAGTTATAGCTTTTTGAAGTAGCGTCTTCTCTAAAGTTGCTTTCCATTATTTTACTTCTTCACTCTCTATTATATTATAATTATTTTATTACATAAAAAACCTATATCTTCAATATAATAGGATTTTTTTATGAGAATTATTATAACTACACTTAAACACACCTCCATCTAATGGATACGAACATACTGTTTCTGTGTAAGGCAAACTATTACCTCAGGAAACTATGATTGTTTGATTTTCCCTACCACTCTCATGGTGGAAATTTTGATGGAACTGTATGGATATATAATATATATTATTTTTATATTGTTTATATTATACATTAATTTTTATCTAAAAACATATCTTAATGATTTTGACGATGTGTAAATATGATACTTTTATTTGAGAAAGTGTGTACTACTGCCCCCTCAATGTGATATGACTCGTTCATGTCATACATGGAATGTCTAAAGGATGACGTTAATGAAATTATGTAACATATATTTATATAATCATGTTATTCTAGAATTATAATATACTTATTTATCATTTAGTTTACATTTCTTTAATATGATAAATGAATTATAGTAGAGTTCATGCATACGTACGGCTTACTATCTCCATGAATGGTGCATTTCATTTGTTATCTCCAAATGTTATAGATTATTATAATTAAATATATACTGGATATATATTATATTTAAATCATGAATACTATTCTATATATAATGTAATTTTATCCACATGGAAAATTTGTAATTATAACAAGATCATTTTCGACTCAAATACGCAATATCGACAAAATGAATAATACTAACATAAATAATTATGTAATTTTTATAATGTGGTAATAAATGATATAAAATAAATAATAAACATGAAAAACTTTCTTAATCAAATATAAATTAACTTATGATTATTATATAGTATGAACAAGGGACATACAGGATGAATCCGACACAAGGTAAGGGATCTCATCTCAATCTCCTTTGATTAAGGCATATCTTATTGACTTGCACATTTATTATGCTATAGTGTGTATCAACAACACTTTTGAATATTTATATAATTAATTAATATATTATCATGATATATAATTTTTTTTAATTTTTTTATTTATGTATTTTTATTCAAGTGTTTCTCAAGTGGTATGGGACTCTAACTGAAACATCATTATAAATGTTTGAAAGATTTATTCATTTAAAACCTTTTATTTCATTTCAATTCTTTCAAAATGGTTTCTAAGAATTTATTTACATGGACATGAATTTTTTTCAATTATAATTTATTTCAAATGTTTCAAAGTGGTATGAGACACTTTGATTCAAAATTAACTTTATTAAATGTTCTAAATGGTTTTAGAAATGGGTTGAATATTCCTATATCTTAAAATAATCTCTTGTGGTTGAATTGTGGAAATGTTATTTTTACTTTGTGCTTTTGATTGTGTTATAATTAATATATAGTACTTAGATATTTTATGGGTGGATACATGATAAACCAAGATGGATGGTTATGTGATAAACCAAATGATGGGTGGTTTCGTGATACACCAAGGATGGGTGGTTACATTATAACATCCAATTCATTGGTTATGGAAGTCGGTCATATGGCTATTCCATTTTATGATATGTTTGGAAGTAAAACGTATGGTTATTCCATTTATTTATGTTTATATACCATGTTCCCTTTATATGTTATATGATTCATTCTATGGGCTTGTGGTAATATTTTGGTTACAAAAAGGGTAATCAATGAGCTTATATTCAGTGAAGTAATTTACCACTTCTTATAGGTGAAAATTATTACTTTATAATAATTTTTTTATGGGTTTCATGTTATCTGAAGAATAATATTTTTCTTTCCTTATGTATCCCTTACTGAGCTTTTTATGATGAACCCATGTTTTGAAATGTTTTTCATAGGAAATAAAGAAGAATAGAGTCAAGGATGACATCAGGGAAAAGTTATACTGTTAAAAAATATAAAGATTTCTTATTTATTTTGAATGAGTTTTTGTTTTATAAAAATGGATTGGGAGTAGAAGTGTCTACTTGTGATATTCAAGATTTTATGTATACGTTATGAAATAATTCTCTAAATCTCTAAACCTTAAAAGATCCTCGAAGTGAATTTAAGTCAAATTATCAACTTGTCTCAAGATTAAGTAATGTTAATGGTTGGGGCCATATAATATATATATATATAATGGTAAATATTTATTTATAAGAATTCATTTTTAAAAAAATAATTTAATTATTAAAAGGCCAATGTTTTGACAGAATGTATTTTTAGACATGTTATGCATTTTTATTTTAGCAATATTTTTTGATCACTATTGAAATGTAATTTTAATATATTGATAATAATTTTTAATAAATGAATAATAATCCATAGGTAAGTTAAATAATGGTCAGGAAGGAAGATTAAAACATTTCATTTCAAAAGTGTTATTTTTAAAATATTTTTTTATACACAAAAAGGTTATTAATCTTAATAAATTATATAAATAATTATTTATAAATGGGATTAAAAATATTATATATTAAATAATCCTTTATATATTTTAGCATTCATTTGATATTTTTTACATGGCTTGGAATGATAGTAACTTAATTTTTTTCTCCAAAAAAACCTCATTTTTAAATTTTTTTTACATTTTGTGTACTTATTTAAAATATAATTTGTACCAAATATATAAATTTAAATACATAAAATTGATAAAATATTTGGAATCATAATAAATAATATTTTTAATGAGGATACATTTATTTTTTGGTAATTAATGGTAAAAATATTAAAATTGTTTTACCATAGTTTGGGTTAAAACTATTTTAATAGTGGGGGTTAAACTAAGACATAGGGGTAAGATAGGAATATAAAATTTTATGAATATTTTTTTTTGTATATTTTGTCCCAAAATTATCTTTATGTATAATTCATGTCCATTTTTTTCCACTTTCAATAGAAAATTACATTATATTATTTAAATATTTTAATTATTTCATTGTGTGTAATATCCCTCATTTATAAAATAGAACATCCTATCCTCACTTATTCCCAAGTTTTACTCCATATGGTTCATCCAATACCCATACCAATACCTTCATATCTTCTTTCTAATCACAATAGATTTCATGTTCTTCTTCTAAGACCAATCATCCATCCCTTAAGTTTTAATCCAAAAGAGGTATCTCAGAGAATAGGTATATATCATAACCATGATATTTCAATTTTATTCCTTCATCCTTATCATATAAAACTATTGAATAAATAATAAGAAAATTAATTATATTAAATATATATACTTGTGTTTTAATTTCACAACATTTTTACTCGTTATTTTCATCAAATCAGAAAGGAATGGATCGCTTGTGCGTAAATGCAGACTTCAACCTTCATGTATCAATGTGATTCACTTTTCATTATTGACTCTCATGTGGGATTATAATGAGGTATTTATTAAATATATATGATAATTAATATAAAATAATGATAAAGTAATGATTTGATATTATTTATATTCTTTTCTGTTTTCTCAATAAAAAATGGATGTATCGTTCTTCATTACATACAGATTACCATCTCCATGAGTGATATATTTCATTTTCAATATCACATTTTTATGTATTGTTAATAACTTATATATAATAAATATATATGGTAATTTATAATTAAATATGATTCTGTAAATTTTATATTAATATTATAAGATAGCATATTATTACTCACTCTGTCTTTATATCCCACTCTTATTCAAGTCGGTTTTAAGACCTACATGAGTGATGTTTTAATGATATTCAACAATTATTAAGGTTTGTTGAGTACAAATTTTATTATATAATAACATGGCTCACATTAAATGATTAAAATTATTTTTATAATGTAACAATGATTAATGTTTAAGGACCAAAACATCCAAATATAAACATTTATAAAAAACAAAGTAGTCATCTCCCTTAACAAATACTTTAATAAATAATTGTTAATAAAAAGGTAATAAGATGTTATAATAAAATAACTTATGAAATTTTAAATATTAACATGGCCATAATATAGAATTATATTAAGTTAAATTTATTATATATGCTATTAGATCTCTTATGAGTCAAGACACACTTGAGGTAAGGATTATATGTTACATATATCATATTTTCCAAGATTGTTGAGGCATAAATTTATAATGATAAAATTATATGATATTTCTATCATAAATTTTATTCTTATATGGTTATTTTAAGAAATTGAATTTTTTTATTTCGATTTCTCACTCTTGATGTGCTGCAAATTTCAAAAACGTGTTTTCAAAATATAATGCTATTACTTTCTTTGGTTGTGAATATTTTATTCTCCATAATAATGTTTTATAAAACATTTTATAACTTCTTTTTACCATTCCCCAATGAATGATAAGTCTTAATTTTACCCATGTATTACTTTCTACAAAAAAAATAAAAAGGAATATTTTACTGATTTATTAAAAAAGGTACTTCTTACTTTTTACCAATGGTGAGAAAGGAATATTAATTTTATAACATACCAAAAAATTTATTTCTCTCACCATAATGACCACATAATGATTTTAATCTCAATGAAATTTAGTTCCTTAATTTTTTTGGAATCATCTAGATTTTAAATAAGTGATAAAAAAATGGAATGTGTATTTTCTTCATGAAATATTCTAGTGAAAGTTTAAATGATTTTTTTCATTGATAACATCCATTGATGCTACATATTATTCACTAGGGATATATTCCTATGATACTAGTAGTGTTATTTTTTTGGATGGATTATGATTTGATGATGAAATATTTATGAAAAAAATTTATTTTCCACCAGTTAAACTATAATGGAGTGATAAATGTTTTCAGGATCATTTGTCACATATATGAATAAGTTATTAATATTTTAAAGGTAGGTCTATTATAGAACTCTAATGGATTGGGTATAGAATAGTGTTTTATGGGATAAAAGGGTATATCATAGGTTATCCAAATCCAAAAAATGGGTATATAAGTGGTTATCCAAATCACATCAAGGGTACATGGGAGTTTATTCTGAGACTAAAGTAGGTACACAAGTGTTTATACGAAGCCTAATATGCGATGAATGTCTTTATTAGTATCCAATAAATAATATTTTTGTGTTTATTATTATAAAACATTGTTTTACTAAATTTTATTAAATGGACTTATACAAATATTATTCTCTCATGGATCATGTTGTTTGATTCATTAATATTTCATATATATTGAACAATCGAAATTTAGGTCATCACTATGGACTTTGATCTGTGAATTTTTTGTTGTGATTTTATAATTATAGGCTCATAATCTCATAGACTTAATCACATTTTATGCTTAAACTTTATCATTTATTGATGTCTTCATTATTTAACCTTAAGGAAAATATGAGATCACTTTTTATTATGATTCATTTCCACCAAGATATGTAGAATGGTTTTAAGTATGATATATCTATAAATGGTTCTAGTGGTAAATAACATAGTGGAAGATAATGTAGATCTTTTAACTACCCATTTTTTTTTGTATCTATGATCCCAAATACACTAAAAATTTATCATTATGGAATGTAATGTAATGATATATAAAAAATAAAACTTTCATATGATATAATAATTGTGTATGAAAGTAATGAGTTTCCTCACTTAGATTTAATGAGTGGATAGTTATTTTTGGAAACTAGATTGAGTAAAATTATGTGCGAACCCTTAGGATAATCCAACATATTGGTGAACATCCTATGTTATGTTAATGAATGGACTGTGGTTTTCTATAAAGTGAATCCATTTATATTTACTTGGAAGTGTATTGGGTTGTGTAATATATACCCTTAGGCATAAAAACAATGAAAGGAAATGCTTTTATATTCACTCGATCATCATCGATAAATTTTGAGTGGGCCTAAGCCTGTAGAATGAGATGGACACCCTCAGAGGATATTCTTGGGTTAATTAAAATTTTATTCTTTAAACATTATTGAGTATTTGGACAGATGATAATTAGGGATGGCCTATGTTAATCATTTTGTGTTGTATATTGAAAATAATGTTTCATTATTTAGAAACCAACAAATGTTTTTTTTTGATTTATAACTACGATAATTATTTCTCTTACTATGATTTTTGGTTTTAGTAAATGAATATAACCAGAAGGAACACTGTTAATTATGAATGTGACGGACATTGAAATTATTGTCCCCCTAATTTACTAAATATTTTGATAGAAATAATTAAAAATATTATTAACATGTTTATGAGAAAATCACAAGGCATGGATCATGCTGATCATGACAATGATTAGTGGAGGTAACAATATTCTAATTAGTCCATTGTGAGTAAACATCCACTTTCTTATAGTGGATCCATTGATCAACTAGTTACTAGGGAATGGATGTGTACAACTAAAAATATATGTTCTATTTTCTAATAATCAATGCATGAATGATTTATTTTGGTTGTCTACCATTTGGAAGGTGAAGTATATCAATGGTGTACTCTTTTAATGAACATGAGGTAACATAATGAAATTGAATTAATTGAGTGGGATGAGTTTCGAAGTTTAATTCTCAATAAGTTACTTCCATATATTCTTCATAAAAATGGATAATGAATTCCTTAGTATAGAACTGGAGGATGATTAATCCATTAGTACTTATGAGTAAAATTGTTTGAGTCTTGCAAGGTATGCTTATAACTATCTTCCAACATGAAATCAAGATTAATTAACTCTACGGTGGCCTAAATCGATGTATCTAAACGGAATTAGTTATAAGATAATTCGATATCTATGAATAAATTATTATATCTTCTCTCAAAATATAAATGAAGATCAGATTCATCCATAGTTCTCATGGTTTTTATAATAAAACAAATATGGAATTACAAGAATATAATAACACTAATAATCATAGTGGGATGAATATGAGTCTTCTTATATGTCTAATGTTGGAATAAATCGTTGAGTAAATTTTCTTATAGGGACTAGTAAATTTTTAATATGTGAAAATTAACTTCATCAGGTAATAAAATAATAAAGTTACTAGAAGATGTTATCTAATGATGAAAACAGAGAGAATACTCGACAGATTTGACCAGCCACACTCTAGTGTTTCAAATACAAGTATTATGGTATTTTTTTACCAGCACTAAAATGTGAGGGGTAATGATGATGATCCATAACATCAATATTTATTCCATAATACAAAGGTAAATATCATTTGATATTAATTTTGATGTGTTGTATGATAATTATGTGGTGAATGGTACCCTTACTGCCCTCTCCGGAACCATTGATATCTTATTTGATTCAAGATATACATTCTCTTTTTTTATTTAAATAATTTGATAAGTGTATTAAATTACCTTATCAATAACTAGATATTGAATTTTAAAATAACTCTTAATATTTTGATGATCAAAACTCAAGTATATTTTTCTTATCCAAATGAATTTTGTTGTAGGTTGCTTCCTAAAAATCTCATTATTCTCACACTTGTTAAATTTCATATTATTTTGTACGTGGATTTATTTTTATATATATGTCCCATATAAAAGTTTAATTAAGGGAAGTCACATTTGATATTCTAAACCAACCTATTATCATATAACAATGAGAGGATAAATGTGAACATTCAATTAGAATTACAAGCATTGAATAAGTATTGATTCCTTTTCAAATGTGGAACTTATCTTAGATGGTTGGATTGAAAATCTATATGAAATGTATTACTATGGTATGTGAGTTTGCAAATATATTTGTATAATATTTTTCATGTATTCCTCTAAATCATGAAATTGAGTTTTTAATGGAAATCATACCGGGTGTAGTGCCTAACTTAAAGACTCCATATTAAGTGGGATATATTTTGTAATAATAATTTAATAAGAAGCTCTTTGAGAATCCTGATAAATTAATCATTCAACATAGTGTTTCACCGTGGGGTGTACCTATTCATTTTTATAAGAGTAATTGTGGATCATTTTAACTATACTTTATTATCTGGAAAATGAATATAATATAATCAAGAATAAGTATCCTCTACCCCATATTAATAATTTTTTGAATCAATTATGTGTAGATAAATATTTTTCTAAGATTTAAATTTCATATTAATATTATAAACTGCAGGTTGAAATTGAAAAAATCCATACAAAAACCTTTAATATGAGGTATGGAAAATATGAATTTATTTGGATCCCAGTTTCTCGTACTAATTCTTCCACTATCTTCATATAATTATAGAAATTATTCTTTAGAGATTTAAATTTTTTTATTTGTAAAAGATATTATTATAGATTTCTTGTGTTAAGAATAATAGAAGTATCACTATAGTATTATAAAAAATCCACTAAAAATGATGAGTTATATGAAAAATTTACTAAGTGATAATTTTCTCTAATGAAAGCGCCATTTTTTGGGACATATAATCTCATTAGAGGGTATATCTTTGGATCCATCAAAGATGGATATCCTTAAATATTGGACCAGACAAACAAAATTTTCTATGATTCATTATTTCATTGGATTGTTAATACATTATTGAATATATATGAATAATTTTTCAATTTGAAATAATCAACTCAAAAAGATCACTAGGATGGGTTCCATTTTATTTTGGATAGATGAATGTAAAGAAAATTTTAGTAACTAAGGTGAAGTTTGGTCATTATAGAAGTGCTACCTATACCCTATTTTGGATAAGGGTTTGTGATTTATAGTTATGTATAAATGTAGGGTATATGATATATTCTTATATCGAATGATATGGTGATAGAATATGCCTCTCATTAACTAATTGATCATGAGAAGAATTACCCAAACTATATTCTAGATATAGATGAAGTAATATTTTTATAAACGATATAGAAGAATTATCCTTATGGAGAAAGGTGTGACGTTTATACTACTAATAAATGTTTATAGAAAATATTCACCCAAAAATAGATGAATATTATCTATATATTATAGTTGGATATGATTAATGATTATATATTCTCAATACATTACCTCCCTGAGAAATCAAACAAGGTTGATAATTCTTTGAGCTAAAAGGGTCATGGTAGCTTATCTATGATGAGGATCACAAAATATCCAATAATTATTTATTTATAAATGATGGAAAATGATATCTTATAAGAAGGGAGAAATATTATATTTCTCAAATATGTGTTCAAACACCTATCTTTATAAATATTAAAGAGGCATTAAAAGACAGTGTAGTGTTACAAAAGACAGTGAAAAATGATCTTGGTGTGAAAATTTATTGTGAAGGAATGATAATGTATAGGAACTTATTATGTTTCCTTTAATTAGAAATACATAATAATGAGGTATTCGAAGAATCACATAGCCCGTCATTCTATAATCATTTTGTAAGTATAAATATATATATATATAGTGATATGGAATATTATTTCTAGTTGGAGAGAATAATGAGATATATTTCAGAGTATATATCTTTATTCTTGGTATATTAAAATGTTAAAGATAATTTATAGATGAATAATGGAATGTTACAACTATTATCCATACTAGAATGAAAATAGGAAAACATCATTATTGATTTTATATACAATCTCCCCAAAGAATCTAAAAGCCATTTTTTACTGAGGATTTTGTCAATCACCTTAGAAACCCATCACATTTCATTATTACCATATAATATTTATCTATTTACAATCTTGTGGGTATATACATTAAGTGGTGTAGTTGATTAGAGTACTAGGGTATATTTTATTGGATCAAGATCCAATGATTACATGAATTTCTTGGAAAATTATTTTGTAATATATTGATAAATAATTGTATTTCAATAATTCATATAATCCATAGATATATGTTATTTATAGGAGAACCATTCAGTCCCTGGAAAATAGGATATGATCATGTTTATTAGATTTCATTTTATTGGAATGAATTCCTTCCATTATTAATGTTTCCAAAAAATTATAGCTTTCACATGAGGATTCAGATGGCTCTATAAGAATACCTACATGAAAGGATGTGTAGAAATCCAATATATTGGGATGAGGTTATAGAAATAAATCTATTTGTAACTATGTTAAACTAGTAAATGGACGATAATATTATATACATTCATTAGCACATAAAGGAAGCTCCGAGTTTTCAAAAGAGTTATTTTGATATTCACTGGATGGATATTTAATTCAAAGTTAATGACAAGGTATTCGAGTGAATTTCTCTATAGAAGAAAAATATGCTATTTTCAAATAAGGGATAGCAAATCGATCGATATATTTTTTTAAATTATTTATTAGATCAAGATGGTTTTTTATCACTTAATACTTCCACCAATGCTCTCTCATGTTAATGATGTGTTCTATGTATAACTTTTGAGGAAGTATATACATAATCCATCATATGAACAGAGCTCAGAAGTTGTACCATTAGTGCATGATATTCTCTATGAACAAATATATGTAAAAATCGTGGATCGTATGGAAGAATGGATACAGAACAAGACTAGTCCCCTGGTAAAAGATGTAGTGACCCCAACCCCTATAGCCTAGATTTTGTGTCTATATTATTAAATTTAATAATATATAAGGAATCACATCTCAGAGGACTCATTAGATTAGTATTCATGGTAAATTTGATACACACATGATTCAATAATTACATTTGAATGAAACATGATTTTTTTCTACATAATATCATTATTCCCTTTACCATATTCATTAATATATCTCATAGTACATTTCATGGATTCCTAGCAAAGGAAATAAAATAAGGGTAGGATCAAATTTTATGTAATGGTAAAGTAAAGTAGAATATATCATTAATAAATGACTGTAATCTACATGGAAAGCTAAATCATTGATTATATATTCCATTTAAATAATTTGACTATCATAATCATCATGGAATGGTAACTAACTAAAAAATCCATTTAATCAATAACATATCTATCATAACTGGATTAGGGGTAGTAAATATAAATATGAAAATAATTGAAAACACATTCTATTTAATTAATAACCTATGAATAAAATTAATCCAAATATAATATTATATTAAAAATCTCATGGGTAATATTAACTAAATTCTTCAACAAGGAAATGCTAAATTATTGGATGTCATGTTTCCCAGGAACATGATACCTCTACCATCTAGATATATTCTCAATAATGTTCAAAACAGAAGGGTAAATAATCATTTAACTATAGATTGAAAACTGTTTCGTCTCATGAGAATACTAATGCATTGAGCAGATATCTATAATTTTCCAACATCCTTTTTTTCAAATCTAAATCATTCCTCTTATATTTAATAATCAATTTTATTCATAAAAAATTTCATTATCAAGAAATACTTGTATTTGGTAAAGAATACAAGTTTACAAATATTTACCTAGATAAAAAATTAAATATAATTTAGGAAAACGTATGTAAAAATGATACATGGTTTAAACAATAAACATATCCCAATGAAATAAAATGATTTTTAGGGGAAATTTAATTTCTAATGATCATAAGAAAGTGATGATTTCAAGGGAAAGTTAATGACTAGAAAAATGAATCAATAAAGTGGATGACAATAATTTACTTTGTTAGAATGATCATACACCGTAAATAAAAATATATGAAAGGTATAAATGAAACATATACCCATTTAATTAATAATAAAAGTGTTTTTAATGGTTAATATAGAAAACATAAAAAATATTTAAAATCATTATTTTGAAAAATAAATTTTTCATTAGAAAATTCATGTTTAGAAATAATATTTCTCAGAAAAGTTTGGAAATGATTTTATATGAAAATAATTTATTAACATATAATAGAAACATTAAAAAAAATTGACTGATCATGAGTTCTAGAAATTCCATCAATATTGTACACATTAAAAGAAAGATGTGTTTCACCTTTTTGGAAAATCCCAATAGGAATTGTTTTGAAAATGATACAGATATTACATTCAATAAGAATTGTAAAAAGAAAAAAAATGCATGAAATTTTATTAAATAAATAATTTGGGAAAAGTTAAAACATTTTTTAATACATTTTTAGAAATCATGGTTTTGTAAGAAAACTAATTTTTTGACCGAAGATGGAAATGAAGTTAGATTTTCTTAAAAACATTTTCTCAATTATTTTAAGTACCAATGAGTAGGAAAATGGAAATATAATGTGAAAAAAATCGTGCATTAACAAAGGATGGGAAAATTATGCCGGTTAATAAGAAAAGGATAAAATAATTTCATTCAATTGAAATTCAAGAATAATTTGTCTCTATAAAAATGAGAGTATAAAATAAACCCTCGCAATGATCATGAAATTAAAGTGATAATTAGTCAATGAATCAATTATGTGTATATAATATAAATACTCATAAACCAAGTTTAAATAAAACAATATATATTAAATATTAATTACACATGTAATCTTATAATTTCAAAGATAATGGAGTAATATAATCCAACAAAATTGAGTTATGAAATTATTTACCACTTCCTAACAATGAATTAAAATACACATAGATGAAATAATACAAATTTAAACATAAAATACCATTAATAATTAATTATTCATGATATTACATGTCACAGGGGTGGTATATACATCATATAACATAAATAAGGTGTATTAGATTACAATATGCTTCAATGAAATGGAATTGAGACGAAATCCATTGCCTTAAGATTCATTTTGGATGAATGTTAATTAACCACCTATATAATGGATTTAAAAATATTATTAACTTATTAATGAACCATATTAATATTTATAATAGCATATATTTTTCTTTTATACAATCTCATCACCCTTCCATTAATAGTTGTTAAATATTTTCATTATTTTGGGTGTTAATTACTTTGTTTTTTTTGGCATGTTTCATCCGTAATGAGCTTGTAAATTCACAGATTATATAATTTTATCATCTCCATAATAATATTCATGATATAAAAGTAATATTTCAACATAAATTATACCTTCAAATTGAATTTTTAATATGGTTCTCAAAAATGGACAATGTTACAATCATGGAGATAATCGGCCATACGTGGACATGAGTTACGATTCCATTTCTAAATGATCATTTTGGAAATGAGGTATCTAATGTTTTATATTTAATTAATGATAATAATATCATATTATATATTTATTTATACTTATATATATCATATATGTTGTGTTGTGGTGATAAGAGAGTCATATCACTTTGTGAATGCGGGTGTTCACACATACACGAGAAATGTAATCATCTATATGTGAGTCAAAAGATACGAACGAAATTGATATATTATATTCAAACAATTATAAATATGTCATGAATATAATAATTATGTATGTTTTAAAACATATAATCATTTAATATATCTTTATCACCTTTTATGTAAAGCATTAGTGAAATATGAATCACATCACATTGCGGGTCGGTAGTATGTCGTACACACAAGTAATGTTATCATGTCCACAATGGAATGGAAAATAAAATGGTATATATGATATAATTACTCCATAGGTGTACTTATATCATTAAATAATATATATACTATATTTCCATAATCAACCCAAACCATGAGAGGTGGTAATTGAAAAACAAATGTCTTCAGTTCGTTAGGTGGTAGTCCACCGTACACACGACGGATGATTTTTAACTCATTTGATGGAAGTAGATATGTTTTTAGGTGATGAAAGTAACTAGGAATAATCTCATTATGTGTAGGATATTGAGGTCATTATGTTATCATGTTTTAATAATAATTTATAGATATGTAAGAGGAAATAAAATAAAAACACTAGTTGAAGAACGTCACCACTTCTTTTGGTATCATCCTTAGGAGTGAACCAAAGCCTTATTCGGTTGTACTTATTCTCAATATAATGATTGTATAAACAACAAGTTTAGTAAAAGTTATTATATATAATAAATTAATCTATATCCTCTAAAGTAACACCATTGGTTCTATATTAATATTTATTTGTCAAATTGTCTAACTATTGGCATATTAAAAATAATATGATGTAGGCTTGTACTATATGGTAAACCCTTGTCATCCTTTATTCATGGGTTAAGACCCGATTACATGTACATACACGTCGGTTTTTCAACTAGATTTCGGGTGTTCCTTCAAAAACATTCCCCAAAAATTTGATGGGAATCCTTTAAATAAAATTAATAATTGAATAACCTTTTTATTATTGTTTTCATTAAAACCATATTATTTTCTTATTTATTCCACGATGTCTAAAAATATTATTTGACTATTATTAAAAATTCATTAAATATCATATAAAATCTTAAAGTAATCAATACCATTAAACATATTTCTATGAAATTTAATCAAATTTATCTTAAAATAACTTATCCAATAAAAATTATACTTTCCATAATTTTATCTGCAATATATATATTTAATCTTGGAAGAATATCATGAAATAAAACACAAAAAAAATGTTTTAAGACATTAAAATTATAATAAATCACAAAATTATAAGCCTATGATGAATACATATATGATTCTAAAATTTATCATAATCATGAGATGTTTCATGATTCTTAGGACAAAAATACTATAGGTACAATAATTAAACAATTTAATTATTTAATCATAATACATAAATACATCATCAATTTTATTTCAACAATGTTCCTTCCACATTCTATGGGTAACCATTAGAAGAGTAAATTGAATCATATAATTTCTAGGCTCTCTACATTTAACCCAATGAACTATATATTGATCCCTATTATGAGATTTATTTTCTTTGTATATTACACTTCATTTTCCCTCCATTTTGACACATAAAACATTTTCTTATTACATTGAGAAACAGTATTTATAATCTAAGACACAAGAGGTTTAACCTAGGTTATTCATTATCATCATCTATTAAAATTCATCCCAATGGGTTGTAATCGAAATGTGAATTATCCTAGGCATATCCCCTAGGAGTATCAAACCAGGAGGATATTAATGCATGTTTTCATGCACCATTTTACAATTGGTTCAAGACAAATGTTCCCTTTTAGGAATTATTACCCCTAGGTACATATATTCTAGAACCATGTCCCCTGATAGTATCCCAATGGTGATTTATTTCATGGGAAAACCACACAATATCTACCCTAACAAAACATTAGGATTTTCATTTAAATTTATCCTCAAATTATACCATTGTGTTATTATCCCTAACCAATTTTTTAGATTTATTTCCAAATTATTCTACTATACATCCCTCAAATACCAACTGTAGAAACCCTAGTCCTAGTGACCTTAATTCAGTTTATGTTTTATTTTATTGGCATATGATATAAGGAATTGCATCCCAAAAGATCAAATAGTTTATTAGTTATGGTAAAAAGATACAAACATGATTCCTATATTACATTTGAATAAAACGAACTTTTTTTGGATAATATCATTATTCCATATAGTATATTATTGCATATCTTGTATAATTCACTTCATGGATTCTTAGAGAATGAAAAAAATATCGTTGAGCTCAATTTATCAATAATGGATTTGTACAATGTAATATATCATGAATCAATAATAATAATCAACATTAAAGGAAAAAACATGAAATGCATGAATTTTAAAAAAAATTATTAGAATTTTCAATATATAAATTTAATGAACTGAAAACACATGACATATAATAAATATAATAGAACGCATAACTGGATAAGGAATAATCATTATAGAAATTAAAAACAACTAAAAAACAATACATTTAATAAGTAAACTAAAAATTAAATTCATCTAGAGATAATATCATAGAAAAAATATCATAGATAATATTAAATAATTTATAAATGAATGGAATTCATAATTATTGGATTTTATGATTCCCAAGAACACGATACATCCTCCATCAAGATCTACCCTCAAGATAGTTTCAAAATGTTGGGTAGAAACCCATTTAACTAATGATATCCAACTATTCTATCTCATAAAATGAAACATTGCATTAATGGGACATCTATAACCAGACCCCACCCATGTTATTAGTTTCCAAATCATTCCTAAAATATCAAATGATCAATTTAATTTATTAAAATGTGCCTTATAATAAAATATCCATATTGAGTAAAAAATATATATTAATCAATATTTCCAAATATAATAAAATTACTTTCAATATAGAACAATGTAACGTCCAAAAAATTAATTAATGAAAATTCCTCTTGGTATAATTATGTGTCTTATTATGTAAAATTATTATATAAAATATGAACATACTTGGTTTTATGTTTTTGTATTTCAATATACCATTTAGAATTGTTATCGTTTCTAATATTGACATTGAACAGTGATCACATGATTAGTATAAATATATAGCTTTAATAAATCCAATTTACTCAGACAAAGGAAGCGATGGCCACATCCCGTAGAATTTTTCCATACAAAGCCCATTTTTCAGAGCTCAAAAAGGAGGTGGTGTCACTGAGATTTTCTCTTGACCAAACCCAATCTGAGCTTCAATGCGTTAAGCATGAACGGAACCACCTAAGAGAGAAGTGGAAGTTGGTAAAGATTACCACTCGAGCGTTGTTATCCAATCCACCCCAAATTCTATCCCCATCGCACACCATACCCTTAGGTCACATATAGGTGTTATAAGGGGTTATGTAACAAAACCATAGCACTATGATTATTTTCATTATTATTGTATAATTAATAGACATTCATTTTATTATTGTTACTTTGTAAATAGTTTTTAATGCACCAATAACATTTTTAGTAAATTTTCAATTAAGAAATATATTTTTATGAATTAATATATTTTATAATTAAATAATATTTTAATAAAATATTATTAATAAATTATGTATTATTAAATATAAATGATCGTATAATTTTTATGAGAACAATTGTAATTTGTATTAATGTTTTAAATGTGTTTTTGTCAAAACCCATGAATTTTTTATAAATGTCAGTTTTTATTTTAATTGTGAAAATTAAAATATTTAGAAAAACATTTAGATAAAATGAATATTATTTTTGGGATCATAACATTGAAATCATCCAATGGTGAATTTTTCATAATTTTCTGAGAGAGTCAAATTTTTGGGTAAAAATTAAATACCGTTTAAATATATATTGTGTTTCATGACATCATAATGACCCAATAGTGATATAATAAAATACTATAAAAAGTATTTTCTGTCAATATATTTTTTAACTTTAAAAAATTTTATTTTTGATTTGTCTGATTAATTTTATGGTTCCTTATTGGACCATCTGAGACTTATAAAACATTTTATCTTTTTAAAATTATTTCATTGAGAGGGTGACTCACCTCCACATAATCAAGAATAATATTTTAATACATTCGGCCATTGGCCTTATAAAATAATTTTTTCCACTCCACATTGGAAAAAAACCATGGTAAAAAACCTTGGGTTAGTTTTTGGTTTTGATTAGTTGAAGGTGTAGTTTCCAAAACCTAAATAATAAAAATCATGTCTCTGTTCCTATGTAAAAGTGCCCATGCTCCCACTTATCTTCACTTAAAACACTTGTAGAACATCCCTAATATTCCCCCTTCTCTATAAAATCCTACCAAGGTGACCAAAGATCCCATGAATCCCCTCTCAAGCCCCTCTCAGGCCTCTGGGTTCACACTTTTACGTAAGGGATTTCTTCCTCTATCGTTTTGTGTGCATGTTTCATTATGTTGTTAAACCCCTGTATTTTCCATTAAAAATGTTGGGGTATGATTTATAACCTCCCCTATACTTAAATAATTATGTTTTAATGATGATATACCCATTTATCTCTCATTAATGCCTCCCATGTACTCATGTTACGATGTAGAAATTTCATAAGGGATTTCTCTTTCCTCATATACATTCAAGAAATTCTTTTGTATTATGAATTTAAATTACATTACATATGTTGGGAAATGTATCTATATTATTAAATAATAGTAAATTTCATGTAAATATGATGATACACCACTTTCTCTATCATCAACAATTTTTATCAATTATTATGTCACGTCGTTATGCTACCGAAATTGCATCGCGATTTTCGAAGCCAAAGTCATTGTGTAGTGAAAACCATGCATGTTTCATTTTCAAGGGTATTCACCTTTATAAACATTTACTTTTGGATTATAGAGTTTCATGTATTAATTCCACATTCATTTATGGTGGAATAAATTATGATTTTTAATGTATCCTTGTTATATGATCCATGTGGCGCACTTATACATGAAATGAAATGATTAAGAAGGGTGCGCCCTGATAGCGCTCTGATTCCTTGTGTAAAGATTAATATCATGATAAATCAATTGAAATGACGGTTTACTCATTCTAATTAAAGTGTAATTAGGTTTTACGCATTCTCCATGTAAAATGATCATTGGATCATGTTAATATCATGTTAAATGTTGAAGACACATTTCCGTGTTATGATAATCATGTTATATCATGCCTTTATGATCATTTTTCTATTTTTCTCCATTTATATAACTATTTCCTAACATTTAATATACTCTTCCTGTTATGACTTATTTACTCCCATACTGGGATTTATATCTCACCCTTTTCTTTTGCATGTCCCCAAGTTATCACATACAATGTTAAGTACAAAAGAATGTATGTGGTCATGTAAAAGAAGTTTTCAATAAAGATGTGTATTTCATGTTTTAAGTTCTTATGTAATGTTGCTAATCCCAAAAGACACTAGACCTATCGATCTTTTATGTTGTATCAATTTATTATTTTATGTCATAAATTAATTTAACCTATAAAATAAAGAGAAAGGTTGTTATAGTTGGTATCCGAGGATATGTTTAGTTATTTTTGGGATCAGGATTAGAAAAACCCTAGTTAAATCCTTAAGGATAAGAATAAGTATAAAAAAACATACCTAAATTTTGGTGATTATTAAGTAAGTGGTTTATCAAGAAAATACATCCCTGTCTAGACACGAGCAGGTATAGTTGGCTCTGAAACAGATGTATCTAAGTGTAAAACCCAAAAACATCGCTTTGAGCTAGACTCGAATGAGAACTAGTGCATGAAAATGGGCCTTGCTGCAATCTTGGTTAGGAAACTCCCAAGGGATATGCATTGGTAAATTAGTTATCTTAGAATGAACCATTTTTCATGGAATTAAAAAACATTCCCCTAAGAATATATGATGGGAACTAGATCATGTATAACATATATAGGTTAAATAAATAAATGCAATTCCTAAGTTATCCATTTTTTTCATTGGATTCCCATTTATGTTTTACCCATAACATTTCTTTTATTCCACTCAATGGCTAATAATAGGAGGACTCGGGCTAATAATCAATGTGAAGATCAACGCGATGACAATTCTAACGAGATGCCCAATGTGATGGGAGCAAGAATTACCTAATTTGTCATGATACACTATCAGTTAACTCAGGTTTTGAATAGAAACATGGGTCAAGAGAAACATTCAACCCCCTAGGAATAAAGAAGTGGAAATCAAGAACTTAATGATATAAAGGCCTTCTACTTTTAATGTATCATCTGATCCCTCAATCACCGAACAATGGATCAACTCCATTGAGTATATCTTATCCACCCTTCAATGTTCTGAACAAGAGAAGGTACTTATGGTTTCTTATTGTATGGAGGGTGAAACTAATAAATGGTGGACTTTGATAAAAAAATATAAAGCCTAAGGAGGATATTGAGGTGTTAGAATGGAAGGATTTCCAGAAAAAAAAATGATAAATATTTTCCTCGCACCTTTCAACTTAAGTTGGAAGGAGACTTACATTCCCTCAAGAAAAAAGGCGAAGAATCCATCATAGTATATGGGGAAAACCTCACAAGGCTGGCGCGATATGCCTCTAACATTGTCGTTACCCCCAAATTCAAGTTTGACCACTTATTTTGTAGGCTAAAACCAAGAATATTGAATGTTCTAGTGATCCATGACATCGAGATCTATGAGAAAATTGTTTAATGTGCCCCAAAGGTCGAAATATAGATTAGTGAATCCCAGGGGTATCATGTTGATAGGAACCATAAGGTGGACTTTAATTTTGTAAGTTTGATGGATAAATCCAATGGTACTAAGAAAATATTGCACCTCACATGCCAATGGTTTTGAAAGAAGCACCATAGGAAATTCTTGAAGGGGGAGATAAAATGATTTAGGTGTGGATGAAAAGGGAACCTGGAGATTCACTACTGAAAAGAAAAACATGTTACTGCGACTGAGGAGAGGAACACTCCATTCGACCCTCAACGCATTGTTCATCACTTCAACTACAAAGAACTAGGGCACTTTGAAAACTAGTGCCCTAAGCCAAGGGTTTTTTGAGGCAAACCACAACCTCCAAGGCTGCAAGGGTGAGATATTGCTATCACTACCACTGAAGTGAACCCCAAAAATGAAGTGGTGATTGTTATGCTAGTTATTCATTAAATACTAATGAAAATACTTTTTTATTCTGTTTCTACGCATTATTTATATCCTAAAAGTTTAGTAGAATAGTCCCAAAACCACCAAAAATCATTAAAGTAAAGATATAGGTGAGAATGGAAAATGGTGAAATCATTGCATCCCATGAATATAACTCCTCCCATGTCATAAATGGTAGATTAAACCTTACAGATAACCTCATCATACTCCTTCTAGGGGAATTTGATGTAATTCTTGTCATGGATTGTATTTCCTTATATAGGGAAAACATAAATTTTTGTTAGAGGGAAATCACTCTAAATATGGTGAATTGACCCCCGATTTTGTACAAGTGAAAGGATGAGGATGAATCTTCTTTAGCCCTATCATCTCAAGTGTGGATATTATTATACTATGATAATTCTTTTCTTTCTTAGATGATTGAGTCTATGGAATAAACCATCTTTTAAGACATGTATATTGTGAGGGGATTCATTGAAGTGTTTCCTGAGAAATTGCATGGTCTTCCTCCTAGAAGAGATTTTGAATTCTCAATTGATCCTATACCTGGGGCATTGCCAATATCCAAGACTCTGTATAAAGTGGCTATTGTAGAGCTTGAGGATATTAAGAAACAACTACAGTAGAATATGGATAATGGGTTTATAAGCCCAAGTGCTTCATCATGGGGTGCACAAGTCCTCTTCATCAATAAGAAGGATATGTCAGTGCGCTTTTCCATTGATTATCGTGAACTCAACAAAATCATGATAAAGAACAGGCATCATATTCCACGAATTGATGATATGTTTTATCATCTACTCGGAGTACAATACTTCTCCAAGGCGTATTTGTGGTTTGGATATTACCATGTAAGGGTTAAGAAGGTTGATATCCCTAAGACTGGATTTCTTACAAGATATCAACACTTTTAATTCCTAGTAATTCTTTTTAGACTCGGTAATGATCCAATAATATTCTTGGACTTAATGAGTAGAGTCTTTAGATATTACCTTGACATATTTTTGGTTGTCTTTATAGATGATATTATAATATACTCAAAAACCAAGTAGCATCATGTGGACCATCTAAGCACTATACTAGAGACCTTGTGAAAAGAGAAGCTCTTGGAAAAGTACAACAAGTGTGAGTTCTGGTTGAAGTAGGTATCATTATTGGGTCATATTATCACAGGAAATGGGATATCTATGTATCCTTTCAAGATAGATTCAATTGAGGTATGGTCAAGGCCATCATCAGTAGGAGATATACATAGCTTCTTGGTGTTAGCTGGATATTATCGCTGAGTTGTGAGAAATTTCTCACGATTTTCCAACCCTTTTACCAAGCTAAATCAGAAGGGATTGAGGTTTTATTTGATTTATGAATGTAAAGAGAGATCCATGGAGTTTAATAGGAGGCTTATCACTATGACCATGCTCACACTACCCACATGTGGATAACATTTTGTGGTATTTAGTGATGCTTAGAAGAAGGTCATGGGCTGTGTGTTGATGGAAAATGACAAATTGATTGCCAATGCTTTATGGAAATTGAAATTTCATGAGAAAAACTATCCAAAAATGATATGGAGTTGTATGTAGTAATCTTAACTGAAAAAAATTGGTGACATAACCTTTCTGGGGAGAAGTGTGAAATTTATATGGATCACAAAATCCTCAAGTATGTATTCATACATAAAATGGTGAACTTGTGCCAATGAAGATGGTTAGAGTTAATCAAAGACTATGACTGCTCAATCCATGACCACCCTAGGAAAGCTAACATGGTAAAAGATTATTTAACTATAAAGGACCCAATTATTCTATCATTGATTTTAATTAAAAAGGATCCAATCTTCTTAGACTTTATGAATATGAACATGGGAATCATAAAAAAGAGAAAATCAGAAATCCTTTCACAAATGATTTCTCAACCGTCTCTTTTGGAAAGTATAAAGGATTCTTAGAAGGATGATGTGGGAATTTAGAAGAATGTGGAAACTATTAGAAAAGTCAAATCCTAAAAGGTCAATGTTAATGAAGAACGAATTTTGATATTTGGGTCAAGAATATGTGTTCTATCAAGTCTGGAGTTAAAGAAAGAACTTTTGAAAGATAAACATGGTTAGAATTTCTCTGTTCACCCATGGAAAAAAGGATGTATCGAGATCTCTAAGAGAATTATTAGTGGGATAACATGAAGAAGGATATTGCTGAGTATAGATCAAAGTACTTGGTATGTTAGAAAGTGAAGGATGAGAGGCAAAAGTCTATTGGGATGATGAAACCATTACCCACACCAACATGGAAATGGAAGAACATCACCATTTACTTTGTCACATAACATCCAAATACACACAATGTAAACAATGCTATTTAAGTTATTGTGGATCATATTACGATGATTGCACACTTTATTGTAATTTGAGAGGATTTCTCATTGGATCGACTAGCACGAATATATATCAATGTTGTGGTAAGGCTGCATGGATTACCACTATCTATTGTAACACATTGAGATCCATGATTCACCTCTATGTTATATAAGTGTCTTCAACATGCTTTGAATTCTGAGATGAAATTTAATACGGATTATCATCCTCAAACTAATCACCAATATGAGCGGATTACCCAAACACTTGAGGACATGATGATAGTATGTCCAATATACATCAAAGGATTATGGGGTCAACATATTCCTCTGGTTGAGTTCTCTTACAATAATAGATTCCATTCAATCATCCAAATAGATCAATTTGTATCCCTTTATGTGAAGAGGTGCAGAACACGGGCATGTTGGGATAAAGTTGTGGAGAGAAAACTCATAGGTCCAGAAATGGTCAAAGAAATGGTATAGAAGGATAAGACTATCCACCAGCACATTAAAGCTGCTCAGAGTCGACGAAAGTGATCTACTAATAATCATAGATAAGACCCAGAGTTTGATGTCAGAGAAATGATATTACTTCTCATATCACAGTGGAAACGATTTATGATATTTGGTAAGAATGGAAAGCTTAGTCCAAGGTAAATCGACTCTTGTGAGACCCTTGATCACATTGGAGCAATGGACTATCGACTGGAACTCCCAACGAACCTATCTCAAGTACATGATGTATTCCATGTATCACTCTTGAGAAAGTACATAGGTAACCCATCACTTGTACTCAATACAGAGGTGGTAACATTGGAGAATGACCTCTTCTATGAAGAGAAGATGATGAAGATCTTAGATCATAGAGAAATGTTCTATAAAATAGAAAATTTCCTCTCATGAAAGTGTGGTGGAGAAACCACAAGATTGAAGAATCATCATGGGAACTGGAAGAAGTGATGAGGCAGAGTTACCCACATAAATATTAGTGTGGGTAAAATAAATTTCAAGGGTAAAATTTCTTAAGGGGGGAAGATAGTAATGACCCAAAATTTTATTAATGAAAATTCCTCTTGATCAATCTAAATGTCTTATTATGTAAAATTTTTATTTAAAATATGCACTTCTGGGGTGTTATGTTCTTGTATTTCAAAATACCATTAATAATTGTTATCCTTGCTAATATAGTCGTTGAATCATGATCATGTGACTAGCATAAATATAGGGCTTTAACAAATCAAATTTACATAGATAAAGGAACTGATTCCCTCATTCAGTATAATTCCTCCATTCAAAACCCATTTTTTTGAGCTCGGGAAAGAGGTGGTGTCACTGGGCTTCGCTCTTGACCAAAACCAAGCCAAGAATCAACACATTAATCTTGAACAGAACTTCCTACGGGAGAAGTGGATGTTGATTGAGATTATCACCTGAGCGATTATCTAAGCCACCCTAATAGTATATCACCATCGCACACCTTACCCTTAGGTCATAGGGACGTGTTATAAGGGGTTATGTTACAAGAACCTATCACTATGATTATGATAATTATTTTTTTATAATTAATATACATTTATTTTATTATTGTTAATTTGTAAATAGTTTTTAAAGCATAAATAGTATTTTTAGTTAATATTCAATTAAGAAATCTATTTTGATGAATTAATGGATTTTTGAAATAAATAATAATTTAATAAAATATTATTACTAAATTAATTTTTAATAAATATAAATTATTGTATAATTTTTATGAATACTGTTGAAATTTTTTTAAGGATTGAAAGCAGTTTTTGTCAAAACCTATGATTTTTTTATAAATGTCAGTATTTATTTTAAAATTAAATATTCACATATTTATAAAATTATATTGATAAAATGAATATTATTTTTGGAATAAGAAAGTATAAATTATCCTATTAGAAATTTTTAATATTTTTTTAAGGCAGAAAAATTTTTGGGTATGAATTAAATACCTTTTAAATATATAATGTGTTTTATGACATCATAATGACACAATAGTGATATAATAAAATACTATAAAAGGTATGTTTTACCAATATATGTTTTAGCTTTAAAAATGTGATTTTTTTCTTTTTTGATAAATTTTATGGTGCCTTAGTGGACCATCCATGAATTATAAAACATTTTATCTTTTTAAAATGATTTCCTTGAGAGTGTGACTCATCTCAACATAATAAATCCTTATATTTTAATAATTTGATCCATTGTACTTATAAAATAATTTTTTCCACTCCCCTTTGGAAAAAACCATGGGACAGTTTGTGGTTTTGATTAGTTTAATGTGTATTTTCCAAAACCTAAATAATAATGAATTCCCTATCTTTTCTAATATAAATCCACACAATATCCCACTTCTCTTCACTCAAAACCCTTTGATCACATCCCTACTTTTCCCTCCTCTCTCTAAAATAGTCCCATGGTGCCCTAATCTCCCAATAATCTTCTCTCAAGCCTCTACTAAGCCTTTGGGATCATACTTCCATTTAAGAGATTTCTTCCCCTGTCATTTATGTTCATGTTTCTTTATGTTACTATATCCTTGTGTTTTCAATTAAAAATGTTGGGGTATGATTTATATCCTCTCCTATAATTCCCTCATTGTTTTTCAATGTTGAGACTCCCCTTTATCTCTCACTAATTCCTCCCATGTAGACCTGTTACCTTGCTGAAATTCTTTAAGGGATTTATCTCTCCTCATTTACATTCAAGAAATTGTTTTTTATTATAAATATAAATTCAATTATATATGTTGGAACATGTATATATATGATCCCATTTAATTCCATTTCATTTAAATATTATGATATGCCATTTTCTCTCTCATCAACCATTTTTATGAATTCTTATGTCAAACCATTATGCAGCCAAAATTGCACTGTGATTTTCCGAGCCAAAGCCATTGTGTAGTGAATACCATGTCTATTTATCTATCAAGGGTATTCACCTTTATGCACATTTAATTAATGATTATATAGTTTCTTATATTAATTCAAAATTCCATTATTGTGTAATAAATGATGATGTTTAATGAATCCATGTTATATGATTCATGTGGCACACTTATGCGTGAAATGAAATGATTAAGAATGGTGAATCCTACTAGTGCTCGAATGCATTATATAAATATTAATATCATGATATCTCAAGTGGAATGAGGGTTTACTCATGATTCATGTGCAATGAGACTTACCTAATGCTAATATCATGTTAAATGTTTATTCTGTATTTCCATGTTATGATAATCATTATATATCATGCATTTATGTTCATATTTCTCTTATTCTCCATTGATATACCTATTTCCAATCATGTACTATATTTTATTCATGTTATTCATTATTTATTCCCTTACTGGGCTTTATAGATCACCCATATCTTATGCATTTCCTCTGGTTATCACATGCAATGCTAAGTATGAAGGACTATGTGTTGTCATGTAAAATATGTTTTTAATAAAGATTTGTATTTTATATTTTAAGTTGTTATGTAATATTCATAAGCCCTAGAGACACAAGACCTCTCAATCTTCTATGTTTAATGAGGTGAAAATTTTATGTAATAAATTCTGTTTAAGTGTGAAGTAAAGAGAATGGTCATTATAAACACTATATATATATAAATGATATAGTGTTTAAAAAATAAAACTACCCATGATAAATAATATGGATAATTTGCTGAAATTTAATGTCTAATAATCACATGAAATTGAATATTTCAATGGAATATTAAAAACTGCAAAAATGAATCATGAAAGTGAGTTTCAATGCATTCCTTAGTCAAAATTATCATATATCATCCATAAAATATTAATTCTCATATTAGTGAAAATTATACCCATTTAGTGATAATAAAGGGTTTTTTGTCATTGATGAATAGAAATACCCTAAAAATAACTTTAAAAACAATCTTGGGGAAAATATTCTTTTTCATTTTTAAAATCACTATTAAAACTAAAATTTCAAAAAAAATGAATATAATTTTGTTTGAAAATAATTTTTGAAACTTATAATGGATGCTTTAAAAAATTTCATTGGTCGTTATTTCTTGAAATTCTATTCATGTAATTCACTTTTAAAAAAATATCTATTTCACTTTTTCAGTAAAATCATAATGAATATTTTGTGAAAAATGCATGAAGATTCTTTAAAAAAATTAATAATTTTACATATATAAAATTTTCCTCAATAAATAATTTTGGAAAGGATAAAAAATAAATCATTTTCCGAAAACAAGGTTCTAGAAGAAAACTTATTTCTGAAAGAAGAGAAAAATAAATTTGGATTTTCCTAAAAACTATTTTCACAATATTTTAACTACAAAACAGTGTAAAATAGAACTATTAATTGAAAATATGATGAATAAACATATGAGGAGACAATTAATTGGGATTATTATAGAATTATCAAATGATTTTCTTCAATCAAAATTCAAGAATAAAAAATCACGCTGAGAATGAGACTGTGGAATAAACTCTTACAGTGATCATAGCATTGTAGTGACAATTAGTGAATGATTTAATTTTTTATATCAATTTTAAATCCACATAAAAAATATATAAATAAAAAATATATTTTTAATAGTCATTAAACACATACTCATAGAATATCGATGTCAATGAAGACGTAATATAACACATGGAAAAGAAACTTTGTCATGAAATTCTAGACCACTTTGTAACTTTTAATTAAAACCCATGTAGATGAAATAAATCAAATTTAAATTTAAAATAAAATGTATAATTAATTATTCAATATATCACATGTCAATGGGTAATTATATACCCCATATTAATGAAATTATGTTCATAATATTATAATATGCATCAATGAAAATAAATTGAGAATAAATTCTACACTTCATGCTTTTTATGGGTTGAACACACTTTAACATATTTTATATTGGTTTTAAACATATTATTAACTTACTAAAGAACCATATTAATATTTATAATATCATATATGATCATTTTATATCATCTTATCACCCTTATATTAATAATCATTCATGGATTTCATTATTTTAGCTGATAATTTTCTTATTTTTCCATTCATGTTTCATTATGAATGACATGGTTATTGTGAATATTATATAGTTCCATCATATACATAATAATAATTATGATGAAATAATTATCATATTTTTTCATCAATTATACCTTTAAAACCAATCATAAAATAATGGTCACAAAAAGGGACTAGGTTACAATGATGGAGATGGTAGGTTGTTCGAACGCATCAGTGATGTTTCCATTTTTCAATGATAATTATTGAAAGGCGGTAAGTAATATTTTATCTTTATATAATTATAATAATATCATACATATCATATTTATTCTTTAAATATACTTATATATTTTATCCATGTGGTCTGGGGATAAAAATAGAGTCACATCACTTTGTGAAGGTGGTAGTTCACAAGTACATGAATGATATTATCATCATTAAGTGAATGAAAATGTAATAAGGAAAATAATAAATTATATTTATAGAATGATAATATGTCATTAATAAAATTATTATTCCATTTATATCAAATTTAATTATTAAATTTATCCTCGCCGCCTTCTATGTAAATTGTTAGTGAAAGACGAATCGCATCGCTTCGTGAGGCGGTAGTCCACCGTACACAAAAGTGACGTTATCTTATCCCCTAAGCAATAAAATTTATATATTTATATATTATATGACTAAAAAAGTATAATTATTTTATAAATATAATATATTTAATTTATATCCATCCTTATACCCAACTGTGAGAGGATTTAATTTAAGAACGAATGACATCACTTTATGCAATGATAGTCCACCATACAGATGAATATTGATTTTGTAATTCATTAGATGGAAGTGGAGATGGTTATAGGAAAGGAAATTAACATAAAAACATCTAATTATATATAGGATTCTAATAATATAATATAATATTTTTTTTAAATAATTAAAGGAGAATGATGAAAAAAGAATAAAAAAAGCTCACTAAATAACATTGCCTCTTCTTCGAGTATCATCCTTAGGTTTTCCCCCAAATCTTTAATTGGTTGTCTTTTTGAACAAAATATGTCTTCTAGGATGACAGTATGGAATTAAGGAATGTTTTTTTAATTTTTTGTTAGAAAAAAAGAGTTTGAAGGTGTGAAAAAGACGTGAGAGGTGGTTACCTTTTAAAATTGAGGTGTGTGACACACTTGTAATATTTTTAAAATATTAAATCATCCCCACATTGTTATCATGAAAAAAAGAATCAAAATGGATAATTATTAAGACTAATAGATATAATGTTGAAATATGGATAAAATGGTGTTTCTAAAAGTTGTTAGGTTATTTATAATGAATACCTTCTTTGTTTAACCACTGATAAATACAATTTTAGATTAATTGCAGTAATTAATTATTCCTATTTTCACTAATCAATTTATTAAAAAATTAATTTTATCATAAATGATAATATAAATAATAATTATTATATATAATTTGTACAGTTTTCTGAATTCCAAACACATAAATGGAAAAATTTAATTTAAAATTAATCTCACATACATGATGAGAAAGCATGTTTTTAAAGAGACAATGTTAAAAAGTTAACAATATTTTCATAGAGAAATGAAATATGAGAATTAATAAAACAAATTAAATTGGATTAAATGATATAAAATTGAACTAATTTTATTTTAAACCATTTAAAAATATAATTTTAAAATTATAAAAAATTTAAATGAAGTGGCGCTTTTGAATTAAAATTCAGTATTTTTTGACTATTCACCAAAAACCAAATTATTTTAGTGAAATCATAAAAAATTAAGAATAAGATAGTTTTAATATGATTATTTATAAATGAATTTTATTTTTTAAAATGAAAATTATTAAATTATTAAATTTTATATTTAAATTATGTTCACAAAGAGCGACTAAACCAACTTTTAGAAAACATAAAATTTTTCAGAAAACAAGTCTTTTTAATTTAAATAAATCTTATATTATTTATAATCAATAGATATCCATAATATTCATAATTTAGTTGGTATTATTCATACCATCCAATTTAATAGTTAGGTTATTGTGGTTCCTTTTGGCTTTGGAAACAATTTATCTCAAGCTATCAATGATTAAATTTACTGAAATATATTTCAAGGGATGTTTAAGTTCAATGATGCATGTAAAATATGCTACTGAATACAATGTTTTTATTCCATAATATCAGGGATATATAAAAGTTCTTTAGAGGGATCAAAAATATTTGGAATCTATATGGTATCCTAAAGATGTAATAAATCAGAGATATCCTTATTTATTTGTATCAGAGTGATAGAATTTTGAAGAAAAAATCACCTTAATGGTGGTAGGGTGTCACACTCTAAAATTTTATTTTTATTTACATTAAAATAAACAAGAGTAATTTTATATCTTAGATAACATGGAACTCAGAGTCTATATGGACTCCGGATATAGTATACCTCCATAACCTAGCTGATGGATTCCTGGGTAGAAATATTGTGAACCAAAATTTAAAATTTAAATATAATGGTAAATATTTATTGATAAGAAATCAATTTTAAAAAAATAGTGTAATTATTTAAATAATTATTCTTTAAAGAAATATATTTATCTACAAGTTAATTTTTTTTATCAAAATAATTTTTTTTATCAAAATTTATAAATAATTTTAATTTATTTAAAATATATATGTATATGTGAATAATCAACAATAAATTTTTCATTTAATGGTTTGGAATGAAATAAAAATCATTAAAAGGGGAAAATATTTATGTTTTCGAAAAGAATTACATGAACAAAAACTTTTCTCTTAATAAATTAAAAAATATATTTATTATTGGGGTTAATGAAATGTAGTAATTAAATATTCAATCAAATATATTAAAATTCATTTGATTGTTTTCACTAGGTATGGAATAAATGAAAATTAAATTTTATGTTTTTAATGCATTCTTATAGAAAGGGGTTTCCTTATATTTTCTATTCTTATTAAAAAGCTAATTTATAATGCTTATAAATATTAAAATTGATAAAATGGATTTTCTAATGAGAATTAGATTTTACAAAATTATTAATATGGTCACAATTATTTATGGATGTAAGGAATTGTAAAAATTGTAAAAAATTCATATCTCTACTAGAGTTAAAACAGGGTTGCTGATTTTCATGAACCAAACTGGGTTTCCATCCAAACTATCAACTAACCCAGTCCAAACCATGTCCCAAAGGGAATTCTCGATCCCCATGGGTCGGAAGCTAGTGTCGAGCATCAAAATAATCATAATGGAAATGATTGTTTTCCAACATAACCCATGATAAAATAAAATAAAAGGATCTCACATCAATAAACCAATAGTAACTGAATATCAGTAAATATACAAAACTGATCGAGATACAAGAACTACTGGACAAATAAAACATAAATTAAAAAAATGAGAATTAACCAAACTTCCATGATCTCTACATGACCCCTTGGTCACCACTAACCATAATACCAACCTTCTCTAAAGGCACAACCGATCTAGAAACTTGAACCTTCAAAACAACTTAGTTCTACTGATGTCGAGTATAACTAGTAGGGTGTGAGATTAAATATATTAGTAGGTAATAACTTTAGTGTCCTTATAATTTATTAAAAAATAAAATCTATAAAACACAAGTTTGAAAATATTTTCAAAAATAGGTTTATTAAAATATTCCTAGAAAGTAACATGTATTTCTAAAAATTTATTTTTTTAAATAACAAATGTGCTTATATTTTAAAAAACGGTTTCAATTTCTACAACACTTATCAAAACAAAATAAATCTAAACCAGATAACTGAAAAGTGTTTGTGTCGAATTTAAAGGAATCTAAAGAAGTAGGAATAACTAGAAAAACCAATATCCAACTCGAAAAAAATAAAAAATATATAATTGTAACTCATGTGTACATCCTAAACATTACTTGAGGCATTCCCTCTATGAACTTAGTATGGACTCACCTTCCGGAATCTGGTGCATCTCTATAATCAAAAACCAACTGGCCACTCCAAAACTAGAAAATTCATTTACTCGTCTCTTCTAGCCCAATCAAGTCAAGGGGGTACCAACCTACTCAATTAGGTTCGACAAGGAACCTCCACTCGACCCACTAAATGATGCCCAAGAATCTCATGATAATAGTAATAATAAATAGCTAAAAATGGTACATATACCATTGCGCACAGTATCATTGTTCGTGTTCCATTATAGCGGAAATGTATCCCATGTTCCAATGGACTTAATACCTATAATTTTCCCATGCATAAGCTACTAGAGTTAAGCTAATCCAAAGTTCTAGTGGTCTAAAAATATAAGACTAGCATCACAAATCAAAATAAAAAAACATTTCCATTACATGTCCCTATTAGGTGATAACATCATTTGAGTTTCAAAAACCACTTCCTCATACATTATTAAATACCATATGGTCTTCACTCTACCTATGTTTTCATCTAATTTTCCAAAACATGACAGCATGCCCACTGGGCCATTACATCGCAATGGTTCCAAAACTAGTTTCCAAAAACAATACAGTGTGAAAATCATGACATCACATTACATCACATTAAAAAAACTATTATAAGGAAACACAATGTACCAAATGGTCTTTCACATCATACATGTTTTAAATAAAAAACATTAAAAATGCCTCAACTTCCAAGGTGAAAACACTTTCCAAATCAAATTCCAATTCCAGCACCACTAAAAAACCAAGCTATAATCATAAAACATACATATGGTTTTCAAATGGTCCCTTACTCTATTTAAAAATCATCCCTATTCCAATGTTTCAAACATTCCATAGTTCTATCCACCTTACAATTTCCATGTTATGTCTCAAAATTCAAAATGGGCATTCATACCAATTATTCACCAATAAATATCTTAAAATGCCAAATGGGACAAGTTTGGAAAACATATTTGAAACCAAATTTAATTTACTCAATGTACCATGGTCATTTGGAAACACATTTGAAGCCACTTCCACAACTCATTAAACCCATTTGGAAATACAACAAGAAAGACACCCATAAAACACAACCATATCCATAGGCAATGCCTGTTTCAAATTTACAAGAACACTAAACCCATTTCATAATGTACTTTGCACCACATACATAATTTATGGAATATATTTCAGAAACATAACTAAGATGGTCACTAGAAACAAAACTCGTTTATTTCTGAAAATCAACTTTCCACACATCCACATTTCAAATCACTTTGAAAAATACTTTTTAATGAAATATTAATTATTTTTTAAAACAAATACAATAAACCACACATATGTGTCATGTCAAAATAGATACCAATTTCTACATTCAACATCAAACCCACAACCCAACCCAAAAATATATGCATAAACAAAGGAAAATGCTACTCAAATCACCCAATTTCACTTTAAAAATCAATTAACATTTTATCAAACACCTTGCATGTATATATACATAATAATGTTAATGAAAACCTTTTTAAACCCATTTTACACTAAATTCCCATCATAAAAACGAAAAACATATTTATAGGAGAACATCATAATCATATAAAACAAATTTATAAAAATTTAGGAAAGATCGACCATCGAATAGAAGTTGTTGAAAAGGAAATAGATGTAAACACATACCTCAATGATTTGTGTTGTCATTGAAACTGCAGGAGAAGTAATAACTGAGCCAAGGAGAAAATACACACACCTAACATAAAAGGAAACAACCATAAATAACTCACCTAGGAACCTTCAATGATCCTCAATAATGTAAGGAGGGAAACAAAAAAGAATCTATGAGAGGTAAATGGTGCATCTAGGTCGAACAAGTGGAGGAAATCTAGAATTTGGTTTAAAATTATTGAGGGGGAAAACTAAAATTTCATACTTTTAACGTTCTGGGAAACTCATACGGTTTGGCTATATGTTTTTCTAAACTATACGCCCACCATGGACCCCTCAACATCCAATATTGACATGCCATAGAGTTTCCCTGCACGGTTTTCCAAACCATGCGCCAACCATGTGATCGCCACTGCCCAAAATCTAGAACCGTACTGCATGATTGATGTATGGTTTCCCTAACCATGTGCAGGTCATGCACCATGCCCAAGGCACCCACTCTCTTGCTATATGGTTTCCCAGAGAAGGTGCATGATTTCCCATAACCTTCCACCAATTTTTCACTATCTGTTATCAATCCCAAAAACCATTATTTTTATAAAAAAAAATTAACCAGGTCACAGACCGAACCACAACCAATAGATCCAAATCAAAGAAAATAATTCAATAAATTTATTTCAATTGGTGGGGTGTGACAATTCTCCCTACTATAAACACATCCTAACCCCAGAAAATCCCCCACTTGAAAGATAATAAAAACACGATCACCAGACTGAATAAAGCTGAACAAAACCTCAAGCCTCGGGGTGACCTTTCGCTTCACAAATCACACCTGGACATTTCTAGAGGAAACCAAAACATAGATAATAATGTGGGAACATGATAGGGTTATCCAAACTAAAAGAATATTAGTAACACCATAGAATGACTTCTAATCCTCCCAACATGGGGGCTCACAATAACATCACCATAGGGAGACTGACATATGACGTCCCAACATGATCCAACCAAAACTTCACTGAAAAATCTAAGAACCCCACCATCAGTACTAGAAATTCCCCACCACAAAAAAAACCTTAACATATAGTAAAAATCATGAAATTAACTAGAACCAAATAGAAAACATGAACATAGGTTATGTTCGTCGATTTCTAAAAGCCTTAATACCTCCTAATAAGAAAAATAAAAAACTAAAAATAATTTAAAAAGGTTAACCATTAAAAGTTCAACATTCATATAAGCATAAAAACATGGATTAAAATATGAAAAACCCAAAATGAATTTAAAACAATATATTGAACTTATGGTAGAGGAAAAAACTTCAATACCGAACTTAATCCTTTTCTACTCTAATACTAGAAACAGGAAATGGTCCAAGGTTTCCCACAAACCCGACTATTCCTACCTACGTAAAATGATTCACTCCAATGAATATGGATATAGAAATGATGTCTAAAGAATCTACTTCCCTACATCCAAGAACTAATATCCCCTGATCAGGGCCTCTTTATCAAGAAACCTTCTCACAAAAATTCTCAAGGTGACCCAAACTGACACAACGATTACAAGCCTTTGGATGATTGTGATAAGACGACTTCATGTGCCTAAACATACCACATTGGAAACAAATGAGTGAAATATCCAATGAATGAGAGGCCATAATCAATAATGGTCACTCCTCAAGAATATGTTCTTTGGCATATACTCCCTTTAATAAGGGGAACCTTCACAAGAATCAAGAGACACTAGATTAAAAATTTATCATGCATCGAGAACTTACTAATCTACGAATTCACCATCCACAAACATCCAAAATAAACATTACCAGACAAGATAACTAGCTCCCTAGTATTTGAAAGAATACCCCAATGGATAAGAGGACTTGTTAATTGATCTTAAAATTCATTCTCCTAAGAGATAGAAAATAGCTACTTGAAATGATTAAAATTGGACTTCACGATCAGTTGGCATTTTTAAATACTCTTGAGCTCTTCCACATTCTTCTTCTAAAAATCATCAGATACCAACCATTAGAAAACTATTTTTTTTAACACTTACCACATCATCCCAAAATTCATCGATTATGGAAAAATCACCTTCCACTTATCCAAAACTAGAACCTAAAAAAACCCTTGAACAACACATACTCACTCTACTTAGAGAGTTCCCATTTCTTTGAAGAAACACTACACTTCCCCAGGCTATTATACTACCTCTAATAGAGAATTATAATAATAAAATATAGGAAACAACTGAGAAAAACCAGAAAATAGAAAAGACCCACTAGAAACATTAGGGACCTTTCTCAGTGGCATATTTTGAACAACATAATGAATAAAAACCCAAATTCATGAACAACCCATAACACAGTAGGAAATATTGTCTTGAGCCAAAAAAAACAATCTCTTAAGACAAACATATTGAAGAATAAAAAAAATCCTACTTCCAAAACACACTATTTTTCAAAAAAAAAACAAAATTTCCTTCTTTTAAGTCCACTATCCAAAAACATAAAAACATATTTTACAAAAAATTTGTTTGTTAATGAAAAAACAATTCCCAAAATCATTTTCACCTTTTCAAAAACCATTTTGTTGAAAAAAAACTCAACATATAAATTTCATTTACTTACCCATGGAATAATATGAACCATCACGTACGTGTCCATCCCATATCTACATATATCATCCATGTACACATCCTGACATTCACATTACTAAAATATGAAAAACAAATATAAGGAATGCCAAGGGTCACACAGACCCCTTAATCCTAAAACCCGATCATTTACCAAATTCTCAATTCATTATTCCTCAAAATTTTCAAAATCATTTCAAACTCATATCACTTTCCAATATGAACCCTCTAGTAAAATTAATTTTAATTTTAAATTTTTTTCATTTTAATGCCCAATCAGACCAGCAGAAACTAAAAAAATTCAAATCATAACAAAAAAGACCAACCCAGTGATCAATCCACATCAAACACCTGGTATGAGGAACTAGTGGCCTTTTTTAAACCAGGGATGTAGCTAGTAGGTCATTTTCTATTGAAGAATCAACAACAATGAGGGCCTTAAACTATTCACTAGGACTCGACATGGGCCACTACTCCATGTGAAATTATGACATGACACTAGTTCACCGATATTTGTAT
The DNA here is from genome assembly GCA_963277665.1 of Viscum album. Taxonomy (NCBI): domain Eukaryota; kingdom Viridiplantae; phylum Streptophyta; class Magnoliopsida; order Santalales; family Viscaceae; genus Viscum; species Viscum album. The sequence goes on from OY728153.1 coordinate 1,923,508,534, forward strand.
TCCTCGTCATCACATCTAAAAGTTTAAACAAATGACCCAAATCCCTTACTACCCCTGGAAACCCACGTATCAGAACGAAAATAAAATGGGCCTTCTATAATACCTAATTTTTCATAAATCCAAATCAGGATTCCATTCAACACAAAATCTAAACAAGTGTAAAAAATAACTCGAAGGGTGTTCCCAGTCCCCATGGGCTGGAAACTAGTGTCGGGAATCAAGGTAAGCACAATGGAAAAAAAAATATTTCCCAGAAAAAAATAGTATCAAATAATCCAATATTTTCTCAAAGTAAAAAATCAACAATAATTAAATATCAATAAATATACCAAAATGATCCATATACACTAACAACTAAAATAAATAAAATTAAAACTAAAAACAAAATGTATATTGAACCTCGCTAACATGATATCCACATGAACTCTTCATAACCACCAACCAGAAAGCCAACCTACTATAAATAATCTACTAAACTAGAGACCTAAGCCTACAAAATATATCGAGTCTACTAATTCTATGTTGAAAAAGTAAGATAAGAGATTAAATAGATCATTTGGTAATCAACATAGAGAATATGTATTTCCTCTCCCGAGTCAATCAATAAAATACTAGTTTGATAAAAAATTATAAAAAAAGGTTTTTAAAATATTCCCAGAATGTAAACCTGGATTCCCACAAATTCCCCTTTTAAAATAACACATGTGACTATCCTATTCAAAAATGGTTTCACATTACACAAACCATCAAAAAACCGAAATAATCTGAACCAAATAACCCAAAAATCGGTTCTATTGAATGTTAATGAATCTAAACAATAAGACACAATAAGAAAAACCATTATTATATAAGTAGAAAAAATAAATAGAACATATAAATAGTAAGTCATGAGAATTTCATGAAAATATCTAGAGGCACTCCCTATAAATAATCTATTCAGTGTCACATGATGACATATGGGGCACCCCCATAGCCAATTACCAACAATCCTCTTTTAAATACCCAATCAAATAGAACATCCTACCAAGCCCTATCAATTCAAGTGGGTACCAACCCATCTAATTGGGGTTAACAAGAAACCATCCCTCAACCCTATAAATTATGCCCAAGAATCCAATAATAATAATAATAGTAATACTTAGAAAAACATGGTATAACACCCATAAACCAAAACATCCTCATGCACGAGCCATTAAATGGGAAATGCATCCAAATTCTCAATTGAATTAGTATAAAAAATGTTCCCATGCACGATCCAGAAGAGAGGAGTCAATCCAAAGTTCAAGTTATCTCAAAATATAATTCAACACTCACAACTTACATGAAAACCCATTTCATTCACAAGTGCCTATTAGGTTGTAACAACAATTGAGTTTCAAAAATCACTTCTCGAATTATTATTAAATACCAACCAGGCCTCACACTACCCTAGTTTTCACCCCATTTTCCCAAACATGACAACATGCCCACTAGGCCCATACATCACATGAGTACCAAAACTAGTTTCAAAAAAAATATAATATTCCATCCAAGCCTTAACATTACATCACAATAAAACAAACTTTTCCAAGGAAACACAATGTACCAAATGATATTTCACACCATATGAGATTTAAATCAAAAACTCCAAAAGTTTCTCAAGTTTCTACTAGGAAACGCATTCTCGAACCAACTCTAATTACAACACCACATTAAAAGAAATCTAAAAACATAGAAAATATATACGTTTTACAAACATTCCCTTACTATATTTAGAAACCATCTATGTTTTAATGTTACAAATGGTCCATAGTTTCATACACCACACAATTTCCATGCCATGTCTCAAAATTCAGAATGGTTCTTTATACCAATTATTCACCAATACATATATTAAAATCCAAAATGGGATATATTTTGGAAAACACATTTTCAACCACACATAAATTTACTCAAATCACCATGTTTATTTGGAAACACAATTCACATGACCTAAAAACACATAAACCCCATTTGGAAATACAATAAGAAAAACACCCCTAAAACCAACAATTTCAATAGGCAAAGCCTCCTTCAAATCCACACGCACAAAAAACCCATTTCCAAACATGATTGTCACCACATAAACAATTTATGGAATATATTTAAGAAAGGTAAAAAGAACAAAACTTCACAATAAAACCATTTCATTTAGAAAACCAAACTTTCAACCATACGGATTTAAAATAACTTCAAAAACATTTTTTTTTAACGAAACATTAATTTTAAAAACAAAACTATACAAAAAACCACACATAAGTGTCACACCATAAAAGACACTAATTTATACACACAATATCCAACCCACATACCAACCCCAAAATAAAATCATAAAAAATATAAGCAACTCTCAGAGCACACAATTTCATGTTAAAAAATTCAATTGAAATTTTTTCAAACAACTTACATGCATATATACATAAATATTTTAGGGAAACATTTAAGAACAACATTCCATCTCAATAACAAAAATTAAATTTATATTGGAATATACAAATAATGTGAAACACATTTATAAACATTTAGGAAAGCTCAAGATTCCAATTGACTGTGCCAAAACAGAAATGGGTGGAAACACCTACCTCCACGATGTGTGAATGAAACAAAAAGACTAGATAAGAAATAACTGAGACCAAGAGAAAATATGAACACCCTAAAATCCATTTATAACAACCCATAAAAAAACCCTAACTCTTAGGGATTGACCAAAATGAAACCCTACAAAAAATAACCAAGAATCAATGAGAGATGAGTAATACGATGAGGAAATCGACCAAAACCCATAAATAACTCATCTAGGAACGTTCATGGAGATTAAAAAATGGAAGGATGGAAAGAGATGAGAATCTTGGAGAGGCCAGCGTGTTCCTAGGACAAACAGGGTGAGAATATACCAAATTGGTGTTACAATAGAAGAGAGTAAAAACAGGAATTTTAAAATTTTAATGATCTGGAAAAATTAAACAGTTAGGCCGCACTGTTTTCCAAACTAGGCACAAACTGTGGTCCTATAACTATCAAAAAAGAACATCCCATTTAGTTACCCCACACAGTTTTCTTAACCATGCATCAACTATAAGATCCCCACTACCGAATCTCTAGAAACTTACCACACGCTTGTTGTACGGATACCCTAACCATGCACATGTCATGCGCCATGCCCTAGGAACCTTCTCTCAAGATGCACAATATCCTATGTGAAGGCGCAAACTTTCCCATACCAATCATCCAACCATGCATTATCTTCTTTAAATCCCAAAATCATCATTTTTCTTGAAAAATTCAAAAAAAAATTTGGTCTAAAATTGAACCACAACCAAAATATCTAATGCCAATAATATAAATTAATAAAAGAATATCCATGGTCGGGGTGTGAAAATTCGGGGTGTGGGGGTTAATATAATAGATAATGGTAACAATTCCACATGAAAATTTTTACTTACTAATTGTTAATGTTTTTAGAACCTGTATTCTATTACCTTTAAATTCAAATCCATTTGGAACCAGATTCACAGGAAAATGGCTTTATATTAAATAAATATTTTAAGTAATTACGTTTGTGTCCTCTCCCTCTTTCATCAAATAGAACCTCCTATCCTCCCTTATTATTGAATTTTAACACTTCTAGATCTTCCATATACAACACTAAAATGATACTAGATTTTTTACCTTTGTATGAGATCCCATGTTCCTCTTTGAGGACTATTCTTTCAGGGATTAAGTTGTAGGCCAAAGGAGGCCTCCCAAAGAAGTTCTATAAATATTAACTGAACTTTTTTAGATTTATTTCCTTTTCCATATCATCCGAAAATATTTTATATATCAATACATTATTTATCCTATATCATAAAAATACATAGGTATTATAATTATGGAATAAACATATTTCACCACCTTACCATCAAATAGTAAATGAATGTATCACTCATGTGCACTTGTGGACACAACATCTGCATAGTGATGTGATTCATTTTTCAGGACTCAATCTCAGGGAATATTATAAAAAAGGATTTATTAAAAATATATAATACATATATTAATATAATGACTCTATTATTAGAAAATATTATCTACTTTCTTTTCCATTTTCTCATTTGAAAATGGATGTATCTTTTTTTCTCATATACCCACTACAGTCTCCATGAATTCCATATTTCATTTCAATATGATAATTTTAGAGATGGTAATAATATTATATATAATGAATATATATTGAACTCGTGAAGTTAATTATCTTATTTAAATTTTATATTTTGATTCTTATTTGGCATGTTCATACTCATTTATTCATTATAACACTCTCTTGTTTCAGAAAGTTTTACCACCAACATGACTAATTTTTTAATGATTATGATATGAGAGATTAGAAAATTTTAAATACATTTGATATTATATACTAATATGATATAAATGAAAATTTTAACATACTATAGATAATAGAATCATGATCTATGCGCAAGAACTGAAACTACTAAACTGAAAAATGTATGAAAAATGAAACAATTACAATCCGGAATAATTATTTTAATAATGAATTATTCATAAATAGAAAATAAGATTTTATGTGTACATCATCACACCAGTGGTGCGTTTCATTTCATCAATGTTTTATATAACCCATTCTATATTTTTTTCTTAACACACAATCTGTCCTCCCCTCTAATGAATTTTGTGTCTAATTTTCATCATGGTTATTCCTCTCTGTTGAAGTAGTTGATGTTTCTTTCATTTATCTTCCTTTAAATTTCCATTATTCATACTATTTCATTTATTATTCACTGGTTATTCATCATTTTTTGGGATGTGTTAGTCAAGGAATCATCAGATCCCTAGGAGGCATGGCTGGTGGCTTGTTCTGGTGGATCCATGGGTTGTGTTTCTTTAGTAACAGTTAGAGATGAGGATTTATTGAGGTTTTGATGGTCCTGTAATGGGTATTAAACCATTTTTTGGGGCCCTAGTCTACATAACATATTATTTGGATTCCTATTCTATCTATCTTCTCCACTTTGTACTGGTGATATGATTCTCAAGAGGGTTTTGGGATTTATTGGTTTAGCAATCGACAATTTTCTTGGATGTGAGTCCAGAATTAGATATAAATTTTTTCAAGGGTTTATTTATGGTTTATATGTGATATCATTGATTTTGGATGTGAGGTGATGTATGCTATTGGAATACATCATTCCATGATAATAACTTCACTCGATTCAATTCAGGAAAATTGAGACGTTTTAGTATTGTTAACCCATATTGTTGTTGGTTGATGTCACTAAGGTTATTTTTATATTGGATCTTATTTTGTATTGATTAATTTTATTATAATGTAGTTCATCGTGGGAATATTTGTAAGGTTACATTGAATAATATACATTTTTTTATTCTTTGGTTTTTTATAAACTTCTATGGATTTTTATAGTTGATTACTGGTTTTGGGATATTCTGATATAGTCACAATGGAGTTCAGTGCATGTCAATTTGACATTAATTATGTGATTCTAGTAGTCATGAGGGATTTTATTAATGATAGTGATAATATGAAAAATTGGATTTTATTGGAGAAAGGCTAGATTCACCAATATTAGAGGTTACCCTACTCTGGATGAACCTAATTTTATATGTATTATAGTGTTCTATTATGGATTTTTATTTTGAATGTGTGAATTTTAAATATGGATTTATGTGTTACATAATATGTAAACTATTTTATGGTTTTTATGATTCTATGTAATGGTGGTTTGGATTTCCACACAACCCCTCAAAATATATTTCTTCAAAAATTACAAAAAAATCATATTAGAGGATAAGGATTTTATAATAATGAATATGATTCTAGTATAAATGTATGATAAATTTATATTTATTATGACGAAATATATAGCACAGATTAATAAAGTCAGACATTAGGTATGGGTTTTACATTGAAATCTTTTTTTTACTGAGATTTTTTATGATTAAATTTATGATAAAAATTTTATATGATCTATATATAAAAAATACCAAGACCATTCTTCTCCTCTAATTGTTAGTGGTGATTAAATTTTTTCCTTTATGTTTTATCTTTAGAATTACTCAAATATCTACGGTATTTTTTAAAATTCCACCCTTATTTCTCTTATTTGTTATGATTATTTTCTCTTTTTAATACTTGTTTTATAAATTATTTTTTATAATGTTTTTACTATTACAAAATGAATATTTAAATTCTTTTCACCAATGTATTAATTTCTAATACATGTTTAAAAATTAATCTTTTTCTTAATTTTTGGAATGAGATAATTTTTTATTTTTACTCTATATGTGAAATAGATATTAGTTTTGATGTATACAACATGAAAAAATTTTCTCACAATTATAGAAACTCAATTATTTTAGGATTCCATTAAAATTTTCCATGGATGATTTTAATTAGAATGGTTACTTAATATTTTAGATTTTTTTCTATTTTAAATAAGTTATTTCAAAATGAAAATGGCATGTTCCTCATGAAATGTTCTAATGAATTCTTACATAATTTTTCATCTATGCTAACATCATTTGATGTCACATATGATTCAAACGTGATATTATCCTATGATACTATCATTAATGTTTTTCTATATAGTTTATCATTATGATGTTAAAATATTAATGAAACACAATTTATTTTCAATTGGTTAAAATATGATGAAATGATTATTTTTTCATAATATTGTTAAATATATACGAATGGATTATGATTATGTGATGGGTGGGTCCATTTTATCCATCTAACAAATTGGTAAAAGATTAATGTTTTATGAGCTAACAGGGCATCTGGAAGGTTATCCCAATCCCGAAATAGGGTAGACATATGGTTATCCCAAGCCCAACTATGATATAGAAGAGGTTATCTCAAGACCAGAGAATGTAAATGGGTGGATATACCAATCCTAAAATATGATTAATATCAAGCTTGGTATCCATGACCTAACATTCTATGATTTTTATTATTCTAATATATATATACTACTCTTTTATGGTATGATCTTATACCCACCATATGCACTCATGGGGCATTCTCTTTGACTCCTTTATGAATCATGTCTTATAAACAATCATGATTTTTGAAATGACTCATGATAATTATCTAAAAATTTATTGGTTTGATTTTAGAATGATAAGATCATATTCTAATACCCTCATCCTCATGTTATATATAAAAAAATTTATTGACCAATATCTTCCTTGTTTACCCTTACCAAGAATCTGAGCCCATATATTATTATGATTCCAATTCCCTAATACATGAAGAATGGTTTAGAGTTTGATATATATAAAAGGTGATATTTTTTATGAAATTAGTAGGATTTTATGCAGATCATTTTTTCAAAAGTTTTATATATATCCATGTTTCTCAATATACTAAACAATTACCATTGTAGTTTGGATCTTAGTGATATTTAATTAATAATCGTACAATAGTACGTAATATTTATGTATAAAATTCTTGGGTCGCATCATGAATAAATATATTCATTGTTGTTTTATTTTTATAAAAACTAACATGGTACTTTATTACATGTATTTCATACATTTCTGCAATGGTTTAATTTCTAATGGTAATGAAAAATAGAAAATGGTGGAATAGTAATAAGAATCATAAATCACACCATACAGACACACCTAGGAAAATTTTATATTTGATATCACTGTATTCATTTAAAGTATAGACACCACATTTAGAAAGTGTTTTTTATATTTTTTTATTAGGTTTAGTTGTGATGAAAAATATAGGGAGAAATATTTTGATTTGGAGATGTGTGAAATAATATTTTGTTTTCAGTTGTGACCTTTTTGTTTTTATTCTGGTATCATAATTTATTCCAACTATTTGGCCTTCCATTATGATTGTTCTTTATTTTTGGATCTTATGGGATTTGAATACAATAATATTACATGTATGAATTTTTATGGTTATGTATAAGTTTCTAGTTGATGTATTTATAGTTGGATGATAATTTAATATTGATTTTATTCCTGGTTTAGTCATTCATTTTTTTCTAAACCATTTATTTCAAATAATTGAATCCTCCAATGTATGGGTCAGTTATTCCATATTTATTATTTTAATCTATTATTTAGTTTTTTATTTTATCAAATTCAATCATTCATAAAACTTAAAAATTTATTTCCCCAACAATTTTTATAGCCCATAATGATTAATAATACTCATTGGTATTTTTGGAAAAAAGGATTGTATATATCATTATTGGGTAACACTGGATATTTTGTTATATATCCCTTCATGTTTTTAAAATAATAACATTTTTTTGATAGTTTATGTGACACGGAACACAGATCACGAACAACATGAAAAATGTATTAATTTAAATTTAATCTTTTTGAAAGCTTACAAAACGTGCATCCCGAAGAATAAATGAATAATAATATAGTATAACATTATAACCAAGATATTAAATTTAAAAGTATTAATAGTAATAACTAAATTATTAAAATTATGTTTATCTATTTATTATAAAAAATATGAATAATTAAAAAGAATATTAAATGATTTTTGGAAACTATATTTTTTCTAAAAGAGGTTTAGTCTCTCAATACGAACATAATTTTAAATTAATATTTTAAACTTTTAGAAAAATTATTTTATACAATGAACTTAATTATTAAAAATATAATATCAAAATTATCCTATGGTAAATTTAAGATATTTTTCCGAAATGTTTTTCTAATGAATATGCAATAATACAAAATTTTAATTGAAAAATATGTTTTCATTTAAATTATTTTTAATGTTAAAATATATTTTAAATTTTTTATAAAGTAATATTAGTTCAATTATATATCTATTAATAAAATTTATTTCATTTTAATCATTTTATTATTGAATTTTCATATAAAATCATTGTTAACGTTTGAACATTTCTGCTTTGAAAACACGCTTTCATATTGTATTTGTGGAATTAATTTTAAATTCAATCATTCAAATTTTGTGAATGTATTTTGGAAAAATGGAATAAATATTTAGAATAATATTAATTTATATTATTTAATAAGTTTGACTTATTTTTTTACCATTATGAAAAGTAAAAACTGTAAAACAAATTCCTACATTTTTTTGTAAAAAAGGGTTTATCGTGGGGTTAAATTTCAATGATTAGGGTAAAAATAACCTAAAAACATATCCATGATATAATTTAGGTCCATATTTCTATTTTATAATGTATATAGTTCGATAATAATCCATATATCCCATTTTTTCAAGTGTAAAACGTGGGTAAACCTTTTTCTTTTCAAAAATTACAAGTGTGCCACTTACCTCACTAATAAAAAGGACACCCCTATTCTCTATTCTTCACACCATAAAACCATTTTGGTTTTGAATATCTCTGCTCGAATCACATTAAAAACCACATACCAACATCCAAGAAGCCTTATTTTTTTCCATTTATTGAACATGGGATGGATTTTGGTGAAAATATAAAGACGATACCCGAAGAATATGTAACATTGTTTAACACATGTTTTTATTTTAATTATTCCTTCACCTACGTAAATCATTATTAAACCATTCTGATATAATAACCTTATTATATTAAATATAATAAAAAATTATTATAATTTAATGACCTATGGCAAACCCCACTAGAATCAAATGAGTAATGAAATTATCATTCATGTGTACAGAGACTACCATCTAGAGAACTGATGTCATTTGTTATTCCATTACCACCTATGGAAATTGGGTATAATGATGGGTCAAAAGTATATATAAGATATTTATTAAATAATTATACCTATCAGGTAATTTTATCATATATAAATTTTTTAATTTTCCATTCCATATGGGATACGATAATGTCACTCATGTGTACGACAGACTGCCACCTTGTAAAGCGATTTGATTCATTTTTCAGTAATGATTTACATAAAAGGTAATAAGGATAATGATAATAAATATATGTGATATAAATGAAATAATTATTACATGAATGACATAATTATCATTTTTAAAAGATAATATCTCATATTATTTCTTATCTTTCCACTCACTTAATGATAATAACATGGCTCGTGTACGTGTGGATAACCTCCTTCACAAAGTGATGTGATTCTATTTTGATCACTAAATCACATGGATGATATATATATATATATATGTATATTTAATGAATATAATGTGTTATTTTTTATAATATAATAATCATGTAAATATACTATATTACTTTCATCCTTTCCATAATGATCATTGAAAAATGGAAATGTTTCTGATGTGTAGGTATGAGATACTGTGTATATGATCATAATGTACTTCATTTACCAAAACTATATTTAATAATTGGTCATAAGAATATAATTGATATCTAAATATTAAAATTATTTCATGATAATTATTATTGATATTATTCTACTATATAATATCCATAAAAACTAGAACATTCAAAATAAAATATTAATGATAAAACATTGTAATTTACACCCAAAACAATGATAAAAATGAGATATTATTAATTAATGATTGATAATATGTTTTAAAAAACCATTTATGATTTTATAAATATAAATATGGTAATTATATATTTTTTTAAACTGTTTAAAACCAAATAGATAAGATTAAATCACATTCAAATAAATGGAAGTGTGAGGTAATGCATTTCTTTACTCAATGTTCATTCATTGTGTTAAAATTCAACTTCATTGATTATGTCATAAAAAATGTGTATACTAACATTTGATCATTTTATGTTATATTTTCTCTAGTTTTTTATGGATTTAAAATTGAAAAACATATTAAAATAATTAATTAATCTCTAATTCAATGATGTGATCTTTATAAGGGACTTCCTCTAAATTTCCTTACATAGAGGCATATTTTATTTTTATACACGTAATTTAATTTATATAGTTTGAATACATTCCCTTTTACAATTAATATCATGAATCTGCCAAAATTCATTGTATTTTAGGTTTTAATTTGAATTATTTCATCCTATGGGATTTTACTTGAATGTTACCAATTAGTAACTAACTTCATCTCATTTTTCATTCATTGAGGCATATTATAATGCTAAGTACCAAATTTATTTTATATGGTTTGTATAAATATAATTTTACATGTAATGTTATGATTAATTTATAATTCCTAATATTTTATGTTTCAATTTTAATTATTTCATCCATGGGGATTCAACGTGAAAATTATCAAGTTATAAAGAATTTCAGAACTTAATTTATATTCCTTAGGATATATTAAATATTCCTTATTTTTGATATTCTATGATTATGTTTGTATTTAATTCTGAAAATATTATGTTCTATATCAACTTTGTTTATATTGGTTTACATTTGATACACATAATCTACGAATTGGATAATTATCAAATCAACATTATGATATTTATAAGGTTTTATTTCACTATCTCAATTTAATCAATATTGTTTATACTTGAATTTTTGTTGAAATATATTGCTTGATCATGGTTTAATAAATATGTTTATTTTCTTCTCCAATGTTTATTCATTAATCATTTCATTTAACAATACCATTTTCAACTCTTTGGTACATATAATTATTCAGAAAATATTTTTAACATAATATGTCATCATTTTGTTCTCTGGTAAGAAATATGTTTTATTGAAACCCCATTTTTTCAAAAAAATGTATGGAAATATTGTTTTAACATTGTCTAAATGATTTATTAAAAACCGGTTTAACCATTTTGAGTTTTTATAAAAAAAATTAAAGCAATGTTCATGTTATTTTCAAAACAAGACGTGTTTGGATTTTACTAAAAATGTGAATGGAATAATTTTTTAATGTGTATAAAATAAATAGATCATTCCACCATCATGACTACTCACGATTTTAAATATTATATTAAATTTCTTGAAAAAAATTTAAAATATTTAATATATTTTTGTGAACTTTTAGTTTTTAAGGGTGAGTTTCAAAATGAAAAGGATTTTTCCTCAAGAATATTTTTAATGTACTTATTATGATATTTGTATTCATCAACATAAAAAAATCTTTATTTTACATACATTACAATAGGGATATGTTTTATTCATACCATAATCATTAATTCTATGGATGTTTTTTAATCATTTTGACCATTAAATGTATTGACATTCACTTCCTTGATTCATTTTTTTGTAATTAACATTTCGTTGAACTATACGAAATCCTTTATAAATTAAATTTCCCTTAAATATCCATATTATTTTTTATGAGAATTTTTATTTCTCAAAATATATATCATTTCGAGATATGGTTTTTTTTTTGAAATTTATTCGTTTATCTCGGAAAATATTAATAAATCCATATTCCTTACTCAATATAATTATTGATAATAAGGAACATTGTTTATCAATAAAATTAATGATTCAATATATGACGAATGATTTGTAGATGAAGTTATATGTGGGTCCTTGAATTATAAACCCCCTATATACATCTATAGTGTTATGAGGAGAAGTTTTAAGCTAGGTTTAATTGGTTTCTACCTTCATTTTTAAACTATCTCATGAAAGGTTTTGATAATAGAGGAATCATGATGACCCAGATCATGGAATCCCACAATTAATAATTTTCTTCACTGAGAATTAAATTAATCTTATTATCTAAGAGATTTTCCAAATGATATTGTCTATGGATGCATATTATTATCATTTTATTGATTAATTTTAAAATGTTTTAAGTTATTTACCTTTCCATATTTATAATTACTTATCCTAAAATTCAGGTCATGTTATTTAAATGGAATGTCTTTTCAATTACTTATCATTAAAAATTTATTATCAATTATTTAATTATCAGAGGAATGTTATTGATTAAATGGAACATGTGATCTATTATTTTCCTTTCCATATTGATTATTATTTATTAATTTATGATTCTTTCCATTATGCTTAACCCTTACTAGGAATTTGATCACACACTTATTTTCATTCCTTTCATAGGAATCTGTGAAGTGTAATTTCATTGATATGAACGGATATTCTAAATGGAATAAGATAATTCTAGAAAAAATATGTTTTTTAATTTGTTTACTCAAATTTGATTTAAAACTCATGTATTTATCTCTACAGTCTGTATTAAATTATGTTTAATATAAACCATGGGAAGTAGGTTAATGAAAACATATATTAGGGATTTCAACCTGTTGATAGACTTTGAGTATACATATAGATGAATATCAGAAAGTTTTAGTAAGGTAGATGTTATGTAGTTTTTCCTCGAAATAAAACTATATCAATATACTATAATTGTACGTAGTTTTGTAATATATGAACCTATTGGGAATTAAATATGAAATATGCACAGTGATCTTAACCGGATTTTCACTAGGTTCATCAAATGGGATATACTATGCACTTGGTTTGACACTCTCTTAGGATATTCTTATGAGAAATCAAATTTTACATAGAATAAATTTTAAAGTTTTTAAATAGATGACGATAAAGAATGAAATAGGATAAAACTAAGGTATCTATGATTGAAAATAAGGTGTGATTATTTATAAGTATTATAAATGATTATTGTTTACACATAATGATTATTATTACTCGCACTATCCTTTTTAAATTTTTTCAATTTTTAGAACCCAAAGGAATCATGTTAACATTGATCATGAAGGATAATTTGGTGAATATGAGAAACCAAATGGGATAATGATTGGAGTTATAAATATATCATGATTATACGTAATTAGTTATCCAAAAATATGATTAATAACCCATACCTTAACCCACCCTCAAACTCATCCACCAAGGGTAGGATGGACTTTGCTAAGAGCTCATGTGGTAGATACAACGTAGGAAGGAAGGATTTATTTCCATCATGTGAGAAATGTGGACAATGACACAAAATAAAGTTTATCTATGGAAGAGTAAAATTTTTTATGTGTGTAAAAGTAGGGCATAATGAAACAAATTGTCGAGGAGAAATGATGTGTATGATAGAATGACATTAATCTCATCATAGGGATCTCTTTATAGTTCATTGTCTTAAATATGGAGGACTTGGGAATTATTCAATTCAATTAGAACATCTAAAGTATAACCCCTATAAAAAATAAGGACCAATGATGAAATAAAATGGATGACATATTTATTTATTATGATTCAAATATAAAATTATAGATTTATTTTACCAATGGTATATTGGTTATAAGATCCATGAAACATATATGGATTGTATTAAATTTTATAATAATATGTATCTTCATAAACATAATATTTTTGGACACCATCATGTGTTTATGAGTTTAATACTAATGATAATTTCAATGCATTAAAAACTATTTTTTTTGTTTTATGTGATTGTATTCTAGAATGATTATGGACATTTTGGGAGAAATTTATGGAATGTATTTGTTTTAGTGGAAATTTTATTTAAAGAATAATTCCATTACATAATATGACATAACTTTAAAGGTATTTATAAAATTTAGGAATAATGTGATCATTAATGACAATGTAATATAAGTCAAATAATATTATTGGAAATTGTGGAAAAACAATAAATGGTATTCAGCAATTTAGTAACATGGTTTATTAATGATTAATTTTATTTCAAGGATTTCCATATTTGTTTTCTAATATTTTAGAAATTATATTAATATAGTTTTATAAAATAGATGTCATTCATTCTAGGTAAAAACCCATCACATCTATAAAGGCTATGGGGATTAAATCCATAACTAAAGGACAACAAGGGTTTAATTCTAACCATTGTACTATGTCATATCCTGGTTAATATGTCACTAGTTAAATAATTTTAAATATATATATTAATGATGAACCAGTGGTGTTACTATTATGGATTACAGATTAATGCATTTTTTTGGATATCTTTGGTTACAATATTGGATTTGGACAATAGTTATAGGTAGAAAGAAAGACTTTTCATACATTTATGGATATTAATATCCCTTAAAGTGGATGTTTGTTCCTCAAGTAGAAATAAATAATATTTGGATGTACATTTATTGAGTAAATAATGAATTAGATATCGATCCAAGCACAATAAAGGGTGACATTGTTCTTATTAAATAGATTCATATCAAATAATATATTTCCTTATATTCTTATATGGTAAAGAAATTCAAAACATTTAAGAAAACATATCTTGAAATAAAAATCTAATCTTATTAAATTCATTTCTCATGAATCATATAATCTTTTAAATTATCCTATATCTATGTTTTTTAGGTCTACCACACACTTATCATTGGTAATAACAAAATAAAATTTCTATATTTTTCTTAGTTTAGCATAGTGGCTGAATCGGGTTGTTTATCTTTAAGTGCTTTACAGTTATTTACATATTTAATCTAAATAATATAAAGAAAATTTTATGTATTTTTTATTAATTTCTAAAATAATGATATTGAGTTTTGGATTTTTAAAAATATATTATGTTATAAAATTTTACTAACATTTAATGGATATTAGTGAAGAAAGAACTCTGCCATTTAGGATTTGGTTTTAGGTTCCTTCATTATTATTCTATTGTTGTTTTAACGTAGTTTAATAATCCAAATCTAAAATCTCATGCACAAATTACTATTATTTTATTTATTATGTTTGAAATTTCAAATTTCTTGAAAATATCAATTCCACCCCCTCCTATTATCACTATTTTTTTACACCTCAATCAAGAACGTGAAAACCTCTAAGATCCAACTCCCTCATATATAGTTTCATCCACTAAATAGATCAACTAAATCATATGATGATATTTTTTCTATTAGAAGGTAGGGAATTTA
The DNA here is from genome assembly GCA_963277665.1 of Viscum album. Classification (NCBI taxonomy): domain Eukaryota; kingdom Viridiplantae; phylum Streptophyta; class Magnoliopsida; order Santalales; family Viscaceae; genus Viscum; species Viscum album. Next base: position 1,923,524,301 of record OY728153.1, read on the forward strand.
TTTAAATAAAATTGTAGAATTGTGTTTGATATTAGTGTCGGGGTGGAAAATTTGCACACTCGTGCACATCAATTTAATACTACAAAATGATAAATTTAATCATTAATGAAATAAGTGTAAATTTAATAACACCTACCATCCCCAGAGGCTAATCCTTGGGTCATCCTTGAATTACATCAAGTAATATATCATTAGTGGTAGATTTATAAGAGAAGGGATGAAAATAAAATAAAAGTAATAAGAGATAGATAAATAAATAAAAAATAAAATGGAAAAATAATAAGTAAATAAAACACATGAAAAAACATAGGAGTAGGATATAGTGGAATGAAAAAAAATAGAAATGAAGGTAGAGAGAATAGAAAATAAAATAAAAATAAGATGAAGAAGAATAATTGGGTGGTTCACATATGGTCAAAAATTAGGAATTACAATTGAAATAAATAGAAAATAAAACAATAAAATTAATCTATAGTAGAGATAAAAGATAGATGATATTGTTCCACCCATCATTATAGTGGTTGAGCTCACTCTATGTTATAATTAATCCTCTCCTTTTATAATAAAAATGATAATATTCTGGCCTCGAATGAATCATTAAAAATAAAATATCACACACTTTATCTTTTTTAAAATCTTAAAAATATTCCCAAGACATGTGGGGTGTATTATTCAAAAACCAAAAAAAATATTGGGTGTCAAATACTTCTCGAATGGAATTAAGAGTAGTGAATATTCTTTCATGTTGTGTATTGGATTTGTGTAACATATACACATGTTGCACAGGCTTAGCCCCCATGTGCCTCATAATCATTGTAGCTAGTGCAAGCCTTCCCTTTATATTTTTTAGCTGACATGGCCTACTAAGTCTTAGTAATGTGGGTTATAGCCCCTTTGGTAAAGGTATCACCGATTTGGTCTGGTTATTATTATACCATGAAATTATGTGACATGGAATAAATTTCACAAAATATTCTTTAATAAGAATAACCATTAAAAACAATAATTTAGACTAATTTTAATTATCTTTCTATAGATTCCAATAATTTTAAAGAAAATTTATTTTCATGGGAATTTCGATTGAATTCCCATTTTAAATTATTGAAATTGATTTTTTTATTTCATGAAAATATTAGTGCATCAAATACCATAAAATAAAATCTATTTTATTCCTTAAAAATAAAATATCAACATTGAATTCTAGAGGGAACTAACGCTTCCATTATTTAAATATAAAATCAATAATATCAAGTAATTATCAAGTAATTATCAAGGGGAAATCAAATTTTAAAATTACACATAAAATATGAATTCAATATCACACATTTAAAAAAACAACCAAATCAACAATTTTACTTTCTCCCTTCTAAAAGGAGTAGAATTTATCCTTTCATTAATTCATGTTTCTCAATTTAATATTATTAAACATGACATGTTAAGATCTAACTCTCATTTTAATCTACTCTCTCATCACTAATGATATAAATTAAAATATATTTATATTCATATCATGAGAATATTCTCCTTTTCCATAGGCCTATAAAGGATTTACTTTCTCCACTTTTGAAATAGAAAAAATAACAATAAATCATGGGGAATTAAAATTAATTCTTTCATTAAATGTCACATCCACTACCTAACCACATATGATAACAATAATCAGTATAGTAATGGTGATATTCTATTCTTCGAATACACTACCCATTCCTAATTGTTTAATTGTTTTACAAAGGGGAAATATTAATGTAAAATGAATGAATCAATAACCATTTTCAATACCCATAGTGATCACCCCCAATATTTTTCATTTCAATATAGTGAATCCATTTCTTCGTGAACTCCCTCACCTCTACGCATCAATATTAAAATATCATGAAAATAAAAATTGGAGGGTAGGAATGGATAAAAATGGATTTAAATCTGACTCATCCCTATAACAGTCATTCATGGTCTCTATGGGATAAACACACATAAATATATAATTTGGTATCAAATATAAGGTATTATAAAAACATTTCTTAATTTTTTGAAATGTGTTTTTTCACAATCATATATTTGGTATGATCCAATGCACGACCTAGTAGGTTTCATTATTAAATATCACTCATGAAATATTATTAAGATAGAATACGAAATATTGGGTCTTGAAATACTCTTTGGAATGGAAAATATAACATTATAAAATCACTATGTTAATGACTAATAATAACAAACAAATTCCAATTTATTTCAAAAATTCAAATCTTAAAATGTGATAGAGAAATTTTATGTACATGAATAATCTAATTCCCTAAAATAATGAGTCCTCGTTTAAATATCCATTATTCACTTTAATAATTAAATTCTCCATCTTACTCATTCAACCTCAGAATCATTAAAATCTAATACATTGAATAACATGGTTCCTATGAAACTCATGTCTCCCAGATATGTTAAGTAAAGAATGAATTCAATCATATATATGTGGTTTTTAGTTTAATTCTCAATACATGTTTTTACACAAAAGCATCAAAATTTTAAAAGATAAACATTAAAAGTGAACTCTATTTTCTCATGAATCTTTAGTTCTCTTATTCAACTATTTGGGGGATTTCTTGGGATATCATGGACCTAAAAAAGTAAATCAATTATTAAAACTCAATAACCATGTCATGAAGGATTAAAATGATAGAGGGAGTGGGATGAATTTAGTTCTTAGAAATATAGTAGAAACCTAAGACACATTTTAATCCCCTATGTGGCCCCTAGGTTTTTTGACTACCACTAGAAGGGTTTTTTCATCTATTGTCCATGGTATAATAGTGGCTGAATCTTCTTGGATTTGAACCAACACATGTAGATTTTCTCAGCATCCATTTATTCTTTTTTGGTGTGGAATATTCAACAGATAGTGTACATGAAATCTACCCCTTAAAAATTAAGTATCACTTTTATGGATGGGTTTGGATAGAGTATGGATCAACCTCCTTCTTGGTTGCTAATTATGAAACCTAATTTCTTTGTCTAGTTCACTCTCAATATTGGATGAAGGAATTGAAATTATAAAAGGAATACTCGAATGTGTTTTTTGTTTTGACATAATTTAAACATGAAGAACAAAAATAATAATTCTCAGTTTCTAAGTGAGTAGACACTATCTTATTATCCTTGGTATTAGACACATGTGTTTTATCAAGGACTTCCTTTAATTATTATTAAATTAGTTATATAATTTCCATGTGTTTTTCAGCTGGGGAATGATTTGTTTCATTATCTTCCTCTAATGAAATATAATGATTAGTCAAATATAATAATTCAAAATATTGGTAGTTGATGCCCAATTAAGATTGAATTTAATAAAATGAAATAGTTTTTGAGATTAGTTAAACTCCATGATTCGGTTCATCTTCAATCTCTTCTTCAGAGGTAGGTTCATCTAGAAGTTGTATCTCAGTGGATGTAGGCAGGTAGTCAGGATCCTCTATTTTCTCATCAAATTCCACAATTTGGATGGTGCCTTATTATATGTCTAGAGAGATATAAAATGGTGTTGGATCATCTACCTTATAAGTAATAGAGAAGTTAGGTTTTATGTCATACTCATTCCAGAATTTTTCTAGATCATGTTGATCTCCCTCACATCGCTAAGTAAGTAAGTCTTCCCCATAATGAATCAACTCTAGCTCATCAAGGTCGTATTGGATCTAGATCATAGAGTGGTTGGTTGTTAATGATCATATAGTTTGACATAATCTTCTTTTATATCATTAGTAAAATTTGGAAATACTAAGGCTTCTTCCTACGGTTCAATATCAGGTTTCTCTTTAGTTTAATAGACTTATAGAGTTATATGTTCTTTTTTGTCTCTATTTTTTCTATAAATTATTTTTGTTCTTTCACCTTTGGTATATTTTCACTCATTTTATCCTAATTTTACAATTTAGGGGTTTTTAAAAAAAAATAGGATTGAATAGGGAGGGTTCTTTTGTATATTGACCACTATATAAAATTATGTAAAGTACTAGGAGAATTTAGTTTTATTTGAAGCCATGGATTCTAAATTTAATTCTTTCATACCCTCCATTAGGTTAGATATTAATTCTTTGAATGGATTCTCCCCATAATATAATTTTAAAAATTATAACACCTTCATAAAAAATGGATACAATATTCTCTATATAAATAGTTGATTAAATAATTTTTTCTTTCACCTGTGGGTAATTATTCGATGAATTAGGGGAATAATATTTCTAAATAATCATGGAAAATGAATTTAATTTTTATGATATTTCATTAAAAAATAAATTAATTCAATTTACAATGTGATAAGAAAATGTAAATAAACTACTAATTAGCTCTTACGAGATAATGTATGTTTTATCTCATGCCTATTGCAGGGTCTAGAGAATGAAAATTTATATATTCTTCATAGAGCATCACATTGTATAACCAGTTTTGTCTCACTTTATGAAGTTCACATTTCTTTATATACTTAATTGAATTCACCTAAAACTAGTTGTGTTTGTTTTTGTTTTTATTATGGATGTGGCTCTATTTTTAAATAGTTTTGCCCCAAATTTTATTTAATTTTTAACATTTTATTTATTTATTTAAGAACCTTTTACTACATAACTGTAATTTTGTATTTTTATAATTACATTTTTTAATTAGTCAATATTTATAATTAATTAAGTACTTTTAGTCATTAAATTAATTAATTATAATCTTAATTTACTTTTCTGACTTAATTATTTCTTAATTAGTGTTGTTAAGTAAAATATGCTTGAATTTTCAATAAATTAACAATTTTTATTGAACAATTATCTAATCAATGTAGATCTAATTTTATAACACAGACTTTATTTAATATTTAATACATAAATTTAGATTTATTTGAATAAATTAACTTTGCTAATTAACATGTTTAACCATTTTAATATTTAATTAAGTTAAGGATTTGTGTTTAAATTTAATGAAATAATGTGTTTAATTTTAGGTTCTCATTTTGTTAATCAATTAATTAATTAATAGCTTTAAAACATTAATTATTATCTTTGCTCTTGATGACGCCTCATTCCAGCAAGAAGAAACCAGACGAATCCCCATAGGGTTGCATGCTATCCAGATCTGGTCCAAAAACTGACCGCAAAGAAGATCTCGGTCTCAACTCTCCATGGTGGTTCGATGCCGCTGAGTCATCGCCATCGCGAAGATGAACCACCAGGTCGCCATTATTGCTGAAGGTTCTCACCGGAGCCATAGGGTTCGAAGAACCCTATTACGCAGCGAACTACGAATCCCCCTGTAGTGCCACGAACGGGGGTGGAAATAAGTTTATTAAAAGAGATAAAAAGAAATAAATTAATTAGTTAAAAAATAACTAAAATAAAAACATAATTTTAAAAAGTAACTAAATTAAAATGTTAAATTAATAATAGTTATGAGATAACACTAAAATCTAATTATTAATCTAATTAACTTTGAAATTTATTAAACTAAATTAATTAATCGTCTAATTTTAGTTTAAATAAATTATTGTTTAGTGTTGCATATTAAATAGTTGTCCAAAATGAATATATTAAGTAAAATAAAAATTCTAATTTATAAATAAAATTAGAATAAAATAAACTATTTAATAAGTTAACAATTAAATAATAATTAATTGATTATTTATTTTTAACATTATTAATTAATATTTTAAAAAATTTCAACTTCATTGTTTAATAAAATTTTTAGAATTAAAATTTTAACAACTTATAGATATAAATAATGTAACTTATTTTAGTTTATTAATTAACTAAATGATATCATTATTTTCTTATAATATTAATATTAATAAATATTTATTTAATTAAAAATGTTAATCAATTAATTACTTAATAATAATATCAAACAATTAATAATTTAAGTTTTAGATTAAATTAGTAAAATATCCAACTAATAAATGTTAAGTAATTTGTCTATTATTATAAAATGTTTTACTTTAACATTTTAATAGTTTTAACTTTTTTAGTTGATATTTACATTGTAGGTTCATACCAAAGCCTGAAACTCATCCATGTTCACTTAACAAACTCATCCAAAGTAAGTTACGTCAGAAAGACTAGTGCGACGTGTTAGTCACAAAAAAACTCCTGTGTGCGGTGCATAAGTGAAGGGCTTTTGAAGTCGGTGGAAAACGTTCAGTGAGAAGAAACAGAAGATAGTGGGCACTTAAGTCTTAGCAAGCAACATATTTAATAGTGAGACATTGAAGAGATTGATATAGACACGTTATCTGATCCATGTCGAAGTAGAGGGCGACTCTGGAACCACATCCCGGAGCTGGAGGACTTCAAGAGCAGAGAAACTTCTCAGGAGTTTATCTTCCTTCTCAATTCTATAATTAGGACTATTTTAGTATGTTTTTAGTTTCTATATTGATAATAGAGATAATGTTTTGCTAAATCATATAGTTCATGGATAAATTGAAGTTCTAACGGTTATCTTTTAACTTTCTTTTTCACATAATCATTTCAATGAATTCAGTAACGATCGGAGAGATCAATACTGAATTCGTTCAATTTCTTGTACCACTAGAACTTAATCTCAAGATTTCACTGTTAGTTGGTGAGATTGATTGTGGAAACACTATTCAAAATATAATAAATTCAAAAAAATTCAAGACTTACGGTGAGTTCGTCTGGTTGTCATTTTTCAAATGGTTCACAGTTGATTAATTTTGGAGTGGTAAGCTCTTAAATTGATTAGCTTGTGTGAATTAACTACTGGCGAGGGAGTTGAGTTATTATTTTTAAGGTGGTACTCAGCAACAACAATTAAGTGAACCATTAAAACTAGAAGAAAATAGATTTTTTTTGAGTGTTTTAATAGATTGTCCATTTATAAACGTACTATATCTCTATGTCTCTATGTTTTCAACTATTTCTAGCTTTAATTTATTTTAGATACAAGTTTTTAAATATTATATCACTCTAATTCTTAATAAAAAGTAAAAATGAAAATCCACTCCACTGCTGACCATAGTGGAGTTTTTTGAATGTTTTTTGAAGAATAGTGGCCAGAATTACCTTCCCTGTGGGTTCGACCTTGCTAGCTACATATATAGTAGTTAGTAAGAATATGAATTTTAAACTTATACTGGATTCAATGGTGGTTCAGGTCATATTTTTGGTGTCATTTTTGGGGAAGGCACAAGCTATTATTTTGAAAAAAATTATATAAAAAACCGCAAAAAAATTAAAAATTTGAAAGGTGTAAAAAAATATGCTTCTGAATTATTACTACTGAGTACTATCTAATGTTGTTTTCATGAGCACAAGAACTAATGGGGTTATATTAGAGCCTCTAAACCCCGAATTAGATAAAAATTTAGTTTCTCTAAAAAAATAAAAACAAATTTGGAATGGAAAATCTAGATGTGAGAGTCTAGACACCTAATAAACTCCAAAATCATCCAGAACTCTTAAAAGAAAATAAAATGACTAGGATGAGGGAGTTCCAACTCCATTAGGTTTCAAGAAATCAATCTTCCATTAGACTTAGTCCCAGGGACAAAAATTATGAACTTAAATAGTCACATATTTCACAAATGTCTACATTTAATGGACTCTCTAATGAGGACTCTCTTTCCTTCATTAGAGATTTCTATAATACAGTGCGACAACTACCTCTTCTAGGACTCATAGAAAATGAACTTAGAATGAGTGTATTTCCTTTTTCCCATAAATGGAATGCTAGTAATTGGTTTCTAAGTCTAGATGAGAACATATTTGAAAACTGGGATCATGTGTACAACTCTTTCATTGTGTAATTTCATACCCAAAGACTTAAAGGTGAACTTAGAACTAAGATAACTAGTTTTTATCAAGAGGATGGAGAAGCCTTTATTGAAGATTGGGAAATATATAGGGACCTACTTAGGTTGTTTCCTCATCATCAACTCCCATCTCACCTTCTCATGGACACCTTATATAAAGGGTTGTTATCCTCTGGACAAAATCTAGTTGACCAAGCTGTTGGGGGTAATTACATTGATAAGACAGATGAAGAATAGGGAAAATTGTTAATATTCTTGCACTGAATTCACAAAATAAAAATTCAAGAAGGAAAAGAGTCAATAGAAATGTTAATTCAAACACTGGTTGAATGAATGAAACTCAAGACCAACTTGCTAAAATCAACAACCAATTGCAATCTATAATAAACCAGCACTCTAAGAAAACTGTTAACCAACATGGCTGTCAAAACTCCAACCAATCTTCAAGGGAACAGTGTGTCCAGTGTGGTATGTTTGGGCATACCGAAAACTTTTGTCCTAATTTTGATAATCTATCCCAAAAATAAGAAAACTCAAAATTTGTTAACTATGGTCCAAGAATGCCACCTATAGAAGATCCATTTTCAAATAATTATAATCAAAGCTATAAGAACCACCCATACATTTCTTGGAAAGATCATGGCCTAATTAAACAACCCACTACCCCTAATTACTCTAACCAACCAAGACCAATATTTCATAATCAATATAGGGTGAATCTTCAAATGCACAAGAAAATAATGATAATCAAATTCCTTCTAAACTTGATCTAATTTTGAACAAAATAAACTCACAAGAAGAAATATACATGACTCAGCCAACCAAACATCAAAATCAAAATGAGTCGGATAAAATGAAAACTGTTGTGAGAATTAAAAACATGGAAACACAACTCAGACAACTTGCTATAGATTTTTCATCTAGGAATGAAGGTAGACTTCCTTGTACGACTGAGCCTAACCCAAGAGAGAATGACATGGAGGTTGTCACTAGAAGTGGGCTTAATACTCAAAATGTTGCTGAAAAAGACCATGAAAATGTCCAAAATGAAAATCTTTTTCAATCTAGTAATAAAAAACTACTTTAATCAAAAGCTGGAAATACACAGAAATGTCATGAAAATGATCAATATTTGAATTTATCATCTGGATCACAAGATGAAATGTTTTCTAAAAATAAAAAGAATAAATAAAAAAAAGTTCATGAAGAGGTAAGGGATATACCTTCTGTCCTTAAAATTTCTCCCAACCCACCCCTTTCCCTGAGAAGTTGAAAACACAAATTAACACCAAGGCTGAACTTCTTCAATTTTATGGTCTCCTTTCTAAACTTCAAGTAAACATTCCTTTAATTCAAGCATTAATTCAAATCCCATATTATTTGAAATATCTTAAAAATTGTTTCAAACAAAAAAACTCTAGAAGAATTTGCTACAAATAGCCTCACTGAAGAGTGTAGTGTTGTGATTAAAAAGAAAATATCACATAAACTGTGAGACCCACATAGCTTAATCATACCTTGCACACTACGAAATTCTATTCATCTCAACTCTTTGTGTGATCTAGGTGCTAGCATTAACATACTCCCATACTCACTGTTCCGACAACTGAAGTTGGGTGACTTTCCAACCACCACAATCATACTATAGTTGGATAATAGATCTTTTACTCATCATGTGTGTAGGATAGATGATTTTCTAGTTGGGGTTGGGAAACTATTTCTACCAGCCGAATTTTTAGTCTTAAACATGGAGTGTGATCAAGAGGTTCCCATCATCTTAGGTAGGCCCTTCTTGGCCACATGAGGTACTATTATTGATGTTTTTAATGGTTAATTAATGTTTAAAATTGGAGAAAAAAATAATATTTCAATGTGTTTAAAATTGTTAAAGGACCAAATTATTCTGAAAACTATTACAAAATTGAATTCCTTGAAGATAAAAGTTCTTATAAAAATCAACTTGGGCTCATTAAAATATTTGAAAAACAATACTATGCTAAATAAAATAATTTAGAAACATAAAATTCTATTTTTTCTATTTTATAAATTGAAAATTCTTCTCAAATAGCTAATCTGGTAAATTTTCAAGAACTGGACAACTGTTCAGTTTCTGCTATAAAAAGGTCCTCTATTTCTTAACTAGGGATATTTTTGAGTGAATTTGAGGGTGTTTATGTTATTAACAACCTTTCTTAACACTTTTATGATGTAGAGTGAGAACATATAAGACAAATTGATTATTCTACATTGATAAACTCGTTAAATTAAGATATGGAAAGTCTCGACAGTATAATGCCCACTTTGGACAGCAACACTGTTATTTCTAAAACTGAATACGAAATTGAGAATCTTTCATCATTTATTACTCCTTATAAGAGATATGTTGAAGATATTGGACCTCCTAGATATAATATTCTTCCTTATAATATAGTACTACCCACTCTTGAACTAAAACCAATCTCTGCTCGTTTAGAATATTCATTTTTTGGTGAGAATTCTACTTTGCCTGTCATAATTTCTTCTGAGTATAATGAAAATAAAGAACAATGATTGTTGAGTGTGTTAAAGAAGTTTAAATCTGACATAGGCTAGACTATATCTGATATTAAGGGTATTAGTCCAACATTTTTTATCCATAAAATACCTATAGACCCTAACCATAATCCTAGGGTGGAGTGTCAAAGATGATTGAATCCAAACAAGAAAGAAGTTGTGAGAGAGGAAGTGATCAAACTACCAGACACTGAAATGATATATTCAATTTCTGATAGTGCTTGGGTCTGCCCTTTTCTTCTTGCTCCCAAGAAGGGGGGTTTCACTGTAGTCAAAAAATTAAATGTTTGAATAAATCCATGATAGGAAAGCCACAAAATTGAGAGTTTGTATAGATTATAGGAAGATGAATGAATCCACTAAGAATGATCATTTTCCAATGCCCTTCTTGGATCAAATGCTTGAGAGTCTTGATGGAAATGAATTTTTCTATTTCTTGGATGGGTATTCAAGTTACTACCAGATTATTGTTGATCTAGAGGATTAGGAAAAGACCACTTTCACATGCCCCATTGGAAAATTTTCTTACTGGAGGATGCCCCTTGGGTTGTGTGGAGCTCCTTCCACCTTTCAAAGGTGTAATATGAATATTTTTTGGATATGATTAAGAGAATCATAGAGGTTTTCAGGGATGAATTTTCTATTATGGTAATCACATTTGATACTCGTCTGGGAAATCATGAGTTAGTTTAAGAAGATGCATTGAAACCAACCTTGTTCTTAATTGGGAGAAGTGTCAATTCATGGTTACAAAAGGTATATTTCTTTTTCATAAGGTGTCAACGAGAGGTCTAGAAATTGATACTGCTTCTATTAAAGTCATTCAAAAACTGCCACCTCATGGAAATGTTAAATGTGTTAAAAGTTTCCAAGGGCATGCCAGTTTCTACTGAAGATTCATAAAATACTTTTCCAAAATTACTAATCCCTTGTGTTCGTTTCTGTTCAGGGATGGACCTTTCCATTTTTATGAAAACTATTTGAAATAATTTAGTCTTCTTAAAGAGAAACTCACTACATCGCCCATTATCTCTGCACATGATTGGAAAATACCTTTTGAACTTATGTGTGATGCTAGTGACATAGTTGTCGGTGCAGTCCTTGGACAGAGGAGTGATAGGAAGTTGCATCTGGTGTATTATACTAGTAGACTAATAGATGAATCCCAAACGAATTATACCACCACTAAAAAAGAATTACTAGCTATTTTGTTTTCTCTAGAGATGTTTAGATATTTTTTGTTAGGTTCAAAAGTTACTGTTATCACTGATCATTCTACTTCAAAGTATTTTCCGTCTATAGAAGAAACTAAACATAGGACAATTAGATGGATTCTATTGCTACAAGAATTTGATTTATAGATTACAGATAAGCAGGGAGATGAAAATTTAGTTTCTTACCACTTATCTAGGCTTCCTCTTACTCAATCTGAAGATCCTAGGGAAATAAACACTTCTTTTCCTGATGTAAAGCTACTCATTGTGTCAATTAGGCAATCTTCTTGGTTTTTAGATTTTTCCAAATTCCTGGCAGCAAGTGTCTTTCCCAAAAATCTCTCCAATAACCAAATAAAGAAATTCATTTCTGAACTTAAATACTACATTTGGTATGATCCCTTTCTTTTTATGAGATGTGATGATGGTATCCTTATGAGATGTGTGTCTGAGGAAGAGATGCTACGTATATTAGAGAGTTGTCATTCCTCACCACGGGGTGGTCACTATAGTGGTGAGAGAACTACATAGAATTTCTTGCAATATGGTTTCAATTGGCCAATTCTTTTTAAAGATGCTAGGAGCTTTGATGTTGGATGTGATAAGTGACAGAGGTATGGCAATGTTGGTAGGAAGAAGGAGTTACCCCAAAAAGGAATTCTAGAAGTTGAAATTTTTTATGCCTAGGGTTTAGATTTCATGGGTCCATTTCCATAATCTAATGGGAATGAGTATATTCTTGTAGTTTTTTACTGTGTTTTGAAACTGGTTGGGGTTGTGGCACTTCCCAACAATCAAGACAAATCTGTAATTAAAATTTTCAAGAATAATATCTTTACAAGATTTAGAGTTCCCAAATATTTTATAACAAATAATAGAAAGCACTTTAATAATAATAAGTTTAAATTTTTGATGGAGAAATATGGTTGTGTTCATAAAAATGGTACTCATTATCATCCACAGTCTAGTGGATAGGTGGAAATATCAAATAGGGAACTGAAACAAATACATGAGAAAATTGTGTCAACCTCTAAGAAAGACTGGTCTCTTAAATTGAATAAAGCTTTATGGGCATATAGAACTTTTTTCCAGACTCGAATAGGTATATATCCTTACAGGATGTTGTTTCGGAAATGTTTTCCTTTACCTGTGGAGTTACAACACAAGTCTTTTTTGTTATTTAAGGATCTAAAATTTGACATTAAGAGTTTTGGTGAGAGGATATTACTTGAGGTGAGTGAACTAGATGCTATTAAGAGAGAGAGTTATGATAATTCGAGGATTTATAAATAGTGAACTAAAATATTTCTTGATTCTATCATTCAAAATAAGGAATTCAAACCTGGACAGAAGGTTCTTCTCTTTAACTCTAGACTTAAAATTTTTCCTGGAAAGCTAAATTCCAAGTGGTATGGACCTTTTACTACATAGAGAGTGCTTAAGAATGGAGATTTATAAATTACATGTGAATATAACAAACCCATATTTGTTAATGGGAAGAGGGTGATGTAGTATTTTGAGGGACAACCAAATGGCTTGGCTGCCTTCACAGTGTGGGGGATGGAGTCAATTCTTGACTCTGCTAAACTCTTCTTAATTGAAATCCAATCAATTCCCACATCATTTTAATCTTTTTTGTAAAGAAATGGTTAAATGTTTTCAAAATTCTTTCAAAATTTAAGGCTTTACACTGTACTCAATTGGATCTTGCATTTGAATAGTGTTTAGATTGGTAGTTAAGAATTGATTTGAAACTAAAAATTAATGTGGGTGGATGATTTCTGAGTGGTCTTTCGTGGTGATTTAATGGAAATTGGGTTTAGGGACTATTTTTTAGAGTGAGTTGTGTGACTTGTTAATGGAGTTATAATCATAACCTTTGGAACTGGATGTTTGATCTTGATTATAGAGAAATCATTTCCTTTTTATTATTTATTTATGTAATCACATTAATGAGGAAATTTAAATGATTTTTCTTAAAAAAATTGAAACTATAGTAGTCTGGGCATCTAGGATCCCACAATGAGTATCTGAGACCATAGATGCTGGGTGCATTTCTGTTTAATATAAGCCCTCTTTATACCTTGAATAAGTGCATTGCACAGTGCTTAGTACCTGATACATGGCTTGTAAAAAATAAATAAAGTGTTTAGGGTCAAAAATGAGTTCATTAAGGTGATGTGAATGATGAACACTAGATGAATAAGGGGTCAATTTGTTTATATAGGAGTCATTTAGGTTTCATCATTAATGTGATTCAAAAAAATTAATTATTTTATTATTTTTGGAACCTAGGTGATGATTTAAAATACATAGTTCCTCTGGTTATGTTTATAATTCTACATATATTTTACCTTTTTCCACTTTTGGAATTAGAACTTTAGTTTGGAATAAAATGAATCACTATGCAGTATCACATATGAGGCATGACATCTTCATTTCTTGATGATTCATAGTTTTACTAACTACTAGTGCGAATTTGATTATGGGAAAGAATTAATTTGAGCAACTCATTTTCTAAAAGCCTATTGACACTTTACTCCTATGATTTCAAGTGCTGTACATGTTATAGTTAGAGTTGAACCATAAATACTATGATCTATTTTTTTTCAATGATATTAAATCAAGAAATTGTTTGAGGGAAAACAATACTTATGTATGCAAGAATTTGATGTGGCTCTATTTTTACATAATTTTTCCCAATCATTTATTTAATTTTTGACAATTTAATTATTTATTTAATCACTTTTTACTAAATAATTGTACTTTTGTATTTTTATAATTAAATTTGTTAATTAGTCAATTTTTATAATTAAATAAGTATATTTATTTATTAAATTAATTAATTTTAATCTTACTTTACTTTTCTAACTTAATTATTTTTTAATTAGTGTTGTTAAGTAAAATATTCACGACTTTTTAATAAATTAACAATTGTTTTTAAATGATTATCTTATAAATGTATATCTAATTATCTAACATAGACATTATATAATATTTAATCCTTTAATTTAGATTTATTAGTATAAATTAACATTGATAATTAATATGTTTAATCATACTCCTATTTAAATAAGTTAAGGATTTGAGTTTGAATTCAACAAAATAATGTGTTTTAAATTTTAGGTTTTCACTTTGTTATTTAATTAATTAATTAAGAGTTTTAAAACATTAATTATTTAATCTTATATATGTTGTAAGATTATCGATTCATTAACTATTGTTTTTAGTCTATCGGTGAGACATAAAAGAGCCATCAGTGACTTATTTAGTTACTGATGCGATCCTTTTCCACTCATTATAAACCCTTTAATAATTTTTAATTTAAGTCTTTTATTGATTTAGTTAATCAAATATCTAGTTATTAATTTAATTGTTATCAATTAATAATTCTAATTGTGACTTTAATGTTTTATGTATAATAATAATCCAGTTTTAAATTTATGATGTTTAGATTTATTTAATTTATTATTTTCAATCTATTTTTTTATTTAACTTATGTTTTAATTTTATGTTCAATTTTTATTATGTTCACCACCAGTTCATTATTTTTGTTCCATTGATTTCCATTTAATTTACCTATATCAGTGAACTTTTTTCACCGATGACCCTTTCTAATTTCATATACTGGTATCCTTAATAATAATTTTCCAATGGTGACCATTTGTTCTATCAGTGACCCTTTTATTAACCATGACCTTCTATTTAATCTCCAATGGTGAGATTTTATATTTATTTCCACTCGTAAAATTTGTTATGCCGCTGCTTCACATGTTTTTATAACTAATAGTAGCCTCTTTTATTATCTCCATCGGTGACCTATTTCCATCGGTAAATTTAATTTTGTAAAGCGCAACGTTGACCTTTCTTTTTTTCTCCAACAACAACCTTCTATTTTATTGCAAATATGACCTATTTTTTAGCATATCAATGAACTTTATTTTTAACTAACGAAGAAATTCATTTTATCCTATCGGTGACCCTCATCTCACCCTCACTTTCCTTGCACCTCACCGTTGCACACCTCCATGTCACCCTCACTTCCCCTGTACTGCTACCCATCTCAACAATGCTTTCCCTCCTACCATTGCCTATTTTTCTACAGTATCGGTCTCTACTTCACACACCATTTCCTATCTCGCAACCCCATTTTCACATCGTTTCCACTGCAATTGGTCCTCTATCGGTCCCTCGCTAATTCTTCCACAAACCAGAGATTCAACATCTAAGTGATAAATCTCACAGGTTCGTAAACACCACTAAAATGCAATCCAGAACCAACCAAGATAAAAAAATCCAGATCTGAATCCTCTGTTTCTGCCACTTTTAGTGATTGAAACCACCATGTTGAGCCATTTTGAATCATCTTGGTGAGTTGCTACAAAGAAGGATCCATGTCGAAGATTTCCACCATTGTAAGAAGAGGATGGTCATCACGCAGAGCTAAACAGGTCGTCATAAGGAAGAAAAAAAGGTCACGCTGCTACAAAACCAATGCACGATGAGAAGGAGCCTCTGGTTGATCCTCTTGATGATGCCTCCATCCTATGAGAGGAAACTATATGATCCCCCCTATGGTTTCATGTTGTCCAGATGTAGTCTAAAAACTGACCGAAATGCCGATCTCGGTCTCAGCACGCCATGGTGGTTCGATGCTGCTGAGTCGTCGCCATCGCGAGGACGAACCACTAGGCCGTCGTTGCTGCTAAAGCTTCTCACCAGAGCCATAGTGTTAGACGAACCCTATAACATAGTGAACCAAGAACTCCCATATAGCACCAAGAATTGGGGTGGAAAGAATTTTAATAAAAAATAAATAAATGAAATAAATTAATTTGTTAGAATATAACCAAAATAAAAAATAAAATTTTAAAAAGTAACCAAATTAAAATTTTAATTAAAAAATACTAATGAGATAATTAATAAAATAGAATTATAAATATAATTAACTTTAAAAATTATTATACTAAAGTAGTTAATCTTCTAATTTTAGTTTAAATAAATTGTTGTTTAGTGTTGCATATTAAATAGGTGTTTAATGTGAATATATTAAATAAAATACCAATTCGAATTTAAAAATAAAATTATAATAAAATAAACTATTTAATAAGTTAACAATAAAATAATAATTAATTTATTAGTTATTGTTGACATTGTTAATTAATATTTTTTAAAATATCAACTTAGTTATTTAATATAATTATAGAATTAAAATTTTAACAACTTGTAAATTTAAATAATATATCATAATTTAATTAATTAATTAACTAAAAGATATCTTTATTTGATTCTAAAATTAAATTTAATAAATATTTATTTAATTAAATAAATTAATTACATAATTACATAACAATAATATCTAACAATTAATAATTTTAGTTTTAGATTAAATTAGTAAAATGTCCAAATAATAAATGTTAAGTAATTTTTCTATTATTAACAAATGTTTTACTTTCGTGTTTTAACAGTTTTAACTTTTTTTAGTTTATCTTTACTTTGAAGGTTTATGCCAAAGACTGGAAATCATCCAAGTTCACTTAAATAACTCATTCAGAGTTACTTGTGTGAGAAAAACTACCGCGATGTGTTAGTCGCGAAAAAACGCATGTGTGTTGTGCATATGTGAAAGGCTTTTGAAGTCGGTGAAAAATGTTTGGTGACAAGAATCAGAAGACAGTGGGTACTTAAGACATAGCTGGAAACTGATTTAAGAGTGATCCATTAAAGTTATTGAGATATACACACTCTATGATCCAAGTCCAAGCAGAGGGAGACTCTGGAACCACTTCATAGAGATGGAGGAGTTTAGGAGCAGAGCATCTTCTTGAGAGTTTATCTTCCTTCTTAATTATATTATTATACTCTTATTTAGTATGTTTTTAGTCGCTGTATTGATAATAGAGATAATGTCTAGCTAAATCATATAGTTCAAGTATAAATTGATGTTTTAATGGTTATCTTTTAACTTTCTTTTTCACATTATCATTTAAATGAATTTAGTAACGTTCGGAGAGCTCAATACTGAATTTGTTCAGTTGCTTATACCACTAGAAATTAATCTCAAGATTTCACAGTCAGTTGGTGAGATTGATTGTGGAAACTATTTTAAAAAGATAATAAATTCAAAAGACTTCAAGACTTACGGTGAGTTCGCCTTTTTGTCAATTTTCAAATGGCTCACAGTTGATTAATTTTGGAGTGGTGAACTCTTAAATTGATTGGCTTGTGTGACTTAACTCTTGTCGAGGGAGGTGAGTCATTCTTTTTAAGGTGGTACTCTACAGCCACCTTTATGTGAATCAGAATACCTTTAAAACTAGTAGAATGATGATTTTCCCTAAGAATTTTAATAGATTGCACATTTATCAGCATAGCATATCTCTGTGTCTCTATGTTTTAAACTATTTCTAACATCAATTTAGTTTAGATATATGTTTTGAAATATTCTGTAACTTTACTGCTTAATAATAAGTAAAAACAATAATCCACTCAACTGCTAACAATAGTGGAGTTTTTGAATGTTTTTAGAAGAATAGTGGTCAGGATTTCCTTCCCTGTGGGTTCGACCCTATTTGCCACATATATAGTAGTTAGTAGGAATATAAATTTTTAACTTTAACAGGCTTCAATGATGGTTCAGGTCAATTATTTTATAAAACACTGATATTGAGTTATTGATTTTTGAAAATAAAATTATTACTAAAACTATGCTGACATATAATGATAATTTGAGAATAGGGAACATTTTTTTTAGGTTTTCATTTTGGTGTCCTTTATTACTCTTATTTTGTTTTTTTCACATATTTTCATAATCCTATATTGAAATATCATGAATGAATTACTATTTTTTTATTTATTAGGTGTGAAATCTGATGTTCCTAGAAAATATTAATTCCAAATCCTATTATAATTAAGGTTGATAGAACACCACAATCAAGAATGTTACACATTTCAGAACCCAAATCCATTATATGTTGTTTGATCCATTGAATGGAATAACTCTATCATATGAATTGAATGTGTCCAATAAAAAGGAGGGAAAATATTTAAATAAAATATAATAAGTGTGTTTTATTTTAGTTTAGTTGTGGATAATTTTCACACCCATTCACATCACATTAAATCACTAGGAATATACATTTAAACAGAAAAGAAAAATTCAAGAACATGTAACATCTCATGAGGCCATGCATTTGGTTAATATTCCATTATAAACAGTAAGAGATAACTGGTGGGAGATTGTGATGAAATGATAAAAAAAAATTAATAATATGCAGAGATAGAATGAAATATAGTATAAAAGCTAATGAGAAATAAAATAAGTAAATTAAACATATGAAACAAAAAAAAATATAAACAAAAGGAAAAGAGTGAGAGGGAATAATAAAATAAAATTGGTGGTATAAAGAAGATAAAATAAAATATAAAGAAAAATGAATAATTTTTCGGGTAAATTATGATTAAAATTCATGAATTACAATTTAAATAAAAGAAAAATAAAACAATAAAATTAAACTTCAATAGAAATAAAGGAGTTGTAGTGGAAGTCTAGCCCTTTGGTCTAATGGTTGAGAACCCTACAAGGTAGTACGCGGTCTCCCCTTTTATAATAAAAAATATGGAAGCTTAACCTCCTTAAAATATTTACTAATCTCATATAATTCATGTATTCTGTTTTCTATTCATAAAAATATCCCCAAGACCCATAAGGTGTAAAATCTGGAAACACCCAAAAATATAGCATGTTTGAATATTGTTTGCTTGGACTGAAGAGTAATGAATCTTATTGCATGGTGTGGATGGTCTTGGTGAAACGATGACACATTTCAGCATGCATTTTTTTCATAGAAGGTGCGATAGTGGTGAGTGATCCTCCATCAATCATTCAAACTTTACAGGGGACATATGATTCATTGAAATAGGATTCATGGTAGTCATTTCAGGTCAAAGATGTGATCCATCATGGCCAGGGTCATTGGGGGTGGAAAAGTGTTTAAGCGCAATCTTTTTGGGTTAGAGAAATAATATTATCTGACCAATTACAATGTTGGTCGGTGATGATAGGTGGTATTGGGTAGTGAAGAGAGACGACGACAAGTGTTTGAGGGAGGTGCATGTGAATCTGAGGCATGGTGGTTTCATTTGATTATAAATGGACTCTAACCGTGAAAATATTTTCCCACATTGAAGAAAAAATGGTTTTGGTGAGATTAAAAATATCAATGAATCATATATTTACCTCATAAACCTACTCCAACGATGGGCTCTTGGTACACACACACACATGATCAGGTTTCACTATCTCATAAGGCTCATACAGGCTGAGTCACACCTATACTTCCCACAGGTCACACGTTACTTGGGCATAGTCTCATGTGCGGCTCAAAATTACTACATATGGTGACGACATTCAAATTATATTTCATGTCATTCCAAGCTTACTATGACCTATCTATGTTGTTTTTAGGCCCTTCAATTGAGGGATGTCCACGAAGGATTATTTATTTTTATTAATTCAAAATATTGTAGCACCAAATAGATTTCAAAAAATATTATTTAATATGATATACCATTAAAACCCAACAATTAGATTAATTTAATTTATTTGATTTTAAATACCAATATTTTAATAAAATAACAAATATCCTTGGAATTTTAATTTCAAATCAATATAAAATCATTCATTTTTTTTATTTTTTATGAAAATATATGTGGATCAAGGTCCATAACATTTCAATTATCATTCAATTTTTTATGATCAATGACATATATCACTCCATATAATTTTATAAACTTTTATTCCCTAAACATATCTTCACTTTAGCATAATATTCTCATACATATAAATGTATTTATGTGTTATTATATATGAACTTTTTTACTTCCATATACCTCTTATTAAGAGGATATTTTTATAACCCTTTTATGATGGGATTTTTTCAACTATGGTACATCCAAATGCCAAACCCTTGATTACAAAGAATAAGTTCAAATTGTGAGGATTCAATTTATTTAATTTTGGGTGAAAATAAATCCAAGAAATTTCAGAATAATTACTTTTTTATAGTACATGTGACCTAGTACACCAAGCATAAAAATCCCATAGAATGTACTTAATTAAATTTAATCTCACCAATAGTTTTCATAATATAAAAACATGAGTCTAAATGTTCCGTAATGTAGTTTAACGTTATAACCTATCTTTTAAATTTTAATTTTTGAATAGTAAAAAATTAACTATGAAATTTATAGTTATCCTGTAACAACCCAGACCTTCTTTACAGGTATGTTTTCTTTCTTCTGGTCGTTTAGAGAGAAAGGGAATTTCATGGAAAATTTTGAAGTACACGCCGTGAAATTTCTGAGTACACGTCGTGTACTTGGTTACCCCAGGTAGCTGTGTGCTGGCCGTGTGATGGCCACACACACGGCCAGGTGTGTCACGACCCGTCCTCGGGGCCCGTGCCGTGACTACCCCAAGCCCGCCTTCCATAGGCCAGGGGCTGGCGACTAGCACCAAGGCGTAAATCCCAACAAAAAGAGAAGGCATTGCCTTTGAAAAGTAAAAAAGCACCACAGAGTAAGCAAGCGGAAAAGTAAACACTAAGCAAAAACTGTACAAGCTGTGCTGAAAGTAAAAGGGGCCGGGAATACAAGCCTAACAGTAAAGTACAACTGAAAGGAAAAACAACAACTGAAAGGGGAAAACTATAGCGTCGAGCCGTCCTCTGGAAATCCCACCTGAAGGGTGGGTACAGATAGCCTCCACTGCTCCTCGGGTCCACCTGACCGCTCCGAGTACGTCCCGCCCAGTGGTCCACCTCCAGGTACCGTCCTGCTCCGCACGCCTCCACCACGATCAGTGCTGTCTGTCGTCTGCAACCAACACAACGTAGTGCGGGCAAAGCCCATGCAGGGGTGAGTATAAGCTACTCAGTAGGGACCCCGAGACCCCCGAAGGTCTCCCGAAATCCACAAAGGATAATCCACAAAGGAAGGATACAATCACGAAGTAACATCTGACACGACTTAGGAATATGACCATACATATACCTAAGTCATCAATTCCCGTTCGACTCCAACGTCTGAGCCCAAGCACAACCCAGTCCACACAGGAAAGCAAAACGTACACCCACACAGGATAGCTCAACACAATCCACAAAGGAGAGTAAACAGTAAATCCACACAGGATAGATCACACAATCCACAAAGGAGAGTAAACAGTAAATCCACACAGGATAGCTCAACACAATCCACAAAGGAGAGTAACGCAAGATTCAGCTCACACAGGTATACTTATTCGGATGACGATAAAGACGGTCACTGATCCATCTAAGTCGTCGGACCCACGAAGGATCGATAGGTAACTAACCCCCGCAATGACCCACACAGGATCGGGCCCACATAGGACCTGTAGGCGCTGGCTCACACAGAACCGCTGAGCGCGGACCCACACAGGATCGGACCCATACATGATCGGGCCCACACAGGACCTGTAGGCGCTGGCTCACACAGAACCGCTGAGCGCGGACCCACACAGGATCGGACCCACACAGGATCGGGCCCACACAGGACCGGGCCCACACAGGACATGTAGCGCTGATCCACGGATGATCGCTGAGTGCAGTAGTCTTCGCAGTCCACTGAGGATCTCTGCACAGTCGTCACCGCAGTCCACTGAGGATCTCTGCACGGTCGTCATCAGAGTCCACGAAGGATCTCTGCACAGTCGTCGCTGTCGAAGTAGTAGTCGCAGCCAGCCTACGGTTCCCGCACACAGCAAGCTTGTTCAGGAGGGTCCGCTCCACGAGCCGAGAGGCTGATACATCAACTGACACAAATTCCTAAGTTGATGTATCCAAAAGTTCCGTATCGTCAACAGGAACTCAACGTCGCAGACGGCGCGTCAATCGGACGCCCGGTCTGAGAGTTATTGGCATTTTCGTCCCAGGGGCCCGGTTGGTTTTTAAGGCAAAACCAACCCGACCGCACTCCACCTGCGTCCAAACCTCGGGCGGAGTATGCCAAAAGATCCGTCTCACTTAGAGGAAGACAACAAAGCTGACGGCACGTCAATCGGACGTACGTAGCTCAAGATATGAGTGTTTCCGCTCCGAGGGCCCGGTTGGTTTCGTGTACGAACCAACCCGGCCGATCTAAAAGTACTCCGAAACCTTGAGTGCGATATACCAAAACGACCGTCTCGATCCAAGGATCGCGTTTCCACTGACGGAGAGTCGTTTGGAGGCCCGTAGATCATGTTACGGGCGTTTGAACGAAGACCGTCCGAAGACGGGGGGTACGGGCCCGGCCCGACCCCCCCCCCCCCCCCCCCCCCCCGGGAGTCGGCCGAACCGGGTCGACCCGACCCGGTCCGGTCCGGCCGGGGCACGGCCCGAGCAGTCGGACCGGCCTGGCCCGGTTCGGCCGAGCGGCCGAACGGCCGAGGAACGCGGGGCGCCGCCCCCGCGGCCCGGTGGTGCCGCACTGAGTCGGGATGCGGCTTCAGCCGCGTCCGAGGGCATCGGACCTGCGCGGCCGCGGGTCCGCGGGTGCCACCGCCGCTACACTGAGTCGCGACGGCCTGTCCGACGGCGCGTCGGGGCACCGCCGCTCCCGGCTGCCGGCGCCGCCGCGCCGGCGACCCGCGCCTCAGGCGAGTTCCGCGGGCCACCGGGATCGTTCATGTGGTCTGATTCTCTTCCCGTCTGCGACATTGCTCCTCCAGGGACTCGTTCTTCACTGCGGGATCGTCAAACATCCGTTGCGGCACGTTCCGTCGTCGCCTGTCAAATCCACACAAAACAAAGAACGGCGGAGGGTCGTCGGGCCGTGTTCGTTTGGCCCGCACCCTCCGCGTTAGAGATAAACAAACGGGGGAAATTTTATTCCACACAGAAAGCAACAATTTTAATAAGATTAAAATTGTTCACAATTCGGTTCTTTAATTTATTTAAAGAAACATTGACGGGAATAAGAAAAAAAGGGGTAATTCCCAAAATAAGTCCCTACCTCGTTGATCGTCACGCGCGGGCGTTCTTCGCGGAAAAGCTCGTCGCGGAAGAGAGGGATCGTCGCGTCGTCGCGGGGAGGCGTCGCGTCGTCGCGGAATCCGGCGTTGAGTCGGCGAACTCAACGCACCATGAAACAGCAGATTTCATTTAATTAATTAAATCCGTGTTTTTGGTTAAGAACCACGAAGGAGATAAAAAGGAAGGTCCGAGACTCTTACCTCAAGCAGCCGATCGAAGATCCGTCGCGGAGGAAGAGACGTCGCAGAAGAATGTTGTCGGCGTTGCGGATCACGGTGTCGCGTCATCGATTTCCGGGTTCGGCGTTCTTCGCGTTCTTCGCGTTCTTCGGGTTCTTCGCGAAGGAGGAAGAAGGAACAAGGATTCTGTCTCAACGAGTAATCCCCCAAAAGATTTTGGTTGGTCTTATTTTATTTATATGCCAACACACGAAAACAAGTTAAGAAACGATTGAATTAATTCGTTGAATTAATTCAACGAAAGAAACAACCCATTTAATTCACGAAATAAACCGCCCAATTAAATGGTCTGTTAAGATTTTAAGAAACGCGTCAGTTGACTCTCATTAAAACGGGTTTTCGCGGGTGCGTTTCTTAGCGGAAGGAAACGGCAGGGCTCGTGCGGGCCCCACCTCACAAATATCCTACCAAGGGGGTAGGATATTTCTGGATAGCATCCTATCCGGTTCAACACAATTCAAGCCGCCTTTAAGTGGCTTCAAGTGGCTTCCAAGTGGCTTAAGTGAAATAAAATAAAGTTGTCGCAAAATTATTTTATTTCTTAACTTTAAGCCCGAAAATTAAAAACCACACCCGAGCAAACGCAACTCCGGAAGAGGCGTTTATAAGAGAATACCGGCGCTGCGATTTTATCGGTGCCCTCAGAATTCGATTCCGGGCACCAGTTCAAAAGTTAGAAAAACCCGCTCGTCCGTTCACTGAACGTACCCGAGCCAAACTTCGGAAAATGATTCCGGGTACACCGGGCCTCAGAATCAAGTGCCGTCAGAAACTGCGCTCTTTCAAAATTCCAAAGATAATTAAGAAACAAATTTCCTTGAAATTTACGGGTCTTTACATTACTCCCACCTCAGGACTTTATGTCCCCGTAAAGATACATCATAAACTAGGGAAACAAATGTGGGTACTGAGCACGCATCTGAGCCTCCCGCTCCCAAGTGCTCTCCTGGAGGTTCCCGTGCTGCCATCTGATGCGCACAAGAGGAATCGATCGCCCATGTAGGACCCACTCCTGTCTATCCTCTATCTACACTGGGACCTCCGCAAAATTCGCCCCATCATCCACGTCTAGCTCCCCATAGTCAATGATCTGCGTCGGGTCGTGCACGTATCTCCTCAGTTGGGATACGTGGAAGACGTCGTGCACCCGGTGCAACTGAGGTGGCAGAGCCAGGCGATAAGCCACCTCGCCAATCCTGCTGAGGACCTGAAAAGGCCCGATGAAGCGTGGAGACAACTTGCCTCCCCGACCAAATCTCCGCAACCCACGTCGAGGTGAGACACGCAAGAAGACGTGGTCGCCATCCTCGAACTCTAGTGGCCTCCGCCTCCTGTCAGCATATGACTTCTGCCGGCTCTGTGCTGTCCTCATCCGCTCCTGGATGACCTAGACCTTCTCTGTCGTGGCCCGGACCAACTCTGGTCCCACAAGTGCTGACTCCCCAGGGTCTGTCCAGCACAAAGGAGATCTACAAGGCCTGCCGTACAATGCCTCATAGGGTTCCATCCCGATGGTGGAGTGGTAGCTGTTGTTGTATGTGAACTCCACCAAGGGTAGGTGGTCCTCCCAGCTGCGAACAAAGTCAAGGACACATGCACGGAGCATGTCCTTGAGAGTCTGAATGGTCCTCTCCGTCTGAGCATCCGTCTGAGGGTGAAAGGCGGTGCTCAGGCGTAGCTGCGTCCCGAACGCCTCCTGCAACCCCTTGCAAAGCCGGGAAGTAAAGTGAGCATCCCGATCGGAGATGATAGTCGAAGGCACACCATGAAGCCGTACAATCTCCTGAATGTAGAGACGTCCCAAGCTCTCCACTGAGCCCTGCTCTCGGATGGGTAAGAAGTGTGCCGACTTGGTGAGTCGGTCAACAATCACCCAAATGGAGTCGTGACCTCTAGAAGTGCGTGGAAGTCCAGTCACGAAGTCCATAGATATGCCATCCCACTTCCACTCCGGGACCTCCAAGGGCTGTACCAAGCCTTCTGGTACCTGGTGCTCTGCCTTCACCTGCTGGCAGGTGAGGCACCGCAAAACAAACTCTGCCACAGCCTTCTTCATGCCCGGCCACCAGTGCTGACGTCTGAGATCCTGGTACATCTTTGCCACTCCATGATGTATCGCCAAAGGAGAAGTGTGGAACTCTCTCAGCACCTCCTCTCGTAAAGCAATGGGTACCAAGGTACGTCCTCTGAAAAGGACATCGTGCTCTGCTTCAAGGGAGAAACCATCAGGTGCCTGTCCCGAGGATATCTGTGCACGCCGTGTCTCACAGTCAGCGTCCCCATGTTGTGCCTCTCTGACCCGCTGTAGAAGTGGAGGAGAGACTGTGAGAGACTGAAGGAAGGCTGCTCCGTCTCTATCCACAAAGGATATTTGCAAGGCGGTTAGCTGCTCGGTCGCCTCCTCAAGCAGCTGGATGCCCGTCCTCCTGCTGAGGGTATGGGCTACCACGTTCCCCTTTCCAGGAGTATAGACTATCTCAAAGTCATAGCCCTGGAGGAACTCGAGCCATCGCCGCTGTCTCAGGTTTAGGTCCTTCTGAGAGAAGATGTACCTGAGACTCTGGTGGTCAGAAAAGACTGTGAAGCGCTCGCCCATCAGATAGTGCCGCCATGTCTTCAGGGAGAAGACCACTGCTGCCAACTCCAAGTCATGGGTAGCGTAGTTCTGCTCATGCGGCCTCAACTGACGTGATCCGTAGGCAATCACGGCCCTCTCTTGCATCAGGACACACCCGAGTCCGGTCCCTGATGCATCGCAGTAGACTACGTATCCAACTCCCTCCTCAGGCAACCTCAAGATAGGTGAGCTGGTCAACCTCTGCCTCAGCTCCTGGAAGCTCTTCTGACATCTGTTTGACCACACGAAGGGTTTCCCCTTCTTCGTCAACGCTGAGAGTGGGGCCGCAACTCTGGAGAAGTCCGGCACAAATCTCTGATAGTATCCGGCTAGGCCCAAGAAACTCCGCACCTCTGTCACGCTCTTGGGTGGCTCCCAAGCTAGCACTGCCTCGATCTTCGCAGGATCCACTGCAACTCCCGCCTCAGAAATGACATTCCCCAAGAAATGGACCTCACGTAACCAGAACAGACACTTAGAGAGCTTTCCATAAAGCTGGTTCTCTCGGAGTGTGTTTAGTACAACACGCAAGTGGTAGGCGTGCTCCTCCTCCGTGGTCGAGTACACCAAGATGTCGTTGATGAAGACTACGACAAATCAATCGAGGTATGGCTGGAAGATCCTATTCATGAGGCTCAGGAACACTGCGGGAGCGTTGGTCACGCCGAAAGGCATAACCAAGAACTCATAGTGGCCATACCAACATCTGAAGGTCGTCTTCTACACATCCTCGTCTCGAACTCTGAGCTGATGATAGCCTGACCTGAGGTCTATCTTCGAGAATCACCGTGCTCCCTTGAGCTGATCGAAGAGGTCATCAATCCTGGGTAGCGGATACTTTTTCCTCACTGTCACCTGGTTCAGGCGACGATAATCGACACACAGTCGCAAGCTCCCGTCCGCCTTCTTGGCGAACAAAATCAGGGAAGCCCAGGGCGAAACACAGGGTCGGATGAACCCCTTGCCCTGCAAGTCCTCCAACTGTACCCGAAGCTCTCGAAGCTCAGTGGGGGCCATCCGATATGCTGGAGTGGATATCGAGGCAGTCCCGGGGTACAGGACAATATAAAAGTCTACCTCTCTGCGAGGAGGTAGTCCTGGAACGTCGTCGGGAAAGACGTCCACGTACTGATCCACCACTGCAGGAAAACTGGGACTCCGCACGTCAACTGCTCCCAGGATGAGGCTAGCCAACTGATGAGTGTTGGGATGACCTCTCCTCTGCGTGAGTCCATCCTGTGCTGCTAAGGCTCCCTTCTCGCCGGTGAAGGTGAACTTGCTCCCGTCGGTGCGCACACATCGCACCTTGCGCCTAATGAAGTCAATATGAGCATGGACCATAGATAACCAATCCATGCCCAAGATGACGTCGTAAGGCCTCGACGCCGCTACAAGAAGATCCCAGCCGAAGCTCTCGCCTCCTAGAGTAAGCTCACACTGCCGGCACCAGTGCGTAATCATCGAGTCTGCTCCCGTAGGAGTCTTTAGCTGTAAGGATCTAGCCAACGGCTCCGTCGGAATCTCTGAGCTCCGAACAAGGGTAGTGGCTATGAAAGAGTGACTCACTCCTGTGTCTATCAGAACTGCAGCAAGGGTGGAATAGACACATATCGTACCTCGAATCATCACTGGCGCGCCGTGGTCGTAGGCCTCAGCTACCTAGAACCCTGAGTCATCCGTCGGCTACCTGCTGCCGAAGACTCCGCTATCTGCCGCCCTGCGGCAGGTCTCGCTGTGGACTCAGCCAGGAAGCTCTTGATCAGAAGGGCTCGCTCTAGCACTCCTTTCTGGGTCGGGATGCTGAGGGAGATCAGGGATGCCCTGATCTCGTGTCTCAATCCCTGGTCGAAGGTCCGGGCCCGGAAGAAGGGATCCCGTACCATGTCTGTCGAGTAGCGAGATAGGTCGGTGAACCTCGCCGCGTACTGGGCGACCGTCAAGCTGCCCGGCCGCAGCTGAAGAAGCTCCTGGATGCGCACCGCACTGAGGGTGTCCGGGACGAACTCTGAGCGGAAGAGGCTCTCGAAGTCCGTCCAGATGAGGGAGGCCTCATCGTGTACCTGGAGCATCAGGCTCCACCATCGCCCTGCTGCTGCGTGCAGTAGGCTCGCCGCGAGGATCACCATGAGGTCTGCTGGTGTCCTCACTAGCCTGAAAACTCGGATGACCTCCTCCAGCCAGTCCTCGGCTGCCTGGGGGTCCGACTCCCCACGGAACCTGGGTGGTCGTTGGCACTGGAACTCGTGCAGAGCTCCGAGGCGTCGTGCGTCGTCAGCTGTCAGTGCTGGAAGCAACGGGGGCTCGATGGGTAAAGGTACCGCCGGTGCCTCTGCTGTCAACGGGCCCTGTACCGAGGCCTCATCGCTCGGCGGGCTGTCGTCGCGCTCTACTCTAGGAACCCTAGCTAGCTACTGTCGTCGTGCCATCCTGAAAAGGAAACAAGTGCGCCATGGTCAGAACAATATACCTGGTGATCTGACACAAGTAATCACGAAGAAAACTTGAAACACACATGCAATCAATGTTTTCGTGCATTAAGTCGGAAATCAGAAGTCAGGTTACTGTGTATGGATACGTTGGCCGCCGCACCAACACTGGACTCCCTGGACTGATAACCACACTCAATACGCTAAACACTATTGCTTCACATAGAAGAAAGATCAGAGTCTGCGGTAGAACCGACCACCTTTGATACCAATTTGTCACGACCCGTCCTCGGGGCCCGTGTAGTGACTACCCCAAGCCCGCCTTCCATAGGCCAGGGGCTGGCGACTAGCACCAAGGCGTAAATCCCAACAAAAAGGGAAGGCATTGCCTTTGAAAAGTAAACAATCACCATAGAGTAAGCAAGCGGAAAAGTAAACACTAAGCAAAAACTGTACAAGCTGTGCTGAAAGTAAAAGGGGCCGGAAATACAAGCCCAATAGTAAAGTACAACTGAAAGGAAAAACAGCAACTGAAAGGGGAAAACTGTAGCGTCGAGCCGTCATCTGGAAATCCCACCTGAAGGGTGGGTACAGATAGCCTCCACTCCTCCTCGGGTCCACCTGACCGCTCCGAGTACATCCCGCCCAGTGGTCCACCTCCAGGTACCGTCCTGCTCCGCACGCCTCCACCACGTTCAGCGCTGTCCGTCGTCTGCAACCAACACAACGTAGTGCGGGCAAAGCCCGTGCAGGGGTGAGTATAAGCTACTCAGTAGGGACCCCGAGACCCCCGAAGGTCTCCCGAAATCCACAAAGGATAATCCACAAAGGAAGGATACAATCATGAAGTAACATCTGGCACAGCTTAGGAATATGACCATACATATACCTAAGTCATCAATTCCCGTTCGGCTCCAACGTCCGAGCCCAAGCACAACCCAGTCCACACAGGAAAGCAAAACGTACACCCACACAGGATAGCTCAACACAATCCACAAAGGAGATTAAACAATAAATCCACACAGGATAGCTCAACACAATCCACAAAGGAGAGTAAACATTAAATCCACACAGGATAGCTCAACACAATCCACAAAGAAGAGTAACGCAAGATTCAGCTCGCACAGGTATACTTCTTCGGATGACGATAAAGACGATCACTGATCCATCTAAGTCGTCGGACCCACGAAGGATCGATAGGTAACTAACCCCCGCAATGACCCACACAGGATCGGGCCCACACATGACCTGTAGGCGATGGCTCACACAGAACCGCTGAGCGCGGACCCACACAGGATCGGACCCACACAGGATCGGGCCCACACAGGACCGGGCCCACACAGGACATGTAACACTGATCCACGGAGGATCGCTGAGTGCAGTAGTTGTCGCAGTCCACTGAGGATCTCTACACAGTCGTCGCCGCAGTCCACTGAGGATCTCTGCACGATCGTCGTCGGAGTCCACGAAGGATCTCTGCACAGTCGTCGATGTCGAAGTAGCAGTCGCAGCCAGCCTAGGGTTCCCGCATACAGCAAGCTCGTTCGGGAGGGTCCGCTCCACGAGCCGAGAGGCTGATACATCAACTGACACAAATTCCGATGTTGATGTATCCAAAAGTTCCGTATCGTCAACAGGAACTCAACGTCGCAGACGGCGCGTCAATCGGACGCCCGGTCTGAGAGTTATTGGCATTTTCGTCCTAGGGGCCCGGTTGGTTTTTAAGGAAAAACCAACCCGACCGCACTCCAACTGTGTCCAAACCTCGGGCGGAGTATGCCAAAATATCTGTCTGACGGCACGTCAATCAGACGTCCGTAGCTCAAGATATCAGCATTTCCGATCCGAGGGCCCGGTTGGTTTCGTGTACGAACCAACCCAGCCGAACTAAAAGTACTCCGAAACCTTGAGTGCGATATACCGAAACGACCGCCTCGATCCAAGGATCGCGTTTCTGCTGACGGCGAGTCGTTTGGAGGCCCGTAGCTCATGTTACGGGTGTTTGAACGAAGATCGTCCGAAGACGGGGGGTACGGGCCCGGGCCGACCCCCCCCCCCCCCCCCCCCCCGGGAGTCGGCCGAACCGGGTTGACCCGCCCCGGTCCGACCCGGTCCGGTCCGGCCCGGGCACGGCCCGGCCGGTCGGACCGGCTGGGCCCGGTTCGGCCGAGCGACCGAGGCTCGCGGGGCGCCGCCCCCGCGGCCTGGTGGTGTCGCGGCCCCCCGCGTGGGGCCGCGCTGAGTCGGGACGCGGCTTCAGTCGCGTCCGAGGGCACAGGAACCGCGCAGCCGCGGGTCCACGGGTGTCGCCACCGCCGCGCTGAGTCGCGGCGGCCTGTCCGGCGGCGCGCCGGGGCGCCGCCGCTCCCGGCTGCCGGCGCCGCCGCGTCGCCGACCCGCGCCGCGGGCGAGTTCCGCGGGCCATCGGGATCGTTCCGGTGGTCCGATTCTCTTCCCGTCTGCGCCATTGCTCCTCCCGGGACTCATTCTTCACTGCGGGATCATCAAACATCCGTTGCGGCACGTTCTGTCGTCGCCCGTCAAATCCGCACAAAACGAAGAACGTTGGAGGGTCGTCGGGCCGTGTTCGTTTGGCCCGCACCATCCGCGTTAGAGATAAACAAACGGGGGAAATTTTATTCCACACAGGAAGCAACAATTTTAATAAGATTAAAATTGTTCACAATTCGGTTCTTTAATTTCTTTAAAGAAACATTGACGGGAATAATAAAAAAGGGGTAATTCCCAAAATAAATCCCTACCTCGTCGATCGTCGCGCGCGGGCGTTCTTCGCGGAAAAGCTCGTCGCGGAAGAGAGGGATCGTTGCGTCGTCACGGGGAGGCGTCGCGTCGTCGCGGAATCAGGCGTTGAGTCGGCGAACTCCACGCACCATGAAACAGCAGATTTAATTTAATTAATTAAATCCGTGTTTTTGGTTAAGAACCACGAAGGAGATAAAAAGGAAGGTCTGAGACTCTTACCTCAAGCAGCCGATCGAAGATCCGTCGCGGAGGAAGAGACGTCGCAGAAGAACGTTGTCGGCATTGCGGATCACGGCGTCGCATCATCGATTTCCGGGTTCGGCGTTCTTCGCGTTCTTCGTGTTCTTCGCGTTCTTCGCGAAGGAGGAAGAAGGAACAAGGATTCTGTCTCAACGAGTAATCCCCCAAAAGATTTTGGTTGGTCTTATTTTATTAATATGCCAACACACGAAAACAGGTTAAGAAACGATTGAATTAATTCGTTGAATTAATTAAATGAAAGAAACAGCCCATTTAATTCACGAAATAAACCGCCCAATTAAATGGTCTGTTAAGATTTTAAAAAACGCGTCAGTTGACTCTCATTAAGACGGGTTTTCGCGGGTGCGTTTCTTAGCGGAAAGAAACGGCGGGGCTCATGCGGGCCCCACCTCACAAATATCTTACCAAGGGGGTAGGATATTTCTGGATAGCATCCTATCCAGTTCAACTTAGTTCAAGCCGCCTTTAAGTGGCTTCAAGTGGCCTCCAAGTGGCTTAAGTGAAATAAAATAAAGTTGTCGCAAAATTATTTTATTTCTTAACTTTAAGCCCGAAAATTAAAAACCACACCCGAGCAAACGCAACTCCGGAAGAGGCGTTTCTAAGGGAATACCGGCGCTGCGATTTCATCGGTGCCCTCAGAATTCTATTCTGAGCACCGGTTCAAAAGATAGAAAAACCCGCTCGTCCGTTCACTGAACGTACCCGAGCCAAACTTCGGAAAATGATTCCGGGCACACCGGTCCTCGGAATCAGGTGCCGTCAGAAACTGCGCTCTTTCAAAATTCCAAAAAAAATTAAGAAAAAAATTTCCTTGGAATTTACGGGTCTTTACAAGGTGGGGGGTGACCTGGAGGCCATCTAAAGCGGAGTACAAAAATGGAATGTACATGTCGTGTACTTCAAAATTATACACAGTGTACATTTTTTTCATTAAATTCATCGGGGTCGCATCTGACAGACATAACACCCTTCTTATAGGTCTCGTTCGTCCGAGGGAACTCGTATGACTGCGATCCTTCTCTGAGCTCTGGAGCCTCCGTCTGATCTCCAATTCGACTGCATCTGACTGCGTTGGGATCACCTTAGTATGCTCTTCCTTCTTCTAGAGCATCATTTCATGATTCCTTCTCTTTTTCATGTTATACACTATGGAACGTTTTAGACATTTTTTGAATATCTTCAGCATTATAAGGTGATTCAAGCCCCGAGACTCAATTATATTGATCAATAATAAACTATATCACACACATATGTATGAATTATTCATGATACATATGTCTAGAAAAGCATCCAAACAAATCACAATGTCGGAATACAACAATATTAAACCCCAGTACAAAAGAAGGAAAAGTAAACAACTCCTCATCATCGTAATCCATAGCTCGGTCCCATACTCTCCAACTCCACATCAATTCATGTACATGAAGTAGAAGGGAACTTTCCCCTATCAATACCTGAAACAATATAATCTGTTTGGCCCAAAAAGCATCTCCCAAACAGGGTGGGATACTAAATCCCAGTAGGAAATAGCCACATGATCTGTGCCTAATAGTTAGTGAATATATGGCAGGAAGCAAGAAAATAAATGCAGTAAACATAGAAGTATCTGAGGTAAAAAATTCACAGTTTTAATGCATTCAGTATCATATGTCAAGAAACAACTAAACAAATCTAGTAAACACAAACAGGTAACCCTCTGGAAAGTATTCACAACCAATCCCCTCTGGTCCTACCTTAAAACAGAAGAAACCCTCCAGGCAGTACACTCAGTCTGACCCCTTTGGTTCAGCTTAAGCATAGACTCTCTGAGAAAGCACTCACTTTTAATTCCTCCTACAGTCTCATATCAGTATCTAAAGGCACACTGGGAAAGCACTCAACGTCTATTCCCCCTACGGACCATTTCGATGATCTACAGACACTATGAGGAAGCACTTACATCAATTCCCCCTATCTTCTCACATCGTAAGTAAAACTGACACTCTAGAGAAGCCCTTACGTCCATTCTCCCTATGGTCTATACACCAGGATCTCATGGCCCTTTGAAAGTCGAGCAAGTATAGCAACACATATCGGCCAAATTAAACCTCAAGAACTACTTGGATAGAAGTCTACAACATATCATCATATCAGAACAATCACACCATCCTACAACTAGGCATGGGAATGTAAAAATCATCCAAACAAGTAGTTCAAGAGGCCATCAGTGAGTGGCAACTTATGACTTTGTTCTCTAAGATGAATTTGGAGGTGCACGAAAAACAAGGGCAGACATTTCTTTCTTCCGTAGCTGTTACCTCTACTCTTGTTGATCGAGTGCGAATGAGGCAACTATCAGACTCAGAAGGCATAGTCCTATGGGAGAGTGTGTCAGGAGAGGACCCTTTTCCTAGATGGACCATAAGTGATGATGAGATATTACGTTTGAAAGGGTGTGTATGGGTGCTCGTAGACATACACGAGGAGCGGATGTGGGACATTAATTCCTCAGTTTGGGAAGTTCATCCTGCTTTCACCAAGATGTATCATGATCTACACTGTCAGTATTGGTGGCCAGGTATAAAGAGAGAAGTTTCTAGTTTTTTCATGAGGTGTTCCACCTGTCAGTAGGTGAAGGTGGAGCATCAGTGACCAGTAGGGCTTTTACAGCAGTTACCCATTCTCGAGTGGAAGTGAAATGATGTCACATTGAATATCGTGACAGGTTTACCAAGTTCTCCTCGAGGGAGTGATGTAGTTTTGGTTGTCATTGACATACTCACAAAGGTTGCTCACTTTTTAATGATCATGGGGACCTTATGTGTTGATGAGGTGGGAAGGTTTTACATCCGAGAGATTTTACGTCTTCATGGGGTTCCACACTCCACTGTTTTAGAAAGGGATGCACGTTTTACTTCTCGGGTCTGGCAGGGGCTTCTAGAGGCTTTGGGTACACAAGTACTTTTGAGTACAGCTTACCACCACAAGATAGATGGCCAGTCCGAGCATACGATTCAGGTTCTTGAGGACATGCTCCAAGCATGCATTCTGGATTTTGGAGGTTTTTGGGAGAATCATATACCTCTTATGGAGTTTTCCTACAATAGTAGTTTTCAAGTAACTATTCAAATGGAACCTTATGAGGCTTTGTACGGTAGGCCATTCCGACCACCCTTATGTTGGTTGGAGGTAGGAGAGGTAGCTATGCTAGGACCTCGTATTGTTTGAGAGAAATTAGAGCAGATTGAGTTGATTCAGAAGAGGAAGGATACTGTAAAGTCTCGATAGAAGTCTTATGCTAATCAGCAAAGACGACCTCTGGAGTTCGAGGTCAGGGATCAGGTTTTTCTACGTGTCACATCGAGGTTGGGACACAAGAGGATTAGAAGACAGGGTATGCTTTCTTCGAGGTATGATGGGCTATTTGAGGTGTTGGAGAGAGTTGGGCCAGTTTCCTATTGGTTGCAGTTACCTCAGAGGTACCAGGCTATGCACGCCGTCTTTCATGTTTCTCACCTTCGACGTTACATCTTATACCCACCTCACATCTTCCAACTTGAGGAGGTTGAGTTGGAAGTGGTTGACTCTTTTGAGGAGTATCCTATCCGGATTTTTGATTGATGTATCAAGATTCTACATGGCCAGTCTGTTCCTCTGGTATGGGTTCTTTGGTTGCACAAACAAGTACAGGACGAGACTTGGGAGAGAGAGGCAGACATACGATCGTAGTAGACGAAGTTGTTCAAGGTTTCTTCTTCTATGCCGCCTTGCTAGAAAAATTTAGGGATGAATTTCTTTAAGGGGGGAAGTTTGTAAGAACCCAGACCTTATTCTAAGGTATGTTTTCCTTATTTTGGTCTTTTTGAGAGAAAGGGGATTTTATGGAAATTTTTTAAGTACACACCGTGTACTTTTTGAGTACATTCCATGTACTCAGTTACCGCAGGTAGTCGTGTGTTGACCGTGTGATGGCCGCACACACGACCATGTGGGGGTGACCTGGAGGTCATTTAAAGTGGAGTGTAGAAATGGCATGTGCACATCATGTACTTCAAAATTAAAATCCATGTAATTTATTTATTTTTCATTAAATGCATTGGGGTCATGTCTGACAGACAGAACACCTTTCTTCTAAATATCATTCTTCTGAGGAAACTCGTACAACTGCAATCCTTCTCTGAGACCCCGAAACTCTGTTTGAACTCTAATTCAACCAACGTAGATTGCATTGGGATCACCTCAGTAATCTATTCCTTCTTCTAGAGCATCGTTTCAAGATTCCTTCTCTTTTTCAAGTTATACCCAATTGAATTTTGTAGAAGTTTTTGTATATATTCGGCATTATATGGCAATTCAAGCCCCAAGACTCTTGTATATTGATCTCGCAACACCAAGGTAGGTGGTTTGTGCCTTTTGGTTGAAATTATTTGATTTATATGTGCAAAAACCACCAATATCCATGAACAGGGTATTGTACGTTTAATGTTTTAGCCCTATTGTTTTCCTGGTATGCTTGTATGCTTGAGTTAATGATAACTGATGTGAATAGGGTTAATTTATATGCTTTGGATGTTTTTTCCCATGCATGATTTTTTGTTTTGACCGTCGAGTCTAGTTTTCCTGTTAGGATGATTTTTTACCTTCTCATGCCTAGTAGTAGGATGGTGTGATTATTCTGATATGCTGATATGTTGTAAACTTCTAGCCAAGTAGTTCTTGAGATTTAATTTTTACGATACACATTGCTATAATTTCTTGACTTACATAGGGTCGTGAGAACCTGGTGTATAGACCATATTGAGGATGGACATAAGGGCTTCTCCAGAGTGTCTGTTTTACTTATGAAGCGAGACCATAGGGTGAATTGACGTAATTTCTTTCTCATAGTGTCTGTAGATCCTCGATGTGGGACACATGGGGAATAGACCTTGAGTGAGTTCTCAGAGCACCTTTAGTTACCGATATGAGACTATAGGAGGAATTGATAGTGAGTACTTTCTTAGGGAGTCTATGCCTAAGTTGAACCAGAGGGGTTAGACTGAGTGTACTTCCCAGGGGGTTGCTTGTGTTTCTAGGTAGGACTAGAGGGGATAGGGTGTGAGTACTTCCCAAAGGGTTACCTATTTGTGTTTACCTACATTGTTTAACTATTTCTTAATATTTGATAATAAATTCATTGAAACTGTGAATTGTTTACCATGGTTACTTCCTAGTTTACTGAATTTATTTGATTTTTGCCTGCTATATATTCACTAACCGTTAGGCACAGATCTCGTGGTGGTTGCCTACTAGGATTTAGTATCACACCCTATTTGGGCCATGCTTTTGGGCCCAAACAGATTATATTGTTGGAGGTATAGATAAGGGAAAGCGCCCTTCTACTTTAGGTAATTGATTTTCTTTGGAGATGGAGAGAATGAGACCGAGCTATGGCTTGCGATGTTGAGAATTTGTTTAATTTTATTTCTTTTGTACTCGGGTTTAGTACTGTTATATTCCTACATTGTGATTTGTTTGGATGCTTTCCTAGACATATGTATCTTGAATCATTCATATATATATGTGTTCTCCTGTTTATTATTTTCCAATCTTCTGGTGTTTACTTTTGTATGGATCATTCTTGGTTCCTCTTTTTCTATTGCTTTCTTGCACTGTGTTACTATGCCAATGAAGGAGTAGTTTCCCCACTATCACACCCAAGTCCCTCGCTGCTAGTTAGCAGCCTCTGGCATTCAAGAAAATGCGCTTGAGGCAATGTGAAAAACTGGGTACGGGGTGCTTCTAGGTGGCTTCCGGAACCAGGACGTTACATAGCCATTGATTAAAAATAAAATAAGAATCAATTTTATGGAAAGGAAATATTTTCTAAAAAATCAAATTTTTTTATAAAAGTTGATTTAGTTTCTCTTTGAAAACACAAATTAAAATTAATTTTTACCAATTTTAGAAAATTTATTTGAAATCAAATTCCATACTTTTTTTAAATTAGTATATACAAATTATCTTTGGATGAATTCTTTTTATTATTATGTTTTATTTTATAACGAATATTGAAAAATAATGAACTTTAATTAAAAACAACCATATCATTCAAATTATTTATAAAGTTAAATTATATTTTCAATTGGTTTTAATTAAATATTAGTTCAATTATATAACAATTAATCCAATTTTTTTCATTGTAATCATTTTAATATTGAATTTTCATTTAAAAATTTTAAACTTTTTAGAAATTTTTCATTGAAAACTCATTTTATAATAACGTCTATGGTATTAATTTTAAAATAAAAATTTCCACTTATGTTAATTTAATTTTGAAAAATTCATTCCAAATTAGGAATAAGAATTATTTATGTTATCTAATATGGTCAAAAAAAGTTTTTACCGTAATGAATATTCAAAAAAATATATTTACCCTGATTAAGTTAAAAATTGATTTACTGAGGGTTAAAATAAAAAGATAAGGGAATGAATGACCTAAATACTTGTCTAAAATCTATTTTATGGCCATATTTCAACCCAATAATGTAAATATTTTGTGAATAATAAAATTTTGACAACTATGGAATGTGAATAAAATGTATACACTATTTTCTTTTCAAAAATTAAAAATATGCCACTCGCCACCCTTATAAAAGGCCACCCTCTCCTATATTATTCACACCATCACACCCTTTTGGTTTGGAAAAAACCTGACTTCAGTACCTACTGACTTCAATAACTAATCCTAAAAACCTTTTTTTCATTAATCCATCCTTGGAATACTTTTTGGTGAAAACCTCATGTGTATACCTGAAGAAGAGCTAACATTATTTAACTATAATTACAATTTTAATTTTTCCTCCACCTACTTCAATTATTATTAATACATCAGGATTAAATAAACTCAGCATCTTCCATATAAATATTTCTTTAAGGTAATGACCAAAAAAAATCCCCACATTCATTGAATGGGTTACAAAATCATTGTTCGTGGGTACAATATACTACCGCCTTGCAAACCTATGTAATTCTTTACTCCATTACCACATCTCATAGTTGGGTATAATGATGCATATAAATTATATATAAGATATTTATTCAATAATTATACCTATGGAGTAATTTTATCATATATAAGTTTTTTTACTTTCAATTCTATATGGTGCATGATAACATCGCTCGTGTGTATGGAATACTACCACTTTCTGATGTGATACGATACAATTTTCACTAATGCTTTATATAGAAGGTAATGAGGATAATTTTAATGAACATGTGCAATATATATGACATAATTAAGATATTAATGAATTATTTATCATTATTAATAGGTAATATATCATTTTATTTCTTTTATTTCCACTCACTTAAATATGATAACATCAATTGTGTATGTATTGACTAAAGCCTTTACCATCTGATGGGACTATATTTTCATCATTACACCAGATAGATGATATATATATATATATTATTAAATAATATTTTATTTATGATATTATTTTTTTAATGATAAAATATTACTTACATCCTTTCTATAATGATTGTACAAAAATTGAAAAATTACACATGCGCAAGTGTAGCCTATTGTCTCCATGATCTTAACATGAACAATTTCTCAAACCCGTATTTTATTATTTGTATTTAAAGTATAATAAGTTTAAAAATATTATAATTATTTCATTATTACTTTTCATATGATTATATAAGTACATAATATGTGAAGATCATGAACATTTATGAAAAAATACGGATGAGAAAATATGGCAATTAACACTCAAAACAATGAACATAATGAAATATTACTGATGAACATGTTATAATATGTTAAAAAAGGATCATATAAGATATTATAAATATTTATATGGTTATTATATAAGTTTAAAACATGTTTAAAACGACTATATATAAGGTTACATCCCAAAAAATTAAAATGATGCCTAAGGTAAAAGATTTTTTAACTCAGTTTACATTCACTGGGTTAAATTTCTACATCCTATATTATGTCACAATAAGATTTCCTAATTAATGATAACTGATTATTTTTTCCACTTATTTTATGTGTATGTATATTCGATACAAATATTCAATTCACGTATTAATCTCTACTTCAATGATATGACCTTTGTAAGGGACTTCATCTCGATTTCCATTCCTTGAGTGATGTTTAATTATTATACACATAATTTCTTTTATATAGTGTACATAAATCCCATTTTAGATGTAATTTCATGAATCCTTCATAAATAAAGTTATTTTATGTTTTAATTGTAATTATTTCATCCAAGAAAATTCTTCTTGAATATTTCCAAGTGTTAAGTGACTTTATCCAATTTCCCATAATTGAGGCATAATATAGTATTATAAACTAAATTTCTTTTATATAGTGTGTATACTTCCCAATTGACGTGTAATATCCTGATTAACTAACGATTAATTTTTTTATAAAACACTTTTGTGGAAAAAGTGAAAAAATTTCAAGTCCAAGCAAGACATCAAACACTAAAGGAAATAACAAAATTATTAAAGGTCAACTTAAACCTATT
The DNA here is from genome assembly GCA_963277665.1 of Viscum album. Taxonomy (NCBI): domain Eukaryota; kingdom Viridiplantae; phylum Streptophyta; class Magnoliopsida; order Santalales; family Viscaceae; genus Viscum; species Viscum album. Next base: position 1,923,564,714 of record OY728153.1, read on the forward strand.
ATATGTGACCTCCCTCTAAAATATCATGGATATATTGGTTAATTTTGTATCCATTTCAACTTTAATAATCTCTTAAAAATTATAGGACAATTATTTCCCATGATTTCAAGAACTCGTCCACTGTTATCTTCTTATAATTGAAGACTCTGGTCAGAATTTAATGTTGCTTATCTATCTAATCGACATGCTTCCTGGTTGTGTCCACTTGAATTTTCATCCCATTATTCCTTTATAAATACTCATTAAAATCATGAATTATCAGGAACTTATCCATCATTTATTCTTCATATTTCATTAGAATGTTCCATGAATTTTCCATGGCCACTATATCTATTACCCATTGCGAGCCAATTGTGATTGTCGGGAATGCCTCACCAAATTCAGCATCCTGTCCTGATAGCCCCAAAATTTCATACATACATGAAAGAAATAGTTTCTAGTGTTCCTCCATACCCAATCCAAATTTACTTCCATATATTTCTGTGGTTAAATCCAACATTTTACTCTCCAGCACCTCAACTCCACCTGTATGAGAATTGCCATCGTCAGAAGGTATATGCTTAAGCTACTTACTAGAAACCGAGTCTACACATTTAGTTATTGAATCTTCCTCTTGTTTAAACTCTATTCCACAAATTTATTCATTGTAATATAGTGATTCATTTATAGTTCATGGTGTTTTATGTTCCAATTTTAATTATTTCATCTATGTGGGTTTTGATTAAAAATTAAAAAGTTGTAAAGAAGTTCATAACTCAATTTCATTTCATTAGATTATATTACATCTTCATTGTATTTAATATTATGTTATTAAGTGTGTTTAATTTTTCCTATACTATTTTGTATATCCACTGATTATATTTTTATTTTCATATCACACTCATAAAAGTTGAATTTGTTAATTCTCACTTCAACAGTATAATCTTTATAAGGGTTTATTTCCCAATTCTCATTTTAATAGGGATTATTTATACATGACTTTTTATTTTAGGATATTATTTGATCATTATTTAATAAACCATTTCATTTTATCTACTCGGGGTATTCATGAACTTTTTAATGTTTTATTACTATTTTCCACTCCTTGATACATAAAATGACTGAGAAAATTGTTAATGAAAATATGACTTTATTTATCATTTAGAACATAAACCATTTTCTTCTAAAACAATATTTTCTATAAAAATTAAAAAAAATATTCTTTTCCAAATTATTTATTAAATAAATTGTTAAAAATTTATAATTCATTAAAAAATAAAAGGAATCTTCAGGTTGTTTTCAAAATAATTCATGTTTGTTTTTTACTGACAAGGTGAATAGGAATTTTTTTTTAATTTGTATGGAATGAAGAAAATTTTAATCTATCATGGACACACACTTTATTAAATATATTTTTAGAAGTTTTAAATATTTATTTTCAAGGAAAATAATTTTCCAAATTTTTTGCGAACATATATTCTTAAAATGATCCTTTCAAATTGAAAATAATATTTTAATCAGTAATGAATTAATGATATTTTTATGGTATTTCTATTTATCAACATCTATAAAAATTATTTTACTTATAGTCCATTGGATATATTTTTTATTAATACCGTATTTATTCATTATATGGATGGTTTAAGATCATTTTTACTAAGGATAATATTGAAATTCACTTCTTTGACTCATTTTTGTAGTCATTAACATTCACTTTAATTATTAACTTTCCTCTAGACATTAAATCTCCCTTAAATTTCCATATAAATTTCCATTTATATGTTGATTCCATAAAAAATATATGATTTATATCTGTGATGTTTTAGGTTGAAGAGTTTTTTTATCTAGGGAAACATTGAAAAATATTTATTATTTACTCAATAATGATATTTTATAATAAGACACATTGTTTATGAATAAAATTTATTATTAAATACATGATTAATTCTTTGGACATGAATTGAAAGATGGGGCATGTAATTACATATCCCCTCAATGCATATGCAATTTCATTTAGAGAATTAGTATGCTATAATTATATGGGTTTCTTCAAATAATTTAAAATGTCTTTTGAAAGGTCCTGAAATTAGAGGTATCATGACTCCTCCAATCAAGATGTCTAATAATTAAAAATTGCATACATTGATAATCCAGTTATTCTTATTATGCATTATTTTTTTATTATATTATCAATGGAATCATTTCATTCCTAGTTAATTGATTATATGGAATTTTTTTTAGTTATTTCACTTTATATATTGATTATTCTTTACATTATATTGATATTCAAGTTATTCAAACCACATTTCTATCCAATTATTTTCCATTTCATATTGATTAAACTATATCAAATTATGATATTCATGTTATCGATTAAATGGAATGTGTGTATAGTTAGTTACCTCAGTATGTTAATTATTCTTTATTTATTCACGGTAGATTCCACTATATATAACCATTATTGAGCATTTGAGCTCACCCTTATTGTGTTTCATTTTGCAAGAATATGTAAAGTTTACAAGGATTTATATTCTAGGATATGCTATAGGGAATAAATTTATTATAAAAATTGGTATATTTGGAAATTTTTCTATTTAAATGTAATAAAATAATGTATATTGTTTTCCAATACTACTAATCTATTTTTTCCTTTGGGATTTTATTCCTTGTATATTATGCTAATGTAATAAAGAAAACATGGGCTCTGGGTTACTAGATTTAGGTTTTCTATATTTGGTATCTGATAAAGTTTTTTAAACTCTGTGGTGACTAGATTAAGGAAAAATTGATTAGGGAACCTAAATCTATGACTGACATTGGAGTTATGTATATACATATAATAGTTTAGGATAGGTAGATATTATGTATATTTTCCTAGTAATTCACTCTTATCTAGAAATTATATATTTGTGTGAGCTTAGAATACATTATCATAGGGGTAAAAACACCCAAAAGGTTGTCTTTTTTTTGACCTGGTCATTACCTGGTACATTATAACTTGCCTTATTACACACCAATTTTGACACTCTAAAGGTATATTCATAGGATAATTCACATTATCTTTACAACACATTTTTAATGACTTGAATATAAGATGATAGTGAATGATATTTGTTTTATCTAAGGTGCCTTACATTTAAAATAAGGTGTTACAATTTAAGAATCCTATAAATGATTATATGGTTTTCGCACTATGATTATTTTTTCATGCACTATGATTTTTTGTTTTAGTTAATGGTTGGAATAAAAGGGAATCATGTTAACATAGAACATGATGGATAATGTGGTGACTACGAAAAAACAAATGGGTTATTGAGAGGAGTGAAAGATAACATTATTTTTCATAATTAGTTATCCTAAAATATTATTAATAACATATACATTAACCAAATCTAAGACTCATCAAATAAGAGAGGTATGGAGTTTTCAAATAGATTCAGTTGTGGAGACCGTGCAGGAATAAGGATAGATTTCCATCATGTGAGAAATGTGGAATGAAACACAAATTAATGTTTCGATATTGAATAATAAAATGTTTTATGTATAGAAAAATAGGTAAATAAGAAATGAATTGAAGAGGGTAAATAATGATTATGATGAAAGTAAACAAATAACATTATAGTGATCTATTAATAGTTAGTTTTCTTCAAGGTGGATAAACTGATAATTATCCAAGTCAATTTCCACTTATAATGGTTAATCCCTATACCAAGGAAGTACCTATTATGAAATAAAATTGATGAACTATTTATTTATTATTATTCAATAATTAGATTTTAAAAGTATTTTACTAATGTTTTTTTCTATAAGAATAATAAAAGGTCTAATGATTTTATTAAAATTTAGAAGCACATATGTCATCATTAACATAAGATTTGTGTATAACATTGTGGGTTTATGAGATTAACATTTATTACAAGTTCAACGTCTAAAAAAATCCCTTTGTAGGTTTTATGTGATTCAAGTCAACCAAGATTAATGATAGTTTGGGATAAATTTTTTGAAAGTATATGTTTTAGTGAATAATTTATTATAATAATAATGCCTTTACATTTTGTAGACATAATTTTAAGGGAATTGATAATCTTTAGGGTTAATATGACAAATAATGACATTATAATTGTATTAAAATAATATTATTAGACATTTGGAAAAATAAGTTTAATTGAAAATCTTAATAAAAAGGTTATTTAATAAATAATCTCTTTAAGGATATCCAATATATTATTTTTTGTAATATTATAGAAACTATATTAATATATTTTCAAATTAAGGGAAACCCACATGTTTAGTGACTAACCATCACATCCAGAAATACCACTGGTCCTAAGCCCATAATAGAATGGTGATAAGATTTTAACACCTATCACTAGCCTATGTGATATCTTGGTTAATATGTCATTAGTTAAAAAATTGAAAAATAAATATTAATGATTAACCAGTGGTGTTACTCTTGAGGTTTATAGATTAATGTATTATATTAGATAAATAGTGCTAACCATATAGGTTTTAGATAATCGTTATAGACATAAGGAATGAATTTTCACTCTTTTATGGATCTTATGATCTATTAAAAGTGAATTTTAGTGTTATAGGCAAAAAAATAAATTTTTTATATTTATTTCTAGGAGTAAATTTTGAATTGAAAATTGATCAAATCACGAATAAATGAATAAATTTATCCTATGAAATAGAAATATGTAAAGTTAGTATGTATCCTTATTTCTAATATAGTAAAATAATTCCTTAACTTTAGGAAAGAAATATTAAAAAATATATCCTTTTAAATTCATTTATTATGAATCATATGGTATTTTAAGTCTTCACATATTTATTATTCTTTAGTACTTAGATTTATAATGATCATTAACTTTCTTGTGATCAACGACTTATAGAATTATCTACAATTATTTTCACTTTTCTTCCATGACCATATCTTCAATTTTCATCAATGTTCTCCTATATATAAACCTTGAAATATCTTATTCAATTTTACCTTTTTAATTACCTTCTCTCTTATTAAGATGATATTTTACTAATCCTTTAATGATGTGGGTTTTAAAAAAAATGGTATTTATAAATTCCAAATCCTCGATTACCAAAATCATGTTTCAATTTTGAGGATTCTATTTTCTTATGGTTTGTAGAATGTAACACCATGATATTTTATGTGAATAAATTTTTTTATAACATATTTTATATGGAAAATAGAGATTAAACAACCTAACAAATTTATTTCTTTATATTTAATCTCTTAAATAGACTAAGAAAGACGCTACCCGGAGTCTAAATGAATTGTAATATAGTATACCATCATAACCTATCCGTTATATATGTGGGTATAAATATTAAAAAATAAAATATTCAAATTATTCTTATCTATTAATTATGAATAATATAAAAATTATTTAAAATTAAAATAAATATCTATTAAAAAATAGAATTTCTGTCTAAAAGTTGGTTTAGTCCCCCTCGACGCACATTATTTAAAATGAAAATTTACTAATTTTTTAAAAAAATGATAAAATTAAATTTATTTTTGAAATTATAATCTCATATAACATTATGGTGGTGTTTTGGGATTTTATTTAAATATTTTATTTTTTGATCAATAGTTTAAAATAATGAATTTTAATTAAAAACATCATTTTCATTGAAATTATTTAGAAAGATAAATTGTATTTTAAATAATTATTTAATTTAAAATAATTTCAATTATATATAATTTAATCACATTTATTTTATTTGATTCATTTTCATATTTAATTTTCATATAGAAACATTCTAAACTGTTGATCATTTTCTCATTGAAACCCTGCTTTCTCATTGATTTTGTGGGATAAATTTTCAATTAAAATTTTCTAATCCTGTGAATGGAAGTTGGAAAAATGGCTTCCATTTTTATAATAAAAAAATTTATGTTATATAAAAAATTAAACTTAATTTTTTATAGGAATGAATAATAAAATAGAAAAAAATATTTTCCATGGTTAAAAGGGGTTTATCCGGGGTTTAACTAATAAGATAAGGGTGAAAATGGACTAAAAAAATATAAGTTATATTTAATGGATATATTATTATCCTATAAGGTTTACTTATCGATAATAGTTCATTTAGAAACATTTTTTAAGGTGAAAATTGTGGTTACACCTTTCTCATTTCAAAACTTTCAAATGTACCACTCACCAAACATATAAAAGCCACCCCTCTCCTCTCTTATTCAAACATTCTAACCCGTTTGGTTGAGAAAAACCCGACCAAAATAATTTTACTTCATTAATACCCTCATCATACTAACTTTTTTTTGGAATAAATATTACCTAGGAAGGATTTGGTTCAAACTAATGGAGGAAAGAAATATATTAGGTGACATTATTTAACGAAAATTTTTATTTTTTTTCTTCCATCACCTAATTAGATTATTGTTAAACCATGATTATATAATAACTTCAATATCTCAGTTATACTTACATATTTATATGTTATGTTTATTACTTACAATTATCCCCACTTATACCAAATATTTTAAGAAATCATCATTCGTGTGTAAATCGTACTACCGCCTCACGGAACGATAACATTTGTTATTCCATTGCAACCTCTAATGGTTGAGTATGATGATGAAAATAAAGTATAGATTTTTTATTTATAACATAATTAAACAATTTTAATCATCATATACATATATATATATTTTAAATTCAATAGGGGATAAGATATTGTCACCCATGTCTATGGAAGACTTCGACCTCAAGAAACAATGTGATTCTTTTCAAAATAACACTCTACATGGAAGGTAATAAAAATAATAATAATAAATATATTTGATATAAATGAAATAAATATTATATTTATTGTCTATTTATCATTATAAGAAGATAATATATCATTTTATTTATTACTATTTCACTCATGTAAAGATGTTCATGTCATTTTTGTAAGTGTGGACTACAACCTTCACGAAGTGATGTGACTCTCTTTTTACCACCACACAATATGGATGATATAAAAAATTATATTTAAAGAAATAATATTATATTTATGTTATTATTATCATTCAGTAAATATAGAATATTATGTAAATAATTTCCATAATGACCAATGAAAAATGGAAATGTTACCCTTCTATATATACAGTCTACTGTCTCCATGATGGTAATATATTTCATTTAGAAAAATTATTTCATGATTGGTATTAAAAGTTTTTATTGAATAATAAATATAATAATTATTTCATTATTATCATTATTATGGATATTATGAAACTATATAATATGAATAATAACCATATCATTCATAATAATATAGAATGAGAAAACAAGTCAATTACCAATCAAAACAACGGAAATAATGAAACATTATTAATGAATGAGTGGTAATTTTTTATAAAGGGTTATGTATGATATTATAAATATTAATATTTATCTTTTATAATTTAATAATAAATTTTAAACCATTATACATGAGTCTAATTCATGTTCAACCAAAAGAAATTGTGCCGAAACAAATCTCTTTACTCAATTTCAATTCATTGGGTTAAACATCGACTTAATCAATTATTGGTAGATATGATCACATGTGTGATTATATTTGATTATTTTATGTTTTTTACACTTTTGGTATCTGTATTTACATTTTAAACACATAATAAATTAATTTATTAATCATTAGTTCAATGATATAGTCTCTGTAAGGGACTTCGTCTTAATATCCCTTTATGAAGGATTATTTTATTTTTGTATAACTATTATCTTTTATATGGTCCACATACTTCCAATATTTATGTAATAACATTAATACTTCATAATACATGCTATTTAAAATTTCATTTTTAACTATCTCATCCTAGGTAATTTTACATGAACATTACCAAGTGGTAAGGTACTTCATCTAAATTTCACCCCATTGAGGAATATTATAATATTACACACCATATTTATTTTATATGGAGTATATAATTAAAATTTATCTTATAATATCATAATTATTTAATAATTCATAGTAGTTTAAGGTTATATTTGAATTATTTCATCCCTGGGGATTTGAAATGAAAATTTCCAATTTGTAAAGAGTTTCATAACTCAATTTCTTTTTATTAGGTTATATTACATCTATGTTGCCTTTGATTTTATATGATAATTTTTATACTCAATTTTGAATATATTATGATTTATATTCACTTATTTTATGTGAATTTACATTTTAAAAACTTAATTTATGAATTGGTTAATTCTAACTTCAATATTGTGATCTTTATATGGGTTTATTTCAAAATCTCATTTTAATTGGGATTTTTTATCGTTGAATTTACATTAAATGAGACTATTTGATAAATTATTAATAAAAATTTTTAGTTTATTATACTCTTGTTAATCATTATCATTTTCAGGTAATATTACAATTTATTTCAATATTTGGTACTTGAAAATACTGATAATATTTTTTTTGAAAATATGACTTCATTTCACTCTTAATTTAGATATTCATTTTCTTCAAATCACATGTTTTCTAAATTTATTTTTTAGAAACTTTTTTACCTTTTTCAAAATTATTTATTAAAAACATTTTTACACATTTTTAATTAAAAAAATTGAATTGAAACATCATGTAGTTTTAAAAACAAAACTCGTTTTTTATTTCACTAAAAATGTGAAATGAATATCTATTTCAATATGTATGGAATGAATTAAATTTTACCCCATCATGACCACTCAATTTTTTAATGATTATTTTACAACTATTATAATATTATCTTCAACAAATATTATAATCTAAATGAATATTTAAATTTTAGTTATAAAAGGTTATTTTCATAAAATTGTATTTACCTGAAGAATATTTTTAATGATTTTTTAATTGTATTTCAATTCATTAATATAAAAACCCCAATATATTACTTATGGTGATAAGTTTTGTTAATATTATTATTATTATTATTTATATGGTTTTTTTTATCATTTTTACTACGTAAAATATTGAAACACACTTCCTTGATACATTTTTATAGTCATTAACATTCCATTTAATTATTGACTTTCCTATAGACATTAAATTTATATCGTTTACCAATGATATGTTCATTTCATAAACCATATATAATTTCAATATATGGTGTTCTACATTGAATTTTATTTTCTTCTGCAAAAATATTTACAAATATATATTATTAACTCAATAAAAATGATTGATGATAATTCACATTGTTTATGAAATAAATCGATTATTCGATATATGAAGAATTATTTAGGAATATAGTTATTGGAGGGGCCCAAAATTATATAGTACCTAAATGTATTGGTTGTCTGATGTGTTGAATCAACAATATAGAATAAATTGGGTTATACCTATAGTTTTAAACTGTGTTGTAGAAGTTATTGATAGTCAAGGTATCATGAAACCTATTATCATGACTTCTAATAATTGAGAATTTCCCTCATTGAGAATTCAGTCATTCTTATTATCCATTTTTTTTTGAAATGATATTTTCTATATATGCATTTCCTTATTTTTTAATTAATTAAATAGAATGTGTTTTCAATTATTTACCTTTTCATATTGATTATTTATTGTATTTTTATGATATTCATGTTTTTTAAATCATATATTTTTTTTAGTTTTTTACCTTTTCAGATTTTTTATGCATTATTTAATTATAATAGTAAAGTTATGGATTAAATGGAATGTGTTTTCAATCATTTATATTTTCATATTCATTATTATTTTTTTGATTCATGATAGCTTCTTTTGTATATAACCATAATTAATAATTTGATCCCATAAATATTTTCCTTCCGTTCCTAGGAATATATGAAATGAACTTTCATTAATATGTAATGATATTATAGAGGGAATAACATTATTCATGAAAAATATATATTCTGTAATTTATGTATTCAAATGAGATAAAAGGCTAAAGTATGTATCTAGTTTACCATGGATACTAAACTACTCGGACATTTGGGATATTATTTCTTATATCTTATACCAATATAATAAATAAAACACTGGATCTAGGTTTCTAGAGTTGCGGTCTTTATTTGTTACATAATAGATTGTGAAACCATATCCCAAACTTCTTTTGTATATTATAAAAAATAAATTTTTAACTACTATTCTTTCTCACCAACCATTACATAATAATTATGAGATGTGAAAATCAATAAAAATATTTTTTACTATCTGCTAACAAAATATATAGTTTCCCCAATAGAATTTACAGAAACTTTTTATCAAATCGTAATCCTCATCACACAACCACATAGTGTGAACCCTTTGGCCATTATAACATTTCAAAAAATTATCAATAACCTAATTCAAAATTGTAAGAAAAGAGCACCATCTAGAAAATAAATAATGTTTCTCAATTTAAAAATGGATTTGTTAGGAAACCTATAAATACACGTATCTATATATCTGATTTAGTTTTCTATACCATATAGGAATTTGTAGCCATATAATCACTTTTTCTGAGTTATTGAGTGACCAAGAGTCATAGTGTTTTTCAATACAATATGTTGTACTCATATGTTCATGATTATCAATGTATAGATCAACTATATGGACAAAAATATCACTTTTCATTCACTCAGAGAGATAATCCCACCCCACAACCCACATCATACATAACCTCAGTGTATTTCAATTATATCTCAATTTTCATACATGTCAAATGACATTAAAAATCCCATAATTGTTAAACCAATAGTGATAACAAGATAAGAGACATAAATAATCACCTTTTGATAAGATCTTCACTAGGCTAATGTATGAAATGTATCAAAATATCAATGTTATTTCACTAGTTAACTATTCAAGCATTTGTATGATGATTAAAAATGAAACATGTACCACTATTATATAAAACAAATATTGTATAAATATATATCTAGTATATATAGTGGGTCATCAAGAACAATGATATTATTTTTTACATAAATAGTTTATTATATATCTCTAAATAAATCCAAATCCACCCTTATCTTGAAATTTCATCAAAACCTATAATAATTATTAATTACCATCAATTAAGGGAAACTCGAAGTTATACTTATAGTGGTTTATTATCCTATCACTTCACTAAAAATATGCATGTAGCATAAATGAATTATAAAGAATGGACTACATTTATATAAAATAATATATTTTATATTCTCAACAAATATTGAGAATTTATTCAAAAAAATATTTAAGGTTCAATTAATTATATCCCATATGATAATCTAAAATAAGAGCCTTATGTTTGTTTCACATTCATAACTTTTTTAAACTCATTACATCATTATATACATCCTACCATATATCTATATAACCATATATTAAATAATATTACTAAATTAATTTAATGAGTGTTATATATGAAGAAATATTATTTATCTAGAATTCTATGATATGTAAATTATATAATATATGGTGAATTTTATTTTTTAAAAAAGTTGTAAATTTTTATACCACTAGTGCATTCATTTTATCAGATCATATGAGATTTGGGAAAACATAAAAATAAAATAAAATTAGTGTATTAGAAATAAACCAAATGATAATAATAATATTCAAATTATGAAAATAAAACAACTAAATAGAGTAATAAGATCTATAGATACACAAAAATGAAAGAAGAAGTGTTGGTTAACAACCCATGCACTATAATAAAGGATATTATAAATTCTATTCATTTAAACTAAAGTGAAAGGAGGATCTTATAACTGATACGGGGAATCTATGATCAAATAAAATCTTTCACTAAACCTTCCATATGATATCTACAATCCAACCCCTAGAATACATCATCTATTGACATGTCATAAGGTATCAATATTTCGCAGCTTAGAATCCCTTGAATTTTTCCTATTATAAAGAATTATTTTCCTAACACTATAAACTATATATTCATCCCCATAATTCCTTAATAAAAATAAATAACAACTCACTTTCACAACGAGAATGCTATTAATCCCAATAACAAAAAAACTCTATATTCATAACATGTAGAACCCTAATCAGGATGGATCAAACACATAATTGTTACAATAGATAATGCTACGAAATTTTCAATGAGGGACTCAGAATACAAACTCTTATAAAATAAATCAAAAAGAATGATTTCAAATATTATAATCCCTCAAAAAAATAGTTTCACAACACTATAATGATTAACCAAATATATTTACCACATAGTCTTAGGGTAAAAATAATTACTCATGATACTTGAAGATTTATTCATTTTATAAAAGAATTTATAACAATATCCAATGTTTGAATTCATAAATCCTTGGACTCTATTCCAAAAACATTAGAATCTTTATAATTTTCTTCAAATTAACTCATTGTAATTTCTCATCTTCTGTTGAAGTTAATCATACAAAATTATAATGATAATTATTCAATTATATAAACTATTTTATGAATGGTTTGATCAATATATATTCAATATACATAATTTTGGACTATAATATATGAAAATTAAAATATTAAATTTTGAAATGATAGGATATGAAGCGTAAAAATTATAAAATTAAATCCAATTTCATCATGTTTTTTTTATGATTTTTAAAAAAAGGATAAAAGAAATATTAGACTCGCCAATTCTTTCTAAATTAATTATTATATTAGGATTAAGAATCCTTATTTTATGTTGTAAAATATATTATTCAGACAATGTTTTCACAACATTCAATGATATGATGTTAACATAATTTTTAACCTATAACTATTTATATGGTTATCATTATACTCATATAAATTTTCAATTAAAACACTTCTTCCAAGTCATGGGGTAAGAAATAAATATAGAAATATTTAAATTAAGATCATCATTTACTAATACATCTTATGGAATTTTAGGTTATAATCTGAATTTCACTTTAAATTAGATTTTTATAATCATTTATTTGTATCACTTTGAACTTATTTAAGTCCAAACATACTCCCAATTTCATCATAGGAATTTTTTAAAAAAAATATATTTCTAGAACATAAAATCACTTTTTTGGGGATAAAAATTATTTTCATTATAGTGATATTATATAATAAATCATTAACACTTTTTATCTTATATTTTATTCAATTTTTTTGAGAAATAATTTTAAAAGTGGTTTTTATTTTTTAAAATACTCCAATAAAGGGTAGTGGTAATTGTTCCCTTATATTTTACAAAATATATTCAATAAACTCTTTTACCCTATCCAGAACAATTTTATCCGCATATACTTTTCAAACATGATATAATATTTGATCAAATCAAAAACCCTGTGTAATAAAAAAATCAACTCCTTTATTGATAACGACCATTGTTTATAATAAAAGAACTATTATGTATTAGAGAAATGAGATGAAAAAAACACATTTTTATAAATCATAAATCCATTAAATATTTAATATAGATCAATACATCCACCATCTTAGTGTAGAAACCCTTTTATTCTTCATTTAAATGTACATTTAAATCTCTAAAAATAAAATCTTCGTCATATTTAAACTCATTTTCATATTTGCAACATGTGTATAATGTATATTTATTATCATATACATTTAAAAATGAATAATTTAATTTTATATAATTAATGACTAACATGGAATATCTATAGAGTTTCCTCGTTCATTTAGGTACATCCCACAATTTCTCCTCAGATGTCTAGGTTTATCATAGTAAAAATATTATCATTATTCGAATCCACTTTCATCAGTTTAGAAGGTGTCATATAATCTCTATTTCCTATATTCTTGATATTATCTCCACACATGTTGATATAAATTGTAAACCATTTTCATGATTTTTGAGATTATAATTCCCACCTAGTTCTCAAAAATCCTCTACATATTTAAGAGATATAATAACATTTTTTTTGAACTAACTGAAATTATAATTAAAAATAAACTATCAAAAAAAATTTAATAGTATTTACATATTAAAGTATTTGTCTAGATCAATCCTCATTAGTGACTATAGACTCTTTAAGTCATTTTTGTACTGAAACATATTGATTATATGATTTCAAAAAGAAGTACCATCTATAATCTTACATTGATTGATTTAATTTAAATTTTTATATCTCTCATTTCTTACTTATAATTCATTAATACATTCTGCGTTATATATCATCCCCAAATAATCATAATTCCAATTTTTATTTTTATTTTTTTGATCCATTAAAACAAGAATAAATATAGGGATATCAAAAGAATATTTATCATTAAAATCATTAGAACCATTCTCTTATGGTCTATCTTAATCATCAGGATATTTCTTAGGAATAGTTTTCTAAAAAGCGTAAATTAATCTATCTTGATTTGTAATTATTCTTAATTTAACACACTAGTCTACAACATTTCCTTCCACTAATAATTTAATTATCAATAATTTGTGTCAATGTCATGTTAAATGATAATAATTCTATATTTATCAAAAATAATATTATTTATCATATGAATACCATGTATTACATTCATTGAAAAATATTTTCATTAATTATGGTCCCATTAAAATGATAACACATGCTAATTTTTAATCATTCTTATTAGTGGGAAATGTTTCATATTTTGCTAAATCTTTCAGTTTTATTTACTATCTATCATATCTCTTAGCTATTTATGTATACTGTTAACGCCAAAATCAAGGAAAATAAAGAATAAAAGGAGAGAAAAAGGGGCTTCCTTGCGAAGCCTAGTCACAGATCCCCTGTAGCCCTACGACTGGCATAGTGTTCTCCCATAGTGAACCCACCGTGGAGAAAGGAGGCCGGATGCTCTAAGAACCGATTTGACGTTCGTGAACCCACTACGGAGCAAGGAGGAAAGATGCTACGCGAACCAATTTGACATTCATGAACCCACCACGAAGCAAGGAGACAGAATGCTCCATGAACCCATTTGACATTCGCGAATCCACCAGGGAGCAAGCTCTGTCTTTGTGTCGAGCGATCTTTGATTCACAGAGACTCTTACATATAAATAATAGGCTCCCCTCGAGCCCAATAGATGGATCCTCTGACCTTTCACCTTCTGAGCTCCCACATCGAGAATCAATTTTTTCTCTACGAACCATAAACTTTTCAATGTACTTTTGCATCACGAAGTGCCATCCCCCTTGCATGGATTCTGCCCCTCTTCAAAGAGGGATGCCCTTTGTGGAGCCCATGGGCCTCCGCAAAGGAAGGAGATCCCTATGGGGGCTCAGGTCCTCATAAAGAATTTATGTTTCATGAAACAACCTTCAAACACATTTGATCTGCATGCTAAGGCATGGTCACGGTGCTTCTCAAAGCACATTGCTTAATAATGTTATGCTTCAGAAGGCACCCTTGCTTCGTGAGGCTTTGCTTTGAAAATTCCATTCTACTTTACGAAGCTCCTTCCAAATGAACCAATTCCCTATAACCAGGCTAGGCTGCATCACTTCGTGAAGCGCATCCCTTCATGAAGCCTCTCCACTACATGGAGCACCAGAGCTTCACAAGGCCTCTACTTATGAGACCATTTTCTATAAAATTCCTTTTCTCATGAAGCTCTTCAGGTTTTCACAAATAAAGTTTAGGGTCCCTTGGTTGGTGATACCCGTTGCGTTGCTTTTCCACATGCTTCTTTTCATAAAAACACTAATGGCTATTGCTTCGTCGTATAGCCACTCTAATGTAGACCCCCCAATGGGTCACTTCATGACACCCCTTCACCACGGCATTGCTGATTCCATCCTTCCCTCAAGGGCGGGTGGGTATCAGTTATGTTAGTCCTAGGGGTGCAGAGAAAACCTACCTCATTTGAGCTATAGGACGTTAAACTACCAAGCACCTTCTTCCACAACACATGATGTTAAAATGTGACCTCACCCTGTGCCTTGCACGTGGGGTGCCCCATCTCGGACATTCTCTACCCCCACTAGTCTCATCGAGGGTGAGATCATTCCTCAAATGGAATGAAATCCCCTTTATCAGAGTAAAGTCTGTCCGCAGGGTAAGGGAAACCACCCTGGTGTAATCCCCCTAGCTTATCTTGTTGGTGGTAGCATCCCTGCTCCTTCTCTCTTCCTGGGTTCCAAATCTCTCTCCTGGTTGGATTTTTCACCACTTGGGCCTCCATCCTAGAGTAAGTCCCAATCTCCATCACCCTTGGGCTGTTAACCACGTGTAACCCCCACTCCACTTTCCACAGATTCACATTCCACGACGTGATCGTCAGGCCTTTGTTGCCTCTTGTTTCTCACACCAAGCATGACTCATGTTGGTTTAGAGTAAGCATCAGCCATGAAATCCTCTTTGGGTAGCCTAGAGTGTAATCCCCACACACCATCGCAAACTATGTGGACTTTGATACTTTTCAAGGAAAGGTACGTAGGAAGCCTTTCTGAGGATCAAGCCCAACACTCATCGGTCCCGACCGTCTTCACGTCGATTCCCACTCCATCCCGAACTACGTGGACATTGATCCTTGCCAAGGAAAGGTACGTTGGAAGCCTCCCTAAGGATCAATACCAACAATCATCAATCCAAACCATCTTCACGTCAGTTCCCACTCGATCCCGAACTACATGGACTTTGATCTTTGCCAAGGAAAGGTATGCAGGAAGCCTCCATGAGGTTCCATCCCAACAATCATCAGTCCTGACCATCTTTACGTTGGTTCCCACTCCATTCCAAACTACGTGGACTTTGATCCTTACCATGGTAAGGTACATAGGAATCCTCTTAGAGGTTGAAGACCAACACCCCTCGGTCTTAGCCATATTCACGTCGGTTCCCCATTCATCCCGAACTACGTGGACTTTGATCTTGGCCAAGGAAAGGTATATAGGAAGCCTCCCTAAGGTTCAAGCCCAACAACCATCGGTCCCAATCATCTTCACATCAGTTCCCACTCCATGTCGAACTACATGGACATTGTCCTTGCCAAGGAAAGGTACGTAGGAAGACTCCCAGAGGATCAAGCCCAACACACATTAGTCTCGGCCATCTTCACGTCAGTTCCCACTCCATCCCAAACTACCTGGACATTGATCCTTGTGTGGGAGAGGTACGTGGAAAGCCTTCCAAAGGTTTAATCCAACACCCATCGGTTCCAGCCATCTTCACATCGGTTCCCGCTTCATCCCGAACTACACGGAATTTGATCCTTTCCAAGGTAAGGTACCTAGGAAGCCTCCCTCAGGTTCAAGCCCAACACCCCTCAGTCTTGACCATCTTCAAGTCGGCACCCACTCCATCCCTAACTACATGGGTTTTGATCCTTGTCTCTAGGATAAGGTACGTAGGAAGCCTCACTGAGGTTCAATCCCATCCAATTGTAAGCCTTTGTGACCCTATCCAGTGGTAATCCATTACGACCCTATCCATTGATAAGTCGTTGTGACCCTATCCAGTAGTAAGCTGTTGCGACCCTATATAGCGGTAAGCTATTGCGACCCGATCCATCGATAAGCCGTTGCGACCCATCCAGCGGTAAGCCATTGTGACCCGATCCAACGGTAAGTCGTTGCGACCCCATCCAGCGGTAAGCCATTGTTACCTCATCCAGTGGTAAGCCGTTGTGACCCCATCCAACGGTAATCCA
The DNA here is from genome assembly GCA_963277665.1 of Viscum album. Lineage (NCBI taxonomy): Eukaryota > Viridiplantae > Streptophyta > Magnoliopsida > Santalales > Viscaceae > Viscum > Viscum album. Next base: position 1,923,582,231 of record OY728153.1, read on the forward strand.
TTATGACCCCATCCAATGGTAATTCATTGTAAACCCCATTTGACAGGAAGTCGTTGTCAGGTGAACTACGAGGACTTAGATTCCCTACCACAGGGATACATAGTAGGTCTCTTCATGACTCAAGTCCAACCTCACCGTCATCCTCGAGTCGACTCGATCTCATTCTCCACCCACCTCACTTAACCATCCATCATCCATTTTGGTTTTTACCAAAGCCGCCACATCCTGATGGGATCATGCCACCCCATTCCCCACTCACTTTAACAACAATCAGGTAGCTAACCACACGTTAGCCCCAACATCGATATTCCCTCTAGGGGTGGCACTCACATGATCCGCTCTAGTCAGTGTTCCGATCAGTCTGATCCATCAATTCTAGACGTTAAACCTACGACATACCCTATGTTAAAAATAGAAAGTTGAGGAAAACCTCAGATACATTCCTATGGCATTAAATTCACCGCGTTTGACGTGGGATGCCTCAGGATTTTTCACTCTCGAGAAGACCTATAATAAGTGGAAGAAACCCAGACATTCCAGTGTTCCAGCATCCAAACGCACTAGTGTTCTAGCATCCAGACACACCAGTGATGTCCAACGTGAATTCTCCCCCGACCAAAGGTTACTGCCCTGACTGGACCCCTTCGAATATCCCGATAGTAACAGTGTAATTAACTGGTGTCCATGAAGATATGGCACATAGAAGTGTTTCAAGAACAATGTCTTAATATATAAGGGAGACCCTGATTAGGGGACGAATTCTGGGGAGGAATACATGGAAGGAAGAACTGATATCACATCATCCCATTTTGATCAAGGAGAAAAAAATCCCTAAACAACGAATAGATACGACCCACCTTTGGAAAGAGGAAATGCAAGGCAATAAACAGCATCGTCGACCTCAAACAGACGGACACACACCCTTAAGAAAGTGTCAGAAATAGAAATGGTGAACCCGAAATGAAGATTATTATTCTCAATATAGAGATTATTATTTTTCGAGACATCAGTGGACTATCTTGTCACCGGATCCAACTATTCGGTCTCAGGTCTTGCCAAGAAAATAGTGGGCCTGGCGTGAAACTCACAAGAAGTTGGGGCTGTTAAAATGTTTCACATCCTAGTCTATGACGTTTTCAGTGTAGATCCATATTACCAGCCACAGAAGATTGTATGGCATTGGGGCACTGGTCATTTATTCCTTTCCTCTCAGCACTAATGGGTTAATCTCCCTGCTTTACAATAAACAAGCTGCTGCTGGAATTCGATCACCACCCGCCCATCAACATTGGGGTAGGGGTAATGCCAACATGGCAGTACTGCATGGCTCCAATGATTCGGCAACAATCCCCATGCCTAAAAACTTCGGGCGCCCATGCCTCATCTCCCTAGCTGAACTCATTCAATGGAGAGTGATCAACGACCTCGAATGCCGGTATGAGGATGAGGGGGTTATCCCGACCCAGGATATGGACCGCCAGGATCAAGAGGCATCTGCGTCTCATCACCAATGCCACCCACAAGGTCCGCATATGGATCCACTACTCCCCACTCTAAATTACAATAGTTTCGGAAGCCTTTCCCCAGAACACCTCAACGACTCTCTCCCCTATGCTGAAGAGGTAAGGGATGTTCGGGGCAGCCTAGTCAGGATCCCATTTTAGGGGCCCCGATGGAGGGCTCCCACTAGGCTGCGCCAGTTCCGCTATCCAGTCCCACGAGTCAAAGAGAAGGTAATCCATGTGCTTGCACCATTGGCCCTAGTCTGGTTGACCTAATTCCAGCATCGGGCACAGGCTGACGAGGACGCCCGCCAAGGGGCGTCAATGTCAACAGCTACTGTGGCTCGGGCCACAGCCGATGTATATCATCAACCCATTACATATACTGAGCAGGGGAACTTGTTTTCCCAGCCTGGATCAAGGCCCCAACCGCCCCAAGGGCAGGATGGGTTGACTCTCTCAGCCACCGGTGCAGGTAGTGGCCGCCACCAGTAAAGAGGCCCACCCCTTACCGCCACCATGGAGAACGTAGGTCTTCCACACTTCTAAGATAATCATGGAAGTCCACATCATTCTACCCTCAAATCTAATGAGGGTCCTCCCCACGATGGTGACACTCAGCACAGAAGCCTCTCCCATGATCATTAGACCGGGTATGGAGTCATCCTTCCTGCCACAGACCACCGGTGTGGGGATGTTGCACATTTGGTAAATCTCTAGCATGGGGCCTCCACATGTCCTCACAACAACTGGTGAAGGTCCTCCTCACCACAGTAATCAAATGGGTGAGGGCTATCTTGGCTTCACCAGCACCCATTATGGAGGTCCTACCCGTGTTCGGCTCTACCAGTATAAGGACCTTCCTCGAACTGAGGTCACCAGGAGAAACAATCATGGGGGTCCTACTTGTGATCCTATGGGAACAAGTGGAGGTCCTACCCACTCTAAAACATACCGTGGAGGTCCTCCCATATCCCCTTTTATATATTTCCTAGTGCTCCTCGCACCCTGACTTACCCAGGAGGAAGTCCTCTCTGCCCCAACACCAGTACGGCTGAAGGTCCTCATCGGGCCGGAAATCTTCCATGTCCTGAAGAACCATCCTGGGGCGGAAGGGCGGGTCATCACCACCATAAAGAGAATACTGAAAAGGTTCAAACTAAGATCAAATCTGTATTCTTCTCAGATTCTGAATCCCGAATACGACTCATCGATGGAACCCTCACCCAGATCCCCCGTGTCAAGGGCCAGGGCAGGAACGAGGCGCATGAGCCTCATACTCCTGGAATGTGATGTCCACCAGATTCCCACCTCCCTCTGCAAGTATATCTAGGAGGAAGAAAATTTGGAAAACCTATAGATTACATTCATGAAATCACCACCATTATCACCAGAAGCACTCTCTACCTTGACTAGAGATCAAAGAGAACTATTCTAGGGACCAATGGTGGACAAGAAGTAACATGGTCCACCACCAATAGCTGTGGTCACCACACCAAAAACCATGGTAGTCATCCCATCTTACCATGCTGTTGTGGATAAGTCACTTGACTCTTCATAGGGATTCCCAAGATGTGGCTGTTTATCTGCTCGCTCACCATATTCTCCACCATCCAGCATGTCATCCCAGCGGTCTGCATCGGTACCACTACCGGTTCCCCATCCACCTTCGGTTGATGAGTGGGGAAATGAAGGGATAGACCCTGAATCCATTCCAAGGAGCTTATGTAATATCATCAGAGTGGACCACTTCCCTGAAATGTTTTGGCCCGTGGATGTTCCAAATTTCTGCATGCTAGAATCCCTCACCCTAAAAGAAGTTGAGTGTTTCCGTCAAACCCTATGGGCAATGCACTTCTACCTTCATCACCAGCAAGTGTATTATCTGAAGAGACAATCACATTTTAAAAACATTAGCTAGAAATGCTGTCTAGTTGATCTATCTGCACTCCCTGTGGTTCAACACCCTGAGTCGCAAGCCCGCCGTAAGGCCCTCCCGCAAAGATGCATCCATAGTTTCAAGGTACTCCGCAAGATTATCAAAGAGGCTTCCCCCCATGTGCATATACATGGCTAGGGGAAATATTCCACCCTCCTCTTCAGTATTATCCATTGGCAGCCCGACCTACCAGGAGATATCGAGGACATGCCCCCGGTTAGATCCACAATCAAAATGGACAGCCTATCAAAAGAGGAGAATGAGCTAGAGATCCTTAATAAGGACCTCACCCTGAAGGAGTTTTAGAAATTTTGGATCCATTGAGGAGGTTTACTCACCAATAGAAGAGCCTGCTTCATCTCCCCACACCTATAGAGGCATTAGTACTTAGTTGGAATCACGGTAAGGGCAAAGAGCATCATGGATCTTTCAAGCCTTCCAACCCATCTAGATTAGTGAAAATGGTGGAGAACAACTTCGAGAAAGCCACGGTGCATCTGAAACTCACCAAATAGAATAAGGTAGTCGACGGCCACCTTGCTGAACATGTTGCAGAGCGACGACCTGACTAGGATGATCCTTGGATGGGGCAGCAGGTGTAGGCACATCTTCCCCTCATTGAATTACCTCTATCTGACTCTGACCATCTTGACCACGTAGAAAGGGTTGAGGGTGAAACCTATGGCAAGAGGGTGCGGTATGTCTCGCCCAATCCTCCTGAACAGAGTGACAATCCTCTGGACTTAGCTCAGATTCCCCCAACTGCCCCACAGGTCATTCCACCAGCTTTTCCAAGAGCCGCCGGGCCGCCTTATCAGGTTGAAGAACCCGCCAACGCAATGGTAGTCAGGGATCCCCATAAAAATAGGAACCCTGAACAGATGATCTGATAATGGCACTCATTGCCCACATTGAGGGGTTTGAAACACAATAGGTGGCACTCCCACCTAATGGAAAGACATATCCAGTGTGGGAGGATGATATGCCAGCACCCCAGGGTTTTGAGAATCCCACCTTTTCCCCTTTAAATGGGACATGGTACCCACCACAGCACTTGGCCCAGTTCATCTCAGGGTGTGGGCCCATGTTGGGAAATCTGGAACAGCATGAGTCCACCAAGATCCGATGTTTTATGCAGAAAAGTGAATGGCCTACATTTGTCTAGTACAGCTAGCTCCCCATCAAATCATTAGTCGACAGCGAGGACCACCGTAGCCAATTACACAACTAGTTCAGTTCCACCATGGGGAATATGAGTTTCACATACCTCTTCAAGTGCAAGAAGATTCCCGATGAGCGTGTCGCTGACTTTTTCGCTGACATTGTCGCCTGGTGGAAAAGACTATTGTATTCCCTTGACATGCCGCTGAATCAGAATAAATTACTAACGATGTGTGTAAGGAATTTCAAGATAGAGCTGGTCCCCCCTCTTATCACCCATAATAATCCCGAGGGATTTTGAGACTTCTCTAATAAGGCCTAGCTCCTAGGGGAAGCTTTACAGCAGGCCAAGTAGGCACGCCTGTTGCCTCCTGCGATCCCCATGAGAAGGGCCACCATGGCCGAGCCTGCCGCAGTGGCCCAAATAGAGGCCCCCTGGCGACTAGAGTTGTTGCTTTTGGAGCCGCCTCCACAGCCCCACAAAGGCCCTCTACCTCAGGCACATCCAACAGACCAACAACACCCACCTCAGAATCAGCAGGTGCCCCGCGCAATGCTCCGCCATCGCCCGAGCGAGATAACCGAGTTCCACCTACTCGACAGGCTCCTCCAGCCCCTCGTCAGGGTCAAGCTCCAACGGCCCCCTTTTCAGGCTAGATAAATTGGGCCTACTCATTCGACAAGGAACATGTCCCCGGTTATTTCCATTGTTCCTTGGAGTAGGGGATTCTACGTTTTCCTAAGTTTAGAATGCTAGAAGAGGAAAATCTCACTGATCACCCTAATTACTTCCCTTATCACTGGATCTTGGGGAACACTCTCAAATAGTGGTATGTGTTCAAATACTGGATCCAAGAACAGTTGGATAACAACATAGTCTAGTTAGGCCTAGCCCGGACAAAGGTGGCATGTATCATTGTGAGGTTAGATAGTATCAGTTATAGCAAGGGTGAGTGGCATCCGGTTTTTACCTGAGGATCCCATAAGTATGATGAATATATGGCTCGAAAAATAGTCCCATGTGTCCATGGTTTCATTAGAGTGCGCCTAAATGGGATGAATCCTTTAGAATCTGCAGCCACAACTTCTGCATCATCATCTCAGCTGGCCTCTTCCCAGAAGAGCAAACACCGACGTCGTATGGAAAAGAAAAGTCCCCAGCCAATGCCTTCGCCATCCAGTACTCTCAGCGACTTCATGCCCATGGAGATAGGGATCCCTACAAGAATATATTTAGTTTTGGACGACTCTTCGATTGATGGTCAAGGGTGCACATTGGTTAACACCATAGAGATGGTAAATACCTACATGATTCCTGACGATGAGGAGTGCCCAACGGATCCTCCCAACATCCCCAGTGGTCTCCAGCGTCGACAAATCCATGGCTATATGGGTCACCAGAGTGCCTTGGTCAGCACATATATCCAGGATGTGCATGCTACTGAAACCAAGAAATAGGATTAGTGCAGAGCTCAGCATGAACAACATTCTCATCTGGTGGCATCAGGTCTGCATTCGTTGCTATTCATATTGCTATATTAGGAAGACCCACTCCGACCATGTCGTGACCAGCCACACCCTACTACAGGTTGATCTCAGTCATCTAGGACTCATTCAGTAGCCACTCTGAAGGCCTCAACTAGTGGGTAGTGGGATGTTACCAGTACCAGTTAGCCACTGATCCAGTCAGTAGGGCCCACCATACATCCCGTCATAGAGCGACCTCATACAAGCATAAGTTCAAACCTGGAGATGAAGTATGATGTCCTTAAATATCTTTCCAGCATTTTGGAAATACTCTCTATCCTTGAAGCCCTTCTCCTGTCATTAGATATGCGTGAGGCCCTTGTTGAGGCTTTCAGAAGACCCCCTCCAGTTTAAGACGGAAGTAGCAGCCGCATTATACTTTCATGCTGAGGAGATTGAAAATGATGAATTACTAGCCATTATCTCATTCTCTAGAGAAGATGAAGGCTCTCCCATATAGAGTAACATTCACCAACTGTACATCTTCAGGTAGTTTAATGGTGTGGAGGTTCATCGCTGTCTTGTCGACTCGGGATCTGGAATTAACCTAATCCTGACTCAGACACTGTGAAAGATGGGATTGTCTAAAGATGAATTGAGTCCCTCTAACCTAAGAATCCAAGGTCCTGACAGGACATAATAGACACTGGTTGGTAAGATCTTCTTGAAGACCTAGTTTGGTGGCCTAGTTTCCAGCAATGAATTTATGGTAGTCACCCAAGACATTTCCTACCACTACTAGAAAATGGACCTATACCCATGGTTTTGGAATCAAACGTGGGTATAGGTCACCCTATCCCCACGGTTTTCAAAAACCGTGGGGATAGGCAGTTTTCCACAACCTATACCCACGGTTTAAGAAAACTGTGGGTATAGGGTACCCAATACCCACGGTTTGGGAAAACCGTGGGTATAGGATGTGGAAAACTGCCTATACCCACGGTTTGGCCCTAAACCATGGGTATAGGTGAGAACTATCCCCACAGTTTTCCCAAAACCGTGGGGATATCCTTTGGTTAAAAACCTATACCCACGGTTTTGACAAACCGTGGGTATAGGTTTCCCGCGTTTGCGCGGGAAATTTTTTTTTCCCGCTGGAAAAAATTCTTTTTTGGCGGGAGTTCTGTACCCACGGTTCATCCCTCTATACCCATATTTTAAATAAATATATTTAACAATATATATATACATATACGTAAAGTCGACATTGGGGAAGTGGTAAGGTGGTTCGTTAGCGGCGAAGAGGTCACAGGATCGAATCTGGACACCCGCTATTTTATAAAACCTATACCCATGGTTTGAAAACTGTGGGTATAGAGTATTGACACGGTGGAAAAAACCTATACCCACGGTTTGACCAAAACCGTGGGTATAGGTCAGGGACCTATACCGACGCCGTTCAGCCGCACGGTTCTCAGAACCGTGGGTATAGCCTATACCCACGGTTTTTGGGGCTATACCCATGGTTTTGAACCGTGGGTATAGGTCTATTTTCCAGTAGTGTACAATGTGTTTATGGGAATTCCATGGCTCCACATGCCTGCGGCGGTTCCATCATCATTTCACCAGTGCCTCAAGTACTCCCTTAATGATCGATTGGGTGTGCTTCAAGGTGATGTGTCTCCCTTTACATTTTCTGAAGCCCACTACCTAGATTCCAACTACTAAAAGAGTAAGGACAAGTAGATTCAGACTAATGTGGTCGATAATTCCACGGTTGCGACCGGCCCATGGACAGATCTAGATGACACCTACATATTTCCAGTCCATTGATTGAAGGCTACAACCCCGAACATGGGACAATGCTTCGTTGTTTCTAGGATGAGGGGGAGACACATTTCGAGGCCTATGTGGTGCCAGAATATCACCTAGTACTCCTATAAAAATCGGGCTCAGGTGATCCCAGAGCCTCCTACCCCCATAAGGTATTGGGATGTCCGCCCCATGGAAACGAAAATACATCATACTTGCTTGTTTTTCCAGGCTGGGATTAATCAGCTCAAGACGACACACCAATTCTACTTTGACATCATCAAACGTGGCCCCTTGGGCCAAAGTCCATATGATATCGGATTGAAAGCCTTCATTGCCATTGTTGCGGCAGCACAAGAGTCCTCCGATGCAGTGACCACTGCCGCTCAGGCTGGAACCAGCCTCCCATCGGTATCTGCCAAATCAAAAGAAGTTCCTCCCACCGAGGATACCTCCTTTATATGTGGAGAAGAATATTTAAAGAATTATTCTCCCGCCTTTGAAGAGGGCATCTCTGAAACAGTCAACGAGTTGCTACAGGTGAACCTTAGTAGTGAGGCAGACTGAAAACCCACATTGATCAGTGCCACCATGCCCCTTTGAGGAGAAATGACATTACATAGACTTCCTGAAACAACACCGTGATGTATTCTCTAGGATTTATGATGAGATTACAGGACTAGATCCTCAGGTATCCATCCACCACCTTGGTCTCCGAACAAATCATCGTGTGTTCAAGAATCCTCCCAGAATGATGCACCCTTCTCACAGTGCCATGGTAGAGGCTGAAGTTGTTAAGATCATCAGAGACAATTTAGTTAAGGAGTTCTAGTACCCGAAATGGCTAGCTAACATTGTAATATTTAGGAAGTAGAATGGGAAGATCAGAGTCTGCATCGACTTCCAAGATCTCAACAGTCACTGTCCGAAGGATGATTTTTTCCTTCCTATGACGAAGTTGTTGATTGACGCTACAGCTGGATTCCAATCCCTCTCTTTCATGGATGGGTACTCCGGGTAAAACCAAATCCAAATGGCCCCCAAGGACGAGGATTTCACAGCCTTCAGGGCACCACAAGATACATAATGGTACCAAGTCATGCCCTTCAGTTTAAAGAATTCAGGTTCCACCTATCAGTGGTCTATACATCGCATATTTGAGCTGATCCTTGGAACCTTGCTGGAATGCTATGTGGATGATCAGGTGGTCAAATCTCACCAGTTTCAGGTCCATCACAAATATCTTGAGAAAGTGTTCGACTTCCTATATTCCCATCACCTGAGGATGAACCCATTGAAGTGTGCCTTTGGTGTCACCTCTTGAAAGCTTCTTGGATTCATTGTTAGGTAAAAATGCATTAAGATCGACCCAGACAAGATCAAGGCCATTAAGTAGATGTCTCCTTCGAGAAATATTTAGAAACTTCGAGGCTTCCAAGGCCACTTAGCATACATTTGTCGATTCATTGAAAATATGGAAAATAAGTGTAAGACCTTTTCTCGGCTCATGAAGAAACAGACACTCTATGAGTGGGATTAAGAATGTCAGACTGAATTCGAGGAAATTAAGAATTATCTGCTCTAGCCTCCAATCATAATGACACCAGTATCTAGAAAGCCACTGGTCATTTATTTGACCACCCTGTAACGATATCTCAGTGCCCTTCTCGCCTAGAAGAGCAACAAGGGGATAGAGAACAACCTTTACTACCTCAGTTAAATTCTCCTCGATACGGAGTCTAGATACTCCCCTATCGAAAAGAGAAGCCTTGTGCTGGTATTCACAGTACATAAGTTGTGACATTACCTATAACACCATGAGGTATAGCTGGTTTCCCGGGTAGATTCAATGAAGTGAATCTTGAACCGTCCCATGTTGATAGTTCGTCTAGCTTGGTTTGCAGTGATTATCCATCAGTTTGATATCAGGATTTTCCCTCAAAAATCTATTAAGGGGAATTCATTTTCAGACATCTTTGATTCCCATCTGTCTCCTGCTGACCAGTCCTTGGTTCTCGATTTCCTCGATGAGGCGTTCCTCTCGATAGACCGAGACACACCATGTGGGTAGATGCACTTTGATGGTGCCTCCTGAAGCCCCACTGGAAAAAGGCTAAATGACCCTAGGATCAATAGAGTAGGCCTGGGTATCATCTTTATTACCCCCGACACAAGAGATCCTTCCATAATCATTCCTTTTGTCAGAAGGCTGCACCAATAATGAGGCAGGGTATCAGGCTCTCATCACTGGCCTCGAGTTGGACCTCAAGAGTGATGTTCCCCATTATCAATTGAATGTAGACTTTGAACTGGTCATCAAATAGATCAATAAAAACTACGTCGTTAGAAATCCAGAGCTCGTACCATTTTTGGAACACACTCTCCAGCTAATGGCCCAGTTCCCATCTTGGCCAGAAGTTACTCATGTTCCTCGATCTCAGAATGGTTGAGTTGATGCCCTGGTCGGCCTGTCTACATCACTCACAGAGCTCGAGTAGGATGATCTGATTATCCACATGGAACATCGGAGAGTCGTTACTCCTGTCAACCGCTATGATGATGAAAATATGTGGGCAATCCACCTTACAACTGGATCCTCCATGTTAGGACCCACATGTTTTTAAGGGTTGGTGTCCTCAGAACCAACTGTTTTGTACTTTTATTACATAAATGTTCACTTATTATATATTGTTCATTGTTCTACATGACTATAATATAATAATGTCCAGGAATATTTGTTGCATTAATAAGGTCATAGAAGATCCCCGCTATGATGAGAACCTTGAAATGCTATAACAATATTCTTAAATAAAGTTCTGCGGTTGGATGAAATACTATGATAGGATACATAGTATAAAGACCGTCATGTACGAGTACTCGTAAGAAGACGAGACTCTCTCTCATGGAGTTCGCACTTGGTAATCTCTACGATGGGAGATTATAAGAACAGACCCGCCAGTAGTAATTCTGCATGTCTTGGTGTCATCAGATATTTCTATCTATGGGCATGTTTAATGGTCCTTAGACTGAAAGATTATCATTAACTCATGTCATGACTCGCGCACTTAAATTTACTGACGAAAACCGTTACGCAGACAGTTGGCGGGAAGTAGGGTACGTTGGGTGCGTCACGAGTGACATGTTGTTAATGGATAAGTCGAGGAAGGATTTTTCCCTTCCATTTATGGAAGTTGATATCTCGGCCCTTTGATTGAAATAGAATTGTCGCATTAAATTCCATGGCCATGGTGTAAACGACGAGTTTATTTGAGGTATTCAAAGAACGACAGATCAAGCATATAGGTTTATGACACTGCCATGAAACCTTCTTGATGAGATATCGAGACAAAGGGATTAAATTACACAGTAAGCGTTCGTATGAGGTGATACGTCAATGCGGCATCAACTTCTTTCTCTTGGGTGCCTTGACCCATTGCTAGACAGTAATCTTGGACTCTAGGCAAGCCTGCCTAATGAAAACGAGGAAGAGGCCTAGAGGGTCACACACTTAGTGTATCCAAGTATCTCAAGTTGAATAAATATTATTCTCGTACATGGTTTAATAATTATTCAAGGAAGCCTAAGTTGTTTTAAATGATGGAGGAAAAATTAAACAAAACAAGTACACGCCATGTATTATTAAATGTACACGCCGTGTAGTTTTATTTTGGAAAGGAAATGAATAAATGAAAACAAGATATACATGTCGTGTACATTTAATGTACACGCCGTGTAGTTTTCAATGAAAAACAAGTACACACCGTGTATTTATTATTACACGCTGTGTAGTTTTTCCAGTCGGGTTTTTTAGGATATAATATCGTTTTATTAAATGATATTTATTATAATCAGTGTGAGCACATGTCAAGGAATTAATTATTCGACATGGGGGTTTTCAATAAGAGTTAATGAAATAAATGAAACACATATCATGTTTATTTATTGTCATAACTCTACAACCTCAAACTCAATTATAAATATCCTCACAACCCAACTCTTTTCCTACACAAGAGAATCGTTGTGCACAACATCTCTGGAGAATTCTTTCAAGATTGAAAGAACCTCTTCCTCCAAGAATGCTCTCAAGACTGAGAGAGATCCTCTTCCATAAGATCAAGAAGATCTAAGGCAGACAACACAAGCAAAGGATTCTCCACACTAGCACCCAGATAATCCTTTGGCGATGTCCAGAGATACAAGGTACACGTGTGGATCACCGCTAGAGGGAGTCTACACTTAGATTCTACGATGCAATGACAGATCACATCGACAACGTGATCGAGAACATCAATGAAGAAAGAACACCCAAAAAGTATTGCATTATAATTAATTAAATTAACTATAATCAACCTGTAACAATCCTTGTCTGTGGTTCTGGGACAAACCATCTTCTTTGTCTTTTTCTGTGATTCGATCCGTGGAGACTGACGTTTAACATCGTATTGATCCCGGATTGATCATTTCTAATGAAAAAAACCAAGTGGGAACATCCACCCACGCGCTTCCGTTGTTCTTGGAACCTTCAAATGGTATCAGAGTGAGGTTACAACGTTGATTATAGTTATTTAATTTTTGTTGATAATTTACGCATTCATATTTGATTCAATTCGAAATAAATCGTTCTATAAATCTGAATTAACGAGATCTATTCTTCCTCCTTCGATTCTCGATTCATATCACAGAAATGACCTTTTAATTTTAATTTTGATTAAAATGAAAACTAGGATCTCATCTGGAGGAGCCGCTCTTTCTGTCTGTACAACACGGGATTACACGACGTGTAATTAAAACTACACGCTGTGTACTTAGGTTCAATGAACCGACACTGGTCTTCCAAACCACGCCATGTGAATTGATAATGCCTATGTTTTAATCATGCCGTGTTGACCAGAATAGAATGGCGCGTGGAAACCGGAATACACGGTGTGTATGTTGGAACAACACGCCGTGTAGTCCGTTCCAACCCAGGTGAAAACGTGTACAAAGATAAGACGCGTACCGTGTACACGGGATCACCAGGCCGGTTACCGCGTAACAAGGAAGTACATGCCGTGTATGATTCATCTACACGTCATGTACTCTAAAATTTCCAAAGTACAGAAAACACGCCAAGGCCCCGGCGTGTACTTTGGATAAAAGGTGAAAAGAAAAATACACGCCGTGTAATTATAAACTACATGCCGTGTACTTTCCAGAAATGGAATTTCACCAGGTTTCCTCCAATGTACAAAGACCCGTACAAGGAATATGGATGAGAATAATCTCAAGGAAATTCATAAAGGAATTGAAGATAAAAAATTGATTAATTATAAGATCATAATTAATTGAATTAGAGCACGTCTTATCTTAAATAAAAGAATTATTGAATGAATTTGAATTCTAAATATGAGTAAATATCATTTCATACTATGGATGATCATGATCTAGACCAAAGACCCTTTGTATGTGTATGGTTTCATTTAAATTTATTTAATTTAACTTTTTTGGCCTGCAAGCCTTCTTCCAATAAAATGTAGGGCCTGCGTGCCCATGGTTTCTTTAATGTAAACCCATGTGATGGAGGATCTCCCAAGCCAGAGGAGACAGTTCAAATTCCGAAGCCGAGGCGAAACCGACACAAGAAGATACAAAGGTGGACAAGTGGGAGCTGCAAAACATGAACCATCAGGTTCAAGGTGTTTTCCCTAGGTCAGGGTTAGCTTATCAAAACATCTAGATAAGAAAACCAATAGAATATCATGATCATGCCATCTTAATTTATTTCTGTCTGATTGCATGGTTTATTTATTATGTATGTGTTTTCGCGATCACATATTTAATAAAATGAACAAGCATGAAAAGATGGAATAAAATAAAAACTGGAATATGCGTAAACATTGTCAGAACATGGTTAATCACATAAGAAAGCATCACTTAATATTAAAAAACATGTGATAATGTGAAACTACGCATAAAGGAATAAAATCCATCAATACCATATTAAGTCGGACAAAGAGTTGAGGAAATCCAAGTCAGGATTTTAGGATTGGGGAGTCCACTCAACAGATCAAGGAACTGTAATATCGTAGTTGGCAAAGACATGCCTACATAAATACCTTCAAATAGCTTGACCAACCATTTTTCGGGGTATGCGAAGGGGAATATGGATCCTTTCCACTAGAATGTCAAAGCAACTGGACATTCCGAGTTCAATGGTGAGGGCCATTGGGACTTTATAAAATAGTGGGAGACTTAATAAAATTTATTATTTCTCATGAAATGTAATCAAGAAAGTACTGATGAATCTGTTCTTTTAATTTCTAGAATCAATATGACAAACACATCAACCACATTTTCTCTGTAATCAATTCTGGATAAAGACAACATCCTCACCGGTAGTAACTTTCAGGAATGGTTTAGGCGCCTTCGGGTTATCCTACGTCATGAACGGAAGTTTTACGTGCTGGAGTCCTCACTTCCTGATTCTCCTGCCCCAGGGGCGAGCGATGAAGATTTCCTAGTCTATGATCAACATTTGAATGATGCTCTCGATGTTCAATGTTTGATGCTTTCATCTATGTCTAGTGACCTCATGAAGTCTCATGAAGACATGGATGCCTACAACATGATCGAGCACCTCCGTGGTTTATACCAGGAGAGAGCAAGATAGGAAAGGTTTGAGATCTCCAAGGCTCTGTTTCAGAGCAATCTTGGAGAGGGTGCCCCAGTTGGGCCTCATGTAGTCAAGCTCATTGACTACATTGAGTGCTTGGAGGTTCTAGGGTTTAAACTCCCTGAAGAACTGGGCACCGATCTCATTCTCGCATCACTCCCCCAGAGCTTCTCAAACTTTGTTGTGAACATCAATATGAACAACATTGAGAAGTCTTTGTCTGATCTTCTCATACTCATTCTCCAAGTGGATACTGACATGAAGCGTGAAAAGCCTTATGTCCTCTTGGTGAATAAAAGGAAAGGGAAGTAGAAGAGCTTTAAGCCCAAAGATTCTTCAAGGCCTTCCAAGAAAAGGAAGATCAAAGGGGAGGCAAAGGAACAGGATGCTGTTTGTTTTGCATGTGGGAAGAAGGGCCACTGGAAGAAAAACTGCACCCAACCAAGGAAGCAAGGGGAAGCTTCAGGTGCGTTTGTTATCAAATGAAATGTATCTATTTCTACTAATTTGGTTTTAGATACTGATTGTGGTGCTCACATCTGTATCCAAATATAAGAACCAAGTATATTCAGGAAGATTGATCGAGTGGAGGTAGATCTACGAGTAGCCAACGGAGCCAGACTCGCTGTTGTAGCTTTCGGAGACTACCACCTCACATTGCCTACCGAGATGGTCTTGGTTTTGAAAGGTTGTTATTATGTTCCTTATGTTACTAAAAACAATATTTCATTATCCATATTAGATACTGATGGATTCATATTCAATTTTGTAAATGAATGTTGCTACTTTTATAAATATAACATTTGTTTTCGTAGGGCACATTTATATAACGGCCTTTATGTGTTAGAATACACAAACCAATTAATGGAAATCGATAACAAAGTTAATTCACATGAATCATACCACACCCAACTTTGGCATCACCGGCTAGGTCATGTCAATGAGAAACGTTTGACAAAAATTACATCAAGATGGGTATTTAGATTCTTTCGAACTAAAACCACTTGGTGTATGTCATGCGTGTCTACAAGGCAAAATGGCCAAAGCCCCATTTAGTGGGAAAGGTGAAAGAGCTAAAGATCTTCTAGAATTATTTCACACATATGTGTGTGGACCATTTCCATTTGAAGCAAGGGGTGGGTTCTCGTACTTCATAACTTTTACTTATGATTTTAGTAAATATGGTTATATCTATTTAATGAGGTATAAGTCATATTCTTTTGATCGGTTCAAAGAATACAAGAATGAAGTTGAGAACCAGCTTGGTAAGAAGATTAATAAACTCCGCTTAGACAGAGGAGAAGAATATCTTAATCAAGACTTCATTGATTTCTTACGGGAGTTTGGGATTCTATCTCAACTCACTCCTCCTTACACACCGTAGTGGAATGGTGTAAGTGAAAGGAGGAACTACACCCTGTTGGACATGGTGAGATCAATGATGAGTCATGCGAGTCTTCCATTATTCTTTTAAGGATATTCATTACAAACAGCAGCGCACATACTAAACCAAGTACCAACTAAATCGATAAATGGTATTCCATACAGATTATGGATTGGACGCAAATCCATATTATCGAATTTACATGTGTGGGGTAGTGAAGCATTTGTTAAGGCCTCTTCAGGTAACAAACTTGCACCCCGAGGCACATAGTGTATCTTTATAGGATATCCCAAGGAAAGAAGGGGATATTACCTATAAAACCCCTCAGACAAAAAGGTTACAGTGGAAAGACACGCCATATCCCTTGAGAGGGAGCACATCTCCAAAAGAGATAGTGGGAGCGAGATAGACTTCGATGAAGTCGAGGCTCAAGATACACATGAGTTTGTACAAGAACAGATTCCACAAAGCCCCGTGGAAGAACAATCTAATTCTAGAGACACAAGAACTGTGTAGGAGCACAAGAGAGGTGAGAGAACCAGAACGATATGGTTTTCTTGTCACTGAGGATGGTGACTCATTATTGGTTGACAATGGTGATCCTCTTACCTACAATGAAGCAGTTGAAGGCACAGATGTTTCCAAGTGGCAAGAATCCATGAATTCTGAAATGGATTCCATGTACCAAAACCAAGTTTGGATTTTGGTAGATCCTCCATTTGATGTAAATCCTATTGGTAATAAATGGGTATTCAAGAAGAAACTGGACATGGAGGGGCAAGTCAGCACCTACAAGGCACGAATGGTTGCAAAAGGTTTTAGATAGCGTCAAGGAATTGACTATGATGAAATCTTTTCGCCGGTTGCAATGATGAAGTCCATCAGAATCCTATTGGCCATTGATGCTTACCATGACTATGAAATTTGGAAAATGGATGTCAAAACATCTTTCCTTAACGGGAACCTCCCAGAAGATGTCTACATGACACAACCTGAAGGGTTTGTGACACCAAAGGATGCCAACAAGGTATGAAAGTTGCAGAAATCCATTTATGGATTAAAGAAAGCATCAAGGTCATGGAAAATTCGTTTTGATGAAGCTGTTATAGAATTTTTCTTTGTTAATAATGAATATGAGCCTTGTGTCTACAAAAGGTTTAGTGGAAGTGCAATCGTTTTCCTAGTAGTATATGTTGATGACATATTTCTAATTGGAAACGAAGTACCTGTCTTACAGTCAGTTAAGGCATGGTTGCATAAATTCTTCTCCATGAAAGACTTGGGAGAGGCGGCATATATTCTTGGGATCAAGATCCATCGTGATAGATCCAAGAGAATTCTGGGCCTGAGTCAAAGTACATACATTGACAAGATAATAAAGTGATTTAGTATGGAACAGTCCAAGAGAGGATTGTTTCCAGTGTCACATGGCATTCATCTTTCCAAGAAAATGTGTCCTCAGACACATGAGGAAATAAAGAGGATGGCAAGGATCCCTTACGCATCCGCGATTGGGTCAATCATGTATGTTATGCTATTTATGAGGCTAGATGATGCTTACGCATTAAGTGCGGTAGGAAGATATCAAGCTGATCCAGGAGACCGCCATTGGATGGAAGTCAAGACTATCCTTAAGTATTTGAGGCGTACTAAGGATATGTTCCTAGTTTATGAAGGAGATGAAGAACTATTCATCAGAGGACATGTAGATGCTAGTTTCCAGACTGATCAAGATGACATGATGTCACAGATTGGATACATATTCAGTTTGAATGGAGGTGCAGTGAGCTGGAAGATATCAAAACAAAGTGTGGTGGCATATTCTACAGCAGAGTCTGAGTATATCGTAGCTTCTAAGGCAGCTAAAGAAGCAGTATGGATGCGAAGCTTCATCCAAGAGCTGGATGTAGTATTGAGCAGTAAAGATCCTATCACAATCTATTGTGACAATACTGCATCGATGGCACTTGAAAAAGAGCCGAGGTCACATCCGCGGACAAAGAACATACTTTGGAAGTATCATCACTTGAGGGATTTTTCTCAGAGAGGTGAAGTTGCAGTGAGCAGTATTTCCACAGAAGACAACGTGGAGGACCCATTGACTAAAGCCTTGACTCAGCAGAAAGATGATCATCATGTGAGGTCTAGGGGACTAAAAGTCATAGACAGTTGGCTCTAGTCCAAGTGGGAGTTTTTAAGGGTTGGTGTCCTCAGAACCAACTATTTTGTACTTTTATTACATAAATGTTCACTTATTATATATTGTTCATTGTTCTCCATGACTATAATATAATAATGTCCTGGAATATTTGTTGCATTAATAAGGTCATAGCAAATCCCCGCTATGATGAGAACCTTGAAATTCTATAACAATATTCCTAAATAAAGTTATGCGGTTGGATGACATACTATGATAGGAAACATAGTATACAGGCCGTCATGTGTGAGTACTCGTAAGAAGATGAGACTCTCTATCATGGAGTTCACACTTGGTAATCTCTATGATGGGAGATTATAAGAACAGACCCGCTAGTAGTAATTCTGCATGTCTTGGTGTCATCAGATATTTCTATCTACGAGCATGTGCAATGGTCCTTAGACTGAAAGATTATCATTAACTCATGTCATGACTCGCACACTTAGATTTACTGATGAAAACCGTCACGAAGATAGTTGGCGGGAAGTAGGGTACGTTGGGTGCATCACGAGTGACATTTTGTTAATGGATAAGTTGAGGAAGGATTTGTCCCTTCCATTTATGGAAGTTGATATATCGGCCCTTTGATTGAAATAGAACTGTGTCATTAAATTCCATGGCCATGGTGTAAACAACGAGCTTATTTCAGGTAGTCAAAGAATGAAAGATCAAGCATATAGGTTTATGACACTACCACGAAACCTGCATGATGAGATATCGAGGCAAAGGGATTAAATTACACATTAAGCGTTCGTATGAGGTGATACGTCAATGCTGCGTCAACTTCTTTCTCTTGGGTGCTTTGACCCGTTGCTAGACAGTAATCTTGGACTTTAGGCAAGCCTGCCTAATGCCAACGAGAAAGATGCCTAGAGGGTCACACACTAAGTGTATCCAAATATCTCAAGTTGAATAAAGATTATTCCCGTACGTGGTTTAATAATTATTAAAGGAAGCCTAAGTTGTTTTAAATGATGGAGGAAAATTTAAATAAAACAAGTACACGCCATGTATTATTAAATGTACACGCCGTGCAGTTTTATTTTGGAAAGGAAATGAATAAATGAAAACAATATATACATTCCGTGTACATTTAATGTACACGCCGTGTAGTTTTAAATGAAAAACATGTACACGACGTGTATTTATTATTACACGCCGTGTAGTTTTTCCAGTCGGGTTTTTGAGGATATAATATCGTTTTATTAAATGATATTTATTATAATCAGCATGAGCGCAGTCAAGGAATTAATTATTCGACATGGGGGTTTTCAATGAGAGTTAATGAAATAAATGAAATGCATAACGCGATTATTTATTGTCATAACTCTACAACCTCAAACTCGATTATAAATATCCTCACAACCCAACTATTTTCCTATATAAGAGAATCGTTGTGCACAACATCTCTGGAGAATTCTTTCAAGACCGAAAGATCCTCTTCCTCCAAGAACAAACTCAAGACCGAGAGAGATCCTTTTCCATCGGATCAAGACGATCTAAGGCAGACAACGCAAGCAAAGGCTTCTCCATGCTAGCACCCGGAGAATCCTTTGGCGACGTCCATACAAGGTACACATGTGGATCAACGCTAGAGGGAGTCTACACTTGGCTTCTACGATGCAACGACAGATCACATCGACAATGTGATCGAGAACATCAACGAAGAAAGAACACCCAAAAGGTATTTCTTTATAATTAATTAAATTAACTATAATCAACCTATAATGATCCTTGTTTGTGGTTCCGGGACAAACCATATTATTTGTCTTTTTCTGTGATTCGATCCGTGGAGACTGACGTTTAACGTCGTATTGATCCCAGATTGATCATTGATAATGACAAAAAGCCAAGTGGGCGCATCCACCCATGCGCTTCCGCTACGCCCGGAACCTTCACATGTCCCCTGGATGTGGTGATCAGAGTGACTCCCGATTGGAGATCCCCCTTTGTTGAGTATCTCCAGAATAGATATCTCCATGCAGATCAGGCTAGGTGTGAGTGAATTTGATGCTGCGTGTTACAGTTCACCCTCGAGGATGGCCCTGGCCATGAGAAAATCCTCTACAACTGTGGGTTTGATGGGGTTATCCTTCATTGCATTCAAGGATTCGAGATTTCACAAGTCAAGTAGGAGGTTCGCGGTGGTTCTTGTAAATATCATCAGACTGGGCCGAAACTATCTCACCAAATCTAGAGACTGGGGTACTTTTGGCCCTCTATGATCCATGATTGAATCGAGTTCACCAAAATATTCCACGCATTCCAGATTCATGCTAACTTCATGCATCGGCCGCCAAAACCATTCCACTCCACCAAGTACTCCTGGACATTTGTGTTGTGGGGACTCGATGTCATGGGAACATATCCACCGGTGACAGCTCACCGGTGCAGGTTCATCCTGACTTCCAAAAAATACTTCTCTATATGGGAAGAGGCAGTTACACTCAAGAAAGTCGAGGCTCGTTCCATCGTTGACTTTTTATGCTCCAACATCATCTATCTATTTGGGGTCCCTCATGCCATCCTAACTGATAACAGAATGAACTTCCGAGCAGATGAGTTGAAGAAATTGTACTCTATGTACAAAATTCGTTCTAACCACACCTCTTGCTATCATGCGAAAGCAAATGGACAGATCGAGGCGTTCAAAAAAACCCTCTCTAAAATTTTGCTGTAAATGGTTGGTCATAATAAGAAGAGTTGGCTAGAAAAAATCCTGAACTCCCTCTGGGATTATCGGACGACGACTCGTAGTTCCACCCAGGTAACCCTATATTCCATAGTGTATGGAACGGAGGCCGCCCTGCCCATCGAGATCCAATTTCCCTCACTGCGTATAGTTTTCTATGATAAGAAAGAACCATATAAAGTAGTTGAAATCCATTTGGCCGAGTTAAAAGTGCTTGACGAGAATAGGCTTCGTTCCCTGCACAATCACGAAAGGCATCAGAACAAGATAGCCAGATATTTCAACATGAAATTTCACCTCCGCTCATTGCAAGGAGACCTGGTATTGGCCCTGAGGGAACCAATGATATCTGGAAGGAAACCACCCAAGTTGGAACCTAAATGGGAAAGACCTTATGTCATTCACAAGATTTACTCAAATGGAGTGTACTCACTGGTTACAATGGATGGAGAGCGTATAACTCCTCCCATCAATGCTTTGTTCCTCAAGAAATACTTTGCTTTAGCCATTGGGTCCCATATGAGCATAAACTATACGGTCCCACATGACCTTAAACTGTACGGTCCCGCACGGCCCTTAAATTTATGACGGTCCCACATGACCATAAAATGTATGGTCCCACATGACCATAAAATGTACCGTTCCACATGACCATAAACTATACGACTCTTCACAACCTTAAACTGTACATCCCCACACGACCCGAAACTGCATGACGGTCCCACATGACCTTAAACTGTATGATCCTACATGACCTTAAACTGTGCATCGTCCTACATGAAGTTAAACTTAATCTTAAGAATTATGTATGTCTTGATTCCCATTTCCATGAGATTTGTAGGAATGCTCAGATGCCTTGTCTTGATTCCGGCCCCAGTTTCCTCTTTGACTATCCCTCCTGGGTATAGTTTTTTCAGCGGATCTCACATGGCGTCGTAGAGGCTTCTTTGTCCCCACCCATGTCAGGGATATGATGATTACACCACATTCCCTCATTCGTTCTTCTAATCCTCCCACATCTTTGCCACATGATGCTAAACTGCATGGCCTTTTCAGAACTACATATGGATTTATTTAAATCCTCATGGGATACATAGGACCGCCCATAAATTTCATCCATAGGCCCAGAACCAAACATTAGGACCTCACATTATGAAGAAACACATGGCGCGGTGCGAGATTTTTCCTTCATCCATGTCAAGTTCATCATGACCGTACCATGTATCCCTCTCCACTAAAGATCTCTATCGCTTCTGATGTCTAAATTGTTTTGAGATTTCACTAGCACATTTATTATCCATCACCCCATCATTTGGGTTCCCATTATGTTTCACATCCGAAGGGGCCCCCAAGAGATAAGGACACTTAGCCTAAGGGGTTTCCTATAATTTGGGGCCATTACCCTCAAGGGTTTTAGACAAAAAAAATAGATATGAGTCCTGCGTTGAGAATATGGGTATCAGTCGAAGCTAATTTTCTGTTCCCATTTCAGGTCACACAATATTGATGTTGTGTTTTGAATATGTTCAATAGTTATCTTTTGTCGTTTTCATCACCCCCATATGTCCCAAGCATGGAGTGTAGTGGTTCATTATGCCCCACTGTCTCTCCAAATATCAGTCTGCTTTAAGTAGGAGGGTGATTCCAGCTATCGAACCCTTATGTTATAGGGAGAGCCTAATCCTACTCTTTATTTCCCACACCGAGCATTTCTCATGTGGGATTATGAGTTATGAAGGTAATGCCTACGTGAGTGGTCATCTGGTTAGAATTGGTCGGTACACTCCGCCTCAGGTCCTTCAACCCCTTTGGGCCCCTGGCCCAAGTTCTCATTTAGGATAATTTGGTGTGGTATGGATTCACATCCTTATTCATATCGGGCTATTTCACAATGCCACACATATCCCCTTAAGACATCCCTCCCTTAATTTATCGTCTGTCCTACGAGCACATACCCTTCCATGCTTTGCAAGTCCCATCATTTGGGCTTCCATCACCCTTAATATCCAAAAGGCCCCCCGAATGTCATGGATGCTCGGCCCGAGGGTTCTCCTACCATTACGGGCTAACGCCCTTGAGGATTTCAAGAAAAAAATTGATACAAGTCTCGTGTTGAAAATATAGTCAATGGTTGATGCTCAATTGCTTTCCCCAAATTCTGGTCACATAAGGGCGGATACTGTGTTGCGAACCTGGTCAATAGTTTTCCTTTATCATCATTTTCTCTTTGTGGTCTTTTATATGCATTATGATTCACTCTCGTTTTCCCACGCATATGACATTAAACTAGGCATCTACGGTCTGAGTTATATGAACCTAAACTAAGATCACCTTTGTCCTCACCACAAGATGTAAAACTGCAAACTGTTCGAGACTTTCCGTCCGAGGCCCAGCCTCAGGCCCCTTGGCCTTCTCAGTCCCCTAGCCGAAGTTCTCACTTAGGTTTGTACAGTGTGGTGTGGGATTATGTCTGCATTCACTTTGGGTTACTCTCCATGTCGCACACATCCCTAGATGAGATAACTTACCCCTACCATCATCCTCACTACAAGACATTAAAATGCAAGCTAGCCATGACATTTTTTCCATGGCCCAGCCTCAGGCCCCTTGACCTTTTTGGGCCCCTAGCCCAAATTCTCACTTATTGTTGTATGGTATAGACTCACGTCCTTATTCATGTCGGGTTACTCGCCATTCCGTACATGACTCTAATTGGATATCTGGACCTTATTTGCATCGTCCCTCTCCCAGAACTACGTGTGGATTGATTCCCACCCTTATGGGATATATAGGACCACCTGAACGTCTCGTCTTCAGGTCCAACCCCATCTCTTAAAAACCTCCTTATCATATTGTCACCTTGGAACGCGTTCTTCCAGAAGAGGGGTATACAGTGTGGTATGGGTGTGTATCCCCATTCATGTCTGGTTTATAACAACAATTCCGCATACCTCTCTATCCTGAGTGTCTTTCACTCTCTTTCCATGCTTTCATCTCCTTGAGTAGGCTGCCCTTAAGTCAGGTCCCTCTGTCCTGTACGGTGATTCACTAATTGGCCCATGGGTACTCTTGTGTAGAACCTGGAGTGTTAGATTCTATGTGGACATGATTTCTCCCACATTTTAGGATGTATGTTTCTCTTCATTTGGGCTCCAATTATCTTTCACACTCAAAGGGACTCCCAAATGGCTTGGATGCTAGGCCTATTGGATCTCCTACCATTACGGGCCAATATCCGCGAGGGTTTCAGACAACAAATCGATACAATTACCATGTTATGAATATGGTTAGTGGTCAACACTCATTTTTTTGTCCCCATTTTAGTCTAATGCAAATAGATGTTGTGTTTAGAACATGTTCAAAAATTATCCTCCATCGTCACGCCAACCCCTTAAAGCCTTGAATCTTGGTAACATGATTCACATTATTTTTGACCCCATCAGGCCCAAATGGATTTTTGAAAATCCCAACACTATCCCTTAGTGAACATTAGCACATTGGGAGGACAAAATACACGGTAAAGGCATCATTCGGGGCTCCTCACCGACTTCCCTTTGGCATGCATTCCATGTATTACAAAAAAATCTCTTCCGCCCTTATTTCCCACAACGAGTATGACTCATGTGGGCATAGAGATCGGGTTGAGGTCTTCCCTTACATGGAAGGATTCCAATTTTCCATGGTCCGAGCTGTAAGACCTTAAACTGAGATCTCTTTCATAACTATGTATGTCTTGATTCCCATTCCCATGGGATACGTAGGAACACCTTGATGTCTCGTCTTTGGGTCAATCTCGAGTTCCACTAATTTATATCTTCTTTTCTGCCTTTTGGGCTCTAAATCTTATGGGACCATGTGGAATGGTATGATATTATGTCCTCATTCACATTGTGTTTCCATTAGCTTCACCATGTATGCCCCTTTTTAGGAGTCATCCCCCTACTTCCTGTCCCACATGACATTAAACTGTATGATGTCCCGCACAACCTTAAAAGGAACCTTCAAGAACTGTGTGTGGCTTGATTCTCATCCTCATATATATGGTATATATCTGAGCCATATGTATTTAAACTATGATTCCTATTCCCAAATGTCTTTAAACTATTGCATCTATACTGCATGACGTTAAAATGCATGGTCCGTCCCATCACATGACCCTAAAATGTAACATTATTTTCCTGGCCGCATGATGAAATACGGAACTTCACCTTGATATCCTCACTCAAGGGGAATAATGTTTGGTATCGGTCACACACCATACTAGTTATCAATGAATTGCTACTGCTTGATTCCAATGGTGATGCCTAGACTTTCTATCCTAGGTCCGTCGCTTGAAAAAGCACACATTCACCCTGAAGGACAAACCAGATCTAACAAATACTACTTCTTTTAGTGCAAGGTCCAGACCCACACAACCTCATTATCTCTAAAACTGGTAGCCTACCGCGTCTCTTTTATAAATACATATGGCTTGATTCATATCCTCATGGGATATGTAGGAATTCCCATGCACTTTCCCTCGGGCCCAGCCTAACTTTCTTTTTCGGTCCCTCGACCTAAAACTTCCCCAAGGAACACATGGTGATATGGAATCCAGGTCCTCATTCACACTGGGATTCATTATTACCTCACCATGAATCTCAAACATTCCCTACCATCTCTGTTCCAAGTTATACGGCCATAAACTAAGATCACTCTACATCCCCACTACAAGACGCTAAACTACACAACATCTCCCAGAACTACGTACGGCTTGATTCCCATCCTAATGCAATACGTAGGAATGCCCAGACACATTGCCTCTGGGTCCATCCCCTGGTTAATTTTCTCTTCTTTCCATAATCCCAATGTATTATCTATCTCCTCCCTTTAGGAAGCGTCCACAAGGACCCCCTACCAGCCTCCTATAGAGTCATTCTGTCTTTAAGTTAGGGTGTTCATTGGATTTATCTTGCGAAGATCTTTTGAAAAGAATGTCCGTGGTGATCGGTTGCGATGGCTATTCATGGAGGCCTACCCCATCCTTATGAAGAATTCTCACGGGGCACACCAATGCAAATCAATGACTCGCTGTGTTCCACGAAACATAAAGCCCGATTCATGGAGAACAATAGCGAAGTACATGGAGCTTCGTGAATTTAGAGTGCTACAAGACAAAAACGTGGAGACGAGAAAGGAAAAAAGAGAGGTCAGCTCCCCTACTTATAGGAGAGGACCCCGAGAGATTCACGGTGTGTCCGATCCACGGCAAGCTTCGCGGTGCACAATCCTGTGCATGCCGCTCTACCTCCCGAGCTTCCCTCGCGAGTCAGCTTTGCGATTAACTGAGGAATTTTTGTAGTTGACCCTCCGACGTTGAGACTCGTTTTCTCCTCGACTTAGAGGCTGGGGGGGATTTTTGATGCCAAAATCAAGGAAAATCAAGAACAAAGGGAGAGTAAAATGGGCTACCTCTTGAAGCCTGGTCGCGGAGCCCCGTAGTCCTGCGGCCGGCATAGAGTTCTCCCTTCGTAAACCCACAGTGGAGCAAGGAGGCCGGATGCTCTGTGAACCGATTTGAAATTTGTGAACTCACAGCGGATCAAGGAGGAGGGATGCTCTGTGAACCGATTTGATGTTCGAAAACCTGCCACAGAGCATGGTGGTGGGATTCTCTATGAACCACTTTGACGTTCGAGAACCTGCAGCAGAGCAAGCTCCGTCTTCATGCCGAGCGAGGTCTGCTTTGCGGTGCCTCTTGCCTATAAATACTAGGCTCCCCTCGAGCCCAATGGATGGATCCTCCAACCTTACGCCTTATGAGATCCCACATAGAGAATCAATTCTTTCTTTTCAAACCATGAACTTTTGAACGCACTTTTTCATCGTGAAGTTCCTTGCCCCTAGCATGGATTTCGCCCTTCTTGAAAGAGGGATGCCCTTCACGGAGCCCGTGAGCCTCCGCCAAGGATGGAGATCCCCAAGGGGACTCGGGTCATCGGGGATTGTTTATGATTCTCGAAACACACTTCATACACATGTGATCTTCATACTAAGGCATGGTCACTATGTTTTGCAATGCACATTTCTTCACAATGTTATGCTTCACAAGGCACCCTCGCTTCGTGAGGATTTGCTTTAGTGAATGCCTTTCTTCTTCACGAAGCACCTTCCATATGCACCTATTCCCTATACATAGCCTAGGTGGCTTTACTTCATGAATCACATCCCTTCAGAAAGCCTCTCCATTCCACGGAGCACCGTAGCTTCACAATGCTTCTACCTATGAACCCCTTTACTCTGCAACTCCTTTTCCCATGAGGCCCTTCAGGTTTGCACGAAGATATTTCAAGGTCCTTTGGGAGGTGCTACCCATTGCGTTGCTTCGCCTCATGCTTCTTCACATAGGCACACTAACATCTATTGTTTCTTCACATAGTCATTCTAATGTGGACCCCCCAATGGGTCGCTGCATGACACGCCATCACCACAACATTGCTGATGCTTTACTTCCCTCAAGGGATGGCGAGTATCAGTTATGTAATTTCTAGGGGTGCAGAGAATACCCACCTCATCCGAGCTGTAAGATGTTAGACTACCAACCACCTTCATCCTCAGCACATGACGTTAAACAGTGACCATGCCCCGTGAATTGCACGTGGGGTGCCCTGTCTTAGATATTCTCTACATCCACTGGTCTCCATGAATATGAGATCATTCCTCACATCGAATGGCATCCTCATTATCATAGTAGTTTCTTTCCTCATGGAAACGGAAACCACCCTGGAGTAAGCCACCTAGTTTTTCTTGTAGGAGGTAGCATTCCTACTCCTCCTCTCATCCTGGGTGCCAAATCCCTCTCATTCTAGGATTTGTCACCACTTAGGCCTCTATCCTGGAGTAAGTCACAATCTCAATCACCCTTGGGCTGCTAACCAAGCATAATCCCCACAACACTTCCCACGGACGGACCTTCCGCGATGTGATCGTCAGGCCTTTGCTGTATCGTTTTTCTCACACCGAGCATGACTCCCACGGGAATAGATTAAGCATCGACCATGACATCGTCTTTGAGAATCCTAGAGTGTAATACCCACAAACCATCCCAAACTACATGGACTTTAATACTTCTGAAGGAAAGGTATGTAGGAAGACTCTCTGAGGTTCAATCCCAACACTCATCTATCCCAACCATCTTCACATCGGTTCTCACTCCATCCCGAACTATGTGGACTTTGATCATTGCCATGGCACATTACGTAGGAAGCCTCCCTGAAGTTCATGCCCAAAACTCATCTGTCCCGGCTATCTTCATGTCACTTCCCACTCTATCCTAAACTACATGGACTTTGATCCTTGCCAAGGAAAGGTACGTAGGAAGCCTACCTAAGATTCAATCCCAATGCTAATCGGTCTCAGCCATTGTCACGTCAGTTCCCACTCCATCCCAAAATACATTGACTTTGATCCTTTATAAGGAAAGGTACGTAGGAAGCCTCCCAGAAGTTCAATACCAACACCCATCGGTCTCGACCATCATCACGTCGGTTCTCACTCCATCCTAAACTATGTGGACTTTGATCCTTTCCATGGCAGGGTACATAGGAAGCCTCCCTGAGGTTCAAGATGAACTCCCATTAGTCCCGAACATCTTCACGCTAATTCCCACCCCATCCCGAACTACATGGACTTTGATCCTTGCCAAGGCAAGGTACGTAGGAAGCTACCCAGAGGTTCATGTCTAACACCCATTGGTCCTATCCATCTTCACATCAGTTCCCGCTACATCCTAAACTATGTGGACTTTGATCCACTCCATGGAAAGGTATGTGGGAAGCCTCCCATGGGTTCAAGCCCAACACCCATCGGTCCTGACCATCTTCTTGTCGATTCCTGCTCCATCCCGAACTACGTGGACTTTGATCCCTACCAAGGAAAGGTATTTAGGAAGCCTCCCTGAAGTTCAATCCCAAAATCCATCATTCCCGACCATATTCACATCGGTTCCCACTCCATCCCGAACTACGTGGGTTTTGATCCTTGTCTCATAGATAAGGTACGTAGGAAGCCTCCTTGAGGTTCAACCGCATCTAGTGGTAAGCCGTTGTGACCCCATCCAACGTTAAGTCGTTGCAACCCTACCCAGTAGTAAGCCACTGTGACCCGATCCAGCGGTAAGCCACTGTGACCTCATCCAACGGTAAGCCGTTACGACCCTATCCAGCGGTAAGTCATTGTGACCCCATCCAGCGGTAAGCCATTGTGACCCCATCCAGCGGTAATTCGTTGTGACCCCATCCATCGGTAAGCCATTGTAAACCCCATTTGATGGGAATCCATTTGTTAGGTGAACTATGAGGACATTGATTCCCTGCCACATGGATACGTAGGAGGTCTCTTCGAGACTCAAGCCGAACATAACTGTCGTCCTCGATTCGACTCCATATCATTCTCCACTCACTTCACTTAACCATCCATCATCAAGTTTGGTTCTTACCCAGGCCGCTACATCTCGGTGGGATCATGCCACCCTGTTCCCCATTCACTTTAACAACAATCGGGTATCTAACCACGTGTTAGCCCCAACATCGGTGTTCCCTCTAAGGGTTGCACTCACCCAATCCGCTCTAGTTAGTGTTCTGATCATTCTAATCCATCTCTTCTAGATGTTAAACCTGCAGCATACCCTGTGTTAAACATAGGAAGCTGAGGAAAACCTCAGATACATGCCTATGGAATAAAATTCCCCACATTTGATGTGGGATGACTCGGGCTTCCGCGCCCTCAAGAAGCCCTATAATAGGGGAAGAAACCTAGACGCTCCAGTGTTCTAGTGTCCAGACGCAACAATGTTCCAGCGTCAAGACATGCTAGTGATGTCCAACAAGACTACTCCCCCGACCGAAGGTTGCTGCCCAGACCAGACCCCTTGGAATGTCCCGACAGAAGTAATGTAATTAACAGGTGTCCATGAAGATATGGCACTGGGAAGAGTTTATCGAACAACGCTTTTATCTATAAGGGAGACCAAGATTAAGTGAAGAGTTCCGAGGAGGAATCCATAGAAAGAAGAAATGACATACCATCATCTTGTTTCAATCATGGAGAAAACTTCCATGAACAAGGAACAGATGCTGCCCACCTTGGGAAAGCGGGAATGCTGGGCAACAAAGAGCGTCGTCGACCTCGAACAGATGGACGCGCGCACCCTGGTGAAGCATCGGAAACAAAGACCTACATGTCAATAATATCATATTTAACTCTAAGATAGTTGAGTGGATATCCTCATTCCCAATATATTATATAGCTTATCTTAATATTATTCCTTTTGTATTCTAATCTTTCGAATTTCCAAAATAAGGTTCACTGAAATACTATAGTGGGTTTTTTTAACCAATTCTTTGGGATATCCATTTCCTCCATTCCTTATATTAGATAATCTCTATGAACTAACAACTAAAATGAACATACCATGTTAGAGGGTCATGGTTTTTATATGTTTTAGTTTTGATGGAATCTAACACACCGTAATTTTATGGTTTTTTTAAATATCACTATATTATCTTATGTATTACTTTTATGTATTCATTATTCTATTGGTTTGATATTTACTATTATATTCCTTCAATAAAAATTAATTTTTTTAAAAAATATTACTTTATAACACATTATATAAATCATTTTTTATATTACCTATATAAAATGAAATATAATTATATTAAAATATATCCAAATGAATCTTATGTATATGGTACCAAAAACCCATTCATATAATGTCTTAGAATAATACAAATCCATAATCCCCAAAAGAACATGCATTGTGTGATAGGTAAGAAACCATTGTTTCTCTAGACAAACCATAAGCCCTCTATATAGTGAGTATTCTAACCCAAATCCTTGATATCCATGGATATAAAATCATGAGTGACCAAAATTATAAAATAATCTTTAATATATATATATATATAATTAATAAAATTCTATTTCAAGATCATAACCAATAAATAATTCATAGTAAGGGTTCACTGAAGCTAAATCTTATACCATTCCAAGCATGAAACATTAATATTCAAGTAATGAATGTAAGAATGAACCTTTTATAAATTTAGAAATCTTGTTAATTTTTATGGAAAATTCATAAAAATAAAATTAAAAAAATATAATTTATCATACATTGTACATATTTCATATGAAGGTAATTTATATATATATATATCATGAATATAGATAATTCATATATTTTTTTCATAGAATTTAATATAAAATCCTTCATATCCCAAAGAATATGATACTCATGAAATATTGTATAATCATATAGGAAATTCATATTTTTTGTAAACACGTTATTTAAATTAAATTCAAGATTGTTAATATTATTTAAACCATTATAAATTCACTAAATCACATTTTTCAGGGTTTATATTACATTCCAAATAATTTATTTGAATATTCCCATTTTGTATAACCATTTATGATCAAATCATAAATTAATATAAATACTCTTATATTTAGCCTTATTCTGTAATTTATAAATAGTTAATAATTTGATTTACTATATACATTCACATTAAACCCATATCACATCCCCCAAACAACATTTTGTTGGTTTTAAATGATATGTCCTATCTAGGATCAATATATCACTGAGAGGGGGATGAGTGAATCAATGATATCATTTATTTTAGGTTTCCCTTGTTTTCAAAAAATAGTCACCTCCTGTTAAAGTGTTAGGAATTTTCAAAAAACAAAACAGCCACACATTTATAGGAACAAAATAATTTACAATGTTTACTACCCAACAAGATTATCTACGTCCTTGGTATGGTTTGGAAATAATCAAACACCACACAATCCACTAGAAAACATTTATTTTGTGTGGATATGACAAGTATGATATATAGTTAAACTTTTATAACACTACGTCAATGAAATAGTGTATGTGATTCATGTTGCACAAAATCATGTAATACAAGATTTTATTAAAAGGTAAGAAACATTCATCAGTTTCCTTAAAAAATGTTACTTTTCTTCCTTCTCAGCTTTCATAAATATAAAAATTCAACTAATTCTTCACTTTATACCCAACAATAGGTAATAAATTCTCTAGACTTCGTAATAATACTTGGTTAGATACCCTAGTCTGATTATTCAGTATGATTACCTAGTATATAATTATAATTATTCTAGAATACCGTTGAAATGATTACGAACTACTTTTCCCGAATCCGGAAATCATAGTCCAATTACTCGGTCTGATGATCCATCCTGAACTGAATACAATCTTCTTTCTTCATATTATATTTGGAAAAATTCTTTAGGAATTCCCAATCTAGAAACTTATTTTCTCTAAAAAAAATCAACTCTCTAGAATCTCTCTTCACTCAAGAAGAATATGAGTTTTGTAAAGTACATTGTATTTCATTCAATTTATAGGTTCAACAAATGTGGTTTAAGAGGGAATATGAAAAGTTTCCTCTCTTAGACCACAAACCTACTAATATGGCCCACTGTGTAGGGGATCATATTCTTGGTTATGAAATAAACCCTACAGGGTTATACAGCCAGATAGGGGATCGTCGCCCGTGTAGTATTGGTCACAACGATTCTGAGAACCCAATCTAGGGAAGTGAATCTAGAGGATCCAACCCTGACCTCACTAGAGAGATTTTATAACTCAATCCGAACTCAATAAACAGAGGGGCTAAAAAACCTATACGGAGGATGTAATGCCGCACAATCCCTCATTGGAATGAACTAAGAGAATTCACTCAACTTCTTCTAGTCCAAACATCGCTAACCCAAGCGACCCAAAAAATCACCTAACCCCACTCCTCCTAGGCCCAAACTAAGGCCACCATCACGTTCTATGTGAAAAAACATGCAGGATTGGATATTAAATTTTCTCAAAAATAATCTGATGAAGATGTTGTAAAATGATGCAAAGGCACCCTATGGGGCCCATGCTTCAGTTATGAAACTCATTTTGAAGATTATGCCGCTGCCGCCTGACCGGACCTCCACACTGCCCCTGCCAAAGATACCACACCACCTCACTCCCCACTTCCATGCCTAGATGCCCGCTGATGTGTGGAAATAGGATTCCACCATTTCAACTGCTGTAATCTGGCCTCGCTACTGGAAAACTTCTATAGACCACCGGGAACAAACCAGTGGTTTAAAAATCGATCCAGAAGATGTTTCGGAAAGCATTAGACCGATCTACAAAGAATATGCCTCCAAAAAAATATAAAATATAACAATTGAATAAAAAAGAATCTTACATATGGGAATGGTCTTAAAACTCAAGTAGCCTAACTTTTGGTGGACTGCCAACACTTTGTGTGCTCAATTGTTGTCACTCTTGGATCTAAGAGCAACGGTCGTCAAGATTGGAGCTCAATGACACCTAATTTTCTTGATTTGTCTGTTTTTCAATGAAGGATGAAGGAGGGGATAAGGGGATTCTATAGTACATACCAAGGGGGAGAGAGAATATATATTTTATTTTTATTTTTATTTTTTAAAAAATACCACCTCAAATCCTTGGACCGACTCGCCTCCGACCTTGCACCCGATGCCAATGAGGTTTATGTCACAGCTAGGGTAAAAATGGAATTATGAACCCAACCAAAATCTCAGAAATTTAATTTGAGACTCCTTTCTGATGTTATTAAAGATGATGTCCAAAATAAATATATTTACATTATTTACAAATATGATCTTGATAACGTTTTCTACAATAGGATCACCAAAAAAATATACCCCACATAGTGTAAAAGGCAAACTTCAGACGCAACTATGTCCACAGATTCCAGATCTGAGCTACCATTTTATAGCTATCCCATATCCGCCATGTGTACAGTAAAATAAAAATGAAAAGAATTCATAAATATATCCCACAACTAGAGTATAATAGAAGTACAAAATGGAAAATACATACCAAAATAAAACTGCAAAAGCATACAACCTACTTAGAAATAGGAGATCATTGTTTTATTACCACCGGAAAGCGCCTAAAATTTTCTCCAGTAAACACCCTAGTCAGTATAGCTCACTATGATCCACCTTCTATAAGTCCTCTTGAGACTCCGTAACAAAAATATAGTCTACACAAGACACAAAATATGTAAGAGAAAAGCCTGTGTAGGGGTGAGTATAAATATACTCAATTGGAACCCCAAAAAAACAAAATATTTACTTCTTCATCAATTTTAAACTCTTCTAATTTCTTCTCAAACCTTCTCAAATCATCTTACAATTTCCCCTCGATTTTTAAATTCTACCATCCTTTAGTCTGATTCTGATTTCCATTCCAATTTCTTTATTATTGTGTAGACATATGTACTACAGATGATTCTTCATTACATTGAGTTGTACAAATTGAAATATAAATCATATTTGAAATCATTATACCAAAAATAAAATTTCTACTTCATTAGACATTGGTTGTATTTATTTATAGATAAATTTAGTCAAAACATTTAATGATTCCTACACATCCTTGAAAAAACATAAATAGCAGCTTAAAACCTATTTGAAAAAAAATCGACAACATAAAAAAATTATCATTTTTTTATTTTCCCTAGACTGATAATATTTATTATGATGAAGTTCATTGTACGAAGACTTTAATCAATGTCATCTTATACCAGATGGATCGGTCACTAATTCATTTTGATGGATCAGTGTTAGTTCAAGCTCGATAAAATTGGCATCACTTCATGTCTGGTTACACCAGAAATAATTTAAAACAAATTAGAGTACTTTTGTTCTTGACCCACATGAAACAAACAAATCATCTTGATGAAAATGGTTGGCTAAATTATGGATTGATCTCTAACCCCATTTTTCATTAGTACAAAACCTCTTTCTTTATTTTCTTTTTCAATCATCCCAAAATCTCCCAATAAAAAAATATTTTCCTCTAATTCTCTTTTGAAAACATCCCAACATATATGAGGATAATTTTTAGGATTTCACTGATGATCAGTGGTACACTGCATCTGATAGATTTATGTCAGCATCTTGGACTTCATAAACATCTTTACCTTTCTGATTATGGTACACATCAACATCTTTTTTTAAATATTTGTATATTTTGGTTTAAAGCTCTAACTAAAAACCATTATCTCAGTCTTTTCATGTTCCAAAAAAACCTCATAGTCTTCATACAATTCATTGACCAGTAATATCACACTAATGAACTGAGACTAAAAATCTCTAACTTTACAAAATTTCTTCTTCCACAAACTCCTAATTGTAATAATTACATCCCCATGTATTTGAGAATATTTAATATTGTAATTCAATTTTATGACTTTCAATGGAAATTATTTTAACTTCCCATGCTTCCATCACTTATTTATTTCCAACCAAACCTGAATATGATTTGTAAAACATATTCTCCTCCTTTATTTCTTATGAAAGCTTCAAAAGTTTCCATAAAACATATGATTTATATGAAATACAAGATCATAAAATCATTGTTATATTTTTATTAGATCTATGCATGCTCTAAAAACCCTTCTCACTACATTCCAACTATTCCTTCCAGACCCACGGTGTTTCCAATGAACCTTTTCTCCCAGAAAAAACTAAATTAAAATTCTACACATTTTCTTAAGCATTCTATGTCTGATCATATGATTATGGTGGTGAGTCTAATTTCCAACAATTCAAAAGCCAATTGAATTATTTTTCATAAAAAAACACAATACCATCAGCACATACATCTTTTTTTTATTTCAAAATCAACTTTCATCCAACTTGGTCTCAAAAATAAATCCCCTCTTAAATTCAGTGGATGTCAAAAGGATTCATGAGGATATGTGTTTTTTAGAATTTTAACAAAAATTGAAGACCATTTTATATATAAAAAATTAAATTGTTTATCAAAGCTGATAAATCTTTCCAAGGGAAAAATTATTATTTATTCTTAGATGAGGTTATATTTGGAAGATCCCCTAGAATTTTAATTTTTATAACCATGCTATAAATTATCTATATATGTCATGGTATAGTTATGCATATCCCATT
Organism: Viscum album; assembly: GCA_963277665.1. NCBI lineage: Eukaryota > Viridiplantae > Streptophyta > Magnoliopsida > Santalales > Viscaceae > Viscum > Viscum album. Next base: position 1,923,618,052 of record OY728153.1, read on the forward strand.
CCCATATAAACCACACATGTGTTACCAGTAAACCACCACATAATATTTTCATAATTATAATTATTTATATTCCATAAAATGTATTCATATCTATATTACCAAACCATAATGTGGCATTATAATATTTTTAAATCCATATTGTTTTTCATAGAAACTGTTTCATTATTGGAAAAAACATCTTAAACCAAAACTATTTTTATCAAAACATGTCATGGTTTTGATAAATCAAAATTTATTAGTTATTTAATAAAATTAAAAATAAATACATACAATATGTATGTGGAACTAATACCATTAAATTGTTTTCAATTGGACAAAAACTATCCATAAATAGTGGAAAATAATCAACAGAAACTATTTATGCTGAAGTATTCTTCCAGTCATTTTAAACAAAATATACTAAAAAAGGAATATGCTCTTTATCTTGGTTGATTTTATTTATATAAGATTCAAACACATACAAGATATGGATCACTAAGAACCAAAAAAAATATCCTTCGTCTTAGGTTATCCATGGGTTTAATGATTCTCCAAACGATTAGGAAGGACCCTATATTCCTCACAGTCGATTAGAAACCTATTTGGAGAGTGAGGGAGAGAGATAGAGAGAGTTCCCAATATGTAGAATTTAGAAGTTTCACAATATTGTAATAAAATATATAGATTCCTCAATCAAAAAACAGTAGCCTCTATATATAGTTATCTAGGTTTCTTTTGTTGAATCCATGTTTTTTTAAACATTCAACTATTAAATTGAACATTAAATAATATTTTCATAATTTTGTACAGACAATGGCTTATTGTGATCAATTTTTTAACCATTTAAATAATATATACAACAACTAAATCTCATCTAATCATCATCTCATTACTATAAAGCTAAAAAATTTATCTTAGGTGGAATATTAATCAAACAAAATCTATTATCATAAAGCTCATGCATGATCATGCATTGAGACAAGATATGTTGACTTTTAACAAAACATGGATTCTCCTAGAACAAAAAGTCATTTATTTATGACTATCACAACACAATTATATTTTTAACACATACTTATATATATTTTTATACTATAGAGAATTATTTGATCAGCCCTAAAATTTTCTACAACTATTGTTTGATTTTAATCATTAATTAATATTATTTTTTTATTTTACCACTTAAAATAGACACATTATGGTTATTAATATAATATTTAATGGTTATTTTAATAAAACATTATGGGATTATATACTTTTTTATGAATTTTATATTATGTGTCAATGTTTTTTTTTGGTTTTTTGTAATTTTAAATCGTTATTATGAGAATGGGAGACTGTTAGAAATCTTTTGTGAAAATAAAAATTAATGTCATTTATCACATGTGTTTCATCCAAATTTTTATCAAATTTTAAGTAGTTCTTATAATTTTTCTACCCCTGTTAATTGATTTACATAAATATTTGTTATTATATATATATATTGTTATTTAATTTTTTAATCTATTGGAGAGTAAAATTAGAGTACTTTTATCATTGGAAAATATAATTCATCAAATAAACTAAAAGATATTTTTGGTCTTTGAACATATCTTATATAACTTATATTTAACCCTTTATAGAAAAGGGATGAATTTTTTAATTCAATTTAGTACTATTTTAGTTTTTCAGTATGATAACTATATAGTTTTGGTTCTCTAGGCATGTGATAAAAACACAATGACATCTTATTTAGTGATATTTCTTTCCAATTTATTAATTATGTAAACTTATTCATATTATTATGATATATTCTTCTCATGTTTTATGTTTCATTAAATACATTCCATCATTAAGGATATCATCATAGTCTACAAGAAGGTTGATGAAGTTATGGAAAATTTTATTATAATGGATTTCAAAGCTCATTTTTTTTGAATTCCATTGTCATAGGGATCTCTAGAACACTCATATTGAGGAGGTGAATTCTTATAACTGGTCCCTAGAATACTTGTAAACATCCATTGTAAACTGGACTTTCCAATGACTAGTGATCATCGAGGTTGATGTTGTGAGATACCAGTAGTTGGTTTTTTATGTTTTAAAGGAAATAGAGGACAATATGAAAAGGGTGAATAAATTATAACATGATATAGTTGATAAAAATATAATGTAATAATATCATTGAATGGTTGAATAGGGAACTAAATAATCATTACTCTTACATTATGTATAAATAAATTTTGGCCTTTATTAGTTCTTTTATAATATTTTAATTTTCTAATTTTACTCATACTATAGATAATTAAAAAAGATATGCATTGAGTGAAGCATTAACCCTAATTTATTTTTGTTTAACAATAAAATACCCCCTTTATAAAACAATTTTTCTTTCAACAGACAAATGACCAAACTCATGTATTACATAAGTGGTAAAGTGCAACACCTAGAGATTTTACAAAATGAACAAGATATTCAATAGTGTTTATGAAACAAAATATGAGGAATAAAAGGGAATATACAATCCCAATACTTTATGATTTATTTATTTTTAAATAAATTCATTCTCTTTGATATCTTACTATATATGTAACATCTTCTTTGAATGAAAAATGATACTATAATAAAATGTTTTGATTTAAACAATACTGTTATAACATATCCCTTAAATTGGTGTGTATGAATACCAAAAACTAAATTATAAAAAAATTGTGTTAAAAACCTCTTTGTAATTTTTTAAATGGATATATATTTATAATAAATAAAATTAAACCATTCGAAGGAAAAATAATTTTTTTCTGAAAAAATATATTTTTATAAAAGGTCATTTAGTCATGCTTTATGCTCATAACTTATAGTTAAATTTGCACTAGTTTAATAAAATTTATTTGTAAAATTAAAATTCATTTTTTTAATCAATATTTTAATGTTATCACCGGGTTAATTTTTTATATTTTTTTGAAAAGTACCATTTTTTATGATTACTGAGAAATATAGAATTTTAATTGAAAACTGCATTTTTGTTTAAATTATTTATAATGTTTAATAATATTATAAATTGGTTTTAATGTTAAATTATTTCAATTATATATATATATTAATCCAATATAGTTCATTGTAATCATTTTCACATTAATATTTGACATAAAAACCTTATAAACATATAAACATTTTTTCTTTGATAACCCGCTTTCTCATCACATCTGCAGGATTAATTTGAAATTACATTTTTAACTAATATGAAATTAATATGTAATAATTGATTCCATATTATGAATCATAATTTTTTATATTAACTAATAAGGTAAAATTAATTTTTCAGCCAAATGAATCGTAGAAAAAGTAAAAAATTATTACCATAGTTAAGGTAAAAATAAGTGTAATAGGGGTTAATCTAAAAAATGAGCCTCAATAATACTTCTAAATAACCTATTAGATAGAAATATTTATACCTTTTCTTGTATAAGGATCATTAATAATCCATTTCTTACCCATGATTCATATAAAATGCATGGGTACACCTTTTTCTTTTTAAATAATAAAAGTGTTCCACTCACCTAACATATTAATTGCCAAACCTATCCTCCAATCCCCACAACTTAAAACAATTTTTGTTCAACAAAACATATCAAAATAACATTCCATATTCTATAAAATCATCCTTTAAAAATTATTTTTGTATCAAATACAACAAAGGGAATATGTTAGGGAAAACGTTAGTAGGATACCCGAAGAAGAGGTAACATTATTCAACGAGTGTTTTTATTTTATTTCATCAGAAATTTCTTCAGTTTCTATTAAACCATTATGATATTATAACATTAATATAATAAATATAATTAAATATTTTTGTGAAGATATAATAGCCTAAAACCTTCTCTACTTCCAAGAAGTGGGCTACGAAGTCACCATTCATGTCTATGGAGGTATACCACCTTGCGAACTAATGACATTCATTTTTTCCATTACCATCTCTCATAGTTGATTATAATGATGGATCCATAGTATATATATATATATATGATATTTCTAAAATAATTATAACTATTTAGTAATTATGTGATATATAGCTCTTTACTTCCCATTCTGTTGGGGATACGATAACGTCGCTTGTGTGTACAGTGGACTACCGCCTCACAAAGAGATGAGACTCATTTTTCACTAACTTTTAATATAGAATTTAATACAGATTAATTTAATGAAAATATTTAATATAAATGAAATAATTATGATACTCATAATATATTTATCATTATTAAAAGACCGTATATATCATTCTTTTTTACACTGAAGGGTGATAATGTCATTCATATACGTGTGGAGTACCACATTCACGCAGTGATTTGAATCTCTTTTCATCACCATAACAAATGGATGAAATATATAGGTATATTTAAAGAAAAATTATTTTATAAATAATATTATGATCATTATTTAATGATTAAATATTATGTACCTTCATTTCATACTTGTCATTGAAAAACGGAAACATTACTTATGCGTACGTACAGTCTACCATCTTCTAGATTGTAACGTAGTTAACTTTTCATAACCATCACTCATGATTGGGTTTTAAAGTATAAATTATTTATAATAATTATAATTTATTCATTATTATTATTCTGGTGATGTTTAAAAAATGACCACTTTGACAATAGTGAACCTACAAAAGTCACTTTTGACACATAAATCAAATATCATCATAAAATTCGATGTAAACATAACAAATTAAGTAACCATATATAATATGGTAATAATTGAAATAAAGGAATAATAAAAATTTAAAAATTTATTAATAATTTAAATAATTTACTTAATTTTATTTTTCATGAATAAAAAGAACAGACATGATGATTCAAACTCAAGGTAATGGTTTCTCTTCTCACTTTTACTTCCATGAGGCATACACCACATTCAATGGTGACTAATTTTTTGTTGTATATATATTTCCCTATTTTTATTTCATATCACAAATTTTATTATTTTACTATAATGAAATTTTTCATTTAATTTTATTTCATTCATGGGTCTTGTGATAAAAATGTTACCAAAGTGGTAAGGATTTATTTCATAATCTCGTCATTATTTAGGATTGTTTTTCTCTAAGTATTCCTTGGGGGAATTATTTTATATTTCTATCATAAAATCAATAGATTTTATTCAAATCAGGTCATTCTGGAACTTTAACATGAAATCATTCCATTTCTTCATTCTTTGTTACATTAAATGATTGAGAAAATGCTTTCCAGAAAATCAATTTTTTTTTATTTCTTTGGTATGAAATTCTTTTTCCATCAAAACCCTTGTTTTCTAAAAATGTTATAAAAATAATTTTAACCATTTAAAAATTATTTTCTAAAGAAAATTCTATCTATTTTTTACTATTTATAAAATGTTATCAAATGAATCATCATATAGTTTTCAAAATAATACCCAATTGACTTTTATTGAAAAAATGAACGTAATATTTATTTTAATGTATACAACACGAACGAGATTTTACACCATAAAGACCACTCAATGTTTTATATCTTATTTTACATGTTATTAAAGGTTATTTTCAAATAGAATTATATTAAAAATAATTGAACTTTTTAATAAAAAGATTATTATAAACATTAAAATGATATTTTCTAAAAAAAAATTAATGAAATTTCTATGGTAATTCTCTTCATAAATTACATAAACCATTTAATGTACTTATGATCCAATTGGGATATATTTAATTGAAATAATCCATAATTTTTTATATTTGTATGGTTTATAAGAAGTTTCACTAGTGATGTACAATATTATTTACATTCACTATATTACATTGGATGGTTTATGATTTTTTTATTGATTGGGGTAAGTACTAACATTTCATAGGTTAGTTTTTGAAAACTAATTTTTTCTATTTATTATATTTCACCCATTTCATATGAGGAGTGTATTTGAATTATAACATGGTGGGTGGGTCCATTTATATCCCTTAGATGCATCAGAAGGACTAATGAGTTGAAGTAGATTGGTTCTTGTATGAGTCCTTAACCATTTATATAGTTGTCTTGGAACAAATAATCAAAAATATTAGATTTCTTATAACAATCACTTGATGGTATTATATTTCAGGGAATAAGGCCCCGATGATATGTTTTAGATGTCCATAAAAATTAAATCTAGCATTATGAATTTATTTATTGATTTTCCATATGGTTATTAAATTAGTTAGAATATCCATGGTAATATTTTCATGATAATGTGACTATTTAGAGGAAATTATTTGACCATCATTTATTCCATCCATATTTTGAACAATATATTGATTAAATGGTATATGTATTAGTTATTCACCATTACATATGGCTCATACATTATTAATTCATATATTCTACTACATTCTTACCCTTAAATTTCATTTAATCACACCCCTTTATTATTCTTTATTTTTATAGGATACCAAGATGTTTTTTGAGAGTGATATGATGGAATATGATACAGGTAATAATGGGGTTCTCAAGGAATTTTTTTTAATTTATGTTTTCAATGGTAATAATTATTTTAATCGTGTATTCCTTTTACCAATACTACTAAACTATTTGGTCCTTCAGGATAAGATTCCAGGTATCTTTTTCCAATGTAATAAAGTAGGGTCTAGCTTTGGGCTAATGGGTCAATATTTCTACTATCGGTATTATAAATTGTTTTGAGGAAATCATGGTAACTCGATTAAGGAAAAAAATTATTTGGGAACATAACCGTATGATAATTTTTAGGGTAAGTATATAAGAACATCATAATGTTTTACAAGGAAGATATTGTTTTTATAGAAATATATACCTTTCTAGATACTACAAGTGTATGTGGTTTTGGAACACATGTACCTATGGGTAATAACTCAAAAAAGGGAACATTATGCTTCACCCTATAGTAAATCAGTGCATGAAAACATGCCTTATTGTGCACCTGATTTAACACTCATAGGGGATATTCTTAGGATAATTCATATTTCAATTACCAACCATTATGAAGTATTAAAAAATAAAGTTATCCCCCAAAAAATAATTTTTATGATTATGAGATTATCTATGTATTTATTTATCAATTTATATTAAGTGTTTCACTATTTTTTGGATTATAAATTATGTTTCATAAATAAATTATCTAATATATTATATTCCACAATTCATAAATGGTTCCTATAATAAGGAATAGGAACTAAATTATATTATGAAATCTGAAAAGTAGGAATGATCGTTTCTTTGTTGGGCTAAATCCAAACATTAAAATAGAACTAGTCTCCAAAACCTTCCAATCAATGAAGACATTCAATAATATAATAACTATATAGAGAAATAATTATCTTTGTGTTATGGTTTCTGAGGTAATAAAAATAATAAGAGGATGACAAGGAAAAATATGGATAAAAGGAAGAGGGGAAAGAAGGATTCTCCCACATGTGATAATTGTATAAAGAAACACATCGGTACATTATTAAAAGGAAAATTATTTTTCGCAGAGTGTATACAGAAATGCCATCATATTCATAATTTCAAGGGAAATAAATATATTTTAAAATCATAGTTCTTTAACTGTAAAGTAATGGGGCATGATTCCAACCATTTACTTAAACATCAATAGAATAAACCATATAAGAATCTAGGGGATCAAGGTCAAGATTAATCTATTGATAAAACCAAATATTATTGTTTAATTTTCTTGCATTTTGATTAAAAAATTATGTCATTTATGTATTTTATCAATGAAATCCTAGTTATAAGAATTATGAAATGTAAAATATCTTACTAGTTTACTTTTTCGTTAAGGTCTGGAAAGATTACGTTGAATGGCATCGATGAATATGAAAAATGATTTAGTAGTTTGTTTAACTTTTTTTAAAAAAACATGATTTTAGAAAATCTAATCCTTAATATGTTCCTAATGTTGAAATAAAAATGTTGGTATACAGATATAATTGATATGGAAAATATAAATTGGATTGTACAGACTTATTTGGAACTAATTAATGGTATGATAGAAAATTGGTTGGTGCTATCATTTATGGATTTTACAGCATTTTTTGGTTTAAGGAATATATCCAATAATCAATGATTCTTTTATAGAATAAGGATGCAAGAATGTTTTCAATATGATTATATGGTAATTCAATTTATTATTATTTTCTAAGGGAATACATTATTAAGGTATTAAAATGTTTAGAATATGATTATTAAGATAAACTTCATGTTGTTTGATATATTAATGATAAGTTCATTTTTTAAATTTAGTGACCTTATTTCTAATGTTTTTGATATTAATATTTTGGAATTTTTATAGGGTTAACCATTTTTTAAATGGTCTAAGGTGAAAATTTGATGAGGTTTTAGAGATTAATGTATTAATTCTCAAATAATGATTCATGTATATTGGAAAACCTATGTGAACCATTATGTTATAATAATAACTAGATATCGAAGTAATAAATTAAAATTCTTTTATAGATTTTATGATCAATTAAAAGTGAATTTTAGGGGTTTGGGCATAAAAAATGCATTTTCTAGTATTAATTTCTTAGAGTAATCAATGAATTAGAAATTGATTTAATAATAAAGAAATGATGAAATTATTCTTATGAAATATGAACATGTAAAAATTAAATTTTATTATATTCTTATATAGTAAGATTAATGGTCAACTTTAGGAAATAGATCATGAAAAAAAAGTTATCATAATACAATACTTTATGTTTATCTAATGGTATTTTAAATTATCACAGGTTTATAGGTTTTTGGTCATTAACCTTCTCTGGATCACCCACTTTATTGTCATCAATTATCTCAAACAAACTCTATAACTATTTACTCTTTTCTTCTATGTCCATATATTCACTTCCAATTAATGGTCTCTTATATAGAAACCTTGTTATCTATTATTCCATATTAACATGTTATTTACCTTATATCTTATGAATATGATGTTTTATTAACCATTTTAATGATGTGTAATTTAATGAAATGTACTTTAAAATTATAATCTCTTGAATACTGAGATCAAGATTAAATTGAGAAGGCTGAATTTATTTAAGGGGGTAGAATATAACACCCTCGGATATTAAAATATAAACATCATATTTGATAACATGTGTAACGACCCAAAATTTCATTAATGGAAAATCCCTCTTGATCCAGTTAAATGTTTCTTTATGAAAGAAAAATGTTTTTATAATATGTAAACATATTTAGTTTAACGTTAAGATTTGTGACCGTTACTTTTATAGCCGTTGAACAGTGATCATATGGGTAGTTTAAATATAAGGCTTTAACAAACCAATTTTCTACTCAGACAAAGGAAGCGATGGCCTCATCCAGTAGAATTGCCCCTTACGAAGCCCATTTGTCGGAGCTCGGAAAGGAGGTGGCGTCTTTGGGCTTTGCCCTTGACCAAGCCCAAGCTGAGCTTCATCAAGTCAAGCTCGAACGTGATCGTCTACGGGAAAAATGGAAGTTGATAGAGATTACCACTCGAGAAATGTTATCTGAGCAACCCCAAGCGTCTGTCACCATCCCACACCTTACCCTTAGGTCTTATGCGGCTATTTTAAGGGGTTATGTAACAAATAAGTAGCACCATGTTCGTGTACATTATTTTTTCTATATAATAATGAATATAATTTCTAGTCATTTTTGATGCATTGTAATTAGTTTTTAAAGTACAAATGATGTTTTTAGTTATTATTTAATTAAGAATTATATTTTATTAAATTAAAGGATTTTTTAATTAAATAATATTTTAATAAAATATTATTATTAATATTAAATTAACTTTTAGTAAATATAAATGATCTTATAATTTTATGAATGCAATTAAAATTTTTATTAAGGTTTGAAAGCCATTTCTGTCAAAACCCGTGAATTTTTTATAAATGTCGGTTTTTATTTTAAAAGTGAAAATTCACATATTTAGAAAATTATTTAGATAAAATAAATATTATTTTTGGAATCAGGACGTCGAAATTATCCAACGGTGAATTTTTCATAATTTTCTGAGACAGTCAAATTTTTGGTTAAAAATTAAATACCATTTAAATATATAATGTGTTTTATGACATCATAATGACCCAATGGTGATGTAATAAAATTCCATAATCCTTATGTTCGGCCAATATGTGTTTTATCATTAAAATAATGAGGTTTTGGGTTTGTTTGACTCACTTTTCAAAGCATTAATGGAGCCCTCAAGACTTATTCAACACTTTGCCTTTTTAAATTAATTTCCATGGGAGTGTGACTCACCTCCACATAAGGAACCCTAATTTTTTAATAATTTCGGACCTTGGCCTTTTAAAATATTTTTTTCCTCTTTCCTTTTCCAGAAACCATGGGCAAATACCATGGGATGGTTTGTGGTTTGGATTATCTTAATATAAGGGGTCCCAAACCTAAATAATAAAGAATTCTCTCACCTTTCCTATATAAACCCACCCAAGCTCCCACTTCCACCTCACTCAAAGCCCTTGAAGTTCGTCCAAACTCTGCCCTACTCTCTCTAGAATCCTCTCAAGGTGCCCCAAGCTCCCAAGAAGCCTCTCACAAGCCTCTCTCTACCCTTTGGAAGCACACTTCCAAGTAAGGGTTTTTCTTCCTTTCTCATTTTTTTCAATTTTCTTTAAGTTGTATTGCCCTTTTAATTTCATTTATGAATGTTGGGGTATGGTTTCTCACCTCTCCCATACTTCCCTCTTATTGTTTTAATGATGGGAGACCCCTTTCTCTCTCATTAAATGCCTCCCATGTACACCCGTTACTATGCCGATATTCTGAAAGGAACCTTTTTCTCCTCTTTTATATTCAAGCAATACTTTTGTATCATGAATCTAAATTCCTTTTCAATTTTTGGTACATGTATCTATATGACCTTATTACTGTCCATTACATGTAAATATTATGAGGAACCCCTTTCTCTCCCATCATCCTTTTTTATGAATTCTTATGTCACGCCGTTACGCTGCCGAAATCACACCGATTTTCTAAGCCAATTTCATTGTGTAGTGAATACCATGCCCATTTCTCCATCAAGGGTATTCACCTTTATGCACATTTACTTATTGATTGTAAAGTTTCATGTATGAATTCCACATTCCTTTATCGTGGAATAAATTATTATGTTTTATGAATCCATGTTTTATGATCCATGTGGCACACTTATGCATGAAATGAAATGTTTAAGAAGGGTGCGCCCTTTATAGCGCTCCAATGCATTGGGTAAAGTATAGTATCATGATACGTCATGTTCAATGAGTGTATAATCATGCTAATTCAAGTGCAACGAGGGTTTACTCGTTCTTCAAGTGCAATTAGGGTTTACTCATGCTCCATGTGCAATGAGCCTTGGCTCATGCTAATTCAATGTTAAGTGTTGTTGCCACATTTCCATGTTATGATTATCATGCTTTATCATGCCTTTATGTTCATGTCTCTCTTATGCTCTATTGATATGCCTATTTCCTAACATGTATTGTACTCCTCATGTTATTCATTATGTACTCCCTTACTGGTCTTTATAGCTCACCCTTTTCTTATGCATGTCCTCAGGTTATCCCATGCAATGCTAAGTACAAAGGAATGTAGTGGTCATGTAAAGGAAGTTTTCAATAAGGATGTTGTATTTCAAGTTTAAAGATTTTATGTAATGATACTAAGCCCCAAAGACACTAAACCTCTCGATCTTCTTTGTTGTATCAAGTGAATTTTTATGTAATAAAGCATGTTTAGGTTGTAATAAAAAGCAGGGTTGTCATAGTTGGTATCAGAGGATAGGTTTAGTTATTTTTGGGATTAGGAAACCCTAGTAAAGCCTTAGATACAAGACTAATCATAATAAAAACATCCCTAAGTTTTGGTAAATACTATGTAAGTGGTTTATCAAACAAATACATCCCTGTCTGGATACGAGAAGGTAGAGGCGGCTCTGGCACAGATGTATCCTAGGGGTAAAACCCGAAAACACCGCTTTGAGCTAGACTCGAACGGGAACTGGTGCACGACAACGGGCCTTGCTGCACTCTTGGTTACGACACTCCCGGGGGATATGTTTTGATAAATTCACAATCTTAGTATGAACCCTTATTAAGAGAAAAATGCCCCTAAGGATATATGTTAGAAGGAAGATCATGAAAAGCCTGGATTGAATCCTATAGACTCATGAGTTAAAGAGATTAAAGTTTATTTATAAGTCATCAACTTTTGTCTTTGGATTACCCTTTATGTGTTACCCCTAACTTTCCTTTTATTCCAGCCAATGGACGGTAATAGGAGAACTCGGGCTAACAACCGTTGTGAAGATCAGTGTGATGATTTTACTTATGAGATGCTCAATCCAATGGGAGCGGGAATCGCGAACTTTGTCACGCTTCTCTCTCAGCTAACTCAAGTTTTGAATAGAAACACTGGTCAAGAGGAACGTTCAACCCCCCCTAAGAAAGAAAAAGTCGCTATTGAAAGCTTTATGAGACAAAGGCCTCCTACTTTTAGTGGATCATCCGATCCCACGATTGCTGAACAATGGATCAACTCCATTGAAAAGATATTCTCCATCCTCCAATGCTCTGAAAAAGAGATGGTTCTCCTGGCGGCTTATCGTATGGAGGGTGAAGCTGATCAATGGTGGACGTTGATCAAAAATACGAAGCCTGAGGAGGAGATCGAGGCTTTGGAATGGAAGTTATTCCGAAAGATGTTTTTCGATAAAGATTTTCCACGCACCCTCCGTCTTAAGATGGAAAGGGACTTCCTTTCCCTCAAGCAGAAAGATGAGGAATCTGTGGGAGCGTACGAGGCAAACTTCACAAGGCTTGCACGATACGCTTCCGGATTTTTCGTTACCCCCGAATGCAAGGTTGACCGCTTATTTGGTGGGCTGAAGCCTAGCTTGCGGAAAGCATTAGCGATCCGTGACTTCGACAGCTATGAGGAAATTGTCGGATGTGCCCTCAAGGTTGAAATGGAGATCGTAGAATCACAGGGGTATCATGGGGACAAGAAGCGGAAGGTGGACTTCAATGCTGGTGGTCCGATGGATAAATCCAACGGTGCTAAGAAATTCCAGCACCCCACTTGCCAAAAGTGTGGAAAGAAGCACCCTGGAAATTTCCTTAGGGGGACAAGAAAATGCTTCAAGTGTGGAAGAGAAGGGCACCTAGTTGTTAACTGTCAGAAAGAAGGACCCGCGGCTGCGATGGAGGAAAGGAACACTCCGTTCGAACCTCAACGCGTTGTTCAATGCTTCAAATGCAAAGAACCGGGTCATTTTGCGAATCAGTGCCCTAATCCAAGGGTTATCGGAGGCAATCAACAACCTCCAAGATAGCAAGGAAGAGATTTTGCCATCACTTCTGCCGAAGTGAACCCCGACAACGAAGTGGTGACAGGTACGCTAGTTATTCATTCAAGAATAGCGAACGTATTTTTTGATTCAGGTTCTACGCATTCTTTTATATCTCAAAAGTTTAGTAGAACAATCCCTGCACCACCACAAATCATGGAAGTAAAGATGTCGGTGAGTACGGAAAATGGGGCAATCATTGCATCCCATGAGTATAATTCCTCCCCTGTTATAATCTGTGGATTGAATTTCCCGGCGAACCTCGTCATACTCCCTTTGGTGGAATTTGATACAATTCTTGGCATGGATTGGCTTTCCTTATATAGAGCCAACATAAATTGTCGGGAGAGGGAAATCACACTCCATATGGAGAATCGACCCCCGATTCTTTACAAGTTTCAGGAGGAAGATGAATCTCCTTTAGCTCCATCATCTCAAGCATGGATATTACTGCCTTATGAGAACGCATATCTGGCTCAGATGATTGAGTCCAAGGAAGAAACCACCCTTGAAGAAATGCCTATTGTGAGGGAATTCGCTGAAGTATTTCCCGAGGAACTTCCTGGTCTTCCTCCAAGAAGAGATGTTGAGTTCTCAATTGAACTTATACCTGGGGCGCTACCAATATCCAAGACTCCATATAGGATGGTTGTGGTTGAGTTTGAAGAACTGAAGAAACAACTACAGGAGAATCTGGATAAAGGGTTTATACGCCCAAGTGCATCACCATGGGGTGCACCAGTCCTCTTCGTCAAGAAGAAGGATGGGTCAATGCGGCTTTGCATCGATTATCGTGAACTTAACAAAATCACGATAAAGAACAAGTATCCTCTCCCAAGAATCGATGACTTGTTTGATCAGCTGTGTGGAGCACAATACTTCTCCAAGGTCGACTTGCAGTCGGGATATTATCAAGTAAGGGTGAAGAAGGAAGATATCCCCAAGACTGCTTTTCGTACAAGGTACGGGCATTATGAATTCATAGTAATGCCTTTTGGACTCACCAATGCTCCAGCAATATTCATGGACTTGATGAATAGAGTCTTTAGATATTACCTAGATAAATTTGTGGTAGTCTTTATAGATGATATTCTAATATACTCCAAAACCAAGGAGGACCATGAGGAGCGTTTAAGAACTGTACTGGAGACTTTGTGCAAGGAGAAGCTCTATGCCAAGTACAGCAATTGTGAGTTCTGGTTGAAGGAGGTCTCATTCTTGGGCCATATCATCACAAGCAATGGGATATCTGTGGACCCCTCCAAAACAGATGCAATTGAGGGATGGCCGAGGCCAACATTGGTAACTGATATCCGTAGCTTCTTGGGGTTAGCTGGATATTATCTACAATTTGTGAGAAACTTCTCACGATTATCCAACCCTCTTACCAAGCTAACTCGAAAGGGAGTAAAGTTTGCTTGGAGTGATGAATGCGAAGAAAGCTTCAAGGAGTTGAAAAGGAGGCTTATCACTGCACCTGTGCTCACTTTACCCACAAGTGGGGAGCTTTTTGTGGTATTCAGTGATGCTTCGAAGAAGGGCTTAGGATGTGTGCTGATGCAGAATGATAAAGTGATATCCTATGCCTCAAGACAGTTGAAAATCCATGAGCGAAACTATCCAACGCAAGATCTGGAGTTGGCGGTGGTAATCTTTGCCTTGAAAATCTTGCGGCATTATCTCTATGGAGAGAAATGTGAGATATATACTGACCACAAGAGTCTTAAATATATATTCACACTGAAAGAGCTTAATATGCGCCAGAGAAGATGGATAGAGCTCATAAAGGATTATGACTGTTCAATACATTACCACCCTGGGAAGGCGAACAAGGTGGCAGATGCCCTAAGTAGAAAGGATCCAGCAATTCTATCAATGATGAGAATTGAGAAGGATCCAATCTTCTTAGACTTGATGAAGATGGACGTGGGAATCATAAATAAGGGAACATCATCAATCCTTTCACAAATTATTTCTCAACCATCTATTTTGGAAAGGTTAAAGGATTCTCAAAAGGATGATGCGAGAATCCAAGAAAAAGTGGAAGCTATCAAAAAGGGAAAATCCTCAGAGTTTAATGTTAATGAAGATAGAATTGTGCGGTTTGGGAAAAGACTATGTGTCCCATCAAGTTTGGAGCTGAAGAAGGAACTTTTGGATGATGCACATAGTTCAAATTTCTCTATTCACCCAAGGAGAACAAAGATGTATCGAGATCTCCGAGAAAACTTTTGGTGGGATAATATGAAGAAGGAGATCGCTGAATATACATCAAAGTGCCTGGTGTGTCAGCAAGTGAAGGAAGAGAGGCAGAAGTCTAAGGGGATGATGCAACCATTGCCCATACCAGAATGGAAATGGGAGAACATCACCATGGACTTCGTCACTGTACTTCCAAGGACATCCAAAAGCAACAATGCAATCTGGGTTATTGTGGATCGTCTTACAAAGACTGAACACTTCATTTCTATTCGAGAGGATTTCTCTTTGGATCAACTGGCACGGATATATATCAGGGAAGTGGTACGGTTGCATGGAGTACCACTATCTATTGTGTCTGACCGAGATCCAAGATTTACCTCTAAGTTTTGGAAGAGTCTTCAACATGCTCTGAATACTGAACTGAACTTCAGTACGGCCTATCATCCTCAAACTGATGGCCAATCCGAGCGAACTATCCAAACACTTGAGGATATGTTGAGAGCGTGCTCAATGAACTTTAAAGGAGGATGGGATCAACATCTTCCTCTAGTTGAGTTCTCTTATAATAATAGTTTCCACTCGAGCATCCAAATGGCACCATATGAAGCCCTATATGGGAAAAGGTGCAGAACACCGGCATGTTGGGATGAGGTCGGTGAACGTAAGCTGCTTGGACCAGAAATGGTCGAAGAAATGGTGGAGAAGGTGAAAACCATTCAGCAGCATATCAAGGCAGCCCAAAGTCGACAGAAGAGTTATGCAGATAATCGTCTACGAGACCTTGAGTTTAAAGTCGGAGACATGGTGTTTTTACGCATATCTCCGTGGAAGAAGGTCATGAGGTTTGGAAAGAAAGGGAAGTTAAGTCCAAGGTACATCGGCCTCTTCGAGATTGTTGATCGTGTTAGGGCTGTGGCCTATCGACTAGCACTTCCACCTACTATGGCCAAGGTGCATGATGTCTTCCATGTATCCCTCTTAAGGAAGTACATACCAGACCCTTCACATGTACTCTCTTCTGAGGTGGTACAATTAGAAGACGGTCTTTCTTATGAGGAGCAACCAGTGAAGATCTTGGATCGTAGAGAAAAAGTTCTACGAAATAAGACAATTCCCCTCGTCAAGGTGTTGTGGAGAAACCACAAGTTTGAAGAAGCAACTTGGAAGTCGGAGGATATGATGAAGCTAAGTTACCCACATTTGTTTTAGTGTGGGAAAAAGAAAATTTCTAGGGCGAAATTTCTTAAGGGGGGAATGTTGTAACGACCCAAAATTTCATTAATGGAAAATCCCTCTTGATCCAGTTAAATGTTTCTTTATGAAAAAAAATGTTTTTATAAGATGTAAACTTCATTAGTTTAACGTTAAGATTTGTGACCGTTACTTTTATAGCCGTTGAACAGTGATCATCTGGGTAGTTTAAATATAAGGCTTTAACAAACCAATTTTCTACTCAGACAAAGGAAGCGATGGCCTCATCCAGTAGAATTTGCCCTTACGAAGCCCATTTGTCGGAGCTCGGAAAGGAGGTGGCATCTTTGGGCTTTGCCCTTGACCAAGCCCAAGCTGAGCTTCATCAAGTCAAGCTCGAACGTGATCGTCTACGGGAAAAATGGAAGTTGATAGAGATTACCACTCGAGCAATGTTATCCGAGCAACCCCAAGAGTCTGTCACCATCGCACACCTTACCCTTAGGTCTTATGCGGCTATTTTAAGGGGTTATGTAACAAATAAGTAGCACCATGTTCATGTACATTATTTTTTGTATATAATAATGAATATAATTTCTTGTCATTTTTGATGCATTGTAATTAGTTTTTAAAGTACAAATGATGTTTTTAGTTATTATTTAATTAAGAATTATATTTTATTAAATTAAAGGATTTTTGAATTAAATAATATTTTAATAAAATATTATTATTAATATTAAATTAATTTTTATTAAATATAAATGATCTTATAAATTTATGAATGCAATTAAAATTTTTATTAAGGTTTGAAATCCATTTCTGTCAAAACCCGTAAATTTTTAATAAATGTCAGTTTTTATTTTAAAAGTGAAAATTCACATATTTAGAAAATTATTTAGATAAAATAAATATTATTTTTTGAATCAGAACGTCGAAATTATCCAACGGTGAATTTTTCATAATTTTCTGAGACAGTCAAATTTTTGGGTAAAAATTAAATACCATTTAAATATATAATGTGTTTGATGACATCATAATGACTCAATGGTGATGTAATAAAATACCATAATCCTTATGTTCGGCCAATATGTGTTTTATCATTAAAATAATGAGGTTTTGGGTTTGTTTGACTCACTTTTCAAAGCATTAATGGAGCCCTCAAGACTTATTCAACACTTTTCCTTTTTAAATTAATTTCCATGGGAGTGTGACTCACCTCCACATAAGCAACCCCAATTTTTTAATAAGTTCGGACCTTGGCATTGTAAAATATTGTTTTCCTCTTTCCTTTTCCAGAAACCATGGGCAAATACCATGGGATGGTTTGTGGTTTGGATTATTTTAATATAAGGGGTCCCAAACCTAAATAATAAAGAATTCTCTCACCTTTCCTATATAAACCCACCCAAGCTCCCACTTCCTCCTCACTCAAAGCCCTTGAAGTTCGTCCAACCTCTGCCCTACTCTTTCTATAATCCTCTCAAGGTGCCCCAAGCTCCCAAGAAGCCTCTCACAAGCCTCTCTCTAGCCTTTGGAAGCACACTTCCAAGTAAGGGTTTTTCTTCCTTTCTCATTTTTGTCATTTTTCTTTAAGTTGTATTTCCCTTTTAATTTCATTTATGAATGTTGGGGTATGGTTTCGCACCTCTCCCATACTGCCCTCTTATTGTTTGAATGATGGGATACCCCTTTCTCTCTCATTAAATGCCTCCCATGTACACCCGTTACTATGCCGAAATTCCGAAAGGAACCTTTTTCTCCTCTTTTATATTCAAGCAATACTTTTGTATCATGAATCTAAATTCCTTTTCAATTGTTGGTACATGTATCTATATGACCTTCTTACTGTCCATTACATGTAAATATGATGAGGAACCCCTTTCTCTCTCATCATCCTTTTTTATGAATTCTTATGTCACGCCGTTACGCTGCCGAAATCACACCGATTTTCTAAGCCAATTTCATTGTGTAGTGAATACCATGCCCATTTCTCCATCAAGGGTATTCACCTTTATGCACATTTACTTATTGATTGTAAAGTTTCATGTATGAATTCCACATTCCTTTATCGTGGAATAAATGATTATGTTTTATGAATCCATGTTTTATGATCCATGTGGCACACTTATGCATGAAATGAAATGTTTAAGAAGGGTGCGCCCTTTATAGCGCTCCAATGCATTGGGTAAAGTATAGTATCATGATACTTCTTGTGCAATGAGTGTTTACTCATGCTAATTCAAGTGCAACGAGGGTTTACTCGTGCTTCAAGTGCAATGAGGGTTTACTCATGCTCCATGTGCAATGACCCTTGGCTCATGCTAATTCAATGTTAAGTGTTGTTGCCACATTTCCATGTTATGATTATCATGCTTTATCATGCCTTTATGTTCATGTCTCTCTTATGCTCTATTGATATGCCTATTGCCTAACATGTATTGTACTCCTCATGTTATTCATTATGTACTCCCTTACTGGGCTTTATAGCTCACCCTTTTCTTATGCATGTCCTCAGGTTATCCCATGCAATGCTAAGTACGAAGGAATGTAGTGGTCATGTAAAGGAAGTTTTCAATAAGGATGTTGTATTTCAAGTTTAAAGATTTTATGTAATGATCCTAAGCCCCAAAGACACTAAACCTCTCTATCTTCTTTGTTGTATCAAGTGAAGTTTTATGTAATAAAGCATGTTTAAGTTGTAATAAAAAGCAGGGTTGTCATAACATGTTTGAAATGAATCAATTTGAATTTGAGGGTATATAAAATCATGGATCATAATGATATATTTATTTTTAAATACATTTAATCTCTTTGAAAGATTTCAATTCATGTAACAATAGGTTTGAACGAGACATGATAGTCTTTTTAAATATTAATTTTTAAACATTACCATTATAACCTAGTTTATAAAATATGTATTTTTAATATCAATATATAAATTATGTAAATTATATTTTTCAGGCATGCCTAAAAAATAAAATTTAAATCTATAAATAAGAAATAAAATTAGAACCAATTTAATGAAAACAAAATATTTTTTAAAAATATAAATTTTTAAAAAATGTGGTGTAGTCGCTATTTTCACACATAATTTATAATTCATTTATAACACATTATCAATATTTTTTTGAAAAATAAAATTCATTTTTTAAATCTCCATATAAAAATTATCTTAGAGTGAATTTTTTGTATTTTATCTGAAAAGTTTCATATTTTGATGAATAGTAAAAATAAAGAGTTTTAATTGATATCTTAATTTTCACATAAAGTATTAATCATGTTAAGTTATATTTTAAATTGTCATTAAATAAAAATTAGTAAATGTATGTGTAAATTATTCCAATTTAGGTCATTATAATCATTTTTATATTAAATTTTGATAAAAAAAATTTGTAAACTTTTCAGCATTTCTCCTTTCATTTCTTATCTGTAACATTAATTTAATTTTTTTTCACTTTTGTTGTTGGAATTTCAAAAAACTTATTCCATAATTGGAAGAAAATTATTTTATATTACTTAATAATTTCAATTTAAATTTTCACCAAAATGAATAGTGAAAACAAGAAAAATAACTTTCGGGTTTGATGTTAAAATGTATTTACCGGGGGTTAAACAAAAAATATAAGGGTTAATATTACATAACAATTGTATAAAAACTATTATCTTATTATATATATACCTTACCATGTCTATGTTTATAGGATAATTTATTTTTGACTCTTATGAAATGTGAAAAATGTGGGTATACCTTTTTCTTTTCAAAATTCTCAAGTGTGTCACTCACCACTCCGATAAAAGGTCACCCCTATCCTCTCTTATTGACACCATAAAATCCTTTTTGTTTGGAAAATACCAGTAAAATTAATTTCCTAATATCCATAAACTCATAAATATTCCTTATTTTGTGAATAAATCCAACCTAGGTAGGATTTTGGTGAAAACCATATGAGGATACCTGAATAAGATTTAATGTTCTTCAACATGTGTTTTTATTTTATTTCTTTCTAAACCTTATTCAGTTATTATTAATCTATTATAATGTAATAAAATTTGTATCTTCAATATACTAAGTTTTTTTTACGTTATTTTCAAGGCCTAAAACTATCTCTACTTCTATAAAATGGGTTATTAAATCATTATTTATGTTTAAGATAGACTGCCCCCTCATAAACTGATGTCAGTCATTTTTCCATTATCACCTCTCATTGTTGGGTTTGGTTATCGATAAAAAGAATATTTATATATGATATTTATAATATTATTATAAAACATTAGTCATTATATCACATATATATATCACTTTACCTTACATTTTGTCAGAGATATGATAACATCGCTTATGTGTACTACAGATTATCGCCTCACGAAGTGATGTGATTCATTTTTCACTACCTATTTACATATAAGGTAATAAAGATAATTTTAATGAATATATGTGATATAAAATAAATAATGTTTATATTTGTGACATATTTATCTTTCTTAAAAGATAAAATATATCATTTTATTTCTTATATAGAAAAATGATAACAACATCCGTGAAGGTGTGGACTACTGCCTTCATAGGATGATGTGACTCTATTTTCATCCCCCACCACATAGATGATATATATAAGTATATTAATATATATAACATGTTATAAATTATATTATTATCATTATATAATTATAAAATATTACTTACCATCATTCCATAATGATTGTTGAAAAATGAAGATGTTACACATGTGTACGTAAAACCCACCATCTCCACGATTATAGCATAATTAACTTTTTAAATTTTTTTTAATAACAGGGTTTATAAGTATAATTGATGTATAAATATGATAATTTTTATACATTTATATAATAACCACATTTACCATAGTCAACCTAACAAAGTCATTTTTTGATACATAAGCCTGATATCAATTAATCATTTAACATAAATTAATATATTAAGTAATCTTATATAACACGTAAATCTGTGAAATAAAATGAATAATAAACATTAATAAATTAAATAATTAACAAAATTTTACCAATAAGGATGATAAATAATGTATGTGATGAGTTGAACTCATGGTAAGGGTTTCTCACCACACTTTTACTTCAATGAGACATATGCCACATTCCACACATATTTATATTATATATTGTATATAATAACTATTTTTATGTTATATCATGAATTAATTTAGCTTAATGACATTTAATATTTTGTTTAAACTTATTTCATTCATGTGTATTTTGATACCAAACATACCATAGTGGCAAGTGTTTATTTCACAATGTCATCATTATTCGGAAATATTTTATTTAAAGCCTACCCTGGGGGTATTATTTGACATTTATATCATAAAATAAATATATTTCCATCAGCATTAGTAATTCATGAACATTTTAAAGTACTAATAAAAAAATTTACTCTTTTTTAAATAAAATTATTTTTAAATTTTTTATATGAAAAATTGACTTTATTTATCTCTTTAGTCAATAATCATTTTTCATCAAAGCCTAGGTTTTCTAAAAATGTTTTACAAAATATTTTAACCATTAAAAAAATATTTACTAAATAATTTTATTCCCATTTTTTTTTAAAAATTTCTTTAAGGGCACATCATTTTATTTTCAATACAACTCTCATTTTAATGTTGCCAAAAATGTGAAACGAATATTTGTTTTATTTTATAGGACATAAACATAATTTTATACCTTCATGACCACTAATTTTTTTTAAATATTATTTTACATGTATTCAAAAAATATATTCAATGAAATGTATTTTCAATTTATTTATTTTTTATTTAAAATGTTATTTTTAAATTAAAAAGGTCATTAACCTCAAAAATGATTTTAATAACAATTTTTAGAATTTATATTCGTTACTGACATAAAATCTTTATACTACATATAATCTAATGGGGATATGTTATATTGAAATCAACAATATTTTTTTTAATGTTTTATGATTAGTTTGAATGAGGATGTATAATTTTATTACTATTAACCATATAACTCTATGTAGTTCATGATTATGTTTTTTAATCAGGGTATGTATTAATATTTTGTATGTTAGTTTTAAAATTTGAATGTTTATATTGATTATGTTTCACTAAATTTATATGGGGAATAAATTGTAATTAGTATGTGATGTAAAGGGCCCACTATAGCCCCTCGATGCATCGGTATGTCTCCTGAGACAAAATAGATTGGGTTTTCACCGAGGCCTTACCCAATTATATATATGCATTGGAAGAAATCCTTGATGGTACTAGATTTGTTTGGTGTATGTCCTAGATGGTATTAGATGTCTTGGACCAATTTCTTAATGGTGTTTTTTATATGTCCACCATTATTCACTACATCATTATGAATTCAGTTATTGATAATCCATGTGATTATTAAATTAGTTATAATATCCATGGTTGTTTTTTTAAGATCATGTGATTTTTTATATTGAATTAATTGATCATTATTTATTCCGTCCATATTATGATCATATTATTTACTAAATGTCATTTGTTTTATTTATTTATCTTTCTATATGGATTATATATTATGTATTCATATCTTCTATTTTATGCTTACCCTTACCAAACATTTAAGATCACCCCTTTCTTATGTTTTATTTTCTCAGGAGACAAGAAGTGTTTTTATTATTGATGCACAAGGATATTCTAATGGGAATAATTGATTTCCCAAAAAAATACATCATATAATTTTTTTCAATTATAATAAGAATTTTATTTATTTAAATATTTTTTCAAGTCTACTAAACTAATAATCCCTCTGGGATATGATTTATTGTATCTTATGCCAGTGTAACAAAGTAGACAATGGTTTTGGGTTACTGGGGTTGGGGTGTCAATATAAAGGCAGTGAGATTTTTTGAATTTTACTTGACTATAAGAACAATACATGATAGTGTGGTATTACAATTAATCAAATATATTCAAATATGTTCAATGTTTTGATCTAAAACATAACATAAATATAATGAGTTTGGGTCATAAAATTCAAGATGCTTTATTATGAGACACTTTTCTTAGATATGTATTAGTTATAAATGTTCCCTTATGCCTTTACCATAATAAGGGGAGTATATTTGTAATACTGAGGTTTGTTCCTATAATACATTATATATTGGTGGGTATTGGTTTGAAATATTTACTAATGCATTCACCTCATAAATCATAGATTGTTTGGAAATTATATGAGAAGTTTATTTTACATTGTTATATGTGTCTAAGATTGGTATTTAGTAGATGTATGTACTTTTGTTATTACAATAAATATAAAAGTTAATTTATATTATGATATGATTTTCCTTGAGGAATGTGTCCTAGATTGGTATTTTCTATGAATGTGTGCCAAAACATCTATTGTATAGAGAGGAACCCAATTGGATTTATGGGGAATGTATGTTTTTTATCTCAGTTATTAGAGAAGAATATTAGGATTTATGAGAGCATGAATATTAAATAAGGGAATTGGAATCTTAGGTTTATTCCATATTATATTTATCACATTTTTGTGGATGTATTATATGATGTAAACACCAAAAAATATTGTGTCCCAAATAGATATTGTGTATAGGATCTTGAAGTGAATTAAATGTTGTAAAATGGGAGTTTGGTGAATCTTAACCAGAAAGGGAGGATCACTTAGTTAGAGTAACTAACCTAAACATGAATAGGGAAATATAAAGAAGACCTAGGAAGAAGTCAAAAATAATTAAATAGTGAAACAAATATGGAGATGTCTGTCACACGACGACTCTTATAATAATTTAATTTCATTTACATGGAGTGATTTTCTGTGTTGGGTGCACACTAGAATTATAGAAGTATATAATTATAAAATTTTCATTCCTTGATCGATGTTGGAATGTCAACACCATTGTGGAATCACCTTGTTATCAACATAAATATCTCATATCAATTAATTAATCATAATAAATTAAATGGAAACTCTACTGCATTATATTTTTATCAAATAAATGTTTTTCTTGCCATTAGTGACCTCTACTAAAATTAATTTCAACAAGAACCTTATAGACCATCCACTCATACTCCAAAAGCTAATAGGTATAGAGTTCATCAATTATTGATTTCTAGTGTGTAGAATAGTAAATTTTTTCAATGTGGTGATGATCACTATAACATCATTCTATTGATTTTGGGAGGAAAACATAGATCAAGGTGCACATATAACCTATTTCTCTCTCCATAAATGGGGTTTTTGAGAGAGGCTCTCAAAATCATTATATCAATAGACTCTATTAATATTAGCCTCTTATGACTTATATAGTTAGTTTCAAGTTGGGGAAATTTAACTTTGGTACCCAAACATGAATAAGCTTCTAAAGTTTCATTAAAACATTAATTGTTGAACATAAAACATTCTATAAATGTGGATATTATTTTATCACTCATCTATTACATCAATATTATATTACATGATAAAATTTGAGTCATTAAATTTACTAATGTCTCCCATAAATATTTTATCAAAATGAAAATAAAAAAAACATTTCTTCATAAAATTGTTTTCTATACATTCCAAAAATAACAATTTTATAAAATTATTTTATAAATTCAAAAAATATTATTCAAAACATGAATAATGTTTAACTTTTTAATTATTATTATCATTTAATATCGATTATTACCCATCCCCTGCCATGGGTCCCACAATGTATTAACCACCAATTGATTAGAATTTGTAAAGCTTATAAATATTCATTGTTTGTGACACTCTATGAACATATCTCAATAAGAACGAGTGTCCCTAAATGACCAATATTGGTATCTAAAAACATAGTAGTGGCCCAAAGCAGATAAGGTTTATTTTTATTAATTAAAACTTCTTATGAACATTAACTATGTAATATAATCTCTTTTTCTCAAGATATCTCATAAAGGAGGATGCACATTACAAGTCATCATCCTTTCTTATATTATTTAATATATATGAATATATATAATGAACTCAACTACATCTAAAATGGATGATGATTTAATAAAGGTACTATCATCCTTGTCAACTAATATTGAGATATCTCTTCTTTTTATAAGGGAAAAATATTTTCATGATCATTCAATCAGTACCATACCACTTATGATCCACCAGACACAAGTTACACCCCACTGTAAAGATACATTTCTTTGTTTTCATCTAATAAAAAGTATGAAATAATGTAGTACACACTAATAATTATGTCAAGTTGAGATAATAGTACACATGTCCGTAGATTGTGAAACTAATGAAAAAATGATGTGTTTCTATTGGCATGTCAACCCTCATGATCACTTGTTCTGATGACTATAAAGTTTGAAATTCATCAGAAAAAATACCAATTATTATAAGATCTCTTTAGTAATTTTGATAAATCTTTTTTTCTAGTTATTATGATGAATATATACCATAATATATATATTTTTTATTACAATCATAGTTTATTTACATTCTCATCGTATATGGGAACTACTAGAACATCTTAATATGTTATATAAAATTTGGAAATTACCCTATAAATAGTTCATGTAGAATAATTAACACTATAATAGAAGATAACATAATTTATAACTATCAGCTTATATGATATGGTAATCAAAATTTACTCCTCATGTTGTTTCTAGGGCACCCACATTCACAAAACACCCACCTTAACTAGGGATAGCTAGCTAACGCTCATCCCATTACCTCTCACATGCAATTATCATGCTTCTTTTGAGTTATGACTTTATTAATTAGTCCAATAAAATTTTCTTACAAGGATACTATTATATTTGTGACTTCCCATCCTTGATTAAAACTCTTCAATAGATTATATCCCCATGTATATATCAACTATCATCTGTCATAATTTTAAAATATCTGTTTGTAATAATTTCATAAACTTATAATAATATTAATTATTATTATGAATAATTACTCTATAGTTATGATTATGGGAATTAGAAAAAATCATTGTGCATTTATAATTCTTCTTTAGATACAAATAAAGTTTTAACTTACTTATTATATGTCTAAATGTCTACCACTTGTTTGAATGAGATTATCATTCTCATTTTCATAGACAAACATTGACATTAGATCAAAAATATGTATAGGAATACTAGTTTTTTCAAATTATAACGACTGTTCCTTACTCATTATGTAATCGGTACAAACCCCTTGTATATTCTCAAGTTTTAATGGATAACACAAATATCTTCTAGTATTCTTCCCCTAGAGATATTTAATATCAATAAATCACAATGAATGTGTTATAAATATAATATCTAGTGAATATCATGAAATATATTATAGATCTATTAAAGAATAATATGAAATTACAATAACCACTCTAATCTCCTCATTTGTATTATAAACATGTTCTTACATATATTTATTCCATGTGATATTAGAAATAAATATCTCATTAATTGTTCCAACTTGTATTTTTTGGTCCCTCATGAATATATTTCCTCTGAATTAATCCAAGTAACCCTTAGATCAACATCAGTATATATTTTTCCCTAGAACATAGATTACTATATTATATCAATATTTGGGGTATCACATTCAATATATTCTAAACAAACTAAAAGACCGATAATGGTTTTCCGGATGTTCTCAATATATTTTACATAGAAAATTGTGGCACTCTAACAAACCACATGTACAAAACTAGAAAATGTTCATTATAAATAAATATCATTTTATTAAGATGCTTTTATTAATCTATATGTAGATCATTACAATAGGTATTCCATATTAGAATTTTATTTTGTCAACAACCCTTTATTGTTGTATCATATAGACATTTTCCATATGTTTTCCTCTAATAATGGTCTTCTTGATTTCAAATGATTATGATAATTATGATATATCATTTATATGATATGTATATTTAGAATAAATTTAATCAGAAAAATATGGTATTACCCATTGAGGCATATCGGTACCATGCTTCTACCACCCTTGTGTAATTTTATTGAACACCCATCAGTAGCTTTGATTAGATTGGGGAAACTAATAGGATGCGTAATGGATTTTACTATATGGATTGTATTCATCTAAATTTATAATCACTTTTCATTTTATAATTTTCGCATTAATATTGTCCTTTTATTATGAGGATTAATTATTCATTAATGATAACTTATCAAAAAACTCAGTGATGATAAATCCATATCAACTTAGTTTTATTTTATTACATTTTTTAAGCCTCAAAAACATTCTAATTCATGAAAACATTATAAACTTTTAATTATTCCATATAATTCTGCATCAAAATATTTGTATTTATCAAGTTAATATTTCCCCTAATATTTTAAATAGATATGTTCACTTTTTAATAGAAATATTTTCAACCACTTGATTATAAATTTTATATAATATGGATTTTTGTCATATAATTACAATATTTAAGGTATAAAAATTAGAATTAATATATGTTTTTTCTCTTTGAAAGTTTTTTTATTGACATATAATTGACCAAAAAAATGTTTTAACACATATATTTTTGGTAAAATGGATTTTATTCACATTATAACTCATATGATATCCACTCATCATTATAGTTAACTTGTGGTTATGGGTTAATGATTCTATTTGTGAAATATATATATAAAATAAAATAGAGTACATTATAAAACATATAAAATTAATCATTGGTTACCCTTATATATATATCCACTATGTGATGTGTAAATCTAAATGTTAGTTTAATAAAAAATCCACTCTATATTTTTATAATTGAGGAATAATTGGTTAAGATATTTTTCAACGAACTAGCCTAAAGATTCTCATATATTTTAACCATATATTTTAATTTATTCAGATTTACATTCAATAACATTCTTAATGAAATCTCATAATGAAATTGAATTTTCCATTAGTTTCTCCACAGAGTAGTTCACACACTTAAGAAAAACTAAGTTTGGGAAGCTTTGTGACTTACCATTATTTTTTAGTTTTCTTTATCTAAGACATGATGTATAATTATATCAATAATATATAAGGTTTTTATATAAAATGTGTCTAAAAACCATACTACGTAAATCCTATAAAAATAATTTTAGTCTTACATGGAAAATAATTATCTTTTTAGAACTGGGTAAGAGTTTCATAATATTATTATTTTATTTTTTATGATTCAATTATTATTAGAATAATTATTGATTATTTGACACCAAAAATAAATCATTCCTAATGGAAATAATTTACCATTTTTCCAATAAACCCATGAGATAAATGTTTTGGTAAAATACAATAAAATATAATAGGTTAACTAGAGTCAATAAAAATGGTAAACATGAAGTCATATTCTTCTTATGAGTGATGTCAGAATCACTCTTTCTTAGCTATAAGAATAATTCATCTTAATTATTATATTTTTTAAAATTTTCTATTGTTAATTTATTTGGATACAAACATAGAGGTCACATATTGTATCTAATAAACAATAAATTAAATAAAAATATCACCTATAATGATGAATATAATTGAGTTAGAAGAAACGTCTTTCTTCTTTTTCAACTCATTACAACTTCCCTAGTAATGTAATATCTTACCACGATAGATGAAAATATAATCAAATTGAATTATCTCAAAATTTAAAATTATTTTATTAGAAATTAATTATAAAATATTCATTTAAATAGAAATAATAATAATTTTCAAGACTTTTAATTTATGGTGTTTACCATAATCACTAAATATACATTGTTCATTAAGTTCTTATCAACATGGAAAATATCTCCAAAAATAATCAAAAGTATTTTTAATATAATAACAAATTTATAATCCTAAAAAATTGATAAATTGGGGGACCAAGATGGAAGTATAAGATGTATGGAATGATGACGATTAAACATTCAATTTATAGTTATTTAGTGAAATCCTAACCTTATTAATTTATTTCTTAATATTCTCCTCAAAAACTTCTCAAGCATGAAACAACCAAGTATAACCATCCATTCCCTAATTCTTCATCCAAGACACACTATTCATTGATTGTAGAATTATGATGTATATATAAAAATTCTTATTCATGTCTCTTACATGCTTTATTTTGACCCAATTTTTATTATGAGGTGGCATAATAGGTAGTTAGGACACCAACACATACAATTTACAATCATATTATAGTGTTATGTGATATATAATGTATGAATATTCAAATTCAGGGGTAGTTAGTGTAACATCATACATTTTAAAAAAGTAAATACTATGTTCGATGGTATACAAGTTAATAAGAACTGATCTTAAACAAAAAACTAAATATAATTATTATGTTTATCTTTTAAACTAGTTGTAAAATTGTAATGAATTAATATTATTAACTGAATTAATTAATATAAAATGTTTCTAATTATTAATAATGTATTAATTAATTCTTATAAATTTATGCAATAATGTTTAGTAATGTCATTTTATTCTTCAAATACACTTTCTTCAAGAATGATTTTTATTTCTTTTTTGAGCGAACAATATAATTAATTTCAAAAAAATTACAAATTTTATTTATTTAAATAACAATAATTTTTGAAATCATATAAACATAATCTTATGGTGAAATTTTTATAATTTTCAGAACGGTTTGATTTTTCAAGGAATAGTGCAATTAATATTTTTATTGAAAATTGTGTTTTCCTTTCTGTATTTAAAAATTAAAAATATATTATATAGTAGTCTAAAATGTTAAAATTTTCATTATTACATAAAATAATAAAATTATGTTTTTTAAAATTGATTTTAGAGTTTAATTAAATATAAAAACATTTCATGGTTAAAAATGGCATTTTCTAGGAAAACATTTTTTCATTTCTTTTTTCGATTTAATTTAAAATTAATTACTTCAAATTCTTGTTTTAAAATTTTTAAAAATAGATTCAATATTTGTACATATGTGGTCCAAATTTTTTAAATCTATTCTTTTTATTTTTTTCCAATATGGATAGTAACCTTAGTAATTGTTTCCATGGTAATAGTTAAATATAGTTGTTTCGGTTAAAATAAAATGATATGGACTAAAAATTGATGCTAAAACATGACCAAATTTTATTGGAGGAATAATATTCATCCATAATAATTCATGTTTCTTTTATATGACTATTTATGGTACAATGGATTAGATTATGTCCCTTACAATGTTTTATTCAAAGGAAAGTCAAACAGGTCACACTCTTGTATTCAATTAATATAATATTTTTAACATGTTTTTATCCAGAATATATGATTTACTCTTAATTTTATTTTTAAATATAAGATATTTATATTAAACCTGTTATTTTATTTTAAATTTTTAGTGAATAAAAAAGTACCTTCAATGCTTGTATAACATTGATGAAGTGATTATTTAACAAATGGAAAATGATATAAAAAATATTAAAATAAATTTAATATGAGATAATCAATCCAATAAAAAATCATATTGTAATTTTACATGTTAAATAAGTTTTGAATTTTTTGGTTTAATTTTTTCTTCTTTTATTGATATTTTAAAAATTCAGTAATGAATAGTGTCAAAACTCACATTAATAATATTTTAAAATAAATAATATTTCATTATTTGACCAAAAATTCCTAAAAAATTTAATTTAGGAAAAAATTTAGGTTATGGTTGAAAATATCAACCAGGATCCAATTATGGGTTGTTTGAAATTTTTTTTAAATAATATTGATCTTCAAAAAATAAAAATCAATGTTGTCAAAGTAAGAGTTAAAGGGGTTAAGTGAGGGTTAAAACTAAATGATAATTGTATAAAATTTACCTAAAAATATAAAAATATTACTATATGAGTGTATTTAGATACATAATAATATTATCCAATAAATAAATCTCTTTTGATCTGTTTAGATTTAAAAATAAATTTAAAATAATTTAGTATTTTGAGAAATTTTAAGAGTGCTCCTCCCCTCTCCTATAAAAGGCCTCATTTTCTACTCATTCTTTCACACATAAAAACGATTTTTATGATAGGAAATTATAAATTTACATCATATAATATGAAACCTAATTCTTGAGGACTTGTTTTGTGTAGAATTTTAACCTTAGAATGATTTAGTTGTTAATCAAAGATGGTTTTCCAGAGAAGTGGTATCCTTTTTAATCAAACATTTTTGGTTTATTTATTCTTCCATATACCTTAAACATTCTTAAATAGTGATAAAATAATAAATCATGTATCATTAATATATTTATATTTTATTATATCACTTTAATTACCTCTATACATCTCTAATTTCATCAAATGGGAAAATAAAAAATAGTTCATCTGTATGGCATACTACCACCTCCTGAACCAATATATTTCATTTTCTATCATCATATCTAAAGATGAGTTTTTTTGGGGGGATGAGTTCTGGACAATGCCTAGAACCCTACAATTTATTCAAAAAAAAGGAGCATGAAAGTTACATGAGTCGAAAAGAGGGAAATTTTCTAGAATCTCCAATAAAAAAGGAGTCACATCCGAAGATATATCATTCCTCCAAGTGATCTCATTGGAGACTCCCATGTTGGAGAGACTGTCAGTGATCTTGTTTGCTTCACAGAAGGAGTGTGTAGCAATGAAGTAGAGACTGTTGAATGAGTTGAGGCAGTTAATCCATCGAGGAGTGAGAGTCCATGCATTGTGAGTCACACCCTTCCAGATGGCTTGCACAATGGTAGAATAGTTGCTCTCAATCCAGATGTTTCTCCAGTTGAATTGTTTTTCAAAATTTATGGCATGAATGATACCCAACATTTTGGCCTCCAGAGTAGAAGCAATGTTGTAGCTTCCATAGAAACATATGATAATATGATCAAGATGGTATCTGAAAACACCTACGCATCCTGAAGGTCCAGGGTTTCCATTCGAGGCTCCATCAACGTTGACTTTAATCTCTCTAGGAGGAGGATCCTACCAGAAGACTTCGATAGTGTATTTCGGTTTTGGATATATTCCACTTACTCCAATCAAATGGAGGGTTTCAAGATCAATGACAAAATTGTCACAATGGTCTTTTTGGATCATGGAATCCTCTTTGATAGTAAGAAGTATCTTCAATTTACGTGCATTTAGTTTAAAATAGATATTGTTGAAATTGAAATCATTTCTTCCATACAATAGGATATGGAGAAGCTCTGCAATGGCAGTGAGAAAAAGGTTTCTAATTTCCAGTGACCTCGGAAGCTCCATCGTCCTTTTCAACCGTGAGAAGATAATGTTATCCAAAATCCATCTGCACTCAAAGTGGTAAAAAATGTAATTCCAAAGAGCAGTGGAAGTATCAAAAGATAAAAAGAGGTGGTTTATGTCCTCCCAATGTTGGTTGCAAAATCAAAATTTAGAGATAAGATTAAAATCATAAGATTGAATACAACCATCAGTAGGAACTTTTTGGTGAGAAATTCTCCGAATGAGGGTAAGACGAGAAGGTTTTATCCAAGCCATATTGATGCTGGCGATCCAGCTGAGATTATCATCAACATTAGAGAGATAGTTCTTATAATATTTTTGGGAGTCCAACAAGCCAGTTTTAGCTAGTTCCCAAACCAAAAAGTCATCATTGGATGTGAAGTAATAATTCTCGATAGTCTCATTAATAGAATCTGAAATATGTGAACCAGAAGAATTGATCACGTCCCGAATGGAGCAGTTAGTGGGATCAAGAGAAAAAGAAGTAGGCATCTCCGATATAAGAGGTGAACTAGTCCATTTATCAAACCAAAAATTTATAGTGGATTCTTTACATACAATCCATCTATAATCGTTCAAGATAGAAGAATAATAAGATTTATTCAGGGGCCAGATAGAGAAATACATGTATTAAAAATTACCAAATTTAAGCTTATCTAGAAAACGAGTTCTGAGAAATTTCAAGGAATGAGAGTTATTATTAATGAGGGACCACATAATTTTAGCCTGTAGAGCCTCATTAAAGGTTTTAAGATTTTTAATTCCTCTACCATCTTCTTCAATAGGATTACAAAAAGAGGTCCAAGAAACCATGACCAATTTTCTCTCCATAATGCATATGATCTAGATGAAGTTCCTTATAGCAGAATTTAAGCATTTAATAAAACCTGCCACCAACTTGTAGACCATCATGGAGTAAACAAATTTAGAAACAATAGTGGATTTCATAGGGAAAACCCTTCATGCCATTGAAAGGGATTTTCTTTTCCAGGACGAAATTTGTTTATGAATTTTATCCACTATGTGCTGGAAATAAGATGATTTGTGTCGGCCCTAGAAGATGGGGATGCCAAGGTAAGTAAAGGATATAGATCATTCTGTAACCCCTAAAACATCGGTGAAATGAGTTTTCCTATTGAGGTGGAAATTTTTATGCAAATAGATAAAGGATTTATGCCAGTTAACACACTGACTAGACACCACTTCATAGTGAGAGATGATTGATTTAAGGTTATTGATATTTCTTTTGTCTCCTAGGAGGAATAAAATGATATCATCAGCATAAAGAATATGGGAAGGGGAATGTAAATTCCTAGAGGCAAGAATCCATTTGATTTTTCCTTGATCAACATTGAAGGTGAGCAATCTGCTAAGATAATATTCCGAAATAGAAAAAATGATTGCAGAGAGAGGGTCTCCTTGTATGACGCCCTTATTTCATTTAAAGTAACCTCTAGGAGAGCCATTGATAAAAATGGAAATATTGGATGAATTGAAAATGGTTTTGATTCTATTGACAAAATATTATTTGAAACCAAAACTATAAAGAACTTTAAAAATAATGTCCCAGTCAATCATGTCAAAGTATTTAGTAATATCAAGTTTTAGAGGAACATTTCCACCGCTAGTGTTTCTATTTTATAAATTAGTGGACTTAGAGGCAAGGAAAATGCAATCTTGTAAAGAATTACCTTTAATGAAGCCGAACAAGTTCCAAGAAACAATTTTGTTGCTAATTTTAGAGAGTCTATTGGAAATGATCTTAGTAATAATTTTAAAAAGAGAGTTTAAGTGGGCGATGGGTCGGAAATGGTCAATTTCATCGAGATTTTCAATTTTGGGAATAAGAGTGGGAAATTGAGAATTTAGCGAATGAGGAATAACCCCTTTTTCAAATAAGGTTCTGACTAAGTTACAAACATCATTTTGAATGACATAACAATGTTTTTGGTAAAATCTGTTATCAAAGCCATCAGGTCTAGGGGCACTGTCTGGATTAAGGCCAAAAATAGTGTCATTAATTTCAGAATCAAGAGGGATGCTGTTAAGTACACAATTATCCTCAAAAGTAACCATGTTCGGAATAATATTAGGCAATATTTCTTTGTTGGTATTGGGGACATTGAGAATGTCAATGAAATAGGATACAACATTGTTGGAAATCCCTTCTTCCATATTAATGAGGTTACCCTCAACCCTTAAATAGGAGAGAGGCCTACTAGCTTTCATAGCCCTTTGAAGGGAGTTGTAAAATTTTGTGTTCCTTTCACCGTCGTTGATCCATTTAGCTTTGAAAATTTTCTTCGTTAAGTTATCTTTAAATTTGAGCAATGAGATTTATTTAGCAGAAATATTGATTTCATTTTTGGGGTTAGTTTTAAATATGGATATATGGATATTATTTTGAATAAGAGTCAAATATTTCTCCAAACTCTGAATGACTTTATCTATTAAGTTAGATTTTGTTTTTCACCACTTTGTTATAATAACTTTGATATTTTTCAACATATTGGTGCAAGAAAAGGAGTCATTGGAGTTACCCATGTTATCCCATGAAGAATTGATTAAAGTGACAAATTCGGGGTCCAAGGACCAGGCCAAATTAAATCTGAAAGGAAAAGAGGGTTTCTGAAGATTTTGAGGAATACTAACTAATATCATGTGATGATTTGAGGCAAGTTTGGTTAGAGTAACACTAGAGATCTGGCTCCATTTATCAAGGGATAAATCATTAATGAATGCTCTATTGAGCTTACTCGCCACGACTTAATTATAATGATGTCTAGACCAAGTAAATTTCGAACCCACTAGGTTAACTTCAATAAGATTATTTTCCCCTATAGAGGCTTTGAATTCTCTTGATGGAATAGAAGAGAAAGATTGGCCAAGTGTTTCGGTGGGTGAGAGAATAGAATTGAAATCCCCAACTAAGACCCAGGGGTCTGGAATTTTGGAAATGATAGTGGAAAGCTCATCCCAAATATTTCATCTATCCTGGTAATTATTTTTGGAATAAAAAAAGTATTGAAAAGTTGTGTGCTATCCAGGTAGTAATCACAAGTCAAAGCATGCTCAGAAAGACTGAAAATATGAACATTCTGAAGAGATTAGTGATAAAATATCCAAAGAGAGTTCACAACATTACCATTGTTACATGAACCTAAGAAGGAAAATCCATAATTGAAAAGATGCATGAATTTAGGGAAAAAATCACCTTAGGATCAGCAATAGCAAGAAACATAGGGCGATGAATATTAATAAATCGTTTTAAAACATTTCGGGTGTCAGGGTTCACAATACCATGACAGTTTTAATAGAGTATATGGATTAATGCTTGTTCTTGGGGTTTGAACCCCCTTTATTTTTATTTCCAAATTTTTTCCTATGGGTTTTCTAGGGGATATGTACTTAGCAGGCGTCCAGGTTTTCTCAATTTTTCCTGTGGGGGAAGCAGATTTTTGAACTCCTGCCTTGTTACTAACAATCAAATTGCTAGAAGATATCGGGTTAGGGAAAAAGAGTGCCCCTAAAACTATAACAGTTTTAGAGGGACCTGAGACAAGGGGCTCATAAGGGTTGGAATATTCTTTAACCATGCTGGAAGGCACCTGTGTGATATTATTAGTTTCAGAGGGTCCTAAGGCTGAAACATCTTGGGAGATGTCTCCAACCTTAGCTGGGGTGAGAACCTGTAAGCTTTCAGTGTCCAGACAATCAACAGAGACCGTACCCTACTTTTTAGTTGAGGATGGAATGTTGTGAGAAGAAGATATATTGTAAGTGTCCACCAGAACAGTGGGGATATCACTGTGGTTAAAACAAACTACTTTTCGATTCAAATCCACATTATCAGAAATGGGAACCTCTTGTAATTGAGTAAGGGAGCAGGTTGGCACAAAACTTGGGGGTGAAGGTGAGATATGGTTCCCAGAAGAAGACCCAACCTCACTTATTTTCATTGGGGTCTCACCCTTGATTAGGTTTGGCTGTGAAGATGAAACCAGAGGTGAAGATTCAGGTATATTTCCATTACCCAAAGTTAGAGAAGACTCAAGATCCGTTTTTAAAGGAGACTCTATTTCAGAAAGCGGATTCTGAAGAATCAGAATGACCTCATTTTCTAGAATTTTTTTAATGGTTTGTTCTTCTAGTTAGTTGTATTGTTCTTCCACTACGTCATCCCAATATACCCCAAGATTATCCTTAGGTTTAGGAATCCATTTTTTAGTGATAGTTTTTGGAGGTCATGTTTTATCAGGGTAGGGGGCCGTATCTTTTCTATTTTTTCTAACTTCAGTCCAGTCAGAGGAATTATGTTGATTGGAGACTCTATGAACCATTCTACAATTAAGGATGGAGTGTCCAACAAGCTTAAAAAAATCATAGAAGCAAGGCTGGTTTTCATATTCAAGATTGGCAATAGACTTATAATCCCCAACAATGAAAGGAATGGTTTTAGGTAGTTTATTTTCTAGGTTGACTTCAATTAAGTCCCTAGAAAACATTCCAAGATCAGAATTTATGGTCCTTTCATCAAATTTTAGAGGAGTTCCAATATAGGAAGTTAGATGATAATGTAACGCCCCGACCCCAGTTACCCAGAGTTGGTGCATTATTACATAACATTGGCATCATCACAAGAAAGATCAAGTTTCGAAAGACCGATTAGTTTAGTAGACTTGGAATAACTAGATACATTCATAAAGTTTACATTACATCATAAAATGAAAAACTACAACAATATTGTCTCCATAGTCCACACTCTTATCCCCTCATACTATCCCTGCAGGTCATTCATAAAATACTTCTTCACATCCTAGGAAAAATAAAACATTGAAAGGGTGAGATCAAATTTCTAGTAAGGATAACAATATA
Source organism: Viscum album (assembly GCA_963277665.1). Taxonomy (NCBI): domain Eukaryota; kingdom Viridiplantae; phylum Streptophyta; class Magnoliopsida; order Santalales; family Viscaceae; genus Viscum; species Viscum album. The sequence goes on from OY728153.1 coordinate 1,923,655,797, forward strand.
GCAGAAACATTAATAAATAAGCATAAAAATTTAAGGCAATGTATAACTAAAACAAAAGCCTTTTAAAACTTGAAATTCAGAATAATATGGCAGAAATAAAATTAAATAATGCTATATACTTATTCACATGGATATTCTACTAGTCTAATAATCACATGCAATATCAATAACCACTTTCATAATGATGGAATGGATAATGTCAGACTATCATAACCCCATACCCAAGGCCTCAAGACAAGACTACAAATAATATTTTGTAAAGGCCTTGTGCCAAGACACTAGTTTGTCTCATGAGACCTACAGATGCATCGAGGATCTATAGCAGGCTCCACCTGTCACTTATGAAGTCCAATGCATTCCTCATATGAATAGGTTTAAACATAACATAAACATTTGTATTAAAACTAGCAAACGAAATGTCAATAATTTCTACATAAACCATAAATGGTATAAAAATAACACATCCACACTCAAACATATCACAAAACCTTCAAAAATATATAGATGTTTTTTATCATAATAAATAAACTTCAAATAAGCTTAAAACCCATCAAAGGATGTTGACATAGATGAAATCAAAACTGTTTGAGGGAAATATCTCTTTTTTTGAAATCATTTAAAAGTCACATAATTATAAAATAAAAAATTTACTTTGAAAATATTCTTATAATATTGTAAGGGAAGCTTTGACAATTTTATAATGGTGGAAAATAGCCGCCCCCTCCGTATAAGTTAAAAAAACATTCTTACCTTAATTCTGTCGAAAAGGTTAAAAAGGACCTTGTTTGGAAAATGACAGAAAGATTCCTTTATAAAATTCTTATATAAAGTCAACAAGGGTATAAATGACTTTATACAATAGTCATTAAAATAGTATGAATGATTTGAAATATATTTTTAAGAAACATGGATGTGGATGATAAAGAAGTCCCAGTAGATTATTACGTATAAACAACCTATGATAATGAAGAGATTGCGAAATAAACCCTTACCGTGTTCTTTTCCTTGGTTGGGGGTAGGGTAACCTCTTGTATAATGGTGAAATAATTGTTATTAAATTATACAATAATCATATACATTAATATGATATCATATAAGATCTTTTAACATTTCTTTATTAATAATATCTTAGTATTATCGTCGTTTCGGGTGTTAACTTACTCGTATATGTTTTCTTACATAAGTCACGTTTTTTATGGATAGGTTGTATATTATTAATATCTAGAATGATATAAAGTCCTTAAAAAATTGTTTTTAATAATCAAATGATAATTATACTTGAATGGATACGATGGAGAATGAATCTCATCGCGTTCGTGGAGACAGTTGTCCGTATGTACGCACAAGCAGCAATATCATTCTTTTGATATTAAAATAATATATAATTGGATGTTATATCATATATAAAGAATAATTATCATGTTATATTTATTATTCACAAGAATTAAACATCATTATTATACCCATCAAAATAATAATATATTGAATAACAATTACACCACGACGTGGAGACTGTAAGCCGTACGTACGCACGTATGGTGACATGTCATTCAAAGGATGGATAGAATACTGAATATGGTTGTACCATATTTATAATAATATTAACGTATATAGGAGATTCTGGATTTATTATTTTAGAATGGTAATAACAAAGAAAGAAGAAGTTGAAGAAGAAATGAACATGAAAAAGGGTTCTGAAAACATTACCTCTTCTTCGGGTTCTTCCTTTTGAATTGATCAAAATGGATCCTTAGGATGGATTTCCGATCAAACTAAGGCCTCTATGTTGTATTAAGGGAAGTTTAGAGAGTATTTTTCAAGGGGTTGGCCGAACCAAATGGCTTTGAAGGTGTGAATAATTGGTTATATGTGGTGTTTTTTTATAAGGGGGAGGAGGGGCACCTTTGGAAAAGCTAGAAATATTATTTTATAATACATTCATATTCGGTTTCTAATGGATCAAAAGTGGATTATTAAAAGTATAATGTGGGGATGGGTCGAAATACTTTCAACCAATATAATTTAGACATGATTGGTCATTATATTAACCTTATCTTTTAGTTTAAAATCTTAGTTAATTAGATTGACATTTACCATGTCACTTTGTATTTTTATATTATATAGTAAATAAACTTACCATATACATCCAAGATACCCCCAAGTGGTACATTAATGATAAACCCATAATTATATAAGTCATTTTTCCGAACAATAGATTTTTAGGAATTGAATATCAATAAATAATATAATATTTGTTTTAAAAACTATTTTATGTCAATTTTGACAATATTTAATAATTTATTTTTGATAAAGTCTTAACATCATTATTACTTCGAACATAATACATTTAATAAATTATAACATGTAATATTAACCTATTCAATTCGTGTATGTCATCAAAACGTTCAAATTATATTAATTTAAACCTTTATAATACCAATTATTTGATTCTTTCATCAATAAGGAAAATACTGCATCATTATTGTGTCATATATATTTTTACTTTTTAAATGTCTAAATATTATAAATAAAATTCAATTATGTAGGAAATAATTTTATCTTTCTAATTAATATTTATAGTTGAAATTCCAACATATATAACCCTATGTAAAAATTGTTTTTCTAAAAGATATTTTCTTTTGTCATTTTTGTATTTATTTTAACTTAATTAATATAAAGTGTCATTATCACTTAAAAGTGGCTCCATGGGGTCCCAAAATCCACAAAATGATTCCCATTGTCGGACATGTATCAACAAATAATGTTAGGACATGTTTTAGGGTAATTTATTATTATTATAATATTATATTTTTACCCTTATTTATCGGATTTTCCCTTTAACCATGGTAAATAAAATATTTATCGAAGTAATTATTCAAAATGTCTAAAAATAAAAGTTGCCTATTTACACAATATGGACATCCTGATTCCAAATATGGAATCCATTTTTCCAAATTCAAAACACAGAAGTGGAAGAAATTAATTTAAAATTAATTCCCGTTGTTAAAACAAAAAAGCGTGTTTTTAAGAGATAATAACTATCAAAAGATTGACTCATGTTCATGTCCGGCTTAATTGTGAAATTATTTAAAATGAAAAAAGTTGTATTAAATGGTAAAAATATATTATAAATATACTTTAAAACCACTCAAATTCATAATTTATCACTATTAATTATTTCGATTAAAAAAGTTGTTTTTAATTAAAATTTAGTAATTTTCACTATTCATCAAAATATAAATGTTATCTGAAAAGTTCGAAAATTTCACCCTAGGCTAATTTTGATATTCCGAATCCAAAAATGAAGTCTATTTTGAAAGATAAAATTTATAGAATTTCAAAAGGTGGGTATTACTATTTATAACGGCTAGTTTGAATGGTTGTGGTGTGTGTGTTAGAACTCGTAGTTGCGTACAACACACGCTACAATATTATTCAAAGGAAAGCGTATCGTGGAAGCTTGGGGTGTTACATTCTACCCTCCTTCAAATAATTTTGTCCTAAAAATTTCTAGAATACTACAACATGAAAAGACTCGGGTGGTTCTTCATCATAAGTTCCTCAGGTTCCCATGTTGCCTCTTCCATCTTATGGTTTCTCCATAGACCTTTTACCAGGCGAGTCATCCGGTTTCTGAGAACTTGTTCTTTGGTATCATGAATCCTGATGGGATCTTCGCAATAAGACAGATCGGGTTCCAGTTCTAATTCCTCGTAAGTGAGTACATGCGTTGGGTCAGGCATGTATTTCCTCAACAGTGATACGTGGAACACACCGTGATCTTTGGAGAGACTTGGCGGCATTGCCAAATAGTAATCTACAACCCCAATTCGTTCTAGAATTTCGAATGGTCCGATGTACCTAGGACTCAATTTACCCTTCTTACCGAAATGTATAATTCCATTCCATGGAGATACCTTCAAAAAAACATGATCTCCTACTTGAAATTCCAAATCCTTCCTTCGGTTATCGGCATAGATCTTCTGCCTACTTTGAGCTGCTTTGATGTGGTTTTGGATTACCTTTACCTTTTCTATTATTTCCTCCACCAGTTCTGGGCCTACAAGTTTTCGTTCACCAAGGTCATCCAAACAGGTTGGTGTGCGACATCTCTTTTCGTATAACGCTTCATATGGTGCCATCTGAATACTCGAATGGAAGCTATTGTTATAAGACAATTCTACCAGAGGTAAATATTGATCCCACATACCCTAAAAATTATGAGAGCAGGATCTCAACATGTCTTCTAAGGCTTGAATAGTCTGTTCTGATTTCCCATCTGTTTGAGGGTGGTAGGCAGTGCTCAAACGAAGTTCAGTATCCAGGGCTCTCTGAAGACTCATCCAGAATCTTGAAGTAAAATAGGGATCATGATCAGAAACAATCGATAGGGGTAATCATGAAGTCTCACAACTTCATTAATATATAGTCTTGAAAGCTGTTCAATTGGTAAATCTTACCTTATAGCAAAAAAATATGCTGACTTGGTAAGACGATCAACAATGACCCATATTGCATTGTTCCTTCTAGAAGTCTTTGGTAGCCCCATGACAAAGTCTATCATAATATTATCCCATTTCCACTCAGGTATGAGAAGAGGTTTCAATACTCCACCAGGCTGTTGCCTTCCAGCTTTCACTTGTTGACAAACCATACATATTGACACAAAATCAACAATCTCCATCTTCATGTTGTCCCACCAAAAATGTTCCTTCAAGTCTCTATACATTTTGGTGCTCCTAGGGTGTATAGAGAAATTGGAACTATGAGCATCGTCCAAAAATTCCCTTTTTAGATCAGGTATATTGGAAACACAAAGTCTCTTCCCAAATTTCAAAATTCCATCTTCATACCCAAAGTCATTCAATCTCCCATCATTCACAGCTTTAATCTTCTTTTGAAACTCTTCATCACCGGTCTGAGAACTCTTAATTCTTTCTAGTAAAGATGGTTTGGCAACAATTTGAAAAAGTATTGATGTTTCACCTTCCATGGTAATTACCATCTCCATCTTCACTAGATCCATGAAAATAGGATCCCTTTCAATTATCATCCTGTTGAAAAATCTATGATCTTTTCTTCTCAAAGCATCTGCCACCTTATTTTCCTTCCCCGGGTGGTAGTGTATCGTGCAATCAAAATCCTTGAGAAGTTCAAGCCATCTCCTTTGCCTCATGTTGAGTTATTTTTGTGAGTAAATATACTTCAAACTCTTGTGATCAGCATAAACCTCACATTTTTTACCATATAGGTAGTGCCTCCATATCTTCAAAGAAAAGATCACAACTGATAACTCGAAATCATGAGTAGGAGAGTTTTTATCATTAATTTTCAGCTGTCGTGATGCATAGGCAATAACCCTATCATTCTGCATAAGGACACAACCAAGTCCTTTCTTCGATGCATTACTATAAATAATGAACCCATAATTCCCCGATGGTAGAGTGAATATAGGAGCATTGACTAATCTTATCATCAGTTATTCAAAACATTCTTCACACTCTTTTGTCCAAACAAATTTAACCCCCTTACGTGTGAGATTTGTTAATGGGTTATCCAATCGAGAAAAATTCTGGACGAAACGTCGATAATAACCTGCTAAACCAATAAAACTGCGTACCTCAGTTATACTCGTAGGTGCGGGCCATTCTTGGATTTCCTTGGTCTTAGATGGATCAACAGAGATTCCATCTTTAGAGACAATATGTCCAAGAAAAGAAATCTCTTGAAGCTAGAATTCACATTGGCTAAACTTCCCATATAATTAATGTCTTCTCAGAGTCTTCAAGATAATGGGAAAGTGATTTTCATGATCTTCATAGCTTTGGGATTATACCAAGATATAATTAATAAATACCGCCACAAAATCATTGAGATATTCCTTGAAAAATCTATTCATTAGATCCATGAATACAGAGGGTGAATTACTCAGCCCAAAAGGCATTACTGTAAACTCGTAATGCCCGTACTTGGTTGGAAAGGATGTCTTCAGAATGTCTTCCTTCTTCACACACAACTGATGGTATCCAGACCGAAGGTCAATCTTTGAAAAGTATTGAGCTCCATGTAGTTGGTAAAATAAATCATCAATGCGATGTAGGGGATACTTGTTCTTTATTGTTATAGCATTGATCTCCTTGTAGTCAATACATAACCTCTTAGATCCATCTTAATTTTTAACAAAAAGAATAGGGGATCCCCACAGAGAAACACTAGGGAGAATAAATCTCTTATTAATCAATTCCTCTAGTTATTTCTTTAGTTTTACTAATTCCACATTTTCCATTCTATAAGGGGTCTTCGATATAGGCCTTGATCCAGGAATTAAATCAATGGAAAACTCAACTTCTCGTTTTGGAGGATGTCCAGGTAAATCTTCCGAAGACACATCTACATATTCTTTCACAGTAGGTACATCCTCTATTTGAACATTTCTTTCCTCACCCACAGTCATTTCATTCTATTCCTCCCCAATAATTGAATTTAGTTGAGCTACTAGGGGTGGATCTAGATAAGAATTTGGTGGTGATGATTCTGCCCTAATGATAAGGTGTTCCTTATCATCATCATCAAAAATAGTATCCTCCTTCTTCTTACAATATGTTTTTTCATCGTGGTCCGAAATCCAATCCATACCAAGGATTATATCAAACTCAACCATAGGTATGACGATGAGATCAGCAGATAAAGAACATTTATGTTCTCTAATGGGGATTGATTCACAAAACATTGTTGCAATGATACTTCTCTTAAGAGTTTTAACTGACAAATCCTTTGTTAAATCAAATTTGAAATATCTAATTTTCTTAGAAAAATGGGATGATATGAAACAATGCGATGAGCCATAATCAAATAATTTATTTTCTAAACTTGAGGAAACCATTAAATTACCTGCCACCACATCTTTCAGAGCTTCTACCTCAGCAGTAGTGATAACATAAGCTTGGCCTTGATCCCTTGGCCTTTTCTAAGGTAAGATCCCCTGATGCTTAAGAAATTCATTTGCCTAATGTCCCATCTCCCTAAAATTGTAGCATTGGACATCAGTAGCTTCCTTCTTCCCCTTGCAATCACGAGCTTGGGGGCCTTTTTCACCACACTTGTAACAGACTCCCATTCCTTTTAAGAAAGTACCAGGGTGTTTCTTCCCACATTTACCACAGGATGGATTTTCAACCCTTCCCTTCTTCCCCTTATTTCCATTCATAGATTGATCAGCAGATCTCTTCTTTTCTTTCTTTGATTTAAAGTCATAAGACTTGGAGAATTCCTTTTCTGTCTTGATAGCACACGAGACAATGTCTTCGTACGATGAGAAGGATTGTGAGACCAATGCTCAACGGATAAACGGTTTTAACCCATCAAAGAAATGTTCAATCTTACTTCTTGGGTTATGTATATAATCTCTATCATACCTTGCAAACCTTGTAAAGTTAGCCTCATACTTTGCGACATTCTCATCCTCTTTTTGTCTCAGACTCAGAAATTGTCTTTCCAATCTACTCGATGGTCACCAAGAAAGTATTTTTATAAAAATATATGTTTCAACTCCCTCCATTCCATATTTGATACTTCATCATCTTCCTTTGTGGTTTGAATCAATTACCACCATTGATCAGCATCTCCAGTGAGGCGGTAAACTGCCATGATAACTTTTTCCCTTTCACAACTTCCCAAAGCCTGAAATATTTTCTCTAGGGAATTTATCCATTGCTCAAATACTAAGGTATTTTTACTCCCATTGAATGTTGGTGGTTGTTGCCTCATGAAGGGATCTATCATTGATCCTTCACGCTATGGATCAGGGTGTTCCATACGAGTAAGGTTATTATTCATAACCTGAGTGAGTTGTCCCAGTATAGTGATTAACTGATCAGCACCAGTTGCATCACCAGCTTCACTATAATTCACTTGAGTAGGAGGGAAATCCCTACATGGAGTGCATGCGTTGATATGGTTTCAATTTCTTCCACTAGGCGCCATTTCTAAACAACGGCATAAACTAGATCAGTTTATGAATCAAAATACATAATTCTATAATTATAAAACACTTAACATAAATTGAACTATTTATGGATATAATCCATAATCATAAAAATGTTTTCTTTGAGGAATTATATACTCATACACACTACATAATGATTTGTAAAGAAAATGAGAGTTATCGTAAGCATATCCCACGGGAGTGTCGTGACCAAGAGTGCAGCAAGGCCCGTTGTCGTGCACCAGTTCTCGTTCGAGCCTAGCTCAAAGAGGTGTTTTCGGGTTTCACCCCTAGGTACATCTATGCCAGAGCCGCCTCTACCTACTCGTATCCAGAAAGGGATGTATTGCTCGGAAAACTCACAAAATCTCTACAATACCAAAAATCTAGGAATTTCTTCTATACTAATCCTCAAAGTCCATCTTAAATCTATGTGCTCTAATCAGAGTTTATTTAAATATAGCTTCCAAGTTTTGTACTAAACTTTCTCTGATACCAACTGTAACGCCCTGACCCCAGTTACCCAGAGTCGGTGCATTATTACATAACATTGGCATGATCAAAAGAAAGATCAAGTCTCAAAAGACCGATTAGTTTAGTAGGCATGGAATAACTAGATACATTCATAAAGTTTAAATTACATCATAAAATGAAATACTACAATAATATAGTCTCCATATTCCACACTCTTATCCCCTCATACTATCCCTGTAGGTCATTCATAAAATACTTTTTCACATCCTGGGAAAAATAAAACATAGAAATGGTGAGCTCAAATTCCCTGTAAGGATAACAATATAGAAGAAACTTTCATAAATAAGAATAAACTTTTAATGCAATGTATAACTAAAAGAAAAGCCTTTTAAAACCTGAACTTCATCATAATATGGTAGATATAAAATGAAATAATTCCATATACTTATTCACATGGATATTATACTATTAGAATAATCACATGAAATATCAATATCCACTTTCATAATGATGGAATGCATAATGCCAGGCTATCATAACCACATAGCCAAGGCCTCGTGCTAAGACTACAAATAAGATTTTGTCAAGGTCTTGTGCCAAGTCACTATTTAGTCTCATGATACCTACCGATGCATCGAGGAGCTATAGCGGGCTCCACCCGCCACTTATTATGTCCAATTCATTCTTCATATGAATAGTTTTAAACATAACATAAACATTCATATTAAAACTAGCATAAGAAATGTCAATACTTTCTCCATAAACCATGAATGGTATAAAAATAACACATCCATATTCAAACATATCACAAAACCTTCAAAAATATATGGAAGTTTTGTATTATAATAAATAAACATCAAATAAGCTTAAAATCCATCAAAGGATGTTGACATAGATGAAATCAAAACTGTTTGAGAGAAATATCTCTTTTTTTGAAATCATTTAAAAGTCACATAATTATAAAATAAAACATTTACTATTAAAATATTATTATAAGCTTTTAAGGGAAGCTTTGATGATTTTATAATGGCGGAAAATTGCAGAACCCGCTGTATAAGTTAAAAGAACATTTTTACATTAATTCTGTCGAAAAGTTTAAAAAGGACCTTGTTTGGAAAATGACAGAAAGATTCCTTTATAAAATTCTTATAAAAATTCAACATGGGTATAAATGAATTTATACCATAGTATTTAAAATAGTAAGAATTATTTGAAATATATTTTTAAGAATCATGGATGTGGATGATCAAGAAGTCCTAGTAGATTATTACGTATAAACAACCTCGGATAATGAAGAAATTGCGAAATAAACCCTTACCTTGTACTTTTCCTTGGTTGGGGGTAGGTTAACCTCCTGTATAATGGTTAAATAATTGTCATTAAATTATACAGGAATCATATATATTAATATGATATCATATATGATCTTTTAACATTGCTTTGTTAATAATATCTTAGTATTATCGTCGTTTCAGGTGTAAACTTACTCGTATATGTTTTCTTACATAAGTTGTGTTTGTTATGGATAGGTTGTATCTTATTCATATATACAATTATATAAAGTCCTTAAACATTATTTTTAATCATCAAATGAAAATTATACTTGAATGGATACGATGGAGAATGAATCTCATCGCGTTCATGGAGATGGTAGTCCGTATGCACGCACGAGCGACAATATCATTCTTTTGATATTAAAATAATATATAATTAGATGGTATATCATATATAAAGAATCATTATCATGTAATATTTATTATTCACATGAATTACACATCATTATTATACACATCCAAATAATAATATATTGAATAATAATTACACCACGACGTGGAGACGGTAAGTCGTACGTACGCACGTATAATGACATTTCATTAAAAGGATGGATAGAATAATGAATATGGTAGTAACATATTTATAATAATATCATAGTATATAGGAGATACTGGATTTATTATTTTAAAATGGGAATAACAAAGAAAGAAGAATTTGAAGAAGAAATGAACTTGAAAAAGGGTGGTGAAAACATTACCTCTACTTCAGGTTCTTCCTTTTGAATTGATCAAAAGGGCTCCATAGATTGGATTTCTGATAAAACTGAGGGCTCTAGGTTGTATTGAGGGATGTTTAGAGAGTATTTTGGCAGGGTTTGTCCAATCCAAAAGGCTTTGAAGGTGTGAATAATTGGTTATAAGTGGTGTCCTTTTATAAGGGGGAGGAGGGGAACCTTTGGAAAATCTAGAAATATTTTTTTATAATAAATTCATATTCGGTTTCTAGTCGCTAAAAAGAGGATTATTAAAAGTATAAGGTGGGGATGGGTAGAAATACTTTCAACCAATATAATTTAGATAGGATTGGGTCATTATATTAACCTTATCTTTTAGTTTAAACTCTTAGTTAATTAGATTAACATTTACCATGGCACTTTGTATTTTTGTATTATATAGTTAATAAACATACCATATACATCCAAGAGACCCCCCAAGTGTTCCATTAATGATACAGATATCATGATATTAGTCTCTTGTCCAAACCTTAGATTTTTAGGAATTGAATATCAATTAATAATATAATATTTGTTTTGAAAACTCTTTTATGTCAATTTTTACTATATTTAATAATTGATTTTTGATAAAGTATTAAAAACATTATTACATAGAACCTAATTAATTTAATAAATCATAAAATTTCATATTAAACTATTAAATTCGTTTATGTCATCAAAACATTCAAATTATATTTATTTTAACATTTATAATACCAATTATTTGATTCTTTCATTAATAAGGAAAATACTGTATCATTATTGTGTCATATATATTTTTACATTTTCAACTTCTAAACATTATAAATAAAATACAATTATGTAGGAAATATTTTTATCTTTCTAATGAATATTTATAGTTGAAAATAAAATAAATATAACCCTATGTAAAAGTTGTTTTTCTAAAAGATATATTCTTGTGTCATTTTTGTATTTGTTTTAACTTAATTAATATAAAGTGTCATTATCACTTAAAAGTGGCTCCATTGGGTCCCAAAATCTACCAAAAGATGCCCATGGTCGGGAATGTATCAAACAATAAGGTTATGACATGTTTTAGGATAATTTATTATTATTATAATATTATTTGTTTACCCTTATTTACCGGATTTACCCTTTAACCATGGTAAATAAAATATTTACCAAAGTAATTATTCAAAATGTATAAAAATAAAAGTTACCTATTTACACAATTTGGACATCCTGATTCCAAATATTGAATCCATTTTTCCAAATTCAAAACACAGAAGTGGCAGAAATTAATTTAAAATTAATTCCCGTTGTTAAAACAAAAAGCGTGTTTTTAAGAGATAATAACTATCAAAAGATTGACACTTGTTCATGTCCGGTTTAATTGTGAAATTATTTCAAATGACCAAAATTGTATTAAATGGTAAAAATATATTCTAAATATACTTTCAAACCACTCAAATTCATAATTTATCACTATTAATTATTTCGATTAAAAAAGTTGTTTTTAATTAAAATTTAGTAATTTTCACTATTCATCAAAATATAAATGTTATCCGAAAAGTTCCAAAATTTCACCCTAGGCTAATTTCGATATCCCGAATCCAAAAATAAGTCCATTTTGAATGATAAAATTTATAAAATTTCAAAAAGTTGGTATTACTATTGATAACAGATAGTTTGATTGGTTATGGTGTGTGTGCTTGAACTCGAAGTTGCGTAGAATACACGCTACTATATTATTCAAAGGAAAGCGTACCATGGAAGCTTGGGGTGTTACAATTATGTATCCTAGGGTGCCAAAAAAACCAATTAAGGTTATGAAATCTGACCGAAACCTGGGCAGTTTTTCCTCTCTGTGTATTTGGGTTAAAGGAGAAGTCCCATTCAAATATTCTAAGGAACTAGGGATTAAGATTAAGTTTTCATATTCTCCAGACTCTATCAAGATCCTCCTATGAATTGAGAAGGAAATGAAAAAACTCACTTCCAATAAGGATCAACTTCTACTTTTTAATACCCCAACAAATAGAGATTATGTGCATCAATTCAATGTATAACGAAGGTTTGTCCCCTTTAAGCTAAGAAATATGAACCATCAAAGAGAACTTACAAAGAGTTTGTCACTGTGAAATCACCTCTAAAAAAAAGGTCAGCTTCGATGGCGAAACCTCCATCATCTAGACGTTTCACCCTCGAGTGAGATTTCACACCTACAGAAGAAGAAAAATGGGAACCTTTAAGGGCATCAAGAAATGAAATACATCGTGTGGCTGTGTTCAATAGTGTAACTTATTCTGTAAATATAAAAACAAACCAAACTTATTTGTTTAATGAGTGATTAAAAATGAAAATGTTACTTATGCGTATGTACGACCAATAGTCTCCATGATTGTAACATAATTCAATTTTCATAACCATATTTAATGTTTGGATTTAAAATTATAATTCATATATATAAGTTATAATAATTTCATGAATATTATTCTAGAGATGGTGTAATAATGACCACTTTGACCATAATCAACATACAGAAGTTATTTTGAAATTATGAACCAAATATCATCTAAACATCTTAGGTGGACTTAAATAATTAAGTAATTGTATATAACATATAAATTAGTGATATAAAAGGAATAATAAACTTGATAAATATTCTCAATAAATTAAATAATTAATGTATGTTTATTATTTACGAAGAACTATAATGTACATTAGGTGTCGAACTCGAGGTAAGGGACTCTATAATTAAAAAAATTCATTTTAAATGTTTTAAAGATTTACTTTCTAAATAAATATCATTTCATTTCCATGTTTTTAAAATTATTTTTGCTAATTTATTTATATGTTGAGGATTTATTTTTAAAAGTTAATTTTTTAATTTCTCCCAAATTTATTCAAAAAGTAATATTTTTAAGGTTTTATGTAATTGACTCTCTTTTATAACCCTTATTTGAATGTTTATTTTAAAAAAATTCAACATGAATGTTTTATTTAATTTATAGAAAATGAATGTTTTTTCAAACCACCATTATGAACTAATGATTTTATGCTTCCATAACTAATTTACAAGTTTATTTATAGATAAAATATTTTCAATTATGAGTGTGTAGATTTTTATAAAAAGAAAAGTTATTTGAAAATGGAAAAGTTATTTTCCTCAATAATGTATTTTTTTAAATCAACATGTGTAATGAATATGTTATGATTTTTTAGATTTTTAATGTGTATGAGTGTATCTATTATAAACCATGTATGGGTGAACCCGTTGTATCTCCCAAATTCATTGGGTAAAAAGATAGAATAACCAATTAGGTTCTTATAAATAGATTATGGGAATATATTGTGATGGTTTTCCTAAATTTAACTATGATGGATACTCCCCCTATAGCAGTGAAAGATACTGAATATGTAAGAATTATATTAAAATAATTCCCAAGTTACCTTTATGACTAAAAATTATTATTTTTTATTGAAATAAACCCCTTTTAAGGGTTGAGGGGAAAACCATCAAGACATTATGACTTACACAAACTAAGAAAGTCTGCAACCGACCAAACCTCAAGATCAAAAGCAGCACTCACTACAACATAAAAGCTCCTCCCAGTAAAAATAACCCTTAAGCCTAGCTTACATTGTCTCATCGCAGCATGGCTAGCTGTACCGTGCCAAAGAGCACGGGCCTGGTACCGATGGCTTTGGCCATACCCTCTCAAACATCTAATTCCAAAAAGCCATAAATCAATGAATCTTCTTTGCCCTAATCCTCATCTGGATCATCATCGTGTAAGAGAACGACTGATAATCCTTTGATCCGTGGTCCATCAAGACAATAACATCCATAAAATCTTCATTTACCTCCTTCTGACCAAAAACAGAAAACCTAGAAATGAAAAAACAAACAAACACCATTCGAAGAGTCTGCTGCAAAATGAGAATCAACTACCGCATAAAAGTTGTAACAATTTCGAATACTTCAAGAGAGACAACATGGCTCGAGAAAGTCAAAGATCAAGAAATCATAAACCACCGATGCAGTAAAGAGAGAAACCAACCATCGAACATACAAAACAGTAGATCCAAAACCAAGAGGACTGCAAATAGGAAGGAAGAAGAAGAAATCATCAAAATGCCGAACAGAGGTCTGTCCACATAGATCTCATCACTGCTGACCAGTACGCATGCGAAGACCATGGAGAATATCCACTAAATAACCCGGAGATAAATCAGGGTCCTCAGGCCGCTGACCTAGAAAGTGTTCACGGACCTGCACCGTGCCACCAATAAGGACCCTATCCAGCTGGATTAAATCAGATGATAGGAGGCCAGAAACGGTGCTAAGGTCGAGACCACTGATGTAAAGACCCAGAATTTATATGGAAAATTATTTCATAAATACATAGTAATTTTAAAAGTCTGCGAAAATTAACGGCACATGATTCTGAGGCCCGATGTACCTGGAATCAATTTATGAAGTTTTGTTCAGGTATGTTCGGAAAATGTACGAATGAGTTTTTATAACTTTTGAAACGGTGCTTGGAATTGAAATCTGAGGGCACCGTTGAACTCAAAACACCAGTATTCTCTTAAGAATACTTTCACCTCGATGACAGTTGGTCGGACATAAAATATAGTTTTTGGGTTTTTAATGAATTAAATAAAAATAAGGTTGTGTAAAATTTATTTTATTAGTTTGTTAAAACCTCCATGTAGAGGTTGGAGGTGGTGACTGACACACCTTAACTTCCCATGAGAGGTTACGGTGGTGGGTCCCACCCGAACTCAACCTCCCATGTGAGGATTAATTTGGTGGGGGTCCACCCGAGGTTATATCCTCTTGAACTCCCCTTTAAGGGGGGAGAAACCTCTTGAGATCCCCACTTAATAGTGACACCACCCTTCACATTAATTGTCACAACCGATAGGAATTCTATTGATTATTTTGGCAAAGAAATAATATATATTATAACCTATTATTTGGCATATCTATTCACTTTGGTGTTTTGAGTGAAGGATTATTAGGAGAAATATCCCAACGAAGAATACTCCTCCCATTGAAGAATGACCATCGAAGAACATTTCATCTACCGACGACGAAAATCTTCTTCTTTGATCTCCAATCAGAACATGGGAGGAAGAGCCATCCTTGAAGAACGCCGACGATGTCATCCTTTACTTCTTCATCTTCATTTCCAATGACAACAAATCTGATGTACAGGTTCAAGCATTGTTAAATGTTGTGTGTTCTTCATTTTCCATCGAGGATTATAATTCAAAGCCACTTGATATCATCCTAACACGAAGGGTGCCGGCCGAACAAACCCGGCCCGACCCCTCCGCCTTATTTGTGGAATTTAATGCCAAACGTGGCATGAGTCCAGGATGAGCGTTACTCATCAAAAATGGTTACGAATCGTAGGCGACGTCCCAAGGAGAGCGCGACAACTTCCGGAATGAAAATCGGGGCATCGAAACTCATCCGGTGACCCAAGGAAAGTTCACCGACAGATGAAACATCAATCGTCACTGCAAGGACGGTGGCAGCACAATCGAACCACTGGAGGAGTAACCCATGGCTAATGGGGCAGGACAGTGCAGCGGTGTCTGGTGCAAGCCTGGCCACGAAGGAAACCGGTGGCCTGAGCCACCGGGTCACCAGAGAAGGCGTGGTGCATCTGCGTCGTTCGGTGGAGCATAAGGAGGCTGCGACCCCTAGCCGCGGTGATGCAATGGTGGCCAGCGCAAGGTCGTCCCCAAGGAAGGCTGGCGGCCCAAGCTGCCGGGTCGCCGGAGGAGGTACGGTGCATCTGCGCCGTGCAGGAGTCGGCTGGCCGCTCGTCCAACCGGGAGGAGTAGGACCCACCACTGGGTCCCTCATGACGCGGACAGGCACTATGTGGTGCTTGTTGTCTCCCACCCGAATGTAATAGACATTCGGGATCCCCCAGGGGGTGCGACCTCCCCCTTAATGCGGCTACGACGGACCCCACAGTGCGTTAGGCTACCAGCCGCGTGGGCCGCCAGCCGCACGGGCCGTCAGGCCGGACCCCACGCGGACTGGATCCAGTTCGGGTCGGGTCGGACCCACGGGCCAGGTCGGACCCCAGTCCAGACCCGGGTCGGTCCAATTGGGCCAGACCAGACCCGGACCCGTTTGACCGGTTTCCATACATTTGCCCAAAACATGATCTACGAGCATCCGACTGACGAACCGTCTACAGAAACAGAAACCATGGAAGTAGATGGTTCTTTTGGTATACCCCACTCAAGGATTGGACACATTTGGGGTACATCCATGTTTGATCAAATGTAAATCCAACTAGGCACTTAGAACAGAAATGCCAATAACTCTCAGACCAGGCGTCCGATTGACGCACCATCTGTCACGTTGAGTTTCTTATAGAAAGACGGATCTTTTGGATACATCTACTTGGGACATCATGGAAGTTGATGTACCAACACATGGCTTGAGGAGCAGACCCTCCTAGAATGAATCATGCTTCGTGCGGAACCTTGTGGATGGTTGTGCATTGACGACTGTTCCTAGATCCTATGTTGGTTTGACAGCGCTAACGAATGTTCCTGGATCATGTGTGGGTTCGACAGAACTCAGGAATGTTCCTGGATCTTGTGTTGGTTCAACAGCTTTGAGGAATGTTCCTGGATCCTGTGTGGGTTCAACAGCTCCATTTACTGTTCCAGGATCCTGTGTGGGTTCGAGAGTTCTGAATTCTATTCCAGGATCCTATATGGGTTCGACAGAATAGATGATTCAATGGATACATCTGATTATCTCTATCTCTCTACAAAATTTGTATACCTGTATGAGCTGAGTTAATAACTTTGTGTTTTCCTGATGATTGAGATAGATTACTTGATAACTTAGGTATATGTAAGGTCATATACCTAAGTGAGGTTTTATATTGATTTCATACCTAGTGTTGGATTTTGTGAGACCGTGAGGGTCTCGAGGTCCTTACAGAGTATCTTTATACTCACCCATGCATGGGCTATGCCCGCACCTCCTTGTGTTGGATGCAGACGACGGACAACACTAACCGAGGCTGAGTGTACTTGGACAGGATGGTGTCTGGAGGTGGACCTCACGACGAGTCGGTACCCAGAGGATACTGACAAACGGGGAGTGCGGAAGAGGCTATCTGTACGTACCATTCATAAAGGATCTGTGGTGGATGATACAGGAGATGATTTCCATCTTTCAACTATTTTGTCCCCATTCAGTTGTACTTGTACTTTATAGTTGGGATTGTATTTCCAGCCCCTTTTTCTTTTCAACACTCTATTGTTATACAGTTTTACTTAGTTTTTTTCATCCAACTTGTACTCTATTGTGTGTGTTTACAGTTATATAGGAAATTCCTTCCTAGATTTAAGGAATTACACATTTGGATCTAGTCGCTAGCCCCTGGCCTATGGAAGGTGGGTTTGGTGTAGTCACAGCATGGGCCCCGGGGGACGAGTTGTGACAAATTGTTATCAAAGGAGGCAGATCTGCCGTAGAACATAAGACTATGATTTTTTCTGTGATACAATAGTTTTAAGTGTAGTGAGTATGGTTTTTAGTTTAGGGAGTCCAGTGTTGGTGCGGCAGTCGACGTAGCCATACACTAGGACACTGAATTCTGATTTCCGACCCAATGTATGAAAACACTGATTGTGTGTGTGTTTTGAAGGGTCTTCTTTGTGATATCTTTTGAGTCCGCTCACCATGTAAACATATTAACCATGGTGCACCTGTTACTTTTCAGGATGACCCCACGTAGACAACCAGCCAGGGTTCTCGGTTTTGTAAAATATGGAAGCCCACCGAGCAACAAGGCCTTGGTGCAGGGCCCTATCACAGTGGAGGCACCAGTAGTACCACTACCAATTGGGCCACTGATGCCATCAGCCCCAGAAGTAGAGAGTTAACACCACCTAAGCATGTTCCATGAGTTCCTGTGCTAGAGCCCGCCTAGGTACAGGGGAGAGACGGACCAACAAGCTACTGAGGATTGGTTGGATGCTGTGGTGAGAGTCTCATACTAGTAGGGACACCGGCAAACCTTATGGTGATCCTTGATGCGGTTCTCCTTGAGGCAGCAGAAGTCAGATGGTGGAGCCTAATGATCAAGGTGCATGACGAGGTGACACTTCTCTGGGAAGACTTCGAGAGACTATTTCGGGTGGAGTTTGTCCCAGCAACCATACGTGTGGTGTGGATTCAGGAGCTACTTCATCAATAGTAGGGTAGCATGACGGTGGAACAGAACTCAGCATGTTTCACCGACCTCTCACGTTACTCCACAGATATGGTGTGGGACCTATTCTTGACGGCCCAGAGCTTCGATCAGGGGCTCAGGAGAGAGATCAGGGCTTTGATGATCTCCCTCAGCATCCCGATGCAGGAAGGGGTGTTAGAGAAATCCCTAATAGTGGAGTGTTTCTTTGTTGAGCAGTCACCCACAACGGGACCCACCACCAGATGTCATGTAGTGGAGTCTTCTGCAGCTTGTAGTAGAAAGATGTCACATAGGTCCAAGAGGACCAGACCATCTGGTGGACGGCCTCAGTTCTCAGGTTCGATTGTGTGAGGCACACGAGACAGAGCCAGTTATTCGAGGAACAGACAGTGTTTCACATGCGGTGGGAAGGGTCACATTGCTCGTGACTGTCCGACCCGCCATATGGATGATCAGTAGATAGTTGAGAGAACTCCCAGGTAGAAGTATAATTTCAATTGGGACAATCTACAGGGCGCAGGCGGATGTGGAAGAGGATCTGGTCATGCAACTAGCGGTGGACGGCGTTACGAGGTGTTACCACCACTACCACTAGGAGGTCTACCCCGACCGCAAGGAGCTGGTGGACAGGGGAGATCTCAACTCTAGGCAGTTGAGTCTTAGGATCACGACGCTCCGAAGATTATTCGAGGTATGATCTGTGTCTACTATACCTTTTCAACAGATCTTTTAGACACAGGTTTCAGTCACACTTTCATTACCACTGCCCTCATTCAGATCTCGGATATTCTGACAGAGCCATTGGCTCGATCCTTATGGCTAGAGACTCCTACGGGAGCAGACTCAACGATGACATACTGGTGTCGACATTGTGAGATTACTCTAGGAGCTGAGATCTTCAGATGGGATCTCCTCGTAGCGGCGTCAAGGCCTTATGACGTCATCTTGGGTATGTATTGGTTATCTACAGTCCATGATCAGATCGACTGTATTAGGTGCAAAGTACAGTGTGTCTGCATGGATGGGAGCAGCTTCACCATCATCAGTGTGAAGAGAGACATTACAGAATAGGATATACTTACTCGGAGGCGGGGGCAGCCGATCACTCATTAGTTGGCCAACCATACCATCGGAGCATGTGACGTGGAGAGTCCAACTTATCCTGTAGTGGTGGACCGGTACGCGGATGTTTTCCTTGACGATGTTCTAGGACTACCTCTTCACAAGGAATTGTAATTATATATTTACATGTACCCCGGGATGGAACCAATATCTACACCAACGTATCGGATGGCTCCCACAGAGCTTCGCGAGCTGCGGGTACAGCTGGAGGACTTGTAGTGGAAGGGATTCATCTGGACCAGTGTTTCTCCCTGGGAAGCCCCGATTCTGTTTTCCAAGAAGGCGGATGGGATCTTGAGGATTTGGGTCGAATACCATTGCCTGGACCAAGTGACCGTGAAGAAACCCACTCCCAAGGATTAATGACCTCTTTGATCAGCTGAAGGGAGCACAATGGTTCTCAATGATAGACCTCAGATTAGGCTATCACCATCTCAGTGTTCGAGATGAGGATGTGCAGAAGACGACCTTCAGTTGTCGGTAAGGTCATTATGAGTTCTTGGTTATGCCATTAGGCATAAACAATGCTCCAGTAGTGTTCACAGGACTCATGAACATGATCATCCAGCCATACCTCAATCACTTTGTTGTAGTCTTCATCGAAGGCATTCTGATCTATTTGACTACTTATGAGGAGCATGCCTACCATTTGTGGATAGTACTAGACACACTCTGAGAGCACCAATTTTATAGTAAGCTATCGAAGTGCCAGTTCTGGATCCAAGTGGTTCACTTTCTCGAACATGTCATCTCGATGGCTGGAGTTACAGTAGATCCAGTGAAGATTGAGGTGGTACTTTCTTGGGAGCCACCCAGGAGTGTGATGGTGGTACACAGTTTCTTGGGTTTGGATAGTTATTACTGGAGGTTCATACCAGAATTCTCCAGAGTTGCAACACCAATATCAGCCTTGATAGAGAAGGGGCAACCCTTTGTGTGGTTGGAGAGATGCCATCAAAGCTTTTAGGAGTTGAGACAGAGGTGGACTAGTGCCCCTATCTTGAGGCCTCCAGAGGAGGTTATAGTGTACATAGTCTACTGTGACGCATCTGGGACCAGACTCGGGTGTGTCATGATTCCGGAGCGAGCTTTGATCACTTATGGTTCTCGTTATCTAATATAGAATGAGTAGAATAATTCCACCGATGACCTGTAGTTAGCAGCATTGGTCTTCGTCTTGAAGATGTGGCGACACTATCTGATGCGTGAGTGTTTCACAGTCTACTCTGACCATAAGAGTCTCAAGTATATCTTCTCTCAGAAGGACCTGAACCCGAGACAATGACATTGGCTTGAGTTACTCTAGGATTATTACTTCGAGATAGTCTATACTCCTAGGAATGGGAACGTTGTAGATGATGCACTCAGTAGGAGATCTGGTATACAACTACTAGGGGAGGAAACATAATAGCTGGCTACTTTACAGATATCCGTTGTAGACCTAGTTGGAGAAGCTTTCCTTCAGTCTCTTATAGTCACTCCCCCCACTTCTTCTGTGAGTTAGGGAGGTGCAATGTGGAAACACTGACTTTGAGACACGACGTTCTCAGATTTCCACAGGGCCGGCACCTGATGAATTTTCTGAAGGTGGGGATCACGTCATCCTCGTCAGAGGACGTACTAAGGTACCAGTGTCACTTTAGGAGGAAGTGTTGAATGATTTCCACACATCCCCTCTAGCGTTACATCTAGGAGTGGCGAAGATGTACCAGGACCTTTGATGATATCACTAGTGGCTAGGTATGAAGAAGGCAGTAGCGGAGTTTGTCTCTTGATGCCTCACTTGTCACCAAGTGAAGGCGAAGCATCAGGTACCATCAGGCTTGGTTCAGCCTTTAGATGTCCTATAGTGGATGTGGGATGGGATATCCATTGACTTCATGACGGGTCTTCCACATACGTCAAGGGTACATGAACTTATCTAGGTGATCGTCGACCGACTCACCAAGTTTTCCTACTTCCTACCGATCAGAGAGTAGGGTTCAGTATAGATCTTGGGATGCCTCTATGTGCAAGAGATTGTGTTCCTACATGGAGTACCTTCTTCTATTGTCTCTGATCATGACGCACAGTTTACTTCCCGGCTATGGAAGGGGTTATAGGAGGCTTTGAGGATGCAACTTCATTTGAGCACCACCTTCCATCCTCAGACGGATGGTCAGACCGAGCAGACCATTCAGACCCACGAGGACATACTGTGTGGTTGTGTACTTGAATTTGGTCGCAGCTTGGAGGATCACTCACCTTTGGTGTAGTTTCATACAACAATACCTATCACTCCACAATAGGGATGAAACCTTTTGAGGTGTTATACGGGAGACCATGCAGATCACCCTTGTGCATGAATGACCTTGTATAGTTAGCACTAGTGGGACTAGAGCTGGTACGAGCTACCATAGAGAAGGTGCATATCATCCAGGAGAATATGGAGACTGCACAGAGCAGACAGAAGTCGTATGCTGACAAGAAACAGATACCACTAGAGTTCGAGGATGGAGACCATGTCTTTCTACGGGTCTCACCTCGATGAGTATTATGAATATTTGACCGAGGTGACAAGTTATCTCTGCATTTCATCTGACCTTTATAGGTCCTCAGCAGAGTTGGCGAGGTGGCATACCGCTTGTCTCTTCCAACTCAGTTACACCAGGTGCACGACGTCTTCCATGTATCCAGCTGAGGAGATACGTGCATGACCCTTCTCACATCATCGACCATGGGGAGATGGACGTCGATGATGACGCGACTATTATGGATGCTCTAGTGGAGATTGAGGGTTGACAGGAGTGAGTCCTTCATGGACGGTCAATACCTTTGGTGTATGTTCATTGGCAGCACAGGAACCTCCAAGAGAGCACATGGGAGCAGGAGGCTCATATGCGTGCTCAGTACCCCCATTTGTTCCCATAGTTTGAGTTGTAGCTTAAAGGGATGTAAATCCATGAGGTGGGGAGAATATATAGACCAAGAAATATCCATGGAAAATTGTTTCATAAATACATGGGAATTTTATGAGTCTGTGAAAATTGACGGCACATGATTCAGAGACGCGGTGTGCCCGGAATGAATTTCTGATGTTTTTTGGGTACGTTCAGTAAACGTACGAACGGGTTTTTTTAACTTTTGAACTGGTGCTCGGAATTGAAATCCAGGGGCACCATTGAACTCATAGTTCCGATATTCGCATAAGAAGACTTTCACCCCAACGACAGTTGGTCAGAAATAAAAGTTAGTTTTTGGGTTTTTAATGAATTAAATAAAGATAAGTTTGTGTAAACATTATTTTTATTAGTTGGTTAAAACCTCCATGTGATGGTTGAAGGTGGGGACCACCACACCTTAACCTCCCATGATAG
Source organism: Viscum album (assembly GCA_963277665.1). NCBI lineage: Eukaryota > Viridiplantae > Streptophyta > Magnoliopsida > Santalales > Viscaceae > Viscum > Viscum album. Next base: position 1,923,678,993 of record OY728153.1, read on the forward strand.
GTTATGGTGGTGGGGCTCACCCAAACTCAACCTCCCATGTGTGGATTAATTTGGTGGGGACCACCCGAGGTTATAACCTCTTGAACTCCCCATTAAGTGGGGAGAAACCTCTTGAACTCCCCACTTAATAGTGCCACCACCCTTCACATTAATTGTGCCAACCAAGTGTTTAGGAATTATTTTTAATTTCTTTCCAACGAAATAATATATATTATAATATATTATTTGGCATGTCTATTCACTTTGGTGTTTTGAGTGGATGATTATTGGTTGAAAGCCTCCAACGAATAACACTCCTCCCAACAAAAAATGACCATTGTAGAATGCTTCATCTGCCGCCGATGAACATATTCTTCTTTGATCTCCAACCAGAACAAGGGTGGAAGCACCGTCCTTGATGAACGTTAACGACGTTGTCCTCGACTTCTTCATCTTTATTTCAAATTACAATGAATCTTAGGAAGGGGTTCAAACTTTGTTAAATGTAGCATGTTCTTAGTTTTCCATTGAGGATTAAAATTCGAAGCCTCTTGATATCACCCTAACGTGGAGGGCGCGGGATGAACAAACACAGCCCAACCCCTCTTCCTTCTTTTTGGAATTTGACGCTAAATGTGGCATGAGTCTGGGATGAGCGTTATTCATCAACAATGGTTATGGATTGAAAGAAAAATCTCGAGGAGTGCACGAAAACTTATGGAATGTGAATTGGGCCATCATAAATCATCCATTGACCCATGGAAAGTTCTCCGAAGGATGGAATGTCAATCGTCACCGCATGGATGGCGGCGGCGCAACTATGCTACCCGAGGAGTATCCTGCGGCCAACAGGCCGCATCGGTGCACCAGCGACCGGTACAAGCCCGACTCCGAAAGAAACCAGCAGCCTGAGCTTCTAGGTCACCAGAGAAGGTAAGACACATCTGCGCCGCATGGTGGAGAACAAGGATTCCACGGCCCCTGGCCACAACGATGCAACGACGGCCTGCATACGCCCCACTGCGGGGAAGACCGACGGCCTGAGCTATTGGGTCGCCGGAGGAGGCGCGACGCATCTGCGCCGCGCGAGAGTCGGCTGTCCACTCGGCTGACATGGAGGAGCGGTACCCACCTTTGATTACCAAGTGATGTGGACCAGTGCCACGTGGAGCTAGTTTTCACCCACCCGAATGTCTTATCCATTCAGGATCCCCAGGGGGTGAGGCCTCACCCTTGATGCAATTAGGGCAGACCCCATGGGCCGCTAGCCGCGTGGGCTGACTACTGAGTGGGCCTTCGGGCCGGACCCAGCGTGGGCCGGACATAGCACGTGCCAGGCTGCCCCCGCAGGCCAATTTGAACCCATGGATAGGGTCAGAAACGAGAACTGGGTCAGATCCCAGTCCGGACCGGACCCAGACCTGTTTGACCAGTGTCCACACTTTTTCCCATAACATGAGCTACAGAAATCTGATGGATGAACCTTATATGGAAATGTAAACCATGGAAAGAGATGGTTATTTTGGTATACCCCACTCAATGTTTGGACACAGTTGATGTATGGCCGGGTTGGATCGAACGTAAATCCAACCGAGCCCTCGGAATAGAAATGTCAATAACTCTCAGACCGGGCGTCTGATTGATGCATCGCCTGTCACATTGAGTTTCTTATGGAAAGATGGATCTTTTGATACATAAACTTGGGATTTCATGGAAATTTATGTATCGACACTTGGATTGAGGAGCAGACCCTCCCGGAATCATGCATGCTTCGTGCGGAACCCTATGGTCGGCTGTGTACTGACGACTATTCCTGGATCCTATGTGGATTCGACAGCACTGACGACTATTCCTAGATCCTGTGTGGGTTCGATAGTACTGACGACTGTTCCTGGATACTATGTGGGTTCTATAGCTTTGAGGACTGTTCCTGGATCCTATGGGGGTTCAATAGCTCCATTTACTTTTCCTGGATCCTATGTGGGTTCGACGGTTCAAAATTCTGTTCCTGGATCCTGTGTTGGTTTGACAGAATAGATGATTCTGTGGGTACATCTGATCATCTCTATCTCTCAACAAAAGTCATATATCTGTGTGAGATAAGTTAGTAACTTTGTGTTTTCCTCATGATTGAGATGGATTACTTGATAATTTAAGTATATGTATGGGCATATACATAAGTGGGGTTATCTGTTGATTTCATACCTTGTGTTGGATTTTGTGAGACCTTGAGGGTCTCGGGGTCCCTATTGAGTATCATTATACTCACCTCTGCATGCGCTATTTCCCCACCTTGTTGTGTTGGATGCAGACAACGGGCATCGCTGACTGAGGCTGAGTGTACTTGGACTGGACGGTGCCCGGAGGTGGACCTCATGATGAGTCGGTACCCGGAGGAGAGTGACAAACGTGAAGTGTTGAGGAAGCTATTTGTACCTACCCTTTAGGTTGGATCCGTGGTGGATGATCCAGGAGCTTCTTTCCATCTTTAAGCTATTTTTTCCCTTTTCAGTTGTTCTTGTACTTTACAGTTGGTCTGGTATTTTTGGACCCTTTTACTTTTCATAACTCTTTTTTTATATAGTTTTACTTAGTGTTTTGCTTCCAGATTGTACTCTGTTGTGTGTGGTTACAGTTATAAAGGCAATGCCTTCCCAAATTTGAGGAATTACGCCTTTGGTGCTAGTCTCTAGCCCTTGGCCTATGGAAGGCAGGCTTGGGGTAGTCACGGCACGGGCCCCGGGGGATGAGTCATGACAAATGATCCCACGATGAGTCTTCAGAAGAGGGAACCATCGGAACTCTCGGAGTGCAGGGAGGGTCGATGTGTCAACCCAGGGAGAAGAAGGCGACAACTAGGGTTAAAATTTATAACCATGTGAAAAGTTATCATAAACCATTATGAGTTTTTATTTTTATTTTAATATTTATTATGAAATGTTTTATGAAAAACTTTTGGCATAAACAGTGACTTCATGGGTACAAAAATGCTTATTTTGATCCAAATGTTTAGTTCTTTTAAAAAAAGGCAAACTTTTATAAGTATTTATTAACTAATGTTTTCAATCATTATTTTTCCCCATACTTTGTTGGTTGTTCTCATTAAACATTTTTTTGAATGCTTTTATATAATATATTAAGGAAGGGTAGGGACAAAAATGAAGTCAAGATCAAATTTTTTAAGACATGTCCTGAAAATAAACCATGATTTATTTTAAAAAGGGTTTCATTTGGTTAAAAAGTAAATATAATGTGTAAAAGTGTCCACTTGTAATATATGGGTTTACTATGAATGATTTTTTCCTCATTATATAAAAATATAAAACCTAATAGTTTTTTTGGAAATGAAATTGATTTATAGTTTTTAAAATAACTAGAATGTTTACTATTTAAGGCAGAGATCTAACTGTTGGAATCATAGAAATGTTTAGACAACAACAGAGATTATGAATTTTGGTCAAAAAAAGCTTTTGTTTCTATTTATATTATTTTAATAAAATAATTGTTATATAAAATTTTCATATTGAGTGAAATTATTTACAAATACAACGAGGAGGATATCAAACTAAATTTCTATCTCTTCATGAGGACTTTTCAAGAAATGATTGAAAAGTTATGTAATTATGATTTAGAAGAATTTTCTAACATAAAACTCTCTTGTAAATATTTGTATCAAATATAAATCACCTCATTTATACCTTAATACAATCATGATTCATGGGTTTTTTATAAAATCCTAATTTCACAAATTTCACATAATTCAAAAAAAGTTAAATATCACAAAGTAATTTTCATTTATTTAACCCTATTATAGGAATTTTATATATATTAGGATTTTAAGATAGCTGATCAAGAAGGGTACCATTTCACAAACTATTTATATTTAGTTTTAAATTATTTTATTTTTGTAAATACTTATGGTATTTTAAAAGGACCCTTGATTGAAAATCTCAAAAAAAACATGGTATGTGTGTTTTATAAAAATCTAATTTTATTAGATTATTTGATATTATAAATCATATAAAAAGACTTCCAAAAAATATTTATCTTCCAACATCTACGAAACCCAAATTCTACTTGGTGTATTTGGAAATAGGAAGAAATTGAATTTGAATAAGCTTTAAAGACTTATTGTGATGAATAGACATTCTATCTATGTGAATAAAATGAAAATGAAATCACGTGGAAACAATGATCAATGTACAACCTTATCTTATATTTTAATTGTTTTATTTAAATCATATAGAGAAAAACAATCAAATTTTGAGATACAAAATACATTATTAATTAAGAATTTGAGGTAGTTATTTGTTATTGTATTTTGGGATGCAGAATTAAAGTTAACGGATAACCATTGAGATTAAAACATTCTTTTTAATGATGAATTTATTTTGGAATATGTTCATAATATTTTTGAGAATTTTATAATAATTATATTGTTTTTGAAAAAAGGGTAACCCGCAGACCATGTGGAAACCCAACTCATCTGAAAAGGTCACAACATTTGGAACCACAACTAAAGTGAAATAACTATGCAACACCTACCACTAGACAACATGATGTCCCAATTAGTATAACTTTTTCTATTTTGTTAAATGATTTTATACATAAATAATATGTCTATTTTGGTCACATATGTTTTATCAAATTGATTTCCATGGGATTAGAAAATGATTTAGTGATTACGTCCTTAATGTTATTATAGAATATGTTTACTAATTTTGGAAGCCTAAAATATTAAGCTAAGTTGAATTTTATGGGATTCAGATTGAGTAATAAATTTAGAGTTACATTTTGGAGGAAAATATGATTTTATTTTATATTTATGGTGATTTAGGCTATTTATAGAAATGATTAGTATATCTGTTATATTACCTGATTTAGATATAATTTTTTGGTAAGATAGTAGTAGATATTTCATTTAGGAAAATATTAATATTATCATGGAAGACTATATAATCAAATCCTTCAAAATTTTGGGTTTCAATCTCAATTGGTACTATTTTGAGGATGTTTAATATTTGTTATTTTTCAAATTTTCTATGCTAACCTTTGGGTATTACTATTGCATTTTGGAAATTAATTAATTTTTTCATCATATAATGGTTTATTATTTTTGTGGAATTAAATTATCTTATCCTAACCATTTTGGTTAACGTATAACATAATGAGGGATAAAGTGTAAATTTTTTAGGATTTTTTGATATATACAAGTTGATTTTATTTCTTTAAGAATCAAAAAATCTTAATAAATACTCATCAATTAGAGAAAAAGATGAAATTGTGGTGAACGTTTCTTAAGGAATGAAACTCTACTTTTTAAGTATGTATATTTATTCATGTTATTAGATATGTAATTAAATTAATTCCTCAGATTTAAGAAAATTATATTGAAAAGAAAATGTTATCTATTTACATTTCTTACCAATAAATCAATGACCCTTTAACCCATCATAGATTTATGGTTTTTTGATTTTCCACTCTACCATGAACAGCTTCTCTATAACTCTATATCCATAAATGGGTGTTAGGTTTCGTATTCCATGTCTATTTACCCTCACATAGAAACCTAGTTATTTGATATTATAGATGACCTTTTTATTTCCCTTAGTTTTAAAGTGATTGTTTTATTAATCATTATATACTGTGGGATTTCTATAAAGGTATTTTAAAAAGTCAAACTTTGGTTACAAATACCCAATTCAAATTTTCAAGGAAATTATTTTCAAAAGGGGGGAGAATGTGACATTGAATGTTTTTAAAAGGAAATACTATGTTCGATGACATAAAATATAATCGACACTAATCTTAAATGAACAACTAAATATTTTTATTATCTGACCATTATAACCTGGCCATTAAATTAGATTGAATGAATATTATTAAATAAATTATGAAATATAAATGTATCCTAACCATTAATAATATATTAATAAATTCTTTTTAAATAAATAACTTAATTTTAGTAAAGTCATTTTATTTTATAATTACACATTTGCTGAGAAATATCATTATTAATTTTAAGCGTGAAAAATAGATTTAATTTTTTGATATTTTTGAAATTTTATTTAATTAACTAAATATATTCTTTGATGTAAACTTATCAAAATTATATTATTGTTAATTTTTTAAAAAATTGAAATTTTTTAATTTTTTAATGAATAGTGATATATATCGTTTTTAATGAAAAGGGTATTTTATTTTCCTATTTTTAAAAAATAAAATGGCATTTTTGATTATCTTAAAAGTTTAATTTCTTTATTTTGATTTAAAATAAAATAATAATAGGTTTTTAAATGTATTTCATACATGTGGTCATTATAAAAATATTTTATGTTTAAAAAGTGCATATTTCTGGAAAAATATTTTTATTGTTACGTTTTTTCAATTTAATTTTAAATTAAATGATGAATCTTCTAATGATTAAAATTTTAAAAATGGATTCTATATTTTTATTCAATAGTTACAAATTTATTAAATTAGTACCTTTTGTTTTTTCCAATATGAATAGTAACCTTGATAATTTTTTTCCAATGGTAAGGGGTATTTTTGGGTTGTTTAGGTTAAAAAGAAAATGATAAGGACTATAAAATAACCCTAAAACATGTCAAATTTTAATAGTATGAAAAATATACATATAAAATAATTCAATATTTTGTTATATAACCATTTATGGTCACATAAATTAGATTATGACCTTTATAATTTTTTATTTAATGGAATGTCAAGCATATCACAATCTTGTTTTTAATAATTAATTTTTTTTACTATAGTGTTATATAGAAGATATGTTCATATATAAAACATATTTTGAAATAGAATATATGTATATTAAACATGTTAACTTATTTTTAATTTTTAGTGAATAAGTAATTATATTAAATTCTTTCACAACACTCATGTAGTAATTATAAAATTAATGGAAAAATCAATTGAATGATATTAAAAATATTAAAATAAATACTATATGATAAAATAATATAATACACAAATTTTATATATTAATTTTACATTTTAGGGATGTAATAATGTTTTTGACGTTATCTTTTTGTATTGATATTTTTAAAATTCAAAGTAATTAATATTGTCAAAATTGTCATTAATGATATTCTAAAATAAATAATTTTTTATTAAGAGATATAAATTCATAAAAAAATAAAGAAAAATAATTATTATATGGTTTAAAATTTCAACCATTATTTAATTATTGGTACTTTTTATTTTTTTAGTAACAATATTGACTCTTAAAATGTAAATAACAATATTATCACGCTAAGAGTTAAAGGGGTTAAATATTGGTTGAAACTAAATTATAAGGGTAATAATGTGACCTAAAAGTTTCTAATAAAAATTTTATTAAATTATATATAAAAATAATCATCTTATATTTCAAATAACTCACTTTGGATACATTTGTAATTAAAATATAACTTTTATTAATTTAATATTTTGATAAATTCCAATAGTGCCCCGCCCCTCTCCTATAAAAGGACATAGCTTCATATCATTGATTCACACTTAAAAACAATTTATTTCAGACAATATATTCCCAAATACCTTTTTGTAATATCTAACCTCATTCTAGAGGTCTTATTTTAGTCTGAACACCAACCTTAGAAGGCTTAAAGTGTTAAGAAAAGGTAGTTTTCCAAATAAGATGTATCATTTTTAATCAAACAAATCTATTTTATTATTCTTACACATCCTCAAAACATTCTCAAAATGTGAAAAAATAATAAATAAATTATACTTATTGTACTGAAATATTATTATGTTATTTTCCTGACCAATTTCCATATCCACTTCCATCAAATGAGAAAAAAATTCATTCTTCATGTGTACAAAAAACTATCACCTCGTGATTAGATATAATTCATTCTCCATCGTTATCTCTCATGACTGTATATAATTATAGAATTAATTTTTATCTATCATATTAATGCATATATATCATTATTAAAATTTAATATTCCATTAATTTTCTTACATTTATTTGCATATAAAACTGATAACGTCCTTCATGCGTACGTATGGATGATCGCCTCTACAAAGCGATGTGATTAATATTTCATAACCACATCACATGAATGATATATATAATTATATTTAGATAATTAGTTTTATATTTAAGATATTATGATCATCATAGAAAGATAAAAAAACTTACCTTCTTTCTAAAGTGATCGTTGAAAAATGAAAATGTTACTCATGCATACGTACGGTCTACTGTCAACATGATTGCACAATAATTAATTTATGGTAGCCATATTTAAGTGTTGGATTAAAAAGTATAAATGATATATTAAATTTATAATTATTTCATGAATATAAATATATATATTGTTGAGTAATGATCAATTATCTCATAGTCAACAAACTGAAGTCATTTTGAACAAATGAACCAGATATCATCAAAACGTCTCACATAAACATAAATAACTATGTGATTATATATACCATAAAATAATTGATATAAAATGAATAATAAACTTGAAAATTACTATTAATAAATTTAATAGTTACCATAATTTTATTATTCAGGAATATAATGAATGTATGTGATGTGTCCAACTTGAGTTAAAAAAATATTTAACCAAAAAATCCTGTTTAAAAATTTTTAATGATTTTTTCCTTAATCATTCCCATTATTTTCCATGTTTTTAAAATTATTTATATGAATTTTTTTATATGGAGTTGAATGTTTTAAAAATTTTATTTTATAATTTTTTTAGGTTTTTTCACAAAGGAATCTTTTTAATATTTTATGTAGGGGATATTCATTTAAAAATCATCATTGAATAATTATTTTTAAGAAGGCAAAGAGTAACTTCTACATCTCCAACAGAGGCTCTGCCACCCGGATCCCTGTTATTCAGCGTAGCCTGGACATGCACAGGGGGTCATTCCCGATGGAGTACCTGGGCGCCCCCATATCCCCATGAAGGTTTTGCGTATGTGATTTGATGATATCATCAATAGAATTACGGACTGCATTCTCAACTAGAAGAACATCTACCTTTCATTCAGGGGTAGGATTACTCTTGTTAACAGTGTGCACCTCGCCACTCTTGTCCATGCTCATTCATCCATCAAAGTCCCGATGAGCATTATTTCTAAGATTGAAAAGATCCTTGTGGGCTTTATCTGGGACCCGCATTTGGACGGAAGGTGCCGATGGGATTCCTGGCCCAGAGTGGCTAGACCAGCTAGAGAGGGCGGCATCAATTTCCACCAGCTTGAGGAAACTCTTCTCTGCATGCATGCGAAGCTTGCATGGGAAGTTCTGCAACAAGACACGCTTTGGGGGATCACCATGAACGATTCCATTTCTGGTCCTAAGGTTTGGACCACCAGCTAAGAATTTCTGTTTTGGTCTGTTATCTCTCCACTTATCACCTCCTTGAAACCCCACTCCAGATGGCTTATAAAGAGGGGGGGAAATCTCTTTCTGGCACCACAACTGGGCCGGGACGGTTCTTGGATTCCTTGGATGCCCTGCCCCCTCGATCTCCTTCAGAGATGATAGCTCCCACCCAACGTTCATCGCCGCAGTTCTGGACAAGGACCAGCATGACATATTCAATCTCATTGAGCTCAACACTAATCTGGATAGAAGTATTTTCTCTCTCTCTTCCTCAGGGGCTTTCTCCTCAGGAGATTTTCAGTGCACTATGGCTACCCATGTTCAGATCAACCCATGGGATGAGATCCTGTAGTCCAAAGTTACTCCCACTAAAATGAAATTTCTTTCTTGGAGGATTAGGAACAAAGCCATTCCAACTGAGGAGAACATAAAAGCCTGCAGCATCCCACTAGCTTCAAGATGTCATTGTTGCACGGCCCACCGGGAGGAGAGTACGGAGCACCAGTTTTTTGAAGGAGTCTGGGAAAGGGCGGTGTGGGAGTATTTTGGTGAGTTTACTGGTGTTAAAGATAACCTCTTGGCTGGTCTTCCATTCCTAGATCAATGGTTCCATGGTGTGGGGGAGAGGGGTCCAGAGCAGAAGGGGCGTGTTGCGGTCTTCTACGCCGGTTGCTGGATGATCTGGCATGCAAGGAACAAGGCCAGACATGAAGGGATCTATGCCTCGATCCAAGGTGTCATTCACAGAACCAAATTCCGTCTTCTGGATATGATCCAATCCATTGGCAACTGGGAGGATGCACCTACTCTAAGGAGGCTTCGAGCTAGGAAGAATCCTGCAACTCTGGGGAGCAGGGAGACGGGAGGTAACTGGGTATATTGGACACCGCCAAGTAGGGTCTCAAACTTAAAACCGATGGGTCGTGCAATAGGGGGCTTATACGAGGAGGAGGGGTGGTGCGTAACCCATTGGGTTCGGTCATCATGGCGTTCTCTACATTCTTGGTCCATGGGACTTCACTCCAGGCAGAGGCCAAGGCGATGTTTGTTGGCCTCCTCCTATGCCATCAGATGGGGATCTTTTTATCGATGGTGGAAATAGACTCCAAAATTCTCCACAACTCCATTCGAGGATATAGTACCATCCCATGGTCTATCCTTTAAATCATCCGAAAGTGCAGGGGCATGATTGGAACAAATACTAGTGTGGACCACACATGCCGAGAAGGGAACAAGGTCGCCGACCACCTTGCCACCCTTGATGTTGCCGGTCCGGATCCCATTTGTATCCACAACATGTCCACCATGAAAGCAGAGGGAGTCAATCTGGTTCAAGGGGACGCCCTAGGTCTTCACTAATTTAGGCCTCCTTAGGTCCCTTGTCTATGGATTTTGGGCCTTTCCTTCTTGAATAAAAATTTACTCTATGATGATGAGGAGCCACCCTCAAAATGGCAGAAGAGGACCTCCTGCAATGTTTTTATTTAGAATTAAGATATAGAAGGTGTTTGACAGTTAATATTTAAATTGATGAGACTTAAATTATTCTTGACATGAAAAAATGTTTTCTCTTTTACATTATTTATATATGTGATCACACTCAATACATAACCATGATTTTAGTATAAAATGTTCACCAAACAAGTTCATTTTATCTATAAATTATTGTTTATTATTTTTTGTTACCACATATAAAAAATAAAAAAAATAAAAAAATATACCATAAATAAATAGATAATTAAAAATAAATTATGTGATCATGATATTTTTTAATGGATTATCCCTTGAGTGGAAAATAGATGAGCTAAGACCCTAGGTTTGTCTCCTTGGGTCACTTCTGTCTTCAGTTGTATTTCCCACCCAATCTAATGTATCTAAGTGTTATCTTCTACCTCACCGTATCTCATTAGTAACTGTATCATCTTTCATCCATCAAATCATATAAAAATACTCACAGAAAAGTAAATGAGTCTTTATAATTTGGGATATATATATATGAAAAATAACTCATGTATATGTGAAATAATTTATATATATAATATGGTTCAAGAAGACATTTAGTTATTCATTTATTAGTTAATAATTATAGAAATCACACTTGGAATAAATAAATAAGTAAATAATGAAATAGCATGTATAGATTGGTCAATCTAACCTCATACCCGGTCAGAATGCAGTAAACATGTATAATAAAATTATATTCTCAATTATTTCCTCATGAGATTATTAATTATAAATTAAAATAAATTAAAATAATTTTAACTGATAATATACAAGTCTCATGATACCAAAAATATGTCTATAAAATTCTAAATATTTTATGATTTTTTATGCTTCCTAGGGAAAGAAACCACCCAGAGCGTTTTTGGGTGGGATGAAAACGAACTTATCCAACTCACCTCAACTACCAGGTAAGAGGAAGGTAATGCCTTGTCCATGCAATCTGGTCATGGGTGTCTGGTGAAATTATGAGTTTCCAATAAATTTTAAATAAAATATTTTTTTAATAATATTTTATGCCACTATCATGATGTGGGTTGATGTTTTTTTTAAAAAATGTGGGAAAAAAAGCTGCCTGCATCATCGTATTTTTTTGTATTTGTGTTTTTTTGAAGGACGGTATATAGCCTTTTATTTTTTTCATTTTATTTCCTTACATATTGAAACTATGAATTTCCCTCTTAACTTATTTACAACATTAATCAAACCAGGTTCCCTGAAATGGTTAACTCACTGGCGAGCACCTTCCACCCCATCCAGCAATGTTAACACACACACAAACTCACACACACACACACAAATATATATATATATATATATATATATAATTTTATTCATGGAAATTTATTTATCAATTTTTTTATGGCTATAAAACGTCCATATGACCTAATATTAAAAGAAATGTTTATGACATTGGGAATGAAAAAAATGAATCAACTCGATTAGATACATATTTATTTTAATTATAACTTAATTATACAAATTATTCCTCTAATATAATTTATTTTTAGGCGATGTAAAAATGAAGTGTAATAGTAGGAAAAATTTAAATTTTCAAACCATTATCAAAGTATACATTCCAATACCCATGAAGAAAAACATGATCTTTAATCTGAAGATAATGTATAAACTAATTATGTATGAAACAATAAATTCAATGTCATTCCCTATTTTATTTTGTCCATACATGTATTCCACTAATCATCGCTAATGTAAACTCAATGGAATTTATACTAAAACCCTCTAAACCATCCACTCATTCTCCATATTCATGTGGGTATATTAATTACTAATTTGTTGGTGCCATCATAGAGAATCGGTTATTCATTTGATCTATTGATAAATTCTACCTCACCGTTCATTCAATACGGGATGGAGAAACATAATAAACATTCTTGGATCACCCCTTTATCTCTATAGGAAATGGGAGGGATATGAGAGAGGATATAAATATCATTATATGAAAATAAAACAAGATTTTTAGCTTCTATCTTCTTATATATCCATAATAAAGTTGAATAAATTTCACTTTGGCCATAAGAATATGAATTACAATATAAATAAGACCTAAAATCCTCTAATGAAACATTAAAAATTCTATAAATGTCAATATTTCTTTTCCAATCACATTTAATATATATATATATATTATGATGTGATATAATATTAGATTCATTATCTCGACTCATATCTCTAAAAAAATATTTTAACGAACATTGTATAAAAATATTAGTTCACAAAATATTTTCTAATGAATTCACTGAATAACATATCAATTTTATGAGTTAATAAAATCAACAATTATAATTATAAAAATAAATAATTTTTATTTTATTTATCTAGTTTGATCATTCAGACTCCAACATTACCTGACCCCCTTTATGGGTACCACCATGTCCTAAATGCCAAATCATTAGAATTGGAAAATATTCCAAATATTCTTTGGGTGTGAACATCTAGACCCTTATCTCAATAGCAGGGAGTATCAGTCATAGACCATGAATGAAATTTGAAAAAACATCCTATCCTTTAAGTAAAATTTTTATTTATAGAAAATGAATCCTCATATGAAAAAACTCCTTGTAAGATAATATATTTAGCTTGCGATATCTCATAAAGTGGGATGGAAAATTTGTGTCATCATAAAATATTTCCTTATTTGTTATATATGACATTACTAGATGAACATTACATCCTCTAGAATGGGTATGTATTTAATAATGTCAATACCATTCTAATCAGTTGTTCTTGATATATCTCTTCCTTTTAAAAAGTAACAAAAACTATCCAGATCATTGAGTGATTTCCATACCACCAGTAATGCACTTGAAAAAAGATATCTCAACACACACATAAATTTTATGGTTCTCTAAATTCCTCATAGAACAAAATAATATGGTACAAACTAAAAAGGACCATAACTCAACAAACTAATATTTGTGGTCACCTATCAGATTAACCCCTAATACCATAATCATATGGTATTCTTATTGATAGAATAGTTCCCATAATCTCCACTAATTGAGACCATTTAATGAAACCCTCGTGAGAATAAATTTTACTTATTATTAGCTCCCCACACCTGATAAACATATATCACATGTGACTAGTAAGTGTGATGTATCTGAACCATCATATTTTTATACAATATTATTATCATAGTATCATTATGTTCTTATTAGAGTTGTGAGTTATTATAACATATAAATATGAAAAATAATCTAATTACATTATGATGTGAATAGTATACATAGTATTATAGATAGTATTACAATATGATAATATCAAGGATAACACTCTGTATACATTACATGATAATCGATAAGTATTACTAAGGTTGGGTAAAGGGTGCCCAATTTCTCAAAATCATGAGGGATATTATTTATCTTTTTCTGAGATCAATGTGTCTTGTGTGTGGAAAAATACTATTAAAAAATAATAATGTTAACCAATGAAATATTTATGATTATTTTATAAATTATTCTAAAAAAATTTCTTATGGAATAAAGGTTCAATCATTACTATATGAGTTATGATTTTCATCTAATACTAACTTCTAGGGATTATTAATGTAATATGTTTTACATATCCTTCCATAAATTTTTTGATTTTATAATTTGGATAATGGGGAAATTTTTAGTTTAATTTCATATAATATAGAATACTAGAGTGATGCATTAAATATTTTAGTACATTGATGAAAATATTATATGTAGTCTATGTTAATAAAAATTAATAATTAAAAAGATTTGAGTTATTTTAAGCTGTAAAAATTATCCAAAAAAAATTATTCTTATATTTTAAGGTTGTAAGACATATACATGTATAGTTATTATACTTAAAGATCATGAAACATATACCAATATTTCATTCAATTTATTCTGTGGTGATATGAATAATTTTTTATTTTGGGGTCATTCAACATATATGAAATAAAACTGAACATATATAAATATAGGATTAAACAAAGAATTGGAATGAATAACAATGTGGGATAAAATGGATGAAATTAACAAAAACACTTACTGACATTAACCTTTTCCTTGAAATATATACCTCGTGATCATGACTAGTTTTTTGTGGGTATGAAATGAATGTTTTATAAGATTTATTACCACTTCTATTTTTTATGAAATAAATTATTCCTAGGTGATGAAACAGTTTTCTAATTAGAGAGGTCTCAAAATATGCTTAATCTTCCCTATGTGGAATTTTTATGGGTTTTGTGTCTCATTTGTAACTCAATAAGGGGTTATTTAAAGAAATATTTTTATATAGTTTAAGGTCCCATAGCTGAGAACAAATTATTATTTAGTTTATAAACTTATAAAATAATGAAATTTCAATTGGGGGACTGTGTTAACTTAAGGGAGTTTCTTCCCTCACAAGAATATCATTTAAACTAATGTTTTGTTTAGAAATAGTAATTTATAAATCGGGACATAATACTCTCGAATTAATGGAAATAGGGTGAGGATGGATAACTAAGGATGACCATTTAATAGAATGGTATTGAAAGACCTTAATAATATATAAAATTATAAAATCAAGGATGACCATTGATCGTATTTAAAAAATTGGTTCTTCTCTTATATTATCATGGATATATAGAGATGAATGATATTTCTTCATAAACCTAAATATTACAGAGAAAGGTATTATCAATAAATTTATTTTAAAAGCTTCTTCGCACATAATGATTCTATTATGATAAGAAAAATAAGTTACTAATAGCCCTGAAATTTTTTATAGTGGTTCAAGAACATATGATATGATGTGGGTGAAATGAAAGGAAAATATGTTCATGAAGTGTTCAAGAACCCTAATGTTATATGACCTCATATTAAAAAAATTATACGAGAGAAATCGATATAATCTAAAGGAAGCGATCTTTAAGTGGAATCAGGACATAGAATGAATGAATATAAATGTAGTAGTTTTATCAAGTATACATTATGGACATCAATATCATACACTATAATACAATTTTGACACTATAAAGTTAATGTGTATGCCTTCCTCGTGGTTTAACATAATGTGATAGGATCAGATGAGAAACTCTATAGTTTATGTTTTTTGAGCCCACTTTTTGCGTGGTTTATTTTTTATTAGTGGGTTTTGATGAATTTTTGGTATTTCATTGATGTTAATATGTTAAAGAGGTAGTCTATAAATAGTTTTGTGGATGTTGAGTTGGAGTATCCTAGATTTTTATAGATGAAAATATATTGGATGATTAATAAATAAAAACTTTCATGGAAGTTTTCATAAATTATAGAATCTAGTTAATTAAGAAGATATAACTTGGTTATAAAATGGATATGGTTATGATGAATTATTATATATGATTGATTAAGAAAAAAAATCTTTTTTATGAATATAATAATTCCACATTCATTTTTATTTTAGTAGAAAATAAAATTTGTTTTTTTCTTTTGGAATATTAATAATATATTCATTACATGATGGAAAAATATTATTTGATGATTTTGAATTTATTATAATGAATGGTGAGTTGATATTATTTTATTAAAAATTATCATTAATGTTTAGAGAATAATATTTTTTAATAATATAAAGACATCGAATCAACCATTCGATATTATTTTATGGAGTGTTCCGGATAGAAGAAAAATTATCATGTACCGAATAGAGAACAATGAATCTATCAGAAAATGGGGTTCAAAAAATGATTTTTCTATCAAATAATGATACAATATTCTTGATATATCCATTGAAGGATGTAATATCACTTTATGGAAGTTAAAAATTAATTCTAGATGAGTGGATGAATGATGAGTATGCTTAAAGAAGAAGAAAACATTTCATGAACCTACCAGACCTAGTTAATAAATATGTTTATTGGATAGAGGAAATTTATTAACTCATAAGAAAAATAATATATTTGAAATGAATAGGGATATAAATCCATACAAACATTTGTGAGTTAATTAGATAATGTGATTTAAAGGGGAGTAATTCAATAGACCTTTCAAATGGATAAATTAAAGTAGATTTAAGGAATCACTAGAAGAATAATTGATAGGTTATCAGATGGATAAGGCTATGTATACTAGAGGATTGGATTTTGAGTTTTTTCATAGAATAAAAGTTTTAATGTTTAACCATGTGAATCATTTTTTGTAAATCATAGGAACATAATTTGGAATACTTTCTACGAGTTCATCAGATAGAGAAACCTTTTATTTTTCTAATAAAGAAATATAGATTGTTTCGAACATAGTAGTTCAAAAATATTTATATAGAGGAAACATATAAATATTACAAGATTGATAAATATAAATATTTCTAGATAGAATTTCATGAGTTCATAAGTCAAGAGGATTCTTTATAGAGGGTATGTAGACAAATAATTACAAGCTGAAGAGGAACCTTATGAATGAATATTAGAAAAATAATTGTAGGATGGAGAACATATTATGAATAAAATCTTTTGAGAGGTTTTAGAGTCATTATAAAACATTACAAAGACATTCATTGTGGTGATACTATGATAAACATTCAACACCTCAACAACCATGATGAAAATATTGTTATTATACTTGATATTTTTGTAAGAATTGATGATCATTGATTTTAATATATGTGGAAAGTTCCTATGATTTAAGTTGACTCAAATTTATTTGTAGGCTTTGAAGGTGGTAAACCAAATAATGACTTGGGTTGGAAAAATTTGTTTTTTATTTCACAATATAATAATGTTTTTATAAAAAAATGAGTATTTAAAGGGGATATGGTTATTTTTAATGTTATTGTTGAAAGATTGAGTTTCCAATTTGTAATCTTCAGTGAATTTTTTAATTTTTAAACATTGGACATAGGATTATAGAATTGGAATAACCAGAAATATGGTTCCCGATAGAGGAGAATCAGTCATTGGGTTTTTGATAGAAAAGAAAAGGATGTAAGATTTTGGATAGAGGAGAATGAAATACAGGTTTTCATATAGAGAGGAACTAGATATATGTTTATAAATGAAGGAGAATTAGGCATAGTTTTCTAAACAGATAAGTATTGGAAAAACATGTTTAATGAAGATGTTGTAAAATAGGTTCAAAACTTTTTTCCCGAAGTCGGTATTTTGGTGTCAATAGGAAGGAGACATGAATCAATGATTATCACACATATACATAAGTTTTGATTTAAATACTAGGAAAATGGATCCATGGAATAACACAAGAACAAAATAATAAGAAAAGAATAATGTAAAAAATGAGTGGAAGATAAGATTGTTATGTAATTATATTTAATAATAAGAATAAGAAAATATAATGTGTTTTGAATTCCAAGTTTCATAGATTGTAGAGTGACCTTTCAGCTAGTGAAAGAGAAAATGAAATGGATAAGACGTAGTCCTTCACCCTGTCAAGAAAATAATCATCCTAGATTTTGATTTAATGAGTTTGATGTTTTCTTAAACTATATTTCTTAATATAGATGAATAATAAGAGTTTATTTCATGAAACAATGCATGGAAGAGAAGAGGAAAAATTTATGGTAGTATATACAAGTCTAAAAAAGGTCCCATCTAGTGGACTTTATTTGAATTTCAATGAAATTTAAGAATATATGGACTCTCTACCCATGTAGTGTGTACATCAAGAATGAGTTTTATGTGGAATAACACATCAACAGTCTAGGTAATTATGCCCCCCCCTTTATAAGTATAATCAACCACGCAATGTATAAGGATTGTGTCTGAGCTAAACCACAATAATTGATACCTTCTTATTTTAGATAATATATGTAGTGATCACAATCATACACAATAAGGACAAGACAATATTACTGGGAAGTGATAATTTTAAAAATATTTAGTTCCACCCTTTACATTGTTTCTCTATATCTATATGATAATGAAGGGTGAACAAAATAACTAAGATCCTAATAGGTCTAAGTTGTATATTGATAAAAAATATTAATTATTTCGAAAATTCCCCAACACTTATTCAACTCCCCCCAGTGTTAATAATATACTGATGTTGTTCTAACAAAGGTCATAATATGAGGACCATTACATTATATAGATTTTAGGTTATAAGGTAAAAAACATGGTGTGAATAATAAAGGGAGAAAATGTCGAGAAAATATTTGTGGTTGAGTCCTTTTCAAGTTGTTCAGACATCACCACATATCCTATTAAAACATGAATCAATCCATGCATATGAGTATATGGGGGCCGACCTTATAAAGATATGAGGAATTCAAAATGATGTGAGTGAAATAGATAATAATGATAAAATAACATGATGTGAGTAATAGAAAGAAATAAGTGTCTGGCGGTGATACATACAGTCCAAACATCATTATGTGTCATGGTAGAATAATAGTCAATTTAAATGTAGTTCATGTAGGGATGACTAGTAAGAAGA
Source organism: Viscum album (assembly GCA_963277665.1). Classification (NCBI taxonomy): domain Eukaryota; kingdom Viridiplantae; phylum Streptophyta; class Magnoliopsida; order Santalales; family Viscaceae; genus Viscum; species Viscum album. The sequence continues at coordinate 1,923,698,229 of OY728153.1, forward strand.
TTAACCTAGGTAAATGAAGAATTAAGGGAACCATATTTTAAGGGAAGATATTGGAACATATTTGAATCAGTGAATACTAAAATACCATGGTAGAATAAGGGATAAAGATGGGAGTACATGTGAGTTTAAACTATAAATTGGATATCTATAAATAATTATATATACTATAAAAATGGAAATCATGATACACATAAATCTAGAATTTAAATTCAATATATCATGGTATGAGATTGGTTGATTAAATATGATGTTAATAAGAAGGGAAACAAGTACCGAGATGGAATAAATGGAAGAAAAACTAGCATAAAACTCGAATTGAATGAGCTAAATATAATATTCTAGAGTGTTATGAGGTGAATTCTTATATATGATAGGTGAAAAATTGTTTAAATGATGTTATATTGGAGTATCATATATAAAAACACACATTATTTCTTAATGATAAGAATTCAATTATGATGTGGAAATGGATGAATGATAATATAGGAAAATATAACTTTTATATGATGAATATAAAAGATTCAAATTATGAACTATTGAAGAGGGAGGCCAAATTAATGCATGGGATATCCTAAGGATTTTTACATATCCATATGTTGCAGTATATTATTGTATCTTTTACATTTTTATCTCCCAAAAAAGGATTTCCACCCCAACATAAATGGGTAGGGGATATGACATAAAAATTTAGGATTTTCAATGATTTTTTACTGAAAATTGTTTTGTGAAAAATAATTTGGAATGTGCAATTTATGTTATTTTGATGATGATGATTTGTTTCATCATGTAATTTATGATCAGGGATCATTTAACACTCTATGTTGTTCATCATTATGTTGGAAGGATATAGTACTCTAAAATTTATGGATTTGTAGGAAGGACAACTCGATAAAGTTAATCATCTTGTTTTAACTATGTTATTTGACTTTCTGTAAGTATGTGTGATAGGGATCTTATGACATACAATTTAATCTATAGATTTAAATACCACTTAATATAGTTTAACATCATGTAAGGAGAATGGTATTTCATGAAATTTTGTTTTGTATGATAAGGACCATTTATCATTCCATTTACAGTCATGAAATAAGGAATAATAAAGCCAAAATGAATTAATATTTGTAGTATTTCATATTAAATCTAATATTGTTAGAAGGTGAAATGTTCTATCCATGAGATGTTTTTTGGTAGAATTACCTGTTAGATAATACATTATATATTATGGAAGGGACTTCCTATTTGAGTTTTTATTTCATATTATTCTATTCGAGTATCATCATTGGCCTCAAGGATAAAAATATCTCTCCTTGGACAAATTTTTGAATGTGGACATTATTTTTAAACACACAGGTTATGAAATTTTTATTAATATTGTTGTTTTTTAAATCTTGTATCATATTCTAATTAGGCTATCTTGAGCTTACAAATTCATATTTGGAAATATGGTTTTAAATTATTATTTAAAGTGAGGGTAAATAGACCTTAATATGAAAAAAATATAATTCAATATCATTCACAAGGGAATATGAAAATTCCTGGATATTGGTTTGTATAGTAGTGTAATATTACTATAGAGCATTGAATATCTTGTTAGAAAATCTCATCATCACCTTATTTCTAATCTTTAATAGGATATTTGATAGGGTCTATTTGAAGGAAGTTATTTCTCTGTTAATAGCCATGTGATACCTAAAAAAATTGATACATTGGGTATTATATTTGAAATGTACATTTTCTAACTCATATACACATATGTTCACTCCATTACCCATAAATATAGTATGAGGAACACTAAATCTAGTGATTATGTTATTCTATCTGAAGATGATAATGAATTTCATCAAAAATTCTTTATGGGGTATAAATTTAAAAACATCTTTAATTAATCAATGGAACCTAATTTATCACATGGTTATTAGAGGGTATAGATTCATTATATCTATTACAAAAAATAAAAATTTATTGGTGTGATTTATAGCATAAAACAACCTTGTGTTGTAATGATAATCCCATTCTCTCAAACTAACCTTCTCGAACCACACTTATGGATCAAGGATCAAAATTTTCAAAATTGGTGGCACATAATGCCAATATTCATGTTAATGAATTATGATCCATCATTTCACAAAAAATGTACTTAATCCCATTATATCTTTCAAAACAAATAAAATAATAATAATAATAATTAATAAACATGGTAACAAAGAAGAAGAAAAAATTTATGTTTTTGGGCTTAATCCCAATCCATGGGAGAAACACTGGTAATCTAAATTAATAATGGAGGGATAATAGAATGAATACAAGATTATTAAACAACTGACCCTAACTACTTACCAACACGCAAGTCCATCAAGATCACTCAATTTCACTACCTTAAAATCATTATGAATAACCCTCTACTCAGTAACGATCAATGATTATTGTATAGATCACACACTACATCAACTTTAGATGCCCTTTGAATAGTGAAATAAAAAAATTTTACTCTAAAGAAACCCTTTTATTTATATTATATAACTATTAAAAATTTAAAATTTATTATTATGTATCTTTAATGTTATTCCTATATAAGATGAGTATTTCATACATAATTCTATCATCTAGAATCTTTCATCTCGACTAATACCATATCATTATCAATTTCTTAATTTACAATGAAATTTCTCCACCTGGTTCTGATCTTGTAAATTTTATGATTTTTTAGTATTTAATATGAAAATATTTTTCATATCAATTTTAACTCCTCGTGGGATTATAGATGAATTTGGTTCGAGCTTGGTATGCATGAAACTTCCTTAAAATCCCTATAATGTCATGTACCATGGATTGATGAAATATCCCAAGACTTATTCCCTAGTTGGATAGTATGTTGTAAGGTTTTTTGAGTATCATTAAACTCTAATGGGGTGAGGAAAATGAAAAACTCATCTATAACAACAACTAACATATAAATCAATGAAATTAAATAAAAAACATATAGATTTTTTTTCTCCTTGTACATTATAAAACCAACTCAATAACATGATTGAATAAGATTCATCTATTTGAAATAATGGTTTTCTACCTTTAAAGGAATCCACTATCACTAATGTCGCATAACTCTTTGGTTGAAACCATTCCTAATAGAATATTTTCTAGAACCACTATTAAAAAGTCAAATGATAAGAAAACAATTTGAGTCATCGTTGAAATTATAGAGGTTGATATCATACATTTATTAATGATGTACATAAACTCAAATAATATAACTCTTTCATTAAATTAAGGATCCTATTTGAGTTTTATTATTTCATATGAAAAAATAATCAAGTCTTTGGATCCTCCATTTTAATTCTAATAATAGTCCATAATTTAAGTATGTGATCATTAAACTCATTAAATTTTAAATATTCTGTCAATATAACATGATATGATGTATCACAAGTCAAAATAGTATGATAATAATTACAGGATACTTTTTTTAATGATATCCCATATCATTTAAATATGAATAGTAAAACATGAAATCAAGAACTGTAAACTCACACTAATCCTAATTTTATGAATCTTACCATGTAATAATATATTCACTGATGTATATTTTTAACAACATCGGACTTACACTAATTCTACCCAATCATTTTCCAAATGTTCAGATGTATTTTTGAATCCATCCAAATAATTTTGTATAATATTATAATATATACACTCCAAAATTTGAGATCCAAAATTTTTACTAAAAGTAATCATTATTCCATGACCTATCATGTGACCTCGTAGGCCTTTATAGTCTAGAGAAGATGATTAATTAAAAATCCAAAATTATATGAAAAGTGTGTCCTCTATCTAAAAATAATTAAAATCAAAACTATAATGGGAATAGAAATGATCTCAATGAACCACTCTCAAATCTTTAAACAAACACATATGTTATATGATATATCACTATACATACTATTCACACATAGATAACCCCTTTTTCTAATACAATAACTGAACAATGGATATTAATCTTGTCAATATAGTGTAGGTCATCTTATATTTCAATGATTCCATGAAATATATTATTAGAGCATTACAAACCCTAACACCTTTAATGTCTTAAAAAGAATTCTTAGCACTCATCGTCTTAATTTTTTTTCCATTACTGAACCAAAAATTAAATTTTCTTCTAAATTATTGCATCTATGTCCTTTTGGTTATTCTTTTCTGGGATCTTAAAATAATGGTAAGACTGTTGAAACCCTCTGGATGTTTTCTCATTCTTCCATGAATAATTTGAACATTCATACTATCACGAATCAATTCTTTACTAGTGATTTCATATGTGAGAATAATCATATTTTTACTACTTTCGTCTATGATAATAATAGATATCATGATATGAGGTCTCTTTGGAGTGATCTCACTCTACTTAGTAGAACTATTCCAAATCCTTGGTTCATAGTTGGGGACTACAATTCCATTTTAGCCCCTAGTGAGAAATTGGCCCCTTCTCACTCCACTATTTCCTCAAGATAATTTAAAATATTCATTGAAACTAATAATCTTATAGAGTAAAATTTAAATGGTGCCAAATTTACTTGGTATAGACATCATTATATTAGGGTAGTGGTCAGTAATCTTGACAGGGCTTTCACTAATGATCAATCCCTTGATAAATGGGATGACATTTCATACATCACCCTTTCGAAAGTTTCATCTGATCACCACCCTATATTAGTTAATTTTTTCCATAATATCATCAATCCTAGGCTTCCTTTTAGATATAATGATGCATGGTCCTCTGATCCAGACTGTGTGAACATTATCAAATACTTATGGGATAATATGTATGAACATAGAGACTCATTTGTTTGTCCTTTGAAATTGAAAAATCTCAATCATACCCTAAAGAATTGGTGTCAAAGTATATCTAAAGAAATAGGAAACGATATTACCCTTTTAGAGAATGATCTCACACAAATTCAAAATATAAATACCTTCTCAAACTTCACCAACAATTCCCAGCATGAAATCAACGTATCTTCTTAGTTGGTCACGTTACTTAAATTTAAGGATATCCTCAAAAAACAAAATATTAAAACTTAATGGCTCAATGATGGAGATAGGAATACTAAGTTCTACAACTCACTTAACACAGTTAGAAAATATTTTAGGCCTCTTTACTATGTTAGAGTTGAGGGGCATCTTATTGACACTGATGAAGGTATTTCCAATTTTGTGGTCTCCTACTTCTATGATATCTTCAATAGTCCTAGCATAGATATGGATCTTCTCCCTAATGTCATTCAAACTATGGTCTCTAGAGATGGAAACTCTTTACTTAAAAGCATCCCATTAGATCAATAAATAAAAGACACGATCTTTCGCCTCAACCTTGACAGTGCTCTTGGACCTGATTCTTTCAATAATGGGTTTTACCAAAATCATTGGGATATTATTCATGACAATTTCTGTCGAATGGTTAAAAATTATTTTCTAAATGCATTCTCCCACATGGTTTAAACTCCCAATTTCTTACCCTTATTCCTAAAATAGGGAATGATGATGAAATAAATCTCTTCATACTTATTGCTCTCATAATTATCCTTTTCAAAATTATCACTAAATTACATTCTAATATAATCTCTTCCATCAGTAATAGAATTGTCTCCTAGAATCAATTCAGTTTTATAAAAGTAATATCAATACAAGACTGTATTTTCCTTAATTCTAAATCCACCAAACTATTAAACCAAAAAAATCGATGTGGGAATAATTCCATTAATCATGACATTACAAAGGGTTTTGACATAATAGATTGGAACATTATTTTTAAGGCCCTTACACACTTTGGTTTTAATAAAAACTTTATCAACAGAATTAAAACTCTTTTTAACTCAACTCATATTTCTATTCTAATAAATGGTTCCCCTAGTGGATATTTCAAATTTTCTAATGGGGTTATGCAAGGGGACCCTCTCTCTGCTATTCTATTCTCTATTTCTAAAGACTATTTAAGTAGATTACTCACTCAGTCTGTGGAACAAGGTAATATCAAACCGACCAATGCCTCCAGAAACCTGAATGGCCCCTCGCATCTTCTATATGCTGATGACATTATTTTTTTCTATAGGGGGACAAAAGAAATATTAATAATCTTAAAATAATTCACAATAACTATGATAAAGTGTCTGGTCAGCATGTCAGTTGGCATAAATCTTTTATTTAATTTGGAAAAGGATATCCCCCTAGAGAAAAATCAACATTATCATTGTTTTGGGGATCAAGGAGGATTATCTACCCTTAACTTATCTAGGTGTCCCTATCTTTTGGGGCAGGCCTAAAGCTACATATTTCTCTCCCATCATTGACCAAACCCTTCGAAAACTCTCCTAACGGAAAGGTAAAAATCTTCCCATGGAAGGGACAATTTTCCTTGTCAAATATACTATTGTCTCCAAACTATTCTATTACATGATGATCTATAAATGGTCGGTTGTTCTCCAAAAACTCATTAATGTTTCCATTAAAAACTTTTTCTCGATACGGTGCACTCTTGAGAGAGAACTGGTTACTGTTCGGTGGTCATCTTGTAGAAAACCAATTGAAAAAGGTGGCATTGTCATAAAAAAACCTAAAATTTTTCATGAAGCCCTTCAAGCTAAGATCACATGGAACCTCATTCACAGCAATTCCCCTTCATTAGATTTTCTTAGGTCTCACTTCATTGATAAATTAAGAAATAAAAATTTCAATTATTTGACCTCCTCTATCTATCCCTCCATCTTCAATACATTCATTTCTATTATGACTAACTCCAGATGGATGGCTAGCAAAGTCTCTAATTTAAATTTTTGGCTGGATAACTGGATTGGTACACCCCTCATCTTCTTAGTGACTAAAAATCAACTTCATGAACATACTAATGATACCATCAACGAAATTTTAAAAATTCAAAATCCTTTCTTACCCAAAAATATAAGGCATGTTGTGGATAGTTATCCCTTCACTATTACCGATGATCTTCTAATTTGGGAACCTGCTCATAATGGTATGCTTGACTCAAAAAACGACTATAACCATTAATTTAAAAATGATTATAATAATTTAATCTGGTTAATTTTTTTTAATAAATATTGGTTAAATCCCTTGAGACTCATTATCACTTGGCCTATTGCTCATGGTAGGCTTCCCACTAATATCTATTTACAATCTTTTGGGATTAATCTCTGTTCCAAATTTCACTTGGGTAATCAGCATCGTGAGGATTTTAATCACCTCTTCCTTTATTGTGATATAAAAACTGCCCTTCATTACAACATTTTTGATATTTTTGAGTGTAGATGGTTGTCTTGTAGCTCTATATCATCTCAGTTTAACTGATGTGTGGATTTATCTGACCCCCAACAAATCAAGAATATTTTTATTTTAGTTTCCATGGAGCTCCTAAATGTGATATTTATGGAAAAAATGACTATATTTATACCAATAACCCATTTAAGGTTAATTCAAGTAAAATGAGAATACTCATTGCTATATGGGAGGCTGCACTTCTTCAAAAGGATCATTGCAACAACTCAGTTAGAAATCTTGGGATTCTCATGCGCATTGGTGTATATGGGAGGTACCCTCGACCTAAATACACAATGCAAGTCTTTTGGCTTGATCCACCACTAGGTTGGATTAAAATTAACGTTGATGGGGATTCTAAAGGCAACCTAAGCCCCACGGGATGTGGTTCCATCTTCAGAACCCACCTGGACCAGGTTCTTTACAACTTCTATGGATCAAGTTGCATCGATTCATCCCTAGAAGTTGAGATGATGAGTGTGATTCATGCTACATATTTTGCCAATCTTCATAACTGGAACAAAATTTGGATCGAGAGAGACTCAACTATTATAGTCTAGGTCATTTGGAATGGTGCCGTTCAACTAACTGGGACTCTCACTCCCTGCTGGGTGGACTTTTTTCACTCTTTATTAGAACTCAAATTCATTGTCACCCATACCTACTGGGAAGCAAACTAGCTCGCTGATGGATTTTCCAACATGGGAGTTAATCATGAGGTCTTCTGAAGGGATGACCTTCCTCCTGAGTTACTCCCTCTTTATTTCAGGGATAATCAAAGAATTCCTTACATTAGACTCATGTAATCCTTTCTTGTTTTTAGTTTTATAATAATGTTTGTATATTGGTATTTGACCAGAACACCACCTTTTAGAAAAATATCATTACAATATTTAATAGTATTTGATGATTATATATTTATTATAAATTAAAAGAATATGTTTAAGGGGATTAAAATTTCAATTTTTATATAATATAGGTTCCTCGATTTGAGTTGTCAATATTCATGGGAAATAGTGGTTAACTAAACATTTGTGGAGATCGATCCAGGAAGATTTTTTATATTTTGATTAAAATTTTGAGTATTTATCCTTGAATAGAAGCGAGTTTTGGATGTGAGTAAGGGTTTATAAGAACATTTTGAGGTTAGACCATTGGATGAATTATATCTTGTGTCCAACAAAGCACATTATTTGTTATAAGTTACCTAGGTGGATTACAATGAGTACCTTGTTTCATATTGCTGTTTCTAGAATTCTTTTAGTACCCATTGGGTAATCAACGTTATATATATGGGTGCCCAACATATATAAGGACCCTGACTTAAAACATTACATAATATTGAATTAAATGTATAATTCACAATGAGTATCTTTTCAGGTTTAGACTTTTATAGAATTAGATCATAACTATTACATCTGATAAGATTACACAGTAGACACTTCTACAATGTTTCCTTTTTATACAAAACATTAACTCTAAAAAAAGAGTAATGTCTAGTTCCATGTTTAAGATAGCATGACTTTTCCTTGATCCCATCCTTGACCATATTCCATATTATGTCCTGTGAAAAACATTTCATAAAAAACTTGGGGTGAGCATAAAAAGCTTAGTAAAGGATACACAAAGAAAGAAAACTATTAGTTTTTCAAAACAATAAGTAAATCATGAATAATTTATCATAAGTAATACCTTTCACCATTATGAAGTAGTAAATACTATTTACGGGAAAAAGATCATTACTTACCCTTTTGTAATAATAATATTACTATAAAACCCATATAAAGAACACATAACATATAAAGGTAACTTGGGACATAAACATACTTAAATGGAATAACCATACGGTCGACTTCCACACATATCATTGCATGGAATAGCCATACGGATGGCTTCCATACCCAATGCATTGGAGGTTATAACGTAACCACCCATCCTAGTATTCACGACACCACCCTTCATATGGTTTATCACGTAACCACCCATCAAATTTCCAAGAACCATTACAAAATCATAATACATAAAACAAATATAATGGAAAGAAAACATTTACACATTTCAATCAAAATATATCACTTAAATATATTGACATAAAAAATCCATTATCAAAACCATTTTCAATACCAAAATACATAAAAGAGTATATGGTATTTAATTTCTTTTAAAAACATTACGTCTTGGTAAGGAATCCAAAGGTCAAATAGTACTCGTGGTGGCGGAAAAGGTCGTTGTCACCACGTACGTTAAAAGAAACATTCCTTTTTGTCGTTCAGTAAAACACTTCATATAGAAATGATTCATTTTGAATAAAAGTAGAAGTCAAAGGGGTTTATACAGTGTATAAAAGAAATTCTTGTATTAGAACAAAATATGCCTCTATGAAAGGATATTGAGACGAAGTCCCATACAAAGACATTATCCTTATATTAAGGATAAATCAATTACATAATTATGTGAGATAAATATAAATACACCCAATATAGGTGAATATTAAGTGTAAACAAATTAGAGTCATTCACAAATATTCATATAATGACATATTCAATGAGTACAAGTTTCAACCAAAGAATTGAAATTAAGTTAAGAAGTTCCTTTGCAAAAATTCGACAGCCTAACGATGTCACTTTAAAATTCATAAAATTAGTTAATGAGAGATAAAATGGTATCTCATCACTTGGACATAAAATTTACATCAATAAGGATATAGAAGATCATATCCAAACAAAATAAGATGTAAATTAAAATGCATAACAAAAGAAATCATTTAAAAAGGGTAGGGTGAAAGGTTCCCTTACCGATTTGGGTAACTTTCGAAACGTACACCCCATGAAAGAAGGGTCATACAAAGAAGATGTAAATACCCATAAATTAAATTATATTACACAAATAGTATAATAATGGGCAGTACATACAACACACAAAACTAAATAGTGGAAAATGTAGAATTAATCCCACGGGAATAAAAGTGACATGAAAAATCCCTTACGAAAACTCGGCAGCCTAACAGCGCCACTTAAAACATAAAAAAAATGGATTGGCGAGATCAAATAGGGTCTCTCGTCATATAAACATAAAATGTACATTAATATGAATATAAAATAACATCCCCCAACATAAGAAAAAGGATCTTAAAGGAAATGACATAAAAGAGAGTACTTTAAAAGAAAGAGAGAGGTAGGACCCCTTACCTTGTGTCCGACTTGACTCGATCGTTCTTTAATCTCCTTAATAATAATCTAAAGTTAATTTATACTTTATTAAGAAACGTTTTTAAGTTAATTATTTCTTTAATATCATTTATCGCCATTTTATGAACATTATGTAATTATTTAAGTTAATAACGGTCGTTTTGTCGATCATTGGTACTTGAGTCAAAAATAAACTTCTTATAATTACAAGTTGTTCATGTGGTAAAATATCCATTATATACAGAATTATATTCATGATATATATATCATATATATCATATGTATCTAGTATATAAATTCATTTATAATATTACATAACATTTAGAGGTAAGAAATCAAATGCACCATTCATGGTGACGGTAAACTGTACGTATGCATGAACGCTACTTTCATTTCTATTTCGTATTTAATGAAATGAAATAATAATTATATAAAGGTATATTATAATTACAGTATAAAATCATATATATAATATCATTAACCACATTCTTCATACGTCCGAAATATGGCATTAATGAATCAAGTCACTTTCAGGGGGCGGTAATCCGCACTTCCTAAAATGAAGATATCACGTTTACCCATAATGGAAACCATAAAGGTATGCCATAAATGAAAATACCGAAGCATATGGAAAAACTAAACATAATATATATCATATATAAATATAGTGACATCTTAATGGCCACCATGAAAGGTGTCAGAAGAATATTGAACAATCATCATTTCGTGAGGCAGAAATTCGCCATCCATAGAAACATTATGTTCTTTAACCATTAGATGGAGATGTGTGTAAGTCTAGCACGAATCCTTATAATAAAAACATCCTGGTATATTTAAGATACTGTTTTTATTACAAAGTAAAGGAATAAAAAGAGTTTAGGGGGTTGGAGAAGCAAAATAAAACAAAAGAACATAAGAGAAAGCATTACCTTTAAATCGGGGAACTCCCTTTGGTTTGAACCAAAATGGTTTCTTGAAGAGATTTATGCCTAAGGTAAGGATTATAGGATAAATATAGGGATGTGTAGAGATACAATGTGCATATTTTTGTCTATCCAAAGGCTTTAGAGGTGTGGGTAAGGTGGTAGAGGTGGGGGACTTTTATAAGAGGGAGGAGGGGCACTCTTGGAATGTTATAAAATGTTACATTATTATAAAATGAGTTTCGGATTTTAAAGGTCAAACAAAGATATATTTCAAGGATAAGGTGATAATGGTTCTAAATCACCCATCCAATAGGTTTTTGACAAGTAAAAGTCTTATATTTTACATTATCTTCTCATTTTATTTAAATCGTTCCTTAATGAGGTAACCATTGCATCATCACGGTGTCATAAATAAATTTATTTATTTTATGTCTAAAAATTATAAAACATATAACATGATGTAGGAAATCTTTTTAGCTTTATAATTAATATTTATATCCAAAAATATTACTTTTATAACCCCATGTAAATTTTGTTTTAGTAAAATAATACATGTTTGTGACACTTTTATTTTTTACTTTTAATAAAAAGTTATTAATGTCATTTTCATACCCAAGTGGCTCCATGGGGTCCCAAAGTTGACCCATGGATTTTCTTTCCCTGACATAACTCATCCAATAAGTGTAGAACAAGTTTAAATGTAATTTCATATTATTATATCAGTATATTTACTTTAAATTACACTAATTACCTTTAATCGCGATTAATAAAACATATAAGTTACTATTCACCAAAAAATTATTTTATTCCCATTGAAAAAAATTATACTTCCTAATGACAACCATGTATTTTGGATTTTTGAAATTCAATTCAAATAAGTGGTAAACTTTCATTTAAACGAAAAATCTGTTTCTTAAATACCACTTAGAGGTTTCACTATTCATAAAAAATTGATGTTTTTCAGAAAAATACAAAAAATTCACCCTAAGATATATTTGATATTCCGAATTCAAAAATCATGTTTATTTTAAAAAATTCATAACATATATTTTGCATTAATCAATTTAAAAATTAATTCCTGTTGTCAAAACAAATAGCGTGTTTTTAAGATACAAAATATATCAAAAGATTGACACTAGTTTAAGCCCAATTTCAAAGTGAAATTAATTACAATGAACACCATTGGATTAATTGGTAAAAATAAATTTTGATTCAACTTTAAAACCAATTAAAAAGATAATCAGACCATATAAATAAATTATACTAAAAGGAGGTTTTGAAATAAAATACAGCATTTTACACTATTCATTAAAAAATGAACTTTATCAGAAAAATACCAAAAATTTATACATAGTAAATTTTGATGTCCTGATTCTAAAAAAGAATTTTATTTAGTCCAATATAACATATAAAATTGTCAAAAAATGTATTTAAAAAGGGTTCTCTATCAAAAGGCTGTTAATCGACCGTTTAAAGAATTTTAGAATATTTACGATTAAAATTGGATTCATTAGCATTTTAAGCATCTAAAATTTATTGAATAAATGTAAAAATATTTGACAAGAATATATAATCACTTTTTACATAGTTCTGTTCATTCCCTCCATTACATTGACTAGAATTTTACTACCATTTACAATAATATTATTATATTATAAGTGTGCATCGTAAGATTTCAAAGAAACTTGTTGTTGCGTATTGGGTACGCCATCGAACATAGCATCCACTTTAAAGTAATATTAATATTCTATTCACAAATATTAATAAAATATTAAAAATTAATATTCTTTATTTACCTGGGGTGTTACATCCTTCTCCCCTTTTGGGAATTGCGTCCTCACAATTTTAAAATTCGGCTTGGAGACTTCATTAAAAGCCCCACATCGGAAATGGAGTAAATTAAACTATCACTTTAAAAGAAAAAAAGAGAAGTAAAATGGTCACCTGACGTAACCCATAATAGGATTCCATTTAGGAAAACATGGATATGGAAGAAAAAAACAAATGGACATGCTCTGATGGAGAGTGATAGAAAACATGTTTAGGAGAAAGTTAACCACCAGAAAATCACAAACTTGTGATGGGTTAAACAATATTTAATTCCCCAGTAGGAAACATTAACAGAAATTTTTTTTGTTTTAAGTTATGTTTCATTGAGGAATTTATTTAAGAGTCTAACTAAAACATAAATAAACATACTTACTTGTCATGTTGACTTTCAACTTTTACAAGATTTCTTACACAAAATCATATTTTCTCTAAAAGACGAGTATTTAGGATGACTTGTTCACATTAAGAGCGCTATAATGAACTTCTTTAGAATCACCTAATCCATAAAATAGAACTATATATTGGCCATTTTTTTTACCTTAACCAAAATAAAAACCAAAAAGGATAGAAAAAGATCAGATAATCCCCAAAAAGGATAATCCTTTATAAAAAAAGTCTAATCTTAATCTCCAAAATTTGTCAAACAATTCTCCAAAGTTCAACAAAGACCATTAAATAAACATATATCCATAAAACACATCAATCTAACCAAAACTAAAATTGATACCCAAATTTCTGAAGGATTTAATCACATAGTCTTCCAAGATAAATCTTATCATTTATCTCCAAGTAACATCAGCTTCTCTTAAAGTCTCATAGTAAAAAGTAATTAGCCTAATCAGATATCCTCCATGATAGGTTAATCATTTCCATAGATAACCCAAAATAAACTTACTATTGATTCATAAAATCATCTAACTAAAAAGAATTAGTCAAACTAACCAGGGACTTCATGTAGTCTAGTGGTAGGCGATAAATATCAGTTTCACTTTGGTTGTGGGTTCGATTCCCGTAGCTTTGTCCGATGCGACGGGTTGTCACACGGTCTGCGTGTTTTCATTTTTACAAAACTATATAATTCTAAAAACATTCCCCCAAAAGAGATAAAATCTTAAAAAATAACCATAATATATTTTAACCACAAAGATTATCTAATAACTTTCATTTTGCAACCCAAAATGTATTAACCAGTAATTGCCTCAAATTCAAGGATCATATAAACCCAAATGGTTCTCTATTATTATGTCCACAAAAATAACAGATAATTATTCCTTGAATAAAATTTTCATATATCAAACATCAGGGTTACACATACTATAAAAAGTCTTCTAATGTAACCCCATCATCAAAAGAGACTTAATACTTTTAGGAATTTCACCATCCTAAAATCTACCATAACTCTTGAATCCCTTATATGTCAACTTCTGACTCATTCAACGTTCTTAATGATCCATTAACTATGCATTTCCACCTTATTTCCTAATGCAACATTCCTGCAGATCGAATATCCTCATTATTTATAAATATAAATCCAATGATGCTTCATTCTTTAAGGATATGAAAAATAAATCATACCTTGAATATAGATACCATGATCTTCAGGATGTTCTCTTTATCTTTTTCACATTGTCATACTTTCAAAAAGTAAAAGTTCACTCCACTTATTTAATTTATCTTTTATATATAAATGGAGAATTTGAGATATTGATATCATATGAAAAAGATACCATGACCCATAAAAATGCTTTAGAAATTAGTAGGTGTTGGATAGCGTAAACAATTTCTTGGAGGTGATTTGAATACTCAAGAATCTTTCAAAATCATTTGAACAAGCTTTTCCCATAATAGTGATGATCAAATCATAGGGGAGGGATAAGAACACTATGCAAGATCTCTTTCCTTCCATCTTGAAAATTGATCCTTAATCTACCGAAAAGAATCAACATGTAAACATGAAATGAAAAATTATAATAAAAAAGGAATCTTTTATAGATAACATAAAAACTTTTGTATTACTCTAATCCATCAACCTCTATTGTTTAGGATTTTTTATCCAATCAACCTATTTTAACATAACCATCAAGAAGTTTCCACATTTTAATAACCCTCTTCATTATATGGGATCCTTTACCTACACACATATAACACCCTAACCTCTAAAGTTATCTAAACCAACCTTTGATACCAACTATAAGGACCCGACCTTAAAACATTTCATAATATTGAATTAAATGAATAATTCACATTGAGTATATTTTCAGGTTTAGAGTTTTAGAGAATTAGATCATAACTATTACATCTCAAAATATTACACAGTAGACACTTTTACAAAGTTTCCTTTTTTTTATAAAACAAGAACTCTAAAAAAACTGGTCATATCTAGTTCCATGATCAAGACAACATGACTTTTCCTTGATCCCATCCTTGACCCTATTTCACATTATTTCCTTTAAAAAAAGTTCATAAAAAACTTGGGGTGAGCATAAAAAGCTCAGTAAAGGATACACAAAGAAATAAAACTGTTAGTTTTTCAAAACAATAAGTAAATAATGAATACTTTATCATAAGTAATACCTTTCACCATTATGAAGTAGTAAATACTCTTTACTGAATAAAATATCATTACTTACCCTTTTGTAACCAAAATATCACCATAAAACCCATATAAAGAACACATAACATATAAAGGTAACTTGGGACATAAACATACTTAAATGGAATAACCATACGGTCGACTTCCACACATGTCACTACATGGAATAGCCATACGGCTGACTTCCATACCCAATGCATTGGAAGTTATAACGTAAACACCCATCCTGGTATTCACAACACCACCCGTCATATGGTTTATCATGTAACCACCCATAAAATGTCCAAGTACCATTACAAAATCATAATACATAAAACAAATATAATGGAAAGAAAACGTTTCCACATTTCAATCATAATATATCACATAAATATATTGACATAACAAATCCATTATCAAAAACATTTTCAATACCAAAATACATAAAAGAATATATGGTATTTAATTTCTTTTAAAAACATTACAGCTTGCTAAGGAAGCCTAAGGTCAAATAGTACTCACGATGGAGGAAAAGGACGTTGTCACCATGTACGTTAAAAGAAACATTCCTTTTTGTTGTTTGATAAAATGATTTGTATAGAAAAGATTCATTTTGAATAAAAGTATAAGTCAAATGGGTTTATACAGTGTATAAAAGAAAGTCTTGTATTAGAACAAAATATGCCTCAATGAAAGGATATTGAGATGAAGTCCCATTCAAAGACAGTATCCTTAGATTGAGGATAAATCAATTACATAATTATGTGAGACAAATATAAATACACCCAATATAAGTGAATATTAATTGTAAAACTATCATATTAATTCACAAATATTCATAGAATGACATATTCAAGGAGTAAAAGTTTAATCCAAGGAATTGAAATTTTTTTAATAGGATCCTTTGCAAAAATTCGACAGCCTAACGACGTCACATTAAAATTCATAAAATTAGTTGATGAGAGAGAAAATGGTATCTCATCAATTGGACATAAAATTTATATCAATAAGGATATATAATAAAAAATCTCCACATAATAATATGTAAATTAAAAGACATAACAAAATATGTCTTTTAAAAAGGGGAGGGTGAAAGCTTCCCTTATCGATTTGGGTAACTTTAGAAACTTACACCCCATGAAAGAAGGGTCATACAAAGAAGATGTAAATAACCATAAATTAAATTATATTACACAAATAGTAGAATAATGGGCAGTTGATACACCAAAAAAAGGAAATAGTGGTAAATGTATCATGAATCTCACGGGAATAAAAGTGAGATGAAAAACCCCTTATGAAAACTCGGCAGCATAACGACGCCACTTAAAACATCAAAAAAAAAATAGATTGAAGAGGTAAAATAGGGTCTCTCATCATATGAATTTTTTTTACAGTAATATTAATATAAAATAACATCCCCCAACATATGAAAAAGGATCTTAAAGGAAAGTATATAAAAGAGAGTACTTAAAAAGAAAGAGAGAGGTAGGACCCCTTACCTTGTGTCCGACTTGACTCGATTGTTCTTTAATCTCATGAATAATAGACTAGAGTTAATTTCTACTTGATTAAGAACATTTATTAAGTTCATTATTATTTTTATATCATTTATTACCATTTTATTAATATTATGTAATTATTTAAGTTAATAACGGTCGTTTTGTCGATCATTGGTACTTGAGTCAAAAATAAACTTCTTATAATTACAAGTTGTTCATGTGGTAAAACATCCATTATATAAAGAATTATATTCATGATTTAGATATCATATATATCATATATATCAAGTATATAAATGCATTTATAATATTACATAACATTTAGAGGTAAGAAATCAAATGAACCGTTCATGGAGATGGTAAGTCGTACGTACACATGAACGCTACTTTCATTTCTATTTCATATTTAATGGAATTAAATCATAATGATATAAAGTTATATTATAATTCAAGTATAATATCATATATATAATATCATTAACCCCATACTTTATACGTCCCACATATGGCATTAACGAATCAAATCACTTTGAGGGGGCAGTAGTCCGCACTTCCTAAAATGAAGATATCACATTTACCCATAATGGAAACCATAAAGGTATTCCATAAATGAAAAATACAGAAGAATATAGAAAACATAAACATAATATATATCATATATAAATATAGTGACATCTTAATGGCCACCATGAAAGGTGTTAGTAGAATATTGAACAATCATTGTTTCGTGAGGCAGAAATTCGCCATCCACAGAAACAGTATGTTCTTTAACCATTAGACAGAGGTGTGTGTAAGTGTAGATAAAATCATTATAATAAAAAAAATACTAGTGTATTTATGATACAGGTTTAATTACAAAAGAAAATAATAAAAATATTTTAGGTGGTTGTAGAAGAAAAATAAAACAAAAGAACATAAGAGAAAGCATTACCTTAAAATCGGGGAACTCCCATTGGTTTGAACCAAAATGGTTTCTGGAAGAGCTTTCTGCCTAAGGTAAGGCTTATAGGATGAAGATACGGATGTGGAGAGATAAAATGTGCAGAGTTTGGTTGATCCAAAGGCCTTAGAGGTGTGGGTAAGGTGGTAGAGGTGGGGTCCTTTATAAGAAGGAGGAGGGGCACTCTTGGGATGTTATAAAATGTTTCATTATTATAAAATAATTTTCGGATTTTAAATGTCCCAAAAATATATATTTATAGGATAAGGTGATAAGGGTTATAAATCCACCCACCCAATATGTTTTTGACAAGTTAAAGTCTTATATTTTACATTATATTCTCATTTTATTTAAATCATTCATTAATGGGATAATCACTGCATCATCACGGTGTCATAAATAAATTTATTTATTTAATGTCTAAAAATTATAAAAAAATATCATGATGTAGGAAATAATTTTATATTTATAATTAATATTTATTGTAAAAAATATGACTTGTATAACCCCATGTAAATATTGTTTTAGTCAAACTATATATGTTTGTGACACTTTAATGTTTACTTTAAATAAAAAGTTATTAATGTCATTTTCTTACCCAAGTGGCTCCATGGGGTCCCCAAGTTGACCCACGGATTCTATTGGTTGGACATGACTCATCCAATAAGTGTAGTACAAGTGTAAATGTAATTTCAGATTATTATATCAATATATTTACCTTAAATTACACTAATTACCTTTAATCGTGATTAATAAAACATAAAAGTTACTATTCAACAAATTATTATTTTAATCCCATTGAACCACATTTTACTTATTAATGACAACCATGTATGTAATATTTTTTAATTTCAATTCAAAGAAGTGGTAAAGTTTCATTTAAACAAAAAATCAGTTTTCTAACTACCACTTAGTGGTTTCACTATTCATCAAAAATTGAAGTTTTTCAGAAAAATACCAAAAATTCACTCTAAGATATATTTGATATTCCGAATTCAAAAATGATGTCTATTTTACAAAATTCAAAACATATAAGTTTCATTAATCAATTTAATAATTAATTCCCATTTTCAAAACAAATAGCGTGTTTTTAAGAAACAAAATATATTAAAAGATTGACACTAGTTTAAGTCCAATTTCAAAGTGAAATTAATTCCAATGGACACCATTGGATTAAATGGTAAAAATATATTTTTATTACACTTTAAAACCAATTAAAAAGATAATCGGACCATATAAATAAATTATACTAAAAGGAGGTTTTGAATTAAAATACAGCATTTTACACTATTCATTAAAAAATGAACTTTGTCAGAAAAATACCAAAATTTTTTACAAAGTAAATTTTGATGTACCGATTCTAAAAAAGAATTTTATTTTTTCAAATATAACATATAAAATTATCAAAAGTGGATTTAAAAAGGGTTCTCCATCAAAAGGCTGTTAATCGACCTTTTAAAGAATTTTAGAATATTTATGATTAAAATTGGATTCATTCGCATTTTAAGCATCTAACATTTATTAAATAAATGTAAAAACATTTGACCAGAATATATAATCACTTTTTAATTAGTTCTGTTCATTCCCACCATTACATTGACTAGGAATTTACTACCATTTACAAAAATATTATTATATTATTAGTTTGCATCGTAAGATTTCAAAGAAACTCGTTGTTGTGTATTGGTTATGCCCTTGAACATAGAATCCCAATTAAAGTAATATTAAAGTTCTATTAAAAAATATTAATAAATATGAGAAAGTAATATTCTTTATTTACCTGGGGTGTTACAGCATAGGTGTTCAATAGGAGTATCCCTAGATAGGTCTCCCGAAACTCGGTGAGGGTTGACTCAGTTATTAGTATAATAATAGGTCATTTTATTTAATGGGGTAATTATTGGGTTTTCCCCTATTATACCAATATCCCCCCTAGGGGTTCGTTTCCATATAGTCTTCTTGGACGGGAGGATCAAACTCCCTTTCTTACTCATTTCTCTCCTTCCTACCATGTGATCTAGGGAATTTGGGAGTCTTCATTCATCATTGGGGTTATGATCATTCAACCATTACCACCTAATTTTTCTCATTATCCATTCCCAATAAATTATTGGTGATGGATTTTGGGATTTCATAATGATTCCAAAAGTTGGTGGTTTAAATTTCGTTATATGTTTGGGGTTTTCTTAGTATGGTTCAGATATGGCCTAAGATATGTGAAAAAATATGTTTTGTCATTGGTTTTTTAGATTTAATCCTCTATGTTGATTCCTTTATACATTTCCTTCAATTTTGGACTGAATCGGGTTGATGAATGGGTGCTCAGTTTTTGGGCTATTTTGTGGAATCAGTATAGAGGCTTGGAATGCATTTTTCGTATCCCATGGATGGAGGTTTTGACCATTATAGGTCACTTGATGAGTTTCTATCAATTATAAATTAATGAATCAATTTTATAATTTAATGTGTTAATTAATTATAATTTTTTATTAGTGTTTGATGTGTTTATGGACTAATTTCAAGTTGATTGTGAATAAGAGCATATACATCATGGTGAGACATGGATAAAGTGAACCATACATCCTTTATAAAGGGGGTAACTCCATTATTTAGGTAGGTGGTCCCAAATATTACAAGAATATATATGGGTATATTTATTATTTTATTTACATGTAGGGGTAAGTAGGTACATGATACCTGATCACTAGCCAAGTACATTGACATGTTTGTGGAGAATAGGTTGTACAATGTTGATACATAAAGTTGATTTCGAGATTCTTCCTTTAGAAATTTGTATAGATCTATGACCTCATTTATAGTGGTAGCTTATATTTTCATGATCATTGAATCCTTGATGCATTATTAAATTTTTTAATGGTTTAGGTGGCCTAGTGTGGTCACTATGTGGTGGTATAATGATCCTATAATATCTTGAGTTGACTGACCCAAGGGATTAGTCTACCATTTTTATGATAATGTTTATATTTCCACGTGGATATGAGTATTGTCATGTTTTTTATAGAATAAAAGACTTTTTATTGAGTAAATGGGGTGTGAGGCACCTAAGATGTGAGGAATTTGTTCTAAGGGATATGATAACTATAGGATGATTCCATTACTATGTTGTTATTTTTTTATTAAATTTTTCATTCTTATGAAATATTTCTAATAATTGGATTAATCACATTTCTATTCCTATTATATAGATACTACCATGAAATATTCTCTAACACTTGGGGAATCTTGGTACTACTCTATGAGGAGATTATCTCCACCTAAAGTATAGAGAATTATAATTTTTTTACTAGGATGCGATTATATTTAGTGATTAATAAAAAGATTCCGTGTAATTTAAATGATTTTTTTGATGTATATGTTATATATAGACCTTTTATCGAGACATATTGTTTTTTTAATGTATACAAGTGTTCAAAAATCAATGGTTTTTATAGTCTTCACATGGTATTGGATTGGACATTACACCTATCCATACAGAGAAACAGTGTAAAATTTGATGTTATTCTAACCCATGTTCATAAATTTTATGTGTATTCTTTTAATGTGGTATTCTATAGTGAATATATTCTATGATATACATATTATCCTTTATGATCACATATTCTATATGGAATTTAGTACGTCCTATATACAATTATATTACAAGGGACATACTACCCTATGTGAGGTGCTATCCAGATGGGATGTACTACCCACTATGATTAAGTATTATATGAGGGATTTACTGCTCTATATAATATGTTTTTTAAGTGTTAAAAACATCCACTTGATATTTTATTTGAATTATAGGTAAGAGGCACTGCCCCTGGGATTTTTTGTGAATTCACAGTGGGATGTACTACCCTTGTGATTTAATGTGTATACTATGTGAGACATACTACCCCTATTTCTAGATAATGGTTAATCCATATATGGTATTACCTAGTTAAGGTAGTTAAATAGAAAAATTGTAATCCATAACTAACAAAATTAGTTATATGTTGGCAGTTAGTGTGGTTGATCAGATATTGGTTGGAATAGTGTTTTGCATGTGATTGTGTTATGAGTTTTTATATTAATGTTTATTAGGAGAGCCACTAGAAGTGCCTTTTTTTTGTAATCAAACACAATAAAATAAAATTTTTATGTGTTTAGATCTTATCATTTATATATGGTTTCATGAGATGGAATTAGTATAGGTGGAAGATCTAGGGGTTCCCAAATAGCTTTTAGAGATTGGCCTAAGGGGATAATGTGGATAATGGTGATGTATACTTTTATTTTATTATCACTTTTTACCTATGTATTATATGATCATCCCATTGTATGGTCTTTTATTATTGAATGGTTGTGAGACCTATGTCTGTACAATTTTTTATATCATTTTGATATTATTTATGGTATGAATTCCACTATAAAACCATTTTTTACTCTATTGTTTTAGCTATTTTATAAATGTTGAGGTATTTATAGTTTATTGATGTGATGATACTTAATGGTATAGTATCCCAATATTTAATATCACACCCTCTCCAATATTTAGTAAACTTGAGAATATAGGGAGTCCCGTTTGAGGTTAGATGGTTGTCGAACTCAGTTACAGTTTGAGTAAACTGAATGGGAAATTCCATAGTGTTGTAAAGAGTTGTTTTTATTTTTATTATAATTTGATTTATGATAAATTTAACTAGATAATGTTGATATGTTGGATGTATGTTTTTCTTCATATCCATCACCTATATGATTAGAGGCCCTTGTTTATAGGAAGTGGGTATTTTTATTTTTGGTTTATTTATGTTATAATTCAATTGATCTTTTAAAGTTATGTTGTCCTATGGTATTAATTTATTTTTTGACTTGTAGCCTAATGAGGAAGCATGAACGATTCCATGAATCATATTCAATATTTAGGATCACATTAAATCTGCATTCTTATGTTTGAATTATAAACTAGTTTTTCAAAATTAATGAGGTGTGATTAATTTTAAGCATCATCAATACTTCTCCATAATTTTTTTATAAAAACTATATTTTTCATGTTTTACATAACTGGGCTAGTTGGTTATGGTTTCCTTGATATGAATCTCTGGAAATTTATATAATCCATATGCACATGGATGTGGAAAATATGTTTAGATTATAGAGTATATTTTAGGTATTAAGATACCAAATATTGATGTGAACCCTTGGAGGCAGGATGGGACATGAGTTGAATTGAATTATTTATGATAGGAGAATGGGAGTTTCTTCATGGGATAAAACCTATATGTGATGTGATCTATATATTATGTGGTGGAACCTGATGATGATGAGATATATCACAAAATGTCAGTGATATTTTTATTCTAACAGAGAGATAAGGAACATTAGGTATCTTTTTCTTAGTTGGGTGGTGTGATATGAGGGTAAACTATAATATAGGGGTTATCCTAGTAACAAGGTTTGCTTAAAGATGATAATAATTTACATATGTTTCATATGATATGAATGTCACACTAGTGATATGTCACTGTTAATTAGTCTAGGATTTTATGATACTATAGGTATCTCTGGATTAAAAAGAATATATGGTGTTTATGCTAGAGTTTATTATCATAATTAATAAAATGGTCAATGGGTAAACTATTTTAGTGATCCTAGGTTTGGTGGGATGGGACATGTTGTGGTATGTGTTCTATTTTGTTGTAGGTTACAACTTTATTGTCCTCATGATTAGGTTTTTTATCAAAAAGGTGGAAGTGGCGTAACATTATGAGATATATTTGACATGATTCTATATCATGGGATGGTATAACATAGAGTTGAATTTGGTTTGGTCATCATTTTTTCTAGTTAATCACCATTTGACTTTTATAGCATGTGAGAAATAAATATGGGTGGATTTTTGTAAAATATACAAGATAGGTATTTCGTGAAGAGGATCATGTGAGTCTAGTGAGTATGTAAATATAATTGTTATTGATATGTGTTAATGAAATTTTACCCTTCCCAAAATGTGTTTAATCACATTTTAGGTTTGTGTTTTTTTTCTTCATACACATATGGGGTGTAGAACCTAATAAGATCCTATGTATCTTGATGGGGTCTAAGATTCTTTAGTTATTTAACAACTAATTAATTAGCAATGGTATGACAAAAGATATTGATAGATGATCACACTTTGGATTCTATTGGGTACACTTTGACCCCTGTATATGTGTAAATAACCCTCTAAATCAGAAATTGGATATAGGATTTATCCATTACAATTCTATATTTTGCATGAGTGAGGGAAAGTACAGCTCTGGGAATTTTCCTGAGTGGATTGACCAACAATGAATTTTGGATTTATATATGAATGGTGTTAAAGATATTCTCTCTAGCGTTACATGATAAAATATCATATGGAATATGATAATACTTCTAAATTTGATAAAGTCATATCACATAGGTGATGATCTATATCCTTTTGATGTAGACGAGTCTAGATAGTTCCACAACTATAGTAAGTTTGGTTCTA
This sequence comes from Viscum album, assembly GCA_963277665.1. Taxonomy (NCBI): domain Eukaryota; kingdom Viridiplantae; phylum Streptophyta; class Magnoliopsida; order Santalales; family Viscaceae; genus Viscum; species Viscum album. The sequence continues at coordinate 1,923,722,994 of OY728153.1, forward strand.
GTGGCATAGTATTGTAATGTTCATAGTGGGTTGGAACGCAAGAGTCACATGATATTAAGATGGTCGATGACTCGGATATGTGAGAGTTAGACTCATATTTCATGATTATGGATGATTAATAGGTTGGAAAATGACATCATCAATAATGGTGATGTCAAGGATATAATGAGAGGATCATGAGAGGGGTCTATCTGGGTAGAAAAAATAGGGATTATGGGTATCATTGTTCGACTGATGGTGGAGTATGTCAGGATTGATACATATAGGTTGAGAATAAGTGAAATTTTAAGATGGTGAGAATAGCATGGATAGACTATTTGTTAAAAACTCATTTTAATAAAATCTAAATGAACAATGGGGATTAATTGTGCGGTAGACCCAACTCTGTGTTCATTGTAGTTTTTCATAATTTCATGGATGAATTTCGTAGGGGTATGTTAGGTAAATAGTAAATACCAATATGTTGGATTTGATCTATGATAATTATGAATGGTAAGTATATTTAGTAAATAACGACCTTGAGTTACAAGATGACACTTTACTGGGATGACCATAAATGTGTTTTAGGGAGTTGAACCACATGGATATTTGGATGATGAAATGTGAACACTCATAACATGTATTAATATAGGTGGAATATAGTGGGTATTTTTATATTGGTATTGCCTATGGATGTGACTACACTTTCCAGTATGAAAATTAAGAACATGCTCATGTGAAACACTAAGTGAGTATTGGTCTATCATGGATAGAAGATATAAACCATAAGATTGTGAAATATGTAATATGTAGATTCATTAATGATTCTGGTATTGGTTAATATTTAGGGACACAATGGATTGAGTTAAAACCTAAAAGTATGAGTTGTTGGGTTTTTTAATAGAGTCAATGTAGTGGGGTACAAATGGTAAGGATTCACTTATGATAATTGAGGATAATAATGAATTTTATTTCATAATGTTGTTTAGGGGATAAATATTATTATAATAAAGCAGCGTTATATGTCTCTGGGTATTTTGATAGTCTAAATTGTTTGGGTGGGGTGATGTAATGATCATTACAAGATATATTTCCAATAATTGGATGAAATATTATATCTAAATGAATAATATATATATATATATATAAGATTCTTGTGGAGACTTTAATAGGATAATAAGTGTTATGATATAGATTTTATAATGTCCAGAGTCATCAATATTCATTATTCCTAAAGGTGAACCAAACTTTAGTGGATATATACCCATGTATAAGTATATTTTTTCAGAATATTAATTTAATTTTGGAGTATTGGGACATAGAAGGGATAAATCTTTGGATGTGTCCAATAATTTTTAGGAATATTAAAATACATGATCATAGGATAGAAGATTCTTGGTCAACTATAGTGAACTACAAACCCACTAGGAACCAATATTTATAAAACTAGGTACCTAATTCCATTAATTTGTTTCTGATATTCTATCATCAACCACTATGAAACTAATGGTAGTTTACTAGGTACCCAGTGGAGGTGGCTAGTAGGGGACCATGAATAAGACTCCCAGTTCCCAATGAGGGTATACTTGGTGACTGTTAAGAAACTAAGTTGTTTTTCTAAAGTGGAACTTTGGGGTTTTTTCTTCTATTTTTTGATCAACATCCCACTCATGGATTCCTACCTAAGATGGTAATGTTGAGGGGAGGATCAACTTACACTTTCCTCTCCATATGACTATCTTCCCATTTGATATACAACATTTGGGTATCCTCCATTAATCATATATGCTAGAATATTTCTATCTTTATCTCCTATATTCTTTCATTCACATCTCCACCTAATTATTGTTAATGGATTTAAGGGTTCGGAAATTATTCAACTGGATCATTGTTGAATCATCTCGGTACGAGAGGGTGTTTTTCATCATGGGATAAAGGGATTCACGGGAGGTCAAATCACATAGTATATCAAAAAATATAAGCTGTATTCTACATCACTATGTTGTTAATTGATTTTGATCGATTTTAGAATTAAATCGGCCGGTTAATGGTGTCAAATTTTAGGAATTCTATGTCTCATAGGACTAGATTCAAGAATGATGTTTTTTAGTGACAATGGACTGAGGTTTTAGAAATAGTATGATCCTTAGTGAGATCTCATTGATTATTCCAAAAATATTTGATAGTATAATTTAATGGATTAATTAATAATCATGGTTTTATATTTAATTGTAATTATCTCTTAAAGAAATTAGGGACTTGTTGTATATTTATGGTTAACATGATCCTGTATGATGATGTTGAGCAAGGATAATGTAAAGAAACCATCATTACAAAAGAGAGTAACTTAACTATTTATGTACATGGTTCCTAAAATTACCTCTATATACATGGGTGCATTTATTATTTAATTTGTAGGTAGGGGTTAGTTGGTATGTAGGAATTTTTCATTGTCTAATAGGTTGTACATGGTAATTGGACACTAGGTTGGTCCATGTGGGAAAACAGAAATGATAACACACTCATTTATTTTGATCTTTAGACTGATCTGTGACCTTATTGAGGGGATTGGGATTGGGTTTCCATGATGAGAGGCACATTAACCGACATCTAAATTGGGTAGTATTTTAGGTTCCATAGTGTTTTCTCACATATGTTGTGATATTGTGCCATTAACGGATGAGAATGGTTTTGAAGATCAATACTATTAGGATTTAAGAAAGTACATGTTTTGTTAACCAAATGAAGGTTGTAAATTTTCTTGTGAATTTTGGAGAGTTTCCAACCATTTATCCCCATTTATTTTAATGGGAGTTATGGTTTAATTTCCTAGATATCATGTATCAATTTTATGGTATCTAAGACATGATGGATCATAAATAAATAAAATTATTGGAATAATTCCATGATAATGATGTGATGTTAATTCATGAAATTAGTTATTTATTTTAGGGTTTTACAACCTAATTATAGGTAACCATATTGATCCTATTATAAATATATTTATAGGATAAATGATCTTACACCTAAGAATTTGTGGTAATACTGTGGAATGAGATGCTTCCCACTTATGGTATAGAGATTTAGAATTGGAATACATTTATGTTTCACTAGCTAGTGCTTAAAAAATGTTTCTTGGGTTGGATGTGATTGTATCCAATGGTATGTTATAATGTTTAATAATTTAAACACATTTCCAGCTATCGACATGAGGTAGTGTTCTTGAATCGCATTATTTTATGGTATGTGATATGATATGGGATTTGATGTTACATCAATCCATACCAATAAGTGGTTTATATTTTAATATTATCCCTATTCTAATTTTGAAATTTTTTGTGTATCAATTAATCTGATATACCAAATTTGATGAGCTATACATATCGAAAGTATTTCCCCTTGAGAATTTATATGATATGATAGAAGTATTAACCCCTGTGATTGTATATTATATGAGGAACGTACATCCTTGTCTAATTATTTATCTAGATGGGACATACATCCCTATATGACTGTATATTTTATAATAGATTTACTAACTTGTTTGATGAGTTGACCAGGACGAATGTACTACCTTGATGATTGGGTATTCTATAACTGGTGTGATATTCAAATCCCCCAATAGTTTCAGTGTATATCAGGTTGGAAATACATCCCTGAAGATTAAAAATGTGGTACATAGTGTGTGGGTTATCCTACATAAGGGTGTTTTATTGAGAGAACATAAACTAGCATTGGTTGAAGTATGTATATGTTGATCGTTATGGTGGATTCTTGAGTTCCCGATGGTTCAACTGGTGTTATGAATGTGATTTTTTTATGAATTATATCTCATTCAGTACATTCATTATCATGTATACTTACATTTATTAGTTGAAGTATTGTCTTTTTCCAACTAAATATTTTATTCATACACTATATGATAACATTGGTGAATGTATAGATCTTATGGTTGACATATCAGTTTGGGTGATGGACTAATAATTAAGAGGATGATCTATGGAATCATAGTTGGGATTTGGTGACTAATTCAAGGTTATATTAATGATAGTGGTTGGTTCTCCAATTATAAAATTTTTAGTTTTTTTCATGTACTATGTATGATAATCCCCTTGGGTGTTCATTCACTAGTGTATGATTATTTTACATGCATGTGTATATTTTATTATATCATGGTAATGTTATTCGTGAAATTATTTATACTTTAATACTATGTTTTACTATGATATTTCACATATTTTATTTAGATTCAGTTATTTATTTATTACTGATGTGATGCTATTTTAGGGTATAGTCTACCAACATGGGTTATCAGATCCTTATTGTTAATAGGATACTTTTCTATAAGAAGATGTTCACTTGGGTAATATTATGTCCTGACTCAGTTACTATTTAGGTAAGTCATATTTGATCATTAAATTACAATTAAAAAAATAAAGGAATAATAAATATTGTTCTCAATTATTATAAAAACATAATGAATTCAAATCATCTACAACTATTACATGAAATAAATCATGTATCTAATAACCAGAGACAATATGTGACCCTATGTTAAAGACATTATTAATGAATATGTTACATTCTCTTTTTATCCACTAAACCAGTTTTTTACAACTACTCTATCTACAATTTATTAAATTAAATGGTATATAAAAAGTATATTTTTAGTTCTTTATTAATATAGGGGTCCCTTATACTAAGAAATACTTTTGTTTCTATCATGGAAATGATCAATTTGGAATAAAATATGAGGAACCACCTTAATTTCTCCTAAAATATAAAGAACCACAAAAAATTTAGTAATAACCATCTTGATCTAAATGTATCCAATCACATGTTCATTTTTGGTGGTGTACATTTCATTAGTTTTCTATTATCTCTTTTGGGTTTTGGAACTACTCCAACTAATTACTTCATTATTATGGAAATACATAAAAATAAATTTGATTTTTATCATCCTTATATGTTTTAAAACTAGAATCTCTACAACCCCTTACATTTATCCTTCCTCACCTACACTTTCAAAGACAATATACTTAGTCCTTCATAATAAAAAAATTATATTCATTATAGTAATCAAATGACTCTCATCATGAATGGATTATTACCATTAAGTTATGCTCGAATAATAAGAGACATATGGAATATTAGACAAAATGACAAATATGATAGATCCTATAGTATATAAGTAAGGAATGTTACACATGATTTTCTTTTATAACACTTTTAGGGGAAATTGGTTCTTTATAATACTCATGTAATATAATACTTTATATATCAATTCCTAAGATGTGTGACTCTTCACTCATATATTCAATGAGATGTACATATCCAACCATACCTTTATAGAATGTAATGTTTGTATATCATTTCTGAATACTAGTATGTCACCAATATACAATAAAAATGTAACAACCCCAATGACATACATCTATACACATCAATCATAAATGGTATCAAATGAAACCAAACTTTTTTATTTAATCATAAAACTAGATGTTCCCACCCTATGTGTAACTCTAAAGATTACATTATAATAAGTATGAATTTGTTTCTAAAGAAACTATTGAATAAATCACATGGTTATATTCAAGAATTTGATAATAACCTAGAATCCAAAATTTAATAACTTTAATTTTTTTAAATGAAATTTTATTTTAAATTTATCAATTCAATATTATCTTTGGGTGAATTTTGTATAATTTTTATAAATTGTAGGTTTTTAAATAAATAGTGAACAATACTGATTTTAGAAAACTATAATTTTTATGAAATCATAATGATATAAGAATAAAATTATTTTTTATGAAACATTTTTTATAGAAAAGTTTTTTTAAAACAAATAAAATAATGAAAATACATATATAATGTTGTTCTTAGAAATGTATTATTCACATTTTAGAAATCTAAGTAATATTTTGTTAAAATAAAAATATTTATAGTTATTTTATTTTAATAAAGTTTTTAAAATGTAATAATATGTTTTTATTTCCTTTAAATGAAAAATAAGAATCCTTTTATTTATCATAATCCAATTATTCCATTATAATAATCATTATACTTTATTTTTCTATAAAATCATTTATATTATTGAATTTATTTTTTCCTTGCATTCAAAAAAATATATTAAAACTAATTTCATCAACTTGTAGGAGTTATATAATGTAAATAATAATAAATATTTAGAATCATAATAATTAATAATAGGTAATATTTTTACCTTTTATTTTATTAACAATTAATAATAACCGTGGTATGTATTTATCACCTTGGTTAAGGGAAAAAGGGCTAAAAGGGAAACAAATAAAGGGATAAGGCTTCAATATTGCCCAAAAAAACATTCATAAATCTCATTGGTTTGATTAATTTCAACCATAACCTTTTAATATTTATAGGTATGTTAATTTTGGGAAACTTCCATAAGAAAAATACATTATATTATTTAAATATTCTAGGAAATTCAATGTGTGTCACTACCCTCAATTATAAAATGGAACCTCCTCTCATCCATTATATATAACCTTTTAGAACTCTAACTCCACTAATCCATTCTCAGACATCATCTTAGCTTCATTCAATTCATTATTATGCAACTATTATTACCAAATAAATGTCCAAAGTAGGATAACATTGTAAGTTGAAGGATGTATCTCAAACAGTATATTGTCATCTTACCTGACTCTTCCAATAATTATTTTTTCTTACACATCCTATAAATCTTTTTTATATATCCTAAAATAATTAATTATGTATCTAAAATATACTAAAATTTTATTATGATTATGGTAGATCCATTTTAAATCTTCTTTCCATCCTATGGAAAAAAGAAAACATCGCTCATACAAGCATATGTCCTACCATCCCCGTATAGATGAAAGTACTAATAATAATATATATATAATGTTTCATTTCATATATTATATAGGGTTATTATTTTAATATGAAAATATGATTATTGTTCTATTAATTATGTTTTGTTTTCCTGGCCTCTATGGGGAAATGATTTTTAGTATGTGTGTTTTTTGAGAAAAATCATGTTCTGAAAATGGAAACTCATACGGTGACATGAAAAGTTTTTGTAATGGTTTTATAAATTGGTTTTATGTGAAATGGGTTGAAGATATATTTATTTATAAATGGAATGGTATTTTAAGGTTTTAATAAAAAAATTAATAGAAAATGGGTTTTTGAAAATAAATATCATATAGATTTTAAAATTTTATTTCAAAATGGATTTTGGAAGCATGAATATTTTTTAGGAAAATGACTAGCTTGGCTTGAGCTTTTGAGTATTTTTAATTTAATGAAATCCTTTGTATTCCAGTTTTTTTTTCAAAACTCATGGTAGTTTTGGTTTGTAGAAATTTATTTGAATAGGTTTTTAAAATAAGTATATGATACCTGTGGAGAACAATTTTATAGTATTATGGTGTGTTGGTTGGGGTGAACAAGATGTTAGAATTCAGTGCTCAACCAGTATGTCATGGTAGCTTGGAAACCACCAAGTGAGGCTAGATTGTGGAATCTAATTTGGTTTAGAATAGTTTGATGTATACAAAGTAACAATATCCTATGCAGATTGTTTTACTAGATATTCAGTTCTTGAACAACAGATACCGAAGTGGTTGATTTCATTCTCAGTAGGTACTTCATGGTTGTTCAGTGGGAGCTTCTTGTGGCAGGCTCTTAAGATTAATGTTGTAGGGTAAATGGTTGTGGAAGAATATTAGGATGGAAAATTTATATTGATATTGATTATGCAAATGTATTATTTTATAATTTTTTTATGATTTTTGGATTAGACCACATGACGTGTTTTTTATGGGTATACGGTTAGGTCTAGTTGAATTTTATTTTATAGGTGTGATTACTACAGTGAGGAGATCCATATGCTAGAATTGATCATTGTTAGAAAATCCTTATTATAGGGAGAACACTAATCACTAGAATATATTGATGAAAACACCTTAGTTTTTAGATATCAATAGGTGTGTTTGACCACCGTATTTTCTCTTAGTTATCGGTGTATAATATTGGTTCTTATGTATGAGGCGAATAAAAGTGTCTATTCATTACATGCTCAAATAGATTGAGCATGGAATGTGTGGATTGATGGTTTTTTCTATAAAATAAATTACATGGATTCTTCTATGTTGGAGGTCATTCAATCAATCATGGGTTCTATTACCCTTTTTTCAGAATGATCAAGATACTGAGATCTTATGAGAGGAAAGAAGAAAACATAGAGATTTTAGTGTATTTTTTGTTAGAGTCGGCGTGTCAACATTTCGATCATTATATTTTCAGTATGATTCTATGTTCATTTTTGAGGTGAATCACGTTTCATCGTTTTACTCAGTGGTGAGCACAGTTTTTTGAGTGATGTAGGGGGAGAATCATGTAATGAAAGACACTGAAGATTTCATTTTTTTTCATTACTTATTAAGGAAGAAAAGGAATTTTGTTTCACAACATGAGATATAAATGAGACCTTAGTGTGGGTGATTTTATTATTCAGTGATGCATTTGGGTATTATGGAATCATGATCAGAAAGGTGGTATTGAGTCAAATATTGGGCTAGTAATTATCATAGATTGTTTATTGGGGTGTGACTAAATGGTGTTGTTGCATAAAAATTAATGCAGTGAGGTGGAAACTTCTTGAGTAGCATCATTTTGGATATAATTGATATGGTGTATAAATATAACGATATGTTTTGTTTAGAATCCACTATATCTTATATTGGTATATATTTTTAAAATGAACGTGTGTTGGTCAGTTTGAGATGAATTTGGAGTATTTAGGGTGTCTAAAAAGTAATTGTAGGTTAGTTTTTCTTGTAATATAACTACCACGGATTATTTTAGATTATAAGTTTTATGGTGGGGAGTTTATAATGACACAGGTCATTATGGGTGGGAAATTCCCGATGGAAATTGAAATTTTGTTTATATAGGATTTTTTCATTATCAGGGGCCAATGCTAGGTTTCTGAAAATTAAAATGTCCTTAATTGATATTTTGGATTGGTTTTTAGGATTATGTTACATTATAAGGGTTTAGGGTGATTTTAGGGAAGCGTAAGGTCACCAAGATGATATAAATTAGAATCATCATTTCACTTCATATGGGAATAGGTAATTCACACCATGAATAGAATTCAAAGGGTGAGTATATGAAATAAATGGTGTAGTTGGGTGAAGGGGACAACTTCTCAAAAAATTAAGTGTGAGCCTATAGTAAATTTTTTTGTCCAAACTTATGGGATTCTTTAAAATCCAATAGAGTTATAAAATATAAAACCCATTTTGGTTTCTTCTCTTGGATGGTCTCGAGATAGGGGAGGTAGAACCATCTCCCTCTCTCCCTTGGTGCCTTTGATCTAGGTTGTTTTTTAGGAATTTATATCATTGGTTTAGTGTAAAATATCCTCTTACACTCACATTTTTAATCCTACTATGTTTCTCAATGATTATGGTTTTTCCGTAAGGGTTTTAGAATAAACCATTTCACTAAATGATGGAAAAATTATTACGACTAATGGGGAATTCATATGCGGCTCATGAAGAAGTCTTAAGAGGGGATATTCATGATTTTGTTCATTGTTTGAAAGATGGTATTCTTTTTTGGGAGTTTATTTATGTGTTTAGGGCATTTTCATGTGAATATTGTCATTGATTTTGGTTAATGATTAGGTATATTTGTATTACCAAGGTTTTGTGGTGCATCAAGAGTGGATCACAACTAGTTTTTAGTGATACTAGCATCATTGGATTATTTTGTGATTTTGGTGTTATTATTAAATTTTAGGAAAATAAATTTCAATACTTAATTAATTAATTTACTATCATTTGTGTCTGTGGTAAGTGCTCTTGGACTCAGTGGTGGTTGATATGAGATGGCTCTGGATTATTAGAATTCAGTTGGGGTAGGAGGCTGTTTTGTTCATTTTATATTTTTCCTATGGTTATTCTATATTCATGTTTCACTTTCTTATCATATGTCTACATACTTCTTGTATTTTTTTGAGTTTCCTCCTAAATTTGGATCTTGCTTATGTTGGAATAATATTCATTATGGACCATATATCCTATAAAATGGTTTGATGGAGAAACCATTAATGATGAATTATCGATTTCCCTCAATATAGATTATTTGGATGTGTTTTTTGGTTTTCGAGAAATAAATTTGATTTAAATTTTAAATATATTTTTAAAACATTTTGTTGGTTATATTTAATTTAAAATTGAAAAATTGTTTTCTTATTAAAATTTTATTTTTCAAGGTATATTTTATAGAGGTAGAACATTCAACTGAAATTAGTGATTGGAGAAATGATTTTTGATATAGTATTTCAAATAGGTTTTAAGAACATTATATGAATTAGGAAATGGTCTTATCATAAGTAAATAAGAATTATATTCCTATTGAAAATGGATTGAAAGAGTTATATTTAAAATTTTTATAATGGGGATCCAAAAGGTTTTAAATTGACGTGTTTGTTTTGTTTTAACATGTGAGGGTGATTCCTTCAATTAAAAAAACGTGATCTTTAGTGGAAGTTTATTTATGTGTGTTCTAGTAACTTCCATGAAATAAATATAGTAAGAAAATATAATATAGTAGTGCTTTCAAATAACCTCTATGATATTTTTTTATGTTTTTAGTTAGTGGTAGTTTCAATTAAACTACCTCTAGACATTTTTAAAAAATCCTTAATCCCCCCCCCCTCACTCCCTCTGTGAGACACCAACTTCCCCCACCTCCCCTTACCTCCTAATATCATCTCCCTAGTGCAAACCTCGAGCCCAGAAACCCATTTCCCCAAACCCCTCCTCATATACTCTCTCCAGTGGTGACCCCTATACCAAGCCCCCCCATATTACCCCAACAACCATGACCATTATTCCCTCTGACCTCCTCTCTGGCTAGTTCTTCGGTGATGTGAACCCCCCCTGACCCCCCACCGCAACTCGGTTCCCCTCTTTGGCAGTGACGTGAACCCTCCCCCCTCCCCTCTAAGCTTCATCTACCTTGATTGGATCCCCTCCTTAGTGGAAACATAGACACACCTAATGTTTTTTTCGTCCTCACCTTAATTTTATTATTGAGTATCATTTTATGGACAATCATGGGTGCTAAAAATAGTGTATACTTTTTTATTCTTTTGATAGTAATTATACATATAATTTGGGTTTATAATGAATTATTAGGATTTATTTAGTTATTTTTTTGGGGTTATAATAATAATTAATTTTGGATATGTTTTATTAAAATATAAATTTAATTTTTTTCATTATATATGTTGGTTATGGAATCTAGATCATTCATAATTCATGGTTTTTATTTTATATTAATGAATTCCACTTTCTTATATATATGTTAATGCCTCTAATTTTTTATAGATACATAATTAAGGCTATTTTCTGACTCATGACTAATTGGTTGAAGGGTTTGGGGTTACACATGGCATTATCACCAAACAATGAAGGGTCTCTAAGGATAAATTCCTTGAAAATGAGATATTAGACCATTTATAAAATTATCAGAATGCTTCATGTTTTAGTCATATGCGAGCAATCATTTAGATTAATAAAAACTATCAAATAATGATAGAGTAGTTATTGTTTTATTTTACATGCATGATAATAAATTATTGATTTTGGAAACCGGAATAGGCAACATAGTTTCATTGATTTAGTTTTATTTAACATGATTTAAAAAAAAACTAATTATAGTGTTGTTGGTTTTTTGTTGAGTCAAATAACTAATTTTTTTCCTTTTATTTGAAAATAAGAGTATACATTATTCAAATTTATGTTAACATCATGTTTTTTATGTTTAGATGAAATTAAAGGAACATACTATTTGATTTTATGTGAACAAAGTTAATTTATATAATTCCTGGAACAATATGAAGTCACACTAAATGAGTTTAATAGAATATAGCCATATAGAATCAAATATTTTGGGTATGAATGAAATATCTTGATATCCCAATAACATATACATTGAATTCATATATTTAAATGGGTTCTCTTGGTCTTTGTTAGATCATGGGAAATAGTTCAGACATTGATCAATGTCATTATTTGTTTAATTGAATGCACCCTCCTTAGTTACAAGCCTAGGGTAGAATACACTATTATATTTTATTTTCTCAATCACAATCATCTATGAATGTCATAAATAATAATTAATTTGATTCATTTTTTTTGTATTAAATGTTTAGTAAGAAAACGTTCATTATTTTATTAATCCCATTTTCCATTATAGTAGTTACGAAAAAGTCAATGTAAATGTTGGGGGATATTTAATTTTGATTTTACATGTTTGATTAAAATTTTATATCATTATATATGAATGTATAGGGAGAATAAAATACAAAAACTATGGAAAAATTATGGATTCATTTCCTCCAAATACACCTGGATATGCCAAGGGTTTGGAAGGATTTTTCAATTATGTGATTTCAAACCTATCAGTGGATGACAAAATAAAATTTTTGTGCGCTGATTGTAAATTAAAGAGATGTTTTAATAGAAAAAAAATTATATGAGAATTTTATATTGAAACTATTTCTTTCTATATATTTACATTTTATTAGGCATTGTGAATCAATTGTTATGGAATGTCAAAAAAATGAAAATACGATCAACAAAATACAAAGTGGCCCAATAAAGAAGAATTCAGTTCAAAATTTATTAAATGAAACATTTGGTTATATATAATACAATTTCCAAGATTTTAATAGATCCTGAAAACCTTCAATTTATCATCAGAAGGTTAATATTTGTCATAACATTAGTGACCAAAAAAATTATTTTTATGATTTAACTGAAGACGGAAAACAAGAATTATATGAAGGGTGTGCCAGGTATTCAAAATTATTTTTCCTATTTATATTAAATTATATCAAGTGTCTCTATAGAATTTATAACAAATCAATTTCCCTAATTTTAGAGTTTCTTCATGATGAATTTATCAACGATAATATCCCTGCATAATTATATGAGATGATGAAAGTCATAAAAAACATAGACCTAATTCAAAAACTAAACATGCATGAACTCATGATTTCATGCTTTACTGGGGAGAATATTCTGAGAAAGAAAAACATAAAAGATTTCATACAAGAAGACGGATGTCAAGAAAAATAGTGAGAGTATAAATAAATGCAACCCTAGTAAGAAAAAAATGATGAAAATTCATGTAAGGGTATTGTGTTACATTCCTATAAAACCATACATGAAAACATTATTCAGGTCCTCTAATACTATAGATGGCATGAAGTGGAATTCTCATAATAATAATAATTGCTCGATGATACATCCACGAGATTCAATATCATGGAAGATGTTTGATTCAATATATCAACATCTTTCTTTTAATCCAAGGAATGTATGTTTGGGATTGTCTTTTGAAGGTTTTAACCCATTTGGTACTATATGTACTACTTATCATATTTGGAAAGTTGTTTTTGATCCCCTATAATCTACCTCTATGGATGGTTAAGAAGAAGACATGTTTCATTACTTCAATGATTAATCCTAAAAAGAAAATTTCAATAAATTACATTATTGTATACCTTAAACCTCTAATCAAATAATTTATAGAATTATGGGATGATGGCATGGAAACATATGATACTTTAATGAGACAACAATAAAAAAATACATGATGATTTAATGTGGAAATTAGTTACTTTACTAGACTAAAAAATTCATCTGGTTGGATCACTCATACTTTTTTGGCTTTTCTAGTTTATAATTTTGATTCTGAACAATAATGATTACTTCATATCAAATAATGGTGTTTTATTTTTCATCATTGATATCATGATACTTCTCATAAATTTATGTTTTACAACACATGATTCAATGAAGATATTGAAATTATAAAGTCACAAAATGTGTTATCAGGTTTGAAAATGTTGGGACCATTAATGAATTTCATAGAAGAATTTGGAAAATGTAATTAGTTTAACGAAGGGGAAAAGTGTATAAGGTATATATCCAATGAATATGGAACACAAAAATGGAATAAAAAAAGAATATTTTCTGAACCTCTTTATTGGAAGTTTAATTTCATTTGTCATTATCTTGATGTAATTCATATTGAGAAGAATTTAAATGAAAAGGTAATTTTGAGAGTGCTTAATGAGACGGTTAAATCAAAGGATCAACTTAATACTTGTAAGGATTTAGAATCAATGAATGTAAATCTTGGTTTTTGGGAAAATGAAAATGAAAAGTGTCCATTTATTATTTTTACAATGAAAAATCATGAGAAAGACGTATTCCATTGAAATTTAAAGAATATAAAATTGACATATGGATATTTATGTAAAAAATCAAATGTGAGTTTACTGAAAACATAGAAAGTTAAATGCAAAGAAAAGTCAATAGTTTCATATCTTTATGGACATGTTTTTGATATTGTCTTTACATAATAATTTACTGAAAAATTAACTTTGGTTTTAGATTAGTTTTTTTCCTTCTTTAGAGATATGTTTTTGAAAAACTCTAAATCCAACCAAGCATGATAAACATCAAGAAGGTATTATTTTGACACTATGTAATTTGGAGATATAATTTATCCCTTAATTCTTTATAGTCATGATTCATTTGACTATTCATTTAGTTGAAGAAGATAAATATGGTGGACTAGTGTACTATCGATGGATGTATCCAATTGGGAGGTATGTTGATATTTTTCTTATTTTAAATGGTGAATTCAATTTTATCAAATCATTTCAGGAATTTTTTAGTATGCTTATAATTTTCTTCATCAGGTTGTTAGATTATTTGAAAACATACATGAGGAATAAAGCTCAACCGTAAGGTTCTATTACTGAAGGTTACATAGATGAAAATTTATTGACCTTACTTTCGAGGTATATGGAAGGGAATGAGACTAGATTCAATCGTTATGGATGTGTTGATGACATAATCAGTAATTCTAGTTCTGAAAATCAATCACCGGTATTTCCAACTACTGGATAAAAAATTAGAAAGGGGTCAAATTTTACACTAACTGAATTAGAGTTTCTATAAGCATGTATATATCTGTTACTCAATAGTGTTACTATAGATCCATTTATTTAAGAATTGTGATAGATAACAAAGAGGTGACTAAGGGGTCAAGCTTTAAATGAGCTAGAATTAATAGAATTGGTTAATAAGGTGCATGTTGAATTGTTCGCATGTAATGTAAGTATATACTCATATTCATATTATTGATGTTTAATTATTTTATCAATATTAAAATTAACATCTTATATATTTTTTTTCTAGAAAATTAATGTTGAAAATTGATCAGATATATTGAATGATTTGATGTTTTTTCTTGAGGTCAAATAAGGAATACTAAGATATTTGATGCCTACAATATTCATGGATTCAAGTAATGTATAATTTATTGTGTAGAAGACTTCAAAAATAAAAAAATAGTGGTGTATTTACAATTTTAGAGGTGGGATAATATGGGAAGATGAACGATATAATTAAAGTAAACTATTATGGATAGTATTGAGTTTTCTTATTCAAAATCAAATTGGCCCACATTTTTAGGGTTATAATGAATTATTTGTTACATTTTACTGGTGTCAACTTCACTCACTTGATGGATAACGTTGAGCAAGCAGTGTATGATCCATTTATCTTGGCTTCACAAGTGAAAATAGTTTATTATGTTGAGGAAGAAATAAACGATGGTTGCAGTGATATTGTACAATTAGTGCATAGAGACTTATATGATATAGTCGATGAAGTTCAATTGGTTCTTTGGGATAGTAAACCTCATCACCATAGAATATTGATCAATTTTTTATGGATAATGTAAAAATTGATGAACTTGGAAAAGAGGTTTAAAATGAAGGACTCATCATAATGAATATTGATAAAAATGAAGATAATGATGATGAATCTAATTGAATGTATAAATTAGTAATGAAATTATATTACAATTTCTCATTGATAATTGTTTCATATATATATATATATATATATATATATATATTTCTAGTTTTTCTCTTTTAGTAAAAGTATTTTTTTCATTATATATACCTTAACCATTGAAAATTCATTAATACTAAGAAAAAAATATGATTCTATCCGATTAGTAGCTCAAAGAACTCCACCACTACCATTATCTTCTATGAATCCTAGTGATTTTTTTCAACCCAGTACTTCAAGTGAGCCAGCTGTTTCCCCAGATGTTGTTGGTATCCCAGTTTTAGATTCATATCTGGTGATGGAGCAGTTGATTACCCCTCTGTCTAGGGGATATTTGAGGGTTACCATTACTGGTATGTATGTCATTTTTCAAAAAAAAACAGTATATTTTATTAATTTTTAATACATTTTTCAAACATATGACTACAATCATAGAAGTGGTACAAATATGAAAATAGAAGATGTATGTTTCCTGAAGAACTTCAAGAATATATGGTCCATTTAATGCTTTCGGGGTGCCTCTGGGTGATGCGGTCGGAATATATGGGAATAATCTTAGGTAGTTTGATTGTGAGATAGTGAGATATTCTTTTATTTATAAATATTAGAGGCATATTCCTACAACTTGGAAAAATGTGTTCCTTGATACTCAAGTAATGATAATATTAATTTAGTAGTCCTTGATAGATAATTTAAAATACATGAGTAATTTTTCTAATATTTTATAAAGTGGTAATTTTTTTATTTTAAGATTTTTTTATTTTATTTTGATTTCCTTATCATTGTTTCACACCCACAAACTTCGCAAAGAACACATACAACATCCATAAAAAAGCTAAAATAGAAACTTTATATAGAAAACATGCATTTTGAGTTATATTGACCACATATTGTTCCAGATTGACATGTGGTAGATTCCTACACATTAAAAAATAAATTATAGATCATTATCGATAAGTTTGAAAACAACCTGGGACTGTTTTCTCAGTTTTGATTGGGTAAACACTTATGAAAGGTACAAAATACTTTAAAAACAAATATTGGCAGGTGATAATTAGGAAAATGATGTTGGATTTCCCATAAATTAGGGGACAACAAATGTATAATTAATTTTCAAATTTTGGAACTGACAGATTATCATTTTAAATGATGATTTTTCTGTTATAGTCGTAAGTATGTTTTTAGTGTTTTAGCACACTAAAACGTGCATTGAATGGTAAAAACCAAACAACAAAATGTCATATTTTCCTAAACCAATGGGAAAATGACAATATATTTAATTTTTTAATGTAGGAACTGACGTCCCATCATTCTGAATGATGGTTTTCTTGTTAAATCCACAAACATGTTTATAGTGTTTTGAAACACTAAAGCATGTGTGAAATGGTAAAAATCAAGAAAATTACATTATATTGTCCTAAAATCAAGGGAAAACCATATATTAGTTTTTTTTGACATGTATTAAAAGGCTAAACATCATTTTGATGTGCATTGTGTTCCAATTTACTCAGTAAACACATACAAATTGCACAAAAGCCTTTCAGAACAACTGTTGAGGGGGAACCAATAAATGGACCTTGGATTGATCTAAAATATAAGGAAAAACTATATATTTAATAGTTAAATGTTGGAGTCGGTGTCATGTCATTTCGAATGACAGTTTGAATGTTATAGTCATAAATGTGTATTTAGTGTTTTAAAACACTAAAACTTGTGTAGAAAGGTTAAAACCAGTAAAATAATGTCATATTTTCTTGAAATTAGGAGGAAATACCATAGATTTAATTTTTAAATGTAGTAACTAACAACACATCTTTCTGAATGACGGTTTTTCCATTATAGTCATAAATGTATTTTTAGTGTTTTAAAATACTAATACATTTGTAGAACAATTAAAACCATGATAACAATGTTATATTGCCCAATAATATGAGTAAAAACATTATATATTTACCTTTTAAATTTAGGAACTTACATCATGTCATTCTAAATGACAGTTTTCCTGTTATGGTCGTAAATGAGTTTTTAGTGTTTTAAAACACTAAAACTTGTATATAATGGTCAGAACTAGTAAAATGATGTAGTATTATCCTAAAATAAGGTGGAAAAGACTGAATATTTAATTTTTAAATTTTGGAACTATTCTGAATGACTGTTTTCCTGTTATGGCCATAAATATGTTTTTAGTGTTTTAAAACACCAAAACATGCATGGAACAGTAAAAACTAGAAAAAGGATGTCAGATTGTTCTAAAATAATGATAAAACACCATATATTTAATTTTTAAATTTAGGAACTTATGATACATCCTTCAGAATGGTGGTTTTCTTGTTCTGGTTGTAAATGCGTTTTTAGTGTTTTGAATCACTAAATCGTGCATAAACCAGTAAAAACTAGGAAAATGATACCATATTCACCTAAATCAAGGTACAACGATCGTAGATTTAATTTTTTGATTTATAATATTATAAAACATCATTCTAAAATATGTTTTTCCCATTATGTACTTAAATGAGTTATTGTGCTTTAAAACACTAAAACGTGCATGGAACAATCAAAACACATAAAATGACCTCAGATTGATGTTTAATCATTTCAAAACCATCATAGATTTATATTTAAAATGTTGGAACTGATGGCACATCATTCTGAATGGTGATATTCTCGGTATGATCATAAATGTGTTTTTAGTGTTCTGAAACACTGAAAAAGTGTAAAATAGTCAAAACTAGAAAAAGAATTTTCTTCAAATTTGTGAAAAACCATGACATATTTAACAGTGAAATTTAGGAATTTATGGTAAATTATTGTGACTGAAAGTTTTCCCATTATGGTTGTAAATGTGTTTGTAGTGTTTTAAATCACTAAAACGTGCATGGAGCAGTCAAAACTATGATAAAATCAGATTATCTTGAAATAGGGGACAAAAAACTTAGATTTAATTTTGAAATGTATTAACTGATGACACATCATTCCAAATTACAGTTTTCCCATTATGGTCATAAATGTGTTTTTAGTTTTTTAAAACACTAAAACGTACTTGGTATTGTAAAATATATAGGGAATGACCTCAGATTCACGTGAAATCATGGGAAAAAACCATTTTTTTGAAATATAGGACATGATCACATATTAAAATATTTAAAAAGTTTTTATTAAACAAATTTCAAGCACATTGTATGTTGTTTTCAAAATAAATTTCAATATTTAATTATCCCTTTTTAGTTTCAGGTGTAAAATCTAAACTTAAATAGATAAGTTTTTATAGTATAAGTGTTTTAAATTACATAATATTTTTTAATGTTAATATTTCATCCACTTGATTAACAAAATAAAAAATTTTATGTGCAACATTCTGAATGTATTCTATGTATTTTTTTCATTTTCATTTATTTTCAAAAATGTTCTAGTTTTCATTGAAGGTGGAAGATACTGACATTAGGCAAGAGTTTGACCATTTTGATCCATGATATTTTTTATAAGGTAATCGTGATGGTTCTTTGTTTCCATTGTATGTTAAAATTTTATCATTTATTCAAATATAATTAAGATTTATTTTGTTTACTTTTAATTTTTGATTCATTTTTTGTTACAGATGATGAGATGACATTGTCGGTTTCAATTGATGAGATGATGTGGAGGCAGATAGATGTAGTGGGTGTCATAACATGGATATATATTGGGAATGTATTGTTGTTGTTTAACATGTTTTTTATTTATATATTGATGTCCAAGGAATTAGTTAATGTATGGGGTGACTGAGACTTAGGATATGATGATTGTGGTTTTTTGTATGATTGTGGATGTGTGATGTATGATTGATGGGTTTATCAAATATTTATGTTTAGTTTATAGTATGTCAGTTTTTGTATATTTATAGTTTTTATTATATATTTTTCAGAAAGTATAAACAAGTTTAGATTTGGTTTATTGTAATAGAAACAAAACATATATTATTTAATATATTTAGCAACGGTTCATATTAACCACTACTAAAAATAACCTCCACTAAATTATTTGTTTCATATTATTTTATTTTATTTATATTTCTAGAGTATATTGTTTTTATTAAATACCTGCTGAAAATTAGACAACAAACTACTGATAATTTTTATAAAAATGTCACTTAAAAAACTATGGAGAAATAAAATAAACTTCCACTAATTGACTAAATACCAAGAAATATGGAGTGGTTTTAAAACCCATTGCTAAACAATTAGGTAGAAGTTTAAACCACCACTATACCACTAAATATACTCCACTAACCATTAGTTTTTTTATTGTTCTCGTTTTTTAAATCATTTGTTCCTATTGTGGTTCACATTTATAATTTCTTATGGACCATATATTTTGATATATATTTATTCTTTGGTTGTTTGGATAGCCTATTGAGAATATTTTTTCCATGATGGTGTATTTTATTTTTTAATAACCCTGTGAGAAAATATTTTATGGTACCTTAGTTATGTTTGGTTTAGATGAATGTGACATGTTGGTTGAGGTGAAAAATCAAGAGGGGGTGAATTGAGTTCCTATCTAAAATTTCTCTTAAAAACAATATGATAATACCCAACAATTTGAAAGAACCTAATTAATTAAGGTAGTAGAGATATAAATGTTCAATTTCTCAACAAGTCTCTCAAATGTTGATTAGTCGTCAGTTGAATCAGTGTAAAAAATTATCCAAATTTCGAAACAGGTTTACTGAATTAAACAAATATACACCTTAACCAAAATTTACTATTAGAGTTAATGTAAAATAGTTTTATGTGTTTGAAATTATAATTACCAGAAAATAGAAAAACAGATTATTTCAAAATAATGTACACAACAGAATTAAACAAGAGGTTCAGTCTCAAGATGAGAATTAATCCTCTCCACTTGGTGATCACCTACCACTAAGAAGTTTATATTAATAAACATGATACACAACCTTTATCAGGCTCTATAACAGTTTTCAAAAACCTTCTAGGTATCATATTTTCTACCATAGTTCTTCATTGGAAAAACAAACAACCAAGATACACACGGCCTCCTCCACAGTTATACATGGGAAACAAAAATGTAAGGAATGTTTGGTGTGAGGATTTTCAGTATCCTCTAGTTTAAGCATAAGAGATAGTGTGTGTGTAAATAACAAATATACACTACTCAAAAATGTATGATAAAGAACAAAATAGAGAAAATTTTATTAGGATTGAGTTTAGAAGGATATATGTGTTTGCATTTCAGCTCTGGAATCCTTTGTGTGAAGAAATTGCAGTTTGAGTCCTTCTCTCAAAGTTGTCTCCAGAACAAAGTGTTGCAACTTCTGGTTCTGGTTTCTAGGTACTGAGGTGTGAAGCTTCTCGGATTGAATGAGATTCTATGAATCACAGAAGAAGTTCCTTGAATATTTCTCCCAAATTATCTTTGTGAATCTCTTGGTTTCCCAATGTAAGTGATGGGATGTTCTCCTTGTTCTTCAGGCCTGTCGTGTAATATATCTCTCACCACATCGTGTTTTCTAGCACGATCTTCTATTTTATTCATGATATCTAACAGTAGGAATGGTCAAGCCACATGCACTCTTCCTCATACCTCATACGGTCTCTAGATATGTCAACAATCAATATTATTTAATGTCAAAAGCATTAAATTTACCAAATAGGACCGTTAAAATAATCATGACAAAATTGACAAAGTATAGAGTAGAAGAGTATAGGTATCACCATACTGGTATAGGTATCCTTCTCAATGGTTGTTTTTCAATGATTTCCTTACAATGGTAGGATCCATTGGTAGTCTTGTGAATTCCAATGTTTCTTCCAACAACAACCGTTCATCAATAGAATTTCTGCAGTAACCTCATAGCAGTAACCTTGTAGCCGTATGCTTAAAAAGAAAACCTTCTAAGAGTAACCTTTTAGTAGTGCCTTTAGTAATATTCCATCAGTAGGCTTCCAATCAGTGACCTTGTACCAGTATCTTATAGAGGTATCTCTACAACAGTATCCCTTGACCGGTAGACTCATAGTAGTGAACTTACATTGGTAGCTCAGTGGTATGGTTCCTTAGTGGTAACCTTCTAGAAGTATCCTTTTATCGGTAACCATCTAGAGGAAACCTTCTAGATGTTGACTTAAAGCGGTAACCTTCTAGAATAGTATCCTCAACAAGTGACTTAAACAGATGGCTCTTAATGGATACCTTCATACCAGTGACCTTTTACCTGAACAATTGTACACTGTAAAATTAATCAAGAAAGCAGTGAGATTAATAATACATAATTTTTACATGATAAAAACTATAAAAACTAATAAAACATGATTATCGTATAAATGA
Organism: Viscum album; assembly: GCA_963277665.1. Classification (NCBI taxonomy): domain Eukaryota; kingdom Viridiplantae; phylum Streptophyta; class Magnoliopsida; order Santalales; family Viscaceae; genus Viscum; species Viscum album. The sequence goes on from OY728153.1 coordinate 1,923,745,256, forward strand.
AACATGATTTGGAATTATCAAAATAGGTGATTCTAACAATATCCCCTTTTTTTAAAATCACAAATTATGGCAGTGAAATTTAGAATAAGTATTATTGTATTAGAGTTGAGTATATTTTCTAATCTCATTAGTGGTGTCAAAAATACACTCTATCAGGTCTAAAACATTTTCATCTAAAATATCAAAATCCAAATAAAAACATATTGAATAAAAATTGATCCAATTTTATTGTTCAAAATATATTAGAACATAAATTTATAGGATTTTCATATATGAAAGGGCACCAATCTTAAGATTTCACCCCCTTTGTGATTGTAAAAAAAAAAAAAATGGAGGAAAGAGGAGATTTTTTATTAATTAAACAAGAGTACATTATACAAAAATATTACAATGATCCCTATCAAATAATACAGCTAATGGTCTATCCACTTCAGAAATATCCAAGTGAGATTTTCCTTTTAGAGGTGAGGATGCAGGTTCAGAAGATGGGGGTACAGGCCTAGGTATTGTAGTAATCAAGGTAGGAGGAGCTGCTACAAAATAAACACTAGACTAATAATTAGTATATCTCTTAGGAACCATACGAGTCATGCTTCTAATGGCCCATGCTTGAGTCAGAAAAGGGGAAACACTGGTTGATCCTGATGCATCTGAGGGAGAAGGAAATTCTAGAGGGACAATAATAGGAGTACAATCCACATGGAGAAATGGAAGAAGGTGGTTCCTGAAATCCATAATGATGCTACCTCCCCTTTCCATAGCTGAGATGAAATCAACCTTGTTCTCCTTGTAATTTTCCAAAGCATGAGCCCACTATCTAAGCCTACTAACTTGATCCTTAAAGGCCTGAGTGACCGGAGTTATCCTCATGTTCTCAAATAGAAACATGAAATAACTATCCATATGATGCCTAGTATAAACCCTTTTATAAAAGATTTCCATCTACTCTTTGATTTCCTTATAATCTTGGCTATCCTTCATCAGGTAATCACCTACAAGTTTATGAATTTCTCTAGCAGTGGAAATGACCTGAGTCAAAGGCTGAGGATCTAAGGTACTTTCACCAGATAACTTCTCCATTTCATCTCATACAATTGATCTGAAGGTCGTTAGATCAATAAGAAGAGAGGCAGTTGAGGAAGCAGATGCACACAGAGGTTCCATGGTAAAATCCACTATCTCCTTAAAAGACAAATTTAATCCACTGATAAACCTCCTAAAATCACTATTCTGACCATTCATATGTGCTTACATAGAGTTCTTAAAGTCCTCAAACACTGTTACCATCTACTGAATAACACTCTAAACATACCAAAGGTCTTTTTACACATGATCTTGTGAAGCTGTTGAAGGTTCCAGGAACAGTGAAAGCACGTTGGTGGATGTTCCCACTTGGATTTTTGTCATTAGCAATGATCAATCCGGGATCAATACGATGATAAACACCAATATCCACGGATCGAATCGCAGAGAATGACAAAGAATATGGTTTTTATCGGAACTAAAAACAAGGATCGTTACAGGTTGATTATAATTAATTTAATTCATTATAAATAAATTCCTTTTGGGTGTTCTTTCTTCGTTGATGTTATTGATCACATTGTCGATGTGATCCATCGTTGCATTATAGAAGCCAAGTGTAGACTCCCTCTAGCGGTGATCCACACTTGTACCTCATATCTCTGGACATCGCCAAAGGATTCTCCGGGTGCTAGTGTGGAGAAGTCTTTTCTTGCATTGTCCTCCTTAGATTGTCTTGATCTGATGGAATAGGATCTCTCTCGATCTTGAGATCATTCCTGGAGGAAGATGTTCTTTCGGCCTTAAAAGAATTCTCCAGAGATGTTGTGTACAATAATTATCTTGTGTAGGAAAAGAGTTGGGGTTGTGAGGATATTTATAATCGAGTTTGAGGATGTAGAGTTATGACATTAAATAAACGCGTTACACGTTTCATTTATTTCATTAACTCTTATTGAAAACCCCCATGTCGAATAATTAATTCCTTGACCTGCGCTCATGCTGATTATAATGAATATCATTTAAGAAAACGATATTATACCCTCAAAATCCCGACTGGAAAAACTACATGGCGTGTAATAATAAATACATGGCGTGTACTTGTTTTTCATTGAAAACTACACGGTGTGTACATTAAATGTACACGGCGTGTATATCTTGTTTTCATATATTCATTTCCTTCCCAAAATAAAACTACACGACATGTACATTTAATAATACACGACGTGTACTTGTTTTATCTTATTTTTCCTCCATCATTTAAAACAAATTGGGCTTCCTTGAATAATTATTAAACCACATACGAGAAAAATATTTATTCAACTTGAGATACATGGATACACTTAGTGTGTGACCCTCTAGGCCTCTTTCTCGTTGGCATTAGGCGGGCTTGCCTAAAGTCTAAGATTACTGTCTAGAAACGGGTCAAGGCACCCAAGATAATGAAGTTGACGCCCCATTGACGTATCACCTCATACGAATGCTTACTATGTAATTTAATCCCTTTGTCTCAATATCTCATCAAGAAGGTTTCATGGCAGTGTCATAAACCTATATGCTTGATCTGTCGTTCTTTGAATACCTAAAATAAACTCGTCGTTCACACCATGGCCATGGAATTTAATACGACAGTTCTATTTCAATCAAAGGGACGAGATATCAACGTCCATAAATGGAAGGGAAAATCCTTCCTCAACTTATCCATTAACAAAATTTCACTCGTGACGCACCCAACATACCCTACTTCCCGCCAACTTTCTTCGTGACGGTTTTCATCAGTAAATCTAAGTGCGTGAGTCATGACATGAGTTAATGATAATCTTCCAGTCTAAGGACCATTACACATGCTTGTAGATAGCAATATCCGATGACACCAAGACATGCAGAATTACTACTGGCGGGTCTGTTCTCATAATCTCCCATCTTGGAGATTACCAAGTGCGAAATCCATGAGAGAGAGTCTCGTCTTCTTACAAGTACTCGCACATGACAGTCTGTATACTATGTGTCCTATCATAGTATGTCATCCAACCACATAACATTATTTAAGAATATTGTTATAGAATTTCAAGGTTCTCATCATAGCGGGGATCTTCTATGACCTTATTAATGCAACAAATATTCCAGGACATTATTATATTATAGTCATGCAGAACAATGAAAAATATATAATAAGTGAACATTCATGTAATCAAAGTACAAAACAGTTGGTTCTGAGGACACCAACCCTTACAAACTCCCACTTGGACTAGAGCCAACTGTCTACGACTTTTAGTCTGCTAGAACTCACATGATTATCATGTTTCTGCTGAGTAAATGCTTTAGTCAATGGGTCCTCCACGTTTTCTTCCATGGAAATACTGCTCACTGAAACTTCACCACTCTGAGAAAAATCCCTCAAGAGATGATACTTCCGGAGTATGTGCTTTGTCTGCTGATGTGACCTTGGCTCTTTTGCAAGTGCCACCGCTGTAGTATTATCACAATAGAGTGTGATAGGATCTTTACTACTCGGTACAACATCCAACTCTTGGATGAAGCTTCGCATCCATAATGCTTCTTTAGCTGCCTCAGAAGCTGCGATATACTCGGACTCTGCTGTAGAATCTGCCACCACACTTTGTTTTGAGCTCTTCCAGCTCCCTGCACCTCCATTCAAACTGATGATGTATCTAGTCTGCGACTTCATGTCATCTTGATCAGTCTGGAAACTAGCATCTACATGTCCTCTGATGACTAGTTTCTCATCTCCTCCATAAACCAGGAATATATCCTTAGTATTCCTGAAATACTTAAGGATTGTCTTGACTTCCATCCAATGGCGGTCTCCTAGATCAGCTTGATATCTGCCTACCACACTTAATGCGTAAGAAACATCTAGCCTCGTACATAGCATGACATACATGACTGACCCAATCGCGGATGCGTAAGGGATCCTTTCCATTCTCTTTCTTTCCTCATGTGTCTGAGGACACATTTTCCTGGAAAGATGAATGCCATGTGACAGTGGCAAAAATCCCCTCTTGGATTGTTCCATACTGAATATCTTCAGTATCTTGTCAATGTATGTACTTTGACTCAGGACCAGCATTCTCTTGGATCTATCACGATGGATCTTGATCCCAAGATTATATGTTTCCTCACCCAAGTCTTTCATGGAGAAGAATTTAGGAAACCATGCCTTAACTGACTATAAGACATGTACTTCGTTTCTAATTAGTAATATGTCATCAACATATACTATCAGGAAAATGACTGCACCCCCACTAAACTTCTTGTAGACACAAGGCTCACATTCATTCTTAACAAAGCCAAATTCCATTACAGCTTCATCAAAATGAATGTTCCATGATCTTGATGCTTGCTTTAATCCATAAATGGATTTCTACAACTTGAATACCTTGTTGGCATCCGTTGGAGTCACAAACCCTTCAGGTTGTGTCATGTAGACATCTTCCTGGAGGTTTCTGTTAAGGAAAGATGTTTTGACATCCATTTTCCAAATTTCATAGTCATGGAAAGCAGCAATGGCCAATAGGGTTTTGATGGATTTCAGTATCGCAACCGGTGAAAAGGTTTAATCATAGTATATTCTTTGACGCAGTCTAAAACCTTTTGCAACCAGTCATTCCTTGTAGGTGCTGACTTTCCCTTCCATGTACAGTTTCTTCTTGAATACCCATTATTACCAATAGGCTTTACATCAACTGGAGGATCTACCAAAATCCAGACTTGGTTTTGGTACATGGAACCCATTTCAGAATTCATGGCTTCCTGTCACTTGGAAATGTCTATGCCTTCAACTGCTTCCTTGTAGGTAAGAGGATCATCATTGTCAACGAATAATGAGTCACCATCCTCAGTGACAAGAAAACCATATCATTCTAGTTCTCTCACCTCTCTCGTGCTCCTATGCAGTTCTTGTGTCTCTGGAACAGATTGTTCTTCCACGGGGCTTTGTGGAATCTGTTCTTGTACCAACTCATGTGTATCTTGAGCCTCGACTTCATTGAAGTCTATCTCGATCCCACTATCCCTTTTGGAGATGTGCTCCCTCTCAAGGAATATGGTGTGTCTTGACACTTTAACCATTTTGTCTGAGGGGTTGTATAGGTAATATCCCCTTGTTTCCTTGGGACATCCTATAAAGATACACTCTGTGCCTCAAGGTGAAAGTTTGTTACCTGAAGAGGCCTTAACAAATGCTTCGCTAAACCACACATGTAAATTCGCTAACATGGCTTTGTGTCCACTCCATAACTCGTATGGAATACCATTTATTGATTTAGTTGGTACTTGGTTTAGTATGTGCACTGTTGTTTGTAATTTATATCCCCAAAAGGATAATGGAAGACTCGCATGACTCATCATTGATCTCACCATGTCCAAGAGGGTGTGGTTCCTCCTTTCGCTTACACCATTCCATTGTGGCGTGTAAGGAGGAGTGAGTTGAGATAGAATCCCAAACTCCAGTAAGAAATCAATGAAGTCCTGATTAAGATATTCTCCTCCTCTATCTAAGCGGAGTTTCTTAATCTTCTTACCAAGCTGGTTATCAACTTCATTCTTGTATTCTTTGAATAGATCAAAATAATCTGACTTATACCTCATTAAGTGGATATATCCATATCTTCTAAAATCATAAGTAAAAGTTATGAAGTACGAGAACCCACCCCTTGCTTCAACTGGAAATGGTCCACACACATATGTGTGAACTAATTCTAGAATCCCTTTAGCTCTTTCACCTTTCCCACTAAATGGGGCTTTGGTCATTTTTCCTTGTAGACAAGAATGACATACACCAAGTGGTTTTAGTTAGAAAGAATCTAAATACCCATATTGATGTAATTTTGTCAAATGTTTCTCATTGACATGACCTAGCCGGCGATGCCAAAGTTGGGTGTGGTATGAGTCATGTGAATTAACTTTCCTATCGATTTCCATTACTTGGTTTGTGTAGTCTAACACATAAAGGCCGTTATATAAATGTGCCCTACCAAAACAAATGCTATCTTTATAAAAGTAGAAACATTCATTTCCATACTTGAATATGAATCCATCGGTATCTAATCTGGATACTTAATTAATATTTTTAGTAACAGAAGGCACATAATAAAAACCTTTCAAAACCAAGACCATCCCAGTAGGCAATGTGAGGTGGTAGTCTCCGACAGCTACATCAGCAAGTCTGGCTCCGTTGGATGCTCGTAGATCCACCTCACCTCGATCAATCTTTTTGAATCTACTTGGTCCTATATTTGGAAATAGATGTAAGCACCACAAGCAGTATCTAATACCCTATTAGTAGAAACAGATAGATTGCATTTGATAACAAACACACCTGAAGCTTCCCCTTTCTTCCTTTGCTCGGTGCAGTTTTTCTTCCAATGGCCCTTCTTGCCACATTCAAAACAAACAGCATCCTGTTCCTTTGCCTCCCCTTTGATCTTCATTTTCTTGGAAGGAATTTAAGAAGCTTTGGGCTTAAATCTCTTCACCTTCCATTTCCTTTTATTCACTATAAGGATAGAAGGATTTTCACACATCAATTCATTATCTACTTGGAGAATAAGTATAAGAAGATCAGATATAGACTTCTCAATGTTGTTCATGTTGAAATTAACAACAAAATTCGAGAAGATCTGGGGGAGTGATGCATGAATGAGATCGGTGCCCAGTTCTTCGGGGAGTTTAAACCCTAGAACCTCCAAGTGCTTAATGTACCCAATGAGCTTGACTACGTGAGGCCCAGATGGGGCACCCTCTCCAAGCTTGCTCTGAAATAGAGCCTTGAAGATCTCAAACCTTTCCTGTCTTGCTCTCTCCTGGTATAGACCACATAGGTGCTCGAGCATTCTATAGGCATCCATGTCTTCATGAGACTTCATGAGCTCACTAGACATCGATGATAGCATCAAACATTGAATATCGAGAGAATCGTTCAAATGTTGATCATAGATCAGGAAATCTTCATCACTCGCCCCTAGGGCAGGAGAATCAGGAAGTGAGGACTCCAGCACATAAAACTTTTGTTCATGGCATAGGATAACCCGAAGGCGCCTAAACCATTCCTGAAAGTTACTACTGGTGAAGATATTGTCTTTATCCAGTATTGATCGCAGAGAAAATGTGGTTGATGAGTTTGTCATCTTGATTCTACAATTTAAAAGAGAATATTTATTGGTACTTTCTTGATTACAATTTATGAGAAATATTGAATGAATTAATTAGTTCTCCCACTATTTTATCAAGTCCCACTGTCCCTCACCATTGAACTCGGAATGTCCAATTGCTTTGACATTCTAGTGGAAAGGATCCATATTTCCCTTTGCATAACCCCAACAAGGGTTGGTCAAGCTATTTGAAGTTATTTAGGTAGGCAGGTCTTTTCCAAATGTGAGCTTACAGTTCCTTGATCTGTTGAGTGGACTCCCCAATCCTGAAATCCTGACTTGGATTTCCTCAACTCTTTCCTCCAATATTACACCTAGTCTAGCAAGGGCTACTTCTCTTGATGTAATATGGTTAAGTCATCCCGAAACCTTTCATAAGGGCTTCCTTTATAAAAGTAAGTGTCCCAACAAGGGTTGGTCAAACACATAGTTTTATTGAGTCTTGCCCTTAATCAGGTAACAGAAGGCTTTGTCTAACTTAATATGGTATTGAGGGATTTTATTCCTTTATGCGTAGTTCCTCATTATCACATGCTTGTTAATATAATGTGATGCTTGCTTAAGTGATTAACCATGTTCTTCTAATGTTTACGCATAATCCGATTTTTTATTATTTTATTCCATCTTTGCATTCTTGTTCATTTTATTAATTATGTGATCACGACAACACATACATAATAAATAAACAATGAAATCATACAAAAATAAAATAAGATGGCATGATCATGAGCTTCTATTGGTTAGCTTATCCAGAGGTTTTGATAAGCTAACCCTGACCTAGGGAAAACACCTTGAACCTATTGGTTTGTGTTTTGAAGCTCCCACCTGTCCACCATTGTATCTTCTTGCGTTGGTTTTTCCTCGTCTTCGGGATATGAACCGTCTCCTACTGGCTTGGGAGATCCTCCATTACATGGGTTTACATTAAAGAAATCATGGGCACGCAGGCCCTATATTTTATTTGAAGAAGGCTATCAGGCCAACAAATATAAAATAAATAAATTTAAATCAAACCATACACATACAAAGGGTTTTTGGTCTAGCTCATGATCATCCATAGAATTCAATGACATTTACACATATTTTGAATTCAAATTCTTTTAATTGTTCTTTTAAGATAAGACGCGCTCGAATTCAATTAATTATGATTTTATAATTAATTAATTCTTTATCTTAAATTCCTTTCGTAATATCCTTGAGATTATTCTTATCCATATTCCTTGTACGGGTCTTTGTACATTGGAGGAAACCTGGTGAAATTCCATTTCTGGAAAGTACACGGCGTGTAGTGTATAATTACACGGCGTGTATTTTTCTTTTCACCCTTTATGCAAAGTACACTCTAGGGCTTTGGCGTGTTTTTTATAATTTGGAATTTTTAGAGTACACGGTGTGTAGATGAATCATACACAGCGTGTACTTCCTTGTTACGCGGTAACCGTCCTGGCGATCCCGTGTACGCGGTACGCGGCTTATCTTTGTACATGGTTTCACCTGGGCCGGAACGGACTACACGACATGTTGCTCCAACATACACGCTGTGTATTCCGGTTTCCACGCGCCGTTCAATTCTGGTCAATATAGCGTGATTACAACTTAGGCATAATAAATTCACATGGCATGGTTTGGCAGACCAGTGCCGATTCGTTGAACCTAAGTACACGGCGTGTAGTTTTATGTACACGCCATGTAATTCGATGTTGTATAGACAGAAAGAGCGGCTCCTCAGAATGAGTTACTCGTTTTTATTTTAATCAAAATTAAAATTAAAAGGTCATTTCTGTGATATGAATCTAGAAATGAAGGAGGAAGAATAGATCTCTTTTATTCAGATTAATAGAACGATATATTTCGAATTGAATCAAATATAAATGCATAAATTATCAACGAAAATTAAATAACTATAATAAATGTTGCAACCTCGCTCTGATACCATTTGAAGGTTCCGAGCGCAGCGGAAGCACATGGGTGGATGTGCCCACTTGGATTTTTGTCATTATCAATGATCAATCCGAGATCAATACAACGATAAACGCCAGTCTCCACAGATCGAATCATAGAAAAAGACAAAGAAGATGGTTTGTCCCAGAACCACAAACAAGGATCATTACAGGTTGATTATAATTAATTTAATTAATTATAAAGAAATACCTTTTGGATGTTCTTTCTTTGTTGATATTCTTGATCACGTTGTCGATGTGATCCGTCGTTTCATCGCAAAAGCCAAGTGTAGACTCCCTCTAGCGGTGATCCACACGTGTACCTCGTATCTCTGGACATCGCCAAAGGATTCTCCGGGTGCTAGCGTGGATAAGCCTTTGCTTGCATTGTCGGCCTTAGATTGTCTTGATCCGATGGAAGAGGATCTCTCTCATTCTTGAGAGCGTTCTTGGAGGAAGAGGTTCTTTCGGCCTTGAAAGAATTCTCCAGAGATGTTGTGCAAAACAATTCTCTTGTTTAGGAAAAGAGTTGGGGTTGTGAGAATATTTATAATCAAGTTTTAGGTTATATATTTATGACAATAAATAAACTCATTACACATTTCATTTATTTAATTAACTCTTATTGAAAACCCCCATGTCGAATAATTAATTCCTTGACATGCGCTCATGCTGATTATAATAAATATCATTTAATAAAACGATATTATATCCTCAAAATACCGACTGGAAAAACTACACGGCGTGTAATAATAAATACACGGTGTGTACTTGTTTTTCATTGAAAACTACACGGCGTGTACATTAAATGTACACGGCGTGTATATTTTTTTTTATTTATTCATTTTCATTCCAAAATAAAACTACACGGCGTGTACATTTAATAATACACGGCGTGTACTTGTTTTATCTTATTTTTCCTCCACCATTTAAAACAAATTAGGCTTCCTTGAATAATTATTAAACCACGAACGGGAATAATATTTATTCAACTTGAGATACTTGGATACACTTAGTGTGTGACCCTCTAGGCCTCTTTCTCTTTGGCATTAGGCGGGCTTGCCTAAAGTCTAATATTACTGTCTAGCAACGGGTCAAGGCACCCAAGAGAAAGAAGTTGATTCCCCATTGACGTATCACCTCATGCGAATTCTTACTGTGTAATTTAATCCCTTTTTCTCAGTATCTCATCAAGCAGGTTTCATGGTAGTTTCATAAACCTATATGCTTGATCTGTCGTTCTTTGACTACCTGAAATAAACTCGTCGTTCACATGATGGCCATGGAATTTAATGCGACGGTACTATTTCAATCAAAGGGCCAAGATATCAACTTCCATAAATGGAAGGGACAAATCCTTCCTCGACTTATCCATTAACAAAATGCCACTCATGACGCACCCAACATACCCTACTTCCCGCCAACTGTCTACATGACGGTTTTTGTCAGTAAATCTAAGTGCACGAGTCATGACATGAGTTAATGATAATCTTCCAGTCTAAGGACCATTACACACGCTCGTAGATAGCAATGTCCGATGACACCAAGACATGCGGAATTACTACTGGCAGGTATATTCTCATAATCTCCCATCATGGAGATTACCAAGTGCGAACTCCATGAGAGAGAGTCTTATCTTCTTACGAGTACTCACACATGATGGTCTGTATACTATGTGTCCTATCATAGTATGTCATCCAACCACATAACTTTATTTAAGAATATTGTTATATAATTTAAAGGTTCTCATCATAGCGGTGATCTGCTATGACCTTATTAATGCAACAAATATTCCAGGATATTATTATATTATAGTCATGCAGAACAATGAACAATATATAATAAGTGAACATTCATGTAATCAAAGTATAAAATAGTTGGTTTTGAGGACACCAACCCTTACAGCTATATATGAGTCTAAATTCAAAACTGACTGTTTCACAGTCTCCACAGATTCTTCCAAGGCTCTTACATGATTCTAGAATTCCATCACTTCATATAGCATATTTTATTGAAATCTCGCCATTATTCTTTCCAAAATAGTGGCTATAAAATCTTGATTAAGATACATTGTTCTCTCAATCCCAATGGGTATTTCATCCAATATTCTATGAAAATCTAATTTCAATGATTCAACTTCATACTTCTTTACATAATCTAGAGGTAGAAGAGCCACTGGTTTCACTATAGGGGTCTCTGAAATAGAGTGAACTAGATTTAATCTATTTGGCTTGTCATCTTCAGAGTCGTCATAGTCTAAGCCCAAAACCCTAAATCCAGGATCCTCTGACCATCCTTCTATTTATGGAATAAAAAAACTGCAACTGTGGAAACAAGTTCCTCCCCCTCAAATGGATCTTCCTCTTGGACAACTGAATTCTCCTCTAACATTCTTCCTTGATCAATTGAATCATTAGTAGAGTCTACAACTTCTTCTTCTACATAATCTTCAACCAATTCCATTTCAATTCCAACAGATTTGAATTCCTCTTGATTTTTATTCTCTGTCATTTCTGTATATCCTATCAAAGGACTAAGACCTAGACATTCTTCTTCAATTCCATCATCATTAGTTGTTTAGGACTCCTCATGATTAGAGTCATATTTATCCTCCTCCTCTGAGGTCTCTCCAAAATTAATGTCTCATAAGAAATTCTTCTCACATTAATCTTCAGTGGTTTCCTCATCATCAGCATCCCTTAGGATGATATCTCTTCTAGGAAAAATCATTGGTGGACTAGGCTCACCAAATGACACAACACCAATATGGGGACATGATGGGTGGTCAGGATCACTCCTGTCATCTACAAGGGAATCATCTCTTTCTGGCACCACAGCAACCTCCTATTCTTAATCAGAATATAGTGGTTTCACTTCATCAGGTTTTAAATCTGGATCTCTTTTATCATTAGGCCTATTAGGATTGAAAACAGGGTTGAAGTCCTCATATATCTTAGCCTCATCACTCACCCATTCCCTTTTCCAAGGGTTCATGTTTATCCTCATACACTTGAAAATTGTTTTGATAATATAGAATTTGTCTTTTTAAAACTATGGTTTCTTCCATATTTATAGAAACACATTTCACATTCAATATTAAAGATATCAACACGGCATGAATCAATGAATTTGACTGGGAAGTAGGCCTAGTCATATCCTATAATTGTACCATCAAAAATCTGCAAAGATTTATCTGTTGTCCATGCTTCAACAAATACAGCAAAAATATGTCCTGGTATTTCAAACTATAAAAGCCCCCTCTCCTAGTACTCCAAAATTTTTGGATAAACATAAATAAGAATCTATTTTATCCATCCATCTCTATAGAAATTACCTTTTGATGGATTTCATTCCCTGTCAGTTCGGCTATAGCCTCTTTATAGAAAAAAAGATCAGTAGTAGGAGGCACCACTCCAAAATAATAGTCAAATATAACTTCATGTGGGACTCTTAAACATTCATCCCATTCAATAGAATATAATCTAAAACTAACTCCATTAAATATTAAAATCCTTTGGTTCTCATTCTCGGATTTTTCGAACCTTAGAAACTCACAAAACCACTTTAATAGCTATGGGTAATATGGTCCATTATTGTTTGTGATTAATTCTACGCAGTCTCAATGTTCATGTTCCTTTAGCACTAGAGAGTTTATTGAAAATAGGCATTCTAAGCATAATTCTTTATCAACCACGATTTCCCTCTTCAAAAAATAAGGATTGATCAAATTTTCCATACCTATGCTTCCACCACTAGACATAGCTAAAGGTCTCTTAGGGTTCGTTGCATCTCCTTCATCACTAACCAATAGTCTCTTAACTCTTTCCATTGGGATTTGATGTGATTTGAGGGTTTTAACAGTAGGTTAGGTTCAAGGATTCAAGAGAAAAAGGTTCAAGAGAGGATTGAAGAGGGTCATAACATGACTTTGCACTTTTTTTTTATCATTTAGGGATCGAAAAACAAATCAAGTAAATGAAATGAATAAAATTAAAATGTTTTATATTCTGACAGAATTCACTATGTCCATAACCTATCAGTATGGTTGAAAAGCAATAATGTTCCAACAGTAAGGCCTATTAGTGAGGTACAATGGTGAAATGTCCTAAGGGTGAGGTGTCCTAATGGTAAGGTCCAACAATGAGGTGTCCAAATGGTGAGGTCCAATGTTGAGGTGTCCTTACAGTGAGGTCCAATAGTGAGGTGTCCTAATGGTGAGGTCCAATGGTGATGTGTCCTAACAGTGAGGGCCAATGATGAGTTCCAATAGTTAGGTTTCCTAATAATGAGGTTCAATGGTGAGGTGTCCTTAACTAAAATTAATCATACCTAACTCATGATTTACGTAATTTACCCTTTCATAATTCAAAGGGTTTGTGAATATATCAGCCATTTGATGTTTAGTTCCAATGAATTCAAGAGTGATATCACCTCTTTGATAATGATCTCTCAAAAAGTGATGTCTCAAATCAATGTGCTTTGTCCTGGTATGAGATACTGGTTTTTTAGAGATGTTAATAGCACTTGTATTATCAAAATTTATAGATATATGTTGGAATTGATATCCATAGTCTAGTAAAGTGTGTTTAATCCACATTATTTGAGCACAAAAACTACCAGTAGCTATATATTCAGCTTCGACAGTGGATAATGCAATATAATTTTGTGTCATACGACACCATGATGCTAGTGACTTTCCCAAAATGTGACATGTTCTATAGGTTCCCTTTCTATCTAACTTGCAACCAGTAAAGTCGGTGTCTGAAAAACTTATCAAATCAAATGATTGTCCTCTTGGATAAAATAGTCCTAAGTTGGTAGTATACTTGAGTTATTTAAACATCATTTTAAGAATAGTTAAATGAGATTTTTTGGGATTGGCTTGAAAACTAGCACACATACATACACTGAAAATAATATCAGGTCATCTAGTAGTAAAGTAGAGTAGACTCCCAATCATACCTCTATAATTGGTTTGATCAATTGGTTTACCTGTTTCATCAGTATCCAACTTACAGGTTGTACTCATAGGTGTATCACTTCCTTTATAACTGTCCAAACCAAAATGTTTCAAAATATCCTTAGTCTATTTACTTTGATTTAAAAAAATACCATTTTTATTTTGAAAATTTTGAATTCTACAGAGAAATTTCAGTTCCCCCCTTAGACTCATTCAAATTCATTTTTAATAATCTTTGAAAAATCAGTACATTGAGAGTTTTTAAATGATCCAAAAATAAAGTCATCTACATAAATTTGTACTATCAAAACATTATTGAAAATAATTTTAATAAAAAGAGTAGATTCACCTATCCATTTAGTAAAACCTTTTCAAATATGAAATGGACTGAGTCTATCGTACGAAGCTCTAGGAGCTTGTTTTAGACCATATAAAGCATTTGAAAGTTTAAAAGCACAATATGAAAAATGGGGATTTGTAAATCCATGTGGTTGTTCAACAAACACATCCTAAACAATATACCCATTTAGAAATTCACTTTTAACATCCATTTGATAATGTTCGAAATTCAGATGAGCTGTATAAGTAGTATCTTAATGGATTCATGTCTAACTATAGGTGAAAAGGTTTCCTAATAGTCTATTCCCTCTTATTGACTATATCCTTCTGAAACTAATCTATCATTGTTTCTAATAATATTTCCAGACTCATCAACTTTGTTTCTAAACACCAATTCAGCGCCTATGGTCAAAGTGTCCTTAGGTATTTCTACTAATTCTCAAACATTGTTTCTTTCAAATTGATTTAATTATTCTTCCATAGCTATCTCCCAAAATCAATCATTGATAGAAACATTAATATTTTTGGGTTCGAGCTATGAAAGAAAAGCTTAATGTTCAACCTAGTTTCTCAATGAAGATCTAGTCTGTGTTCCTCTATTTAGATCACCTACTAAATCATATAAAGTATGATTCATGAGAGTTCTAACACTTCTAGAATATATTGGAATAGACTCCTTATAGTTTTCTAAAGGATTATATTCAACAGGATTAGATTCTGGAAAATTTCAAGGACAAGTTGTTTTCACTATGGGTTCCCTATTTTTATCATTAAGGTCAGGAATTGAGATATCTTCCTCAAGATATTCAAGAGAGGTTTTAGGTTCATGTGGAACATTCTCTGAAAATTTGAAATGAAATGATTCTTCCACACATATTGATCTCTTATTGAATACTCTATAGGCTTTACTATAGATTGAGTAACATAGGAAAACTCCATCATCACTTTTGGAGGAACATTTTTCGAGATTGTCCCTACTATTAATGATAGAAATATTGCAACCAATAACTCTAAAGTAATTAACCTTAGGCTTCCTATTGTTCCATAGATCATATAACGTATTCTTAAGAACAAGTCTAATTAAAACTCAATTGATGATATAAAAATCTATATTAACAGCTTCATCCCAAAAATAGACAAGCAAGTTATACACATTAAGACGATTCTGGGAAATCTTATGAAGTGTCCTATTTCTTCTTTCTAGAACTATATTTTGTTGAGGTGTTCTAGAAGAAGATAATTTTTTATTATATCCATTATGTGAGAAAAAGATTCAAACTCCTGATTTTTAAACTCACAGCCAGGATCACTTCTCAATATCTTAATTCTATGTCTGCTAAGATTTTCTAGAAACATGGAATATTTAATGAAGTAAGAACATGCTTCAAATTTGTGAGAAAGAAATTGTACCCATGTGTATCTTGAAAAATCATCTACAAGAACATAGAAATAATTCATTCCATTTAAATTTTAAACTCTATATGGTCCAAAGAAATCCATGTGAACCAACTCCAATGGTTGAGAAGTTGAATCTTCCTTCTTTTGTTTGAGAGAAACATTGTGTTTTTCTCTTTTGACAAGGATTGAAAACATTGTTAAGTGAGAATTCCAATTTAGGTAAGTCTCTATCTCAAACATTCCTAGTTAGTTTCATAAGTGAGTGTACATTGTAGTTTCCTAATCTTCTCTTCCATAACAAAGATTCCTTACGAAAAGAATTTAAATAAGAAACATTTTTCTTAGCTAAATATTTTATTTTAAAAAAATGTACATTTTCATTTCTATGAGTAGTGAATATTAAATAATTTTTAGATTTAATAAAATTTCATGTGTCATATTCAAACTTAAAATTAAAACCATAATCACAAACATGAGAGATACTAAGTAGATTATACTTTAACACATCAATAAAAATCACTTTTGAAAATAATATAGTATTAGGGTTACCAATTTTGAATACGCCGACGATCTTTACCTTAAAATTATCACCAAATGTAACATTTCCACCATAAAATTTGATTAGGCTCTTGAATCTTGAATATTCTCTTGTCATATGTCTTGAAAACCCACTATCCATGTACTACAGGGTTTTATAGTAACTCGTTGGGAAATTTTATTACAAAAAAAATTAAGCATATAGTAACTTTGGTACCCAGATTTTATTGGGTCTAGAGTGGTTAGGAAGTAGGAATTTGGGAACCCATATTTGTCTTATAGGTTTATTAATATCAAAAGACATGTTTTGAGACATAGAAACATATTTAGGTCCTTTATAGAATTGTTTTTCAAGAAATGATCCAGAACATGAACAAGCGGTGAACTGTCTAGATTTTGGATCAAATTTGTTTTTAATAATCCTTTTCTATCCTGGTTGATTTTCTAGACCATTTGTGTATTTTGGAGAAATTTATTTCCACTGAAACTGAGTGAAGGTATCCCTATCAGTATTAAACTTATCAAGATATCTTTTTAATTGCTAATTTTATAATTTCAATTCTGTATTTTCTTTTAATAGATTAGAAATGTTTTTTTTCAATATCCAAATCAGACTTATAATTTTCTTTTAAAGCATGTTGTCTTTTCTATTATTTATATTTATCCTTGAGATCATTAAAGGTATCTTCAAGAATTCCACAGTATTCAAACATTTCTTCTTTAGTCATATTTTCATCATTATTTTATTCACTTTCATTTCCGGAATAGTAAGCATTACGTAGAGGAGAATCAATTGTTACCTCATATGTTTCTGTCCTAAAATAAAGGTTTGAATGATTGTTCTGTTCAGTATAATAAGTGTTAGATCCACTGGAACTGTCATTTGATGTACTCCAAGTAGCTTTCATAGTCTTTTTTATATCCCTTGCCCTCATCTTCAATTAGTTTTCTTAAACATCATCTTGGGGAAATCAACCTTCACATGACCTTTTTGTTTACACTCATAGTAGATAATCTCATTAGTCTTGTCATCCCATATTCTATCCTTTTTCTAAGGTCCTTTACTATCTTACCTTCCTCTATAGTATAACTTTCTAAATAAATTCTTCTTTCTATAGATCTTTTTGAAATATATAGCAAGATGGGCCATCTCCTCATCACAGTTAGAATCTAAATCTTCACTGGTGGAACTGTTTAAAGGAACATGAACCTTTTCCTTGTCTTTACACTTTGAGGTAGCAGTCTTGAATGCTACGGATTTCTTTCTTGGTTCATCATCTTCTTCATGATTCACCTAAATCTCTTCTCCTTACATCATACGTTTTCCAATGAGTTCCTTCACATGTATCTTTCTAATGTCCCAGGATTCTAGGATAGAAAAAGAAGTTCCTCTCTATCTGTCATGTAGGCATCAAAGCAATCTCATAAATTGATCCTTGTTGTCAATTGGTATCCCAAGTAGACTCATGGTATTTAATGTTTCATTGAACCTGAGATACATTACAGAGATAGGTTTATCAGGCTTCATTTTAAAATTATCATATTTAATTTTATAAGTATTTAATCTCATCTCTTTAACATTGGTTGTTCCAAATTTAAAATTATCATATTTAATTATATTTTTTTTGTGTCATGTGCTGCTTTCGTAGTTTTACCCAATTTAAAATTTAACATTGGTTGTTCCTTCATGGGAAACAACCAAAGTATACGAAATATCATATGCATTTTTATAGGAATATATTCAATTATATTATTCATCACTTAAATAATGGTATAATACATTCATTTATTTACAGTTATTATTATACATAGATTTAGTCAACTGAGACCATTTTTTCCTAGTAGTAGAAGGTAATGCATGTTGGTCTTAAATTGTGTCCCAGATTTTAGGACCCATTCTTGCTAGATACATTTTAATTTTCAATTTCCACTGAGCATAGTTATTACTATTAAAGAATGGTGGCATGTTACTAGATTCACCCTCAACTCAATTATCCATAGATGACTAGAATTTAAAGAACTGAAAACATAGATATGATAACAATTTTAAGATCTATAAGATACATCTAACATCACAGTTGAAAAGAATTTGAAAATATTGAAAACTGTTTTGATGTAATCAATGAACACCATTATGACACAATATGTTGGTCGAGGAGGAAACTCAAGAGGGGGGTTGTGAATTGAGTACGTACTTAAAATTTTTGTTAAAAACTTTATGATAAAATACCCCAATTTGAAACAGCCCAGTTAATTAAGGAACTATAGATATAAATGTTCAATTTCTCAATAAGTCTCTCCATGGATGATTAGTCCTTAGTTGAATCAGTGTAAAAAATATTTCAACATTTGAAACAAGTTATCTGAATTAAACACATATACCCACCAACCAAAATTAACTATCAGAGTTTATGTAAAATAGTTTTATTTATTTGAAATTATAAGTAGTAGAAAATAGAAAAATATAGTATTACAAAACATAGTACATATAAGAATTAAACCATAGGTTCAGTCTAAATTCGAGACATAATCCTCTACACTAGGTGTTCACCTTCCACCAACCAGTTTATATTAATAAATTTGATACAAAACATGTATCATGATTTACAATAGTTTTTACAAACTGTCCAAGTATCACAACATATCCCATAGTTCCTCTTGGAAAAAAAACAATCAAGCTACACATGACCTCTTACATATTTATACATGGGAAAAAATGTAAGGAATGTTTTGTGTGAGGATTTTCAGTATCCTCTAGTTTAAGCATATGAGTCATGGTGTGTGTAACAGACAAACACAATCTACTTAGAAATTTAATATAAATAACACAATAGAGATAATGTTATAAGGATTGAGTTTAGAAGGCTCTATATGTTTGCAGTTCAGCTCTATACTTCATGGTGTGAAGAAATCATAGTTTGAGTCCTTCTTTGGATGTTGTATCCAAAATAGAGTGTCACAACTTCATGTTATGGCATCTATGTACTATGGTGTTTAGCTTCTCAGATTAAAAGATTTTTTATGAAGTAAAAAAATGCATCATTGAATTTTCCCCCCGAATGATCTTCGTGAATCTCTTTGGTTCACAATGTTAGTGTCGATATGTTCTCCTTGTTCTTCAGGTATGTCGTGTTATATCTCTCTTAACACTTCATCTTTTCCAGCATGATCATCTCTTTTATTCTTGAGATTTGACAGTAGGAATGATTAATCCATGTGTGGTCTTCCTCATACCTCATATGGTCTTCAAATATGTTGAAAATAGACACTAATTATTATAATATGAATTTAATTTAACAAATATAACAGTTAGAATAATCTTAAGAAAATTGAAAAAGTATAGAGTATAAGAGTATAGGTATAGATAGACTGGTAGTAGTAGCCTTTTCAATGGTAGCGTCACAATGGTATCCTTCCAATGGTAGAATTAATCGGTAGGCTTGTGAATTCCCAAGGTTCTTCCAGCAGTAACCTTTCATCAGTAGACATCCAATGGTAACCTGATAGAAGCAACATTTTAGCAATAAGCTTAAAAGGGTAACCTTCTAAAAATAACTTTTTAGTGGTGACAATAGTAATATTCCATCAGTAGGCTTACCATTAGCGACCTTGAACCCATAACCTCTAAAGGTTTCTCTAGAATAGTACCCCATGAGCAGTAGACTCGTAGCGGTTAACTTGCATTGGTAGATCAGTAGTAAGGTTCCACAACGGTAACCTTATAGCAGTAACCTTTTAGCGGTAATCTTATAGTGGCAACCTTCTAGTGGTAACCTTATAGTGGTATCTTTTGTAGCGGTAACCATATACAATAGTATCCTCAATATTTGACTTAAACAGAAGGCTCTTAAGAGAGACCTTCATACCAGAGACCTTTTACTTACAAAATTTTACACTGTATTCTTAATCCAAAAAGTAGTGAGATTAAAAATAAATAATTTGTTACATAATAAAAAATATAAAAAATAATGAAACATGATTATCATATAAATGAAACCTGATTTGTGATTATCAAAATAGGTTATTCCAATATCAAAAAACCCTCAAAAATTGTTTTTATGCTTTGAATGTGTTGAGATATGGGACTAGGTCTCAAGGGACTAGTTCCCTAATTTTTAGTTGGTGAGATGTGAGACAAGATGTGTTCCCTAATTTTTGTTTCCTAAATTCTCTTGATGTTCCCCCACACCTTAACCCACGGAAATGGGCCAGTGAGAATTACGTGGACTCCCCATAGCCTAATCAAATCATCCAGTATTCTAGAATGTGGCCTCCCTTGAGCCTGTGGGGATGGGACAATATTCTTGAATGTTGCCTCCCCAAAATTTGTTGTGATGTGAAACTGTGATTAACTATCATATCTTTAGGGACTTACAAGATGGGAAGGTATTCTTAAACATGGGAACATAAGGGTTTGCATGGCTGGACTAACATTACTGACTATAACCTCCCTATAACTTGAATGGATGTGTCAATGTGTTTTTCTGTGGAGATGAGTCTTGGTGACTTGATAGACCTCCCTAAGTATATAAGTATTTTTCAGGGTTTCTAATGAGGTCTTGAACTTCGTAATAGGTATATTTCATGTGATATATGTGGTACTATAGTCCTAATAGACATTCCTTCTAGCATGGAGACAAAAAAAAGTCGGTTCAGGTGTCTTAGTGGCCTTGTTAGGACATAACCACCTAACTTATGTCATTACATTTTCATTTCATGTTATGTTTCTATATTTTTGTGTTCCTAGATATTACTATAGCTTATTAAATGTATTTAATTCACACCAAATTGATCACATCATTTGTCAGTATTGTTAAGGAATTGTGTATTCCTAATAAGTCGTTAGACTAAACCTTACCAATGTACATGACATTGGTTTTGATATACTTCGATAGAATTTCCTATTTTCACTCTATAGATAGGTATTAATGGAGCTGAATGAGACATAAGACTATTTATTCATGGTTTCCAAGGATTTTTTAGGATTTTCTGTGAGTTAGTTCAATCTCTATTTATTTATTTTTAGTAGTGGATTAGAATGTACTCGCCAACATGAAAATTTTATATATGATTCATATTATGCCATGAATTATTTCTATTATTCTTATATCATGGTTGATGATTTATAAATACTTATTCTTTATTTTTTTCTATACAATGAGGTCCATTTTGACTCCCTTGTAATAAGTTTGATGGATTTTTTTAATTTTGATATACAGATGAGTGATTTTGATTTTTTTGGATTTGGGCATGACCCATTGGGTTTACCTAAGGGAATTTTATACCCATGAATATGATATTCCTCATATGATATTTAGTTTCCAAATTAATACATGGATATTCACATGAGTTAATGTTTCATGAATGCTCATGAGCCATTTGGGTAGCTCGAACCAGGTATTTACACCTAGGAATCAAGAATGAAAACTTTGAAACTATTTTACCTTCAATAAATGATGTAAACTACCATAAAAATCTATAGGTATCCTGGAATAAACAATCTATATATTGTATTCCAATTCATAAAATAATGTTTTTAAAAATAAGACAAAAAAACTATAGATTAATACTCATAAATAATAATTACCAAAAATAAACATTATAATAATAATAGACAACATATTCATGGAATAAAGATACAAAAAAAGTAGAAAATAGTGACAAATCTAGTTGAACTGGCTAATACATGATCATATCAAAGAGTGGAAAATTTCCAAAAAACACCATCAACTAACTCCTTGAAACCCATGAGAAAGAACCAAATCAAAACATAGTCCCACAATTTACAACATGGAGATAAAACATATATGAGACCAAAGACTTTGAACATGAAATAATAAATAAGAATTGCATACATAAAATATTGTATGTATGGTGTGACCTAATCCCTCCATAGATATTTTTACTAAATAATTCTTATCACTTTCTTTAAAAAAATCGTTATTTCTTATTCAAATTATATATATAAATTAGGATTCTATCATGCATGTAAAATAAATAATTAAAATATCAAGGTCGCATTTATGAAACATCCCCTTCCTATATTAAGAAATGGTGGGTTGTTAAAACTCCTTTTAAACCATAGAAAGGGATTTATTTAGGATATTTATAAAAACCAACCTAAATTTCTTTCCTCATAAAAACATTTCTAAAAAAATTAAAATACACAACACATTGCTTTTAAAAGTACACATTGCATACCATTTTACAATTCAATTTTAAGGTAAATCAAATCCACAAATAAATTTAAACAATCCCATAATAGGAACACACATATATATAGATCATAACATAATATAAATTTCGAGAAATGGATCCATAAAACACTCAATGTTAGGGGGATATAAAAAAGTAACAAATAATACCCTCAATAATACTCGATGAAGTTAATGTATCATGGGAAAGTATAAGGATCTAAAACGGATGATAATATATTGGGTTTCTTTTGTTCAATCGCACAAGGTTCCTCTTAATTGAAACCTAAAAATAATATTCGACGCCCCTTTTGGTCAATGAGTAAAATACATTCTCCTAGAAGATTGAAACTCTCATAGGGAACTAACTAGTGAGGACACACCACACTGGTCTAACATGAATACAAAACTCTTATTAGGTACCTAGGTTCCCATATAATATAATAAAACAGAGGTTAGAAGACAAATAATCCAAAGAACTATCATAATGTTAATGATTATTAATTATAAATAAATCATACATCTGAACTCTAACACCCTCACATAAATCATTAAATTTTTACATGAATAATAATATATGTGTATGATAATATAAGTCAATTCTGAAGGGGGTTCATGATCTTATGTAAATTAATAAAAAAAAAGATTTTAGTCAAGGGTATAACACACCCTTTCTAAGAAATCTATTTGATGCTCCAAACATACCATTCATTCAAACCTAACTTATAATGTAAAGAAAATTTTACTTCGATTTAAATTTCATTCCAATTGAACGCTTGAGACAAACCATTTGCGAATCACCCAAAACCCTTTTCAAATCAAAATATCACTTCTTTTAAAACCATTCAGAAAATAATAACTATTTTCTTTTTATCAAACAACTTTATACAAATCATATATGTTTTCTTCCATGAAAAAAGGGGTAAAATAATTTTTCTCCTTAATATTCAATAGAAATTATTAGAATAATAAAAACCCACATCAATAAATAAACCCTTAAGAATATAAAAAACAATATTAACACCCTTTATAACATGTGATAAGAACTTTAGGTCCTCTGTAAAATCTATTTTGGCTATCAGAAATAAATTTCATTAAAACATAATGAAATTGAAACAGAAATCACTAAGTTATATTCTAGAAAAAGGAAATGAAAAAACACCTATCTCATTCTATGTAGAAACACTTGACAACAAGTTTCAATAGTTTCCATCAAATGAAAAGTCCAAAACAGGCTATAATATAACCAATAAAATCCCAAAACAATGATATCCATAAATGTGAAGAACTATTATACCCTAATATTATTCCAAACACACTTAGGGTTCATTGTAGAATAAGGAATATTAAGGAAACATTTCAAAGGTGAATAAAAATGTTAAAATAAGGGGGAAGGTGTTGTTTGATGGGTAGAAACCACTTGGAACCATATAAGGGAAGATACTCAATCAAGAATGATGAAAGAGGGGACCTATTTTTATTCTCTTAATGCTTAGATGAATGATCCAAAAGGAAATATGGAGGTCCAAACATAAATATTAGATAGGTTAAAATGGGATTTCAACATTTATTGATATATGGGAAGTCCTTATAGTTAAGAAGCTTGATTTCGAAGACTATTCCCCAACCGTATACCTCACACTATAGCCAACATGGATATACCACATGGTATGGATATATAGTTTTTAGAACTATACATCAACTATAAATAATCCACTAATAAGGCTATACCAATATTTATTCAAAACCCACATGGTTTCCCCAAATCATGTGTATGTCATGTACCAAAACTCCATTCCAAAATGGGCTCAAACATATTAAATTAAATTATACATGATTTGGTCACAATAATATTCTACCAATTCAAATGAAATGTGAATGAACAAAATAAATAAGAAATTTTCTTTGACATGGAATTCAATATGGTTCTTCCTAAACCATGTGAACTAGCCATGAAACAAAGGGAAAATTTCCATAAAAACTAAAATTTCAGACAAAAACTCTCCAAAAATTAAATACCAAAGAATATATCAAATATTTACCATTAGAGAATAGACCCATTTATTTTCTCATTATTCTTAGATTGGAAATTGGGTATAGAATTATTTTTTTATTTCACTACAAATGGGTATAGATATTTCTCCTCAATATCATCAGTGGTATCACAATAACTACTTATAATGAATTTTTCAGATAAAGGTCTATTGTATAAGATAAAATTATCAAATACATATAAATCAATAAATTTTATCATAAAAATATTCATTTCTTTTTTTATTTTAAGGAAAATTATGTATTTCCCATAAAATTGAGTGTCAACTCATACTCCACATCAATATGACTATTTCAGGACATTCTAGAACATTATAAAACATATGACATCATAGGATGATGCTTTATACTATGGTTTTCTAATATTTATATAGTGGTCGATATCCAATATGAGGACATAAATGACATAGTAAAAAAACAAAAATCCAATTCACTAAATCGAATGGTATTCTAAAACACTAACAAAAAGTTATTCTTTACTGATCATTAAACACTAACCAAATAGTTTTGATAAAATGAACTATCTAATGTTTTTTATATCAGATTAAATTATTGAATTTTTCATTTATCTAAGTTATTAATATTTATATATTAATATTTAAATTTTTTATTTTATTTTAATTTTTTATACATTAGTTTAAATTCTTTAAAACATATTCTTATCAGATTATCAAGTCATACTAGGAATAAAAATATAAAATTTTCCTTTAATATACCCTGACATTAGATTTTAATAAAAAATTTAACTTATATTTAGATGTTAAATATAGTTTAATAATATTAGATATCATATTATAGTGGTATTGATATCTATATTTAGTGATATCTCCATGGGTATATGTTCTTTAGTATAGATTGCACCTTGGTGAAGGAGATTATGAATTTTCTTGAAACATGGGGGTGAGATATCTTTAGGGCACAGATTACTCATCTGAGGATTCATAGTTTCATATAATATTTAACCTTTATGTGAAAATATTTCCATATACCTATTTCCTAAGTGGAATTTGGATATGTGTAAATACGCTTGGATTCTATTTTTGGGTGATGAGCAAAAAAATGCGTTTTTTAAGAGTTATACATTAATATGTTTTGAACATATTAACATGGTGGATGGAATATAGATTCAAAAACTAATTAATTAGAAGCCCACAAAAATAAATAAATTTAAAAAGTTATAATATAGATTTCATGTGATGTTATAATAATGGATTTAATATACTTATTTTATTTATTAAATTGGTAAGAATTTAAAAGACAATAACTTTATAGAAAACACTTTTCAAGAACTAGATCATTCTACTTGGGTGATCTTATCTACTAGGTTCCCATGAATTATTATATATAAGACAAGAAGTTTATAGGATACTGATACAATTAGGTGCTTATATTTGATATAAGTATTTGGTTATACTATTCTAGATTACCCTATACATTGGTACCCTAGAATAATATAGTTTAATGTATCCTTATGATGGATTGTGATAAAGAGTTATCCTTTAAACTATCCAAGTGTCATATTTGATATGATTGACATGAATGACTACTAGATATAATTATAACATATTTTTAGGATTAACCATTATAATTCATGATGACATTAGTATTTAGGATCACATTAATGATACGATGTATGGGGTCATTATTTTAGTGGGAGTACATTCACTAAGATCCCATAATATAATGATATAAAATATGATACACACCTATAACTATGTATTTTTATAGATTATGTAATGCATCAGTTTTATCATTTTTTAGGTTTATTATAGATAAAACATATGAAATAAATCTATATTATTATCTATGGTTGACAAGTGATATCAAAGATAAACATTTTGAGAATTTGTATGTGAATGTTATAAAAATCACTTTCAGAAATTCTGACACAAGGTTATTGGATACCAGTTCTTTATCACACACTCGTTAAGACAATCATAGACTACGAAATAAGAGATGAATTATGAAAAATAATGAATAAATAAGTTCTTATACTATAGAAAGAGTTAATACATTTGAGGTGCACATATTATATATGTCTACATAGGGGGTTTATTATGAAATAAGAATATTAGTCGTATATTCCTTCCATAAATATATATTTGATTTCAATATCTTGTATGGATAATATGGGTTTTTATTAATTATTATGATTAAGAGTTGTTCTATTTATATGAGTGATATATTCTCTTTCACTGGGAATATAATGAATTTGTTATATATTCTCAATATGGATAATTCTATTTATAACATTTAGAATAATAAGTTCAAGGTTTATTCTAACACAACTTATATTTGGAATTTCCATCATAGATATTAAATGGGAATCAAATTAAAACAATCCATAGATATGGACTGTTTGACTCATTATATTTTGATGATTTGATATATGTAAATCTTGTTTGTTATAAAAATGACCAAATAACCTTTTATTAGTAAATATGAGTGTGCTTTAGGACTAATGGATCTTATAAATAGTGTTGTATATGGAACATTTATTACTCAATAAAATCAGAATTATAGATATTTTGCAACCAACACTAATGAATTTAGTTAGTATGGTTATTTATTTCTAATGAGACAGACACTTAGAATATTTAAAAAAAAATTAAGAGTATCAAAATGAAGTACCAAATCATCTTAGTTGAAGTATCAGAATTCTTATTAGATCTATCTATTGAATATTTATCCTATTTATTTAATGATAATTTGAGATATTTTGGAATTTCATCACAACTCCCTCATTCTAGAACACTACATTAGAATAGTGTTTGAAATAAAATGAATTGTAACTTGTTTCACATGATTCGATCAATGATAAGTTAGTGTAACCATCCTATTTCATTATGAGGATATTATATAGGAATTGAAACACTATTACATAACTATTTTTGTCTAAGAAATTCATAATTAACCAATATTATATATGATACTGGAAACATCCTAGTATGTCTTTGATGAATATTTGTGGTTTTGTAACATATGTATAATATTTTTCATGCTGATTAAAGTTTCCCCAAATCAAACTAGTTAATTTTTTTTGATTTTATTACATAGGTTGTGGGATAAAAAATTTACAATGATATTGAGAAAAAATATATGTTTATCTTGATGTGGTATTTATATTGAGAGGGAATATATTATCCCTTGATTTATTTAGAGGAAATTTAAGCATTAATAAGTTAAATATGAACAGACATGAATTATTCATGAGATGGAATTTGATTGATTTCCATATATAATTTTGGAATTTCAATCAACAATGGTCACCCATAAACCTCAATAGTTTGGTAGGATTATATTGAATCCAAAAAGATATGTATTTTTGGAGGTAAATGATAATGAAATAATGTAATAGATGATGAAACTATATCCTACTGAGAGGATATTGAGAGTTTTTATTCTAATTAAAGGATAAATTCCATTAGATAAATGATGGAAACTATTCAAATTAAACAATTTTGAAACATTTTGTATGAACCTGAATGAGTGAGACCCATATGGTGAATGATGGTTTTCTATAATAGAATATACCTGGATAGTAGACTGTCTACCTACAAATATCATCTAGAGGTTAAAAATTTAAAAACAACCATTCTATTGATTAAAAAGAAATCCCTACTATAATTTTGATGATAAAGGCCATGAATATATTACATTCTATAGTATCTCATTATGATTATGATATTTTTCAAATGTATTTAATACCACTTTCACATATATTAATTTTTTCATGGATGTGTATGTGATATAACCAAAATGTTATTGTAGTTATCACAGAATATTTAAGAAATAGGAAGATTGGAGATTTCTAAAAATCCATTACTTTTTATGCATCTTTCAATTGTCTTAAATAATATGATAAAGGAAATGAGGTAAAGGGAATAATATAAGTAAGTGATTGGATATTACAATTTGTTAACACTCTCAAAAGGAGAAGGAAGATTTGCAAAGAGAGACTGGTTTTAAGAGAAACATTACAAATAAGCATGTTGGTGTTGGATATCTAATAATTAAGGGTATTTTTGTATCTTTAAATGGCCTTATAAGGTCTCTATGTATAAACTATAAAAGCATCAGTAATGTAATAGGATAATTTAATTGTCATTATTATGAAGAAATCTGTGTTCAATGAATTGTTTTCTTAATAAATTCTATTCTCGGAGCTGTTGGAAAAATTCCCTCGGGTACTCGGCAGCCTCCATTGGGTAGCAAGTGTAACACCCCAAAAATTTAGTTTAAAATAATAACAGACTCAATATATTTCATAATACTTATCACTAGGCATTAAGAAAATTGAAATGTATTATAATATTATTATTATATAAATTTGATATTAATAACATAGTCATTGAATTTGTTAGTTTGAATATGAGTAAACACATTATAAAATATATGTGTACTAAAACAAATAAATAAAAAATTATTTATTAATTATTAATAAATAATCACTCAATGTTTTTTAAGGTGATTTCATGCTTCTAGATGCATTTTATTCATAATGAATTTTAGTGAATTTGTTTCTTGGAAATTTTAATTAATTCATTAATTTTTTATAAATTATATTTTATTGAATAAAATTTTCTTTGGTACTATAATACCATAGATTACATACAAATAAATATTAGTATTTTTTTAAATGATTTATTTTTAGTAAATAGTTATAAATAAGTATTTTCAAATATCATTATTTAATTTCATTAAATCAAGTAATTTAAAAATATATTCATATTTTGGAATTAGTATTAATTACAAATATAATATATTTATTTCAAAATAAAAAATAAATTCATTTTGAAATTAAAATATTCATGATTTTGATATAAGTTTATTTATAATATTTAAAACATATTTTTTAAAAAAAAATTGGTTTCGTTCTACTTTATTTGTTGATATTAAAAATTATTTCCTCCAATTATAGAGATTTAATCATGAAAAATTGTTGGAATATTTTTAATCAATAGGTTCCAATTTTTAAAATGAGTTCCTTTTAATTTTGGTATTTATGAATAGTAATGTTGACAAATTTATGTCACCACGATAAGGGTTCAAAGGGTAAAACATGGGTAAAATAATATGAGAAGTTCCCAAAATCAACCCAAAAATTTACCTTATTTTGTTGTAAGGTTTAAATTCACACATAGACATCACTTATTGAAATAGATTGAATTTTTTTGGCATTTTCCCTTGATAATGAAATTTATATTATTTTATGTAAGAAATATTTCACAATGTCTCTCTCTTGATTTTAATGTCTCTAAGTTTATTTATTAGGGATAAAATGAAGATAAGTTTTTCTATAAATGTTTATTTAAAATAATAATTAATTATTTTTATCATATTGTGTTATTTATAATTTTTATTGATTAAACAATTACCTTAAATTCTTATCCAAGCTGACACTGTATGTATTCAATTAACAGAAAAATAAAATAAATGATTTTTAAAATACTACAAGTAATACATTATAGATGAATTATAATGTTACACAAAAATTAGATAAATATGATAATTTATGTATATTTTAATGGTTTATATTATAATTCCATAACACACTTGAAGATATTAGTGTCAAATAAAATGAACTATGTCAAAAATGATAGTAATAACATTTTATGTAAAAAAATATTTTGTTTGAAAATTTAAAAAAATTAAAAAACATTTAATATGAAAACTAGGATGAAAAATGGTCCAAAAATTTCATACATTGTCCATTTAGTATAAAATTGTTATCTTATAAGTAAATTTATAACCATTTAATATTGAAAAAGATGTTACCATGCTCAATGTTAAAATCGAATAATAAATGGATTAAACCAAATTAAATTGATTAAAATGACACCAAAATATATCTCAATTCAATTTTATGATGGTATTTATACCATATAATACATTTAATTAAATATATTTACATTTTGATAAATTTTCATTAAGAATGACTTAATTATATTTTAATATATTTTATAATTCAAAGTGTGTTCATTCCCCCTTATGAAAGGACACCCACTCTCTCTTTTCTTCACACCACATTGATCCATATTGGTTAAAAAAACATTAAAAATTCCCTTCCAAACCCCAATTTCTATGATTTAGTGGTACTTTTATTATTAAAATATCATTCAATGGGTTTATAGGAATGGATCTAAAGTAATTATACTAAAGAAGAGGTAACTATTTTTACCAACATTTTCAAGATTATTTCATCTACTAAATCCTAAAAAAATTAACCATTATAAAATATTTATTATAGTATCATGAATTTACCGATATATTATTATTGTTATTAAAAAACCATTTCCCCCCTTTTTTAGTATAAAAAAGAGAAAACATCACTCATGTGTACGTAAAGTTCACCATCTCTACGTAGAAGTATAATTTTTTTACGTCACCATTTAACATGGATGGTTATTAAGATATAAAATATGAATATATATGATATTTGTGGAATAAATATTATTATTTAATTATAATATCATATATACCTTTTTACCTTCCAATCTAATGGAAAATGATAATATCGCCCTTGCATACATGGGGACTATAACCTCCACGAAGTGATATTATTCGTTTTTCATTTTCAATTTACATGATAGGTAATTAGTATAGATTTAATGAATATTTATATGATACATATAATATAATAATGATTCATTAATGTTTATTTTTTATATACCTTTCTTTCATTATATCTTTCGAAAACTAAAAAAAGTGTTCTCGTGAATTTACAGCCTACTATTTCTATGAACTGTATAATTTGATTTTCTGTATATACCTTTTATGGAGGACTATAAATGTTTATATAATGAATATATATTATATCTACATCATTCTAAAAATTACGTAGGTTATAGAAACTTGATCCATGTAAAATGTCCTGAACTACCAAGCTGAACTTCTCAAGAAATATTAATCATTGAACACTAGGAAACAATGATTTTAATATGGTGTTATAAATTAATGTTTTTTAAAATATTATAGTTTTTTCATATATGATATAATAATAATTTGAATTCCTTTGGAATAATAGTTTCATAAGTTTTTATACATGGGGCTAAATAACATTTTAATCAAGTTGAATTCGAGGTAAAGGATATCTATCTCCCTTTTATTGATGTGGGACACATTCTATATTCTCCACTTTATACTTTTATGTGGTTTACATTTTCACAGTTAATGTATTTTATGATTCTTAACATTAATAATATTTGGATTTTAATATCTATTTATGTTTATTTATTTTATGAGTATTGTATTTATATATTACCAAAGTTGTAAGTGTTCTTCATCTATTTTTTTCATTGAGACGTGTTTGATGTTAAACATCCTTTTCAGTTTATGAGGTTTATATACTTCCCATTTTACATGTTAGATCATTAAAATCCTTATTTTTATGATATTTAGTTTTTAAATTTAATTTATTCTTTCATGGGGCTTCTGATTAAAAATTTCCGAATTTGGTAAGATATTTATGTTACAATCTCACTCTTTAATGAGATTTTTTATGATTAAGTTTCTATAGGTGGAATCTTATGATCTAACTCTCATGAAACTTGTGAATTTTATTATACTATGGTTGTTTCTATATATAACATGTTTTAATATTAGTTTCATCAATTTATGTACTATTTAGAGAGAAAGATAATTTTTAAAGAAATATGAAATTATTTCTCTATTTATTCAAAAATCCTTCAATTCCATGTCCATGTCTTCTAAAAATATTTTCAAGAATGTTTTTACTACACCTGAGTGACTATTTAAAGTAATATAAACTATTGTTTTAATTTTTACAAAATGGTTGACAAGGAATATTCTCATCATATTTAGAATGAGATACTTTTAAATTTTCACCAAAATTGTGAATGAAATTTTGGTTTTAATGTAAATGAAATAAATAAAATTTCACATTGTCATTACCGATCAATGCTCAGAAGCTTCCCCTACAAGGTTATGGGGGTTCAAAGAAAAAAGATTATATAATATTTTGTAATGGTTGAGATTTTAATGACGTTATTTCAAATTGAAAATCTTATTTTCCTCAGAAATATACCATCTGATCTTTTAAAGGAATTATAATCTAAGATGACATAATTTGATTTAACTTATAATTTATTAAGGATATTTTATTGTGAAAAAATATTTATTATTCTACGTATGGTTTATGGTTATTTAGAAAATTATCAATGAAACCTATTTTATTTTCCATGGGACAATTTATTGTGAATTTTTTAATGATCTTATGGAATATATATGAATGTGTTTATGATTATGTTATGGGTGAACCAAGAATTATATATCCATAAAATGAATTGGGTAATTATTAATGTTCTATGATCTCAAAGGGTACTTGGTAGGTTATTCTAATCCCAAAATAGTGTTCATGATAGGGTATACCAATCCCTCACTAGGTTTTGTGAACATTATGATGTATTTTATTAGATTTTAACTATCGATGACCTTGATTAAACCAATGGTGTCCACATTGGAAATAAGGTCTCATGATTTTGGATTTCAATAAATGGTTTTTCATGATTTCTCTATATGATAATTGTTTATCAAAGTATAGTTTTTTAGATAATGGTTGGAATGTGGAGGATTCAAGTTAATGATGAATTTGATGGACAATGGAATTATTGGTCTCATGAGAATATAAATTAAATAGTAACTATATGGAGAAACCTTATGGTTAATACTAATCATTTATCACATTTTATGATTAAAAATGTAAAATTAAATTATTTTTATAATGCATCAAATAATGAAAACATATAGTTTTATTAATTTTCATGTGGTAATTAACATAGGGGAAATAACATTTAATTTTATGCATGATAAGAATAAGGGAATAATCACCCTATAGAATGTATCAAATAAATGGGAAGATGTTTTATATATTTAAATAATGTCATAGAGAAATGGATTATTATGTAATTTAATGTCTTATGTGTGGGGAAAATGAAATTTATCTGATTCAATTCCTTAATAAAAGTGTTAACTCATAGACCAAGGAATGAAATACAATATGTAAATCTTTAGAGAGAAATTATTGTAGTGTGTATGTATATTAGGATTCCAGAATTATTGTTTAGATGTTTTATATCATAAATATATAGGGTATAAGAATAATGAATCCTATAAGGATTATTCAATAGTAATTTAACTTTAAGGAAGTGAAAACATATATTGAATGGTATTGAAATCCAAGAATTGTGATTTAGTGGTAGGTTCAAATTTTTTGAGAACACATGAATAAAGGAAAGATAACGCTTTATATGTGGCTATTGATGAGATAATAAATTTTAGTTGGAATGAAGTGATGATTAACACTGATGAAGTAAATATGATATTATTAGTAACCAAGGAATTATTATGTGATTTGATGAAAAAGATATTTAATTCATCTTTGATGAAGTTTATTCCTTTTTGGATTTATGTAATATATTCAATAGTCTAGGATTTTATTTGTGTAATAAAGAAAGTGTAAATTTGTTATACATATATTATTTCATTTTGGTTTATTGAGATTCAATTTATTAGAATTATTTAACATAATCAAGGTATTAAAAATTTAGTATGTGACATTATGAGATAAATCATGTTTTCTTGTGATAAATGTTAAAGTTTATATTGAAAAAAATATGTGATGTTTTTTTTATTTCTATGTATTGAATTTGGACAAAGATAACATTTAGTATTATTATTGTTAAATATTTATGGAATGTAATATATTGAAATTTCCATGTTATTTTTTAATTTTTGGGGACCAATGTATTTCTATTTATCTATTTTGGATAACTCTTTCTAACCATTTTTGTTTTTTTGATAACTAGTGATAGAAAAAATAACATAATATTAATTTATAGGTCTAATGATACGTTAAAAGAAAAATTTCATGCCTTGGTCTTGAATAATTCATCTTAAATATTCATTTTTGAGAGTAAGAGATTATGGAAAAATTCAATAAATCAAAACCGAAGGATGAACATTGTCTTATTAAAAGGAAATAAATCAAGTACATTTCAACATTTTATCTATCTTGATAGTAATGTAATTCCTAAAATTTTGGAAAAGTTAAATTTTTCAAAAAATGTTATACTTTGACCATCATTTCTAATGATTCTATTGAATTTTCACCCATTATAGATTTATGGTCATTATCATTTTCATGATCATGCTATCTATCACTCTATATTAGTCCTTGGAAGTTAGTTTTCTCATACATTTCTATAGTTTAACTTAAAACAAATGTTCCCCTCATCTGGGAACAAGATTATGTATTATTTAAATTAACCATTATGTTTCATGCATTCCTTATTTAAAAGATGTTTTGTTTTCCATCTATACGATGTGGGTTTTCAAATAAAGTTATTTACTAATATTGAAACATTCATTACAGAGAAAACATTTTGAGATAAATAATTATTTAAAATATATAGAATAATGTAAGACCCTAATAATTTAGTTTAAAAGAATAAAAATTTCGATATCTTAATTAACACGCAATACTGAGTTTTAAGTTAATTGAGATATATTTTAAAAAATATTATAATTTAAATTTGATAATTATAACATAACTATTGAATTCAATTTTATAAATATTATTAAACACATTAAAACACACACACAAACAGATATATATAATATTCTAACAAAATTAAGCTATATTGATTAATAATTAAGAAATAATAACTTATTTTTTAGTAATGTTATTTTATGCTTAAAAACCATTTTATTCCAAAAAAAATTATAGTGTTTTGTTTGTGGAAAAAAATAATTCATGAAACCATTTGAATTATTATTTTATAAAAGAAAATACATTTTAAAATCACCAAATCATAATTCAATTAGGGTGAAATTTTTGGGTTTTTCAAAAATGATTTATTTTTAAGTGAATAGTAAAAAATATTGATTTCTCAAATATTGTAATTTTTTTTCACTAACCCAAGTAATTAAAAAGTGACATCATATCATGGCTGTTTAATTAATGGTAAACATGATCCATTTGATTCAAAATAATATAATTAATTAGTTTTTATTTATAAATATTCATGATTCTCATAGAAGTTATTTTTTATGATCAAAATACATTTTTCATAAAATGAGTTTTCATCGAGTTTTTCGCATTTATATTGAAATTATTTTCTGAAATTTTCTTGTATTTAATCAAACAATATGGATAATATAATGTTAATTTTGAGGCAAAAAATTTAAAATTATGTATCTTCTATTTTTCATCACTATAAATATTTACAGTGATAAATATTTATCACCTCGGTAATGATAAAATGTGTAAAATATGAATCAAACTTCTAGATAAAGTCTAAAAATTAACCCCAAAAATTAAATTATTTCATTCAATAGATTTATATTGGTCATATTATTCCAAATTTTTAATACATTTTATTTTTTTCCATGTTCAACAGGTAATTAAATTTATATAATTATAATTAACGAAAATTCCATAATTTCACTCTCTTACCAGTAATGTCTCAAATTTTTTCATAAGGTTAAAAATAGGATATGTTTGGTTATAAATGTTAATTTAAATTTAGAAATAAATTTTTTATCTTGGTAATCTATTTATAATTATTAGTGACTAAATAATTACCTTATATTGTCATGTAACACAAAAACATAATTTATTTAATTAATAGAAAAATAAAATAAATGGTTTTAAAAATATTAAAATTAAGACAATTTGGGAGAATTATTTTTTTCACATAATTTTTTAAATAAATATAACACTTTTTCTTTTTGTGAAGTGTTTATATTATAATTACATAATTATCTTTATGTCTTTAAAGTCAATGTAAATGAATAGTTTTAAAAATGATATTAATTATATTTTATTAAAAGTGATATTTTAATAAATTAGTTAAAAATAATAAAATAATTTCATGAGTATAAGTAGATTAATAAATGGAATATAATTTAATAACATATTAATTTATGAGATAATTGTTAAATTTATGTTAAATTTTAAATCTTTAAGTTTTAAATAGTCATTACTGCAGTTAAGGTTTTAATCAGTTAATGATACGGTTAAACCAAATGATAGGGATTAAAAAGAAAAAAATCATTTATATGTTTTATGAAATGTGTATATTTACCCTTATATATTTTTTCATCAAATATATAGCCATTTGGAAGAATTTTTATTAAAAAAATTAATTATATTTTAATTGTTTTAGAAATTCCACGTGAGTTCATTCCCTCCCTTATAAAAAGAAACCCCTTTTATCTATCCTTAAAACCACTTTGATCCATTTGTATCAACTGAAACCTGACTAATTCTCTACAAATATTCCCAATACATGAATTAGTGGTTCTTTTATTCTTAAAATATCATTCAAATGGTTCTGAAGAATTAATCTAAAGGAAGTAGTCTGAAGAAGAGGTAATCGCCATTACTAACTCCCTCGTGTTCATTTATTTTTATAAATAATATAAATCTATTTTACCATCCATAAAATAATAATTATAGTTTCATAAATATAATTATAATTTGTTATTATTATCGAAAAAAATTAAGTTCTTTTCTATCTTATCAGAAGCAAAAACATCACTTGTGCATAGGTAAGACTTACCATCTCCCCTTAGTGGTGTAATTCATTTTACATATCCATTTTAATTGGATGGTTATAAAGATTAAAATAATTAATATATATGATATTTATGACATAATTATCCTTAAATGATTATAATATCAAATATACCTTCTTATCTTCCAACTAGTTCGAAAATGATAATGTCGCTTGTGAGTACTTATGGACCACCACCTCTCCAAAACGATGTGATTAATTTTTTATTTACTATTTTCATGGATAGTGAATAAGGATATATTTAATGAAAATATATGTTATTTATAATATTCTAATGAATATATAAATTTAAATTATTATTTACCATTCTGTCTTTCATTCCATCGAAAAGTGAAAACAATGATCATGTTTAGGTAGTGTCTATTTACTCTATGATTGGTGTAGTTAGTTTATATATATAAATATCATAGATGACTCTAAATATTTATATAGTTAATATATATGATATTTATGTCAATTATAAAAATATTTAGATTATGGAAGCATAATACTTGTACAATGACCCCAACTACCAATGTAATACCCCATGGTTTTGAAAATAAATATTGAATGTATGAAACACCGAGTCCATACAAAACAACACATTGTATAATCTTTTTGTTAAATAAACATTTTCCTCTTCAATGTTTTGAATTTTGAAAAACAGTCATCTAGAGTGGTGATCAGTACGCCAATTGGATTCTAAAAGAACCAACATGATTTTTTGTGAATAGTAACTTACCCTTATGAGTAGTAATATGAATAGTAATACGACCCTCATGAATATAAAATAACGATTTTATTTTATTTTATTAAGGTAATAAGATAATTAGACATTAATTACTTTTTGAATGTTACATAAAGCTAATTATACCTATAAAATTATAATTTTTTGAATTAACTATGATTTTATTTAAAAATTAGATTATTAATATTTAGAAAATTATTTTTTTAAAAGTGGAGTTCATTTTGGAATTATACATGTTGAAAATGGTTGGGGTGATTTTTTGGGATTTTTTTTGGAATTCTAGAATTTTTGATGAATACTGAAATATGATAAAATACCATATATAAAAATTATCAGTTAAATACATTATTTATGAAATCATGAGTGATGAAGGGTCACTATGTTAGAACTTGCTTTAAATTATTACTATTAAAGGTCACAAGAAAAAACAAAATTGGTTGATTGAGGAAAATAAAAAAATAATGAGTAAAATATTCAAAATTCATTCATCTCCTCCACTATAAAACCCCCCATCACTCCCTCTTACCTTCACTCCTCTAAGCCTTAAAGATCCTAAAATTTCTACCCAAATACCCTAACCTGGTCACTCCCAACATCAATGAATCTCTTGGTATTTCCAAAAGACCAAAACACCTTCCCTTAAAGAGGTTCTCAATGAGGTTTTTTCAAAAGGTAAAGCACCCATCTTTTTCGTTTAGTTCAATTTCAATTTATATTATTTTATTATCCTCTCATCACATCCTCTATCTAAATGACAATGATCACTCAAGTATCATCAATATAATGGAATTATGTCATTATAATAGAAGAACCATCATCAATAATCTTACTCTCTCCCTTTAATTTTATAAATGAAATCATCATCCATGAGGTTCCAATTTACAATGTTCATGGACGATAAAGTTTTGTTTTTCAATTTACCCTTCTTTACTAGACATGAAACAATTTTTATGGTTTAAACCCACTAAAATATATTTATTATAACCTAATTAATATTTATGAACCATTATATTTACATAATATTAAATCATATGACCAAACTAGTTCCTTATAATCAAAATACCGCCAAAATAATCTAAGTGAATGTCATCAAATTATTCATCCTCATTTCATGTTTCCAAATGATATAATAGGCCATTAGCACCTATTTATTTTAATAATTATGTTTTAATTACAATTATTTATATTGAAATCCATTCTATAATAACTCCATTACTTAAAAACTAGTGAACCGATTATGAAAATCAAGAAAACTAACACTCTAAAACGAAGGAATTCAATATTATAACTTGTCAATTAGGAAATAAATGTACAAAAACTAATTATGATATATTCGATACACATCTAATTGGTTCTGAAATAATTTATTAACAAATATAATTTCATATTCCATGACCTTAAGTTCAAGAGTGGAACACATTCTGAATTATGGTAAGGGTTTTCTACGTGGACCTCCATTTTCATCGGGTAACTTTTATTATCTACTTACCTAAGTTAAATTCTTATTAATTAATATGTACTACTCATAATTTATATGTTAATGTTATATATATGTTTAAAACCATAATCCTACCTTTATTTAAGGGATTTTATATGTTTTAAAAGGTTCTTTCAAAAATTCTTCCCAAAATACAAGCCTCATTCAAGGGAATTTCTCAAATTCTTACCTATTTTCAAGAGAACTCTATAACCTATTTTCAGAAGAAAAAAATATCTTTTTAAAATAACTAATTTTATTATTAAAATAATATGTTACTTCAGATCTAGTTTTATACAAATACATTTTCAAAGAAACTCTTCTTTTCGAAATAAAAGAGTATTTATATCAAGAATTACTCGAAGATTTTATAACAGTACCTTCATCAATTTCAAAACTCTTGTTAATTCTAATGTATTATTGGGATTAATATTTTATGGTACCATATACAAAATTTAATTTAATGTCTTATTATTAGATTGTATTTGGCTTAGTGGTAAGCACCCCATAAATCTATATGAAAAATGGGGGTTCAAAACCCATTGGGCGCAGGTACTGTAGCAGTACTGTAGCGTACTCTAGTAGCGGCGTACTGTAGCAACGGTGAGCACTGTAGAGGCGGCAGGGCACTGTAGTGGCGGTAGAGTACTGCAGCGGTGGCGGGTACTGTGCATTACTGTAGCAGTGAGGTACTGTAGCAGTACTATTCACAGAATGGGCTTCGGGCCAAAAAAATGGGTGTTTGGGCCATGTAATGGGCTAAATGCCCATTGGGCCTTCGGGCTATGTAATGGGTCTTCCTCTACCCAGTTAAAAGAGGTCTTTTTTCCCGTTAATAATAAATGAGGCTTTGGCCCCAACCTTTAAAAAAAAGATAAATTTATATGTTAATTTTTTATCCCCATTCATATGAGGAATTAATTTGAAACAGTAAGTGTCGGGTGGGGCCTGCTATATCCCCTCAGTACAACGGTAGGTCTTCGGACACAAACAACGGTTTTGGCACAGGGCGTTTAAAAAATGTTTATTTATTGTCTTCACACTTGGTCTTAATAGTATCATTATGATGTACCACATTATGAATTCCATCATTATGAAAATAGTATTGATGGTTAATGTGGTTATTGTAGTTGTAGAATATTCATGATTATGTTATTATTTTTTCCACTCTTATTCATACTATAATGTGTGCAAGTCATATGTTTTTAGTAATTCAACATGCCTAATGTTTATGTTATAGTATCTTCCGCTATATTGTTTACCCTTACTGAGTGTTCGAGCTCACCCGTTTCATATGATTCATTTTCTTAGGACATGAATAATTTTATTATGAATGACATGGTGAACTATCCTAGGAGTTATGGATGTTGTCAAGAGAATTTCTATATTGTATTTATTTTCAAGTTGTAATGTTGAACTTAAGAATTTATATTGTTTCCAACACTACTAAACTACTCAGTCCTTTGGGATACAAATTTCTTGTATTCATGAAAACGTACTGTAATAAGGCACCAGTTTCGGGCAACTGGGGTCGCGCCTTTATAACCTAACTGAAATTCTCATGAAAAATGAAATATTGAACACATAAAAATAGTGTTTTTAATAAGGAGTTATTTATAAATGAGTGTTAAAATGTCTTAATTCGATAACATATTAATTTATAATTATCTAAATTACAATTTTATAATTTTTTTTAATTAATTTAAATTTATTATTTTGAAAGATAAATCACTATTTAATATTTTTTGACTCAAGGTAAGTGATTTTCATCTCACATTTATTTTTATGAGACACATCCCATATTCAAAAGTTTTTTATTCAATGTGGTGTATATACATCCCATGAATTAATTTTTCATAAGTATCTTGTGAAAATATTTTGGATTTATATATCCATATAAATTTATCTATTTCTTGAGGTTTTCATTTAGAGATTACCAAATCAGTAATGGTTCATCATCACAATATTATTTCATTAATAGATGTTTCATGTTATCCACATATTTATGTTCATGACGTGTATATACTTCCCCTTTAATATATTATATTACTATTAACATAATTTTCTAGATATTTAAATTTTCAATTCAATTTTTAAATTTATTTTATTTTTCCTTGTTGTATATAATTCCAAGACCACCAATGTTGTAAAGAATTTATTTTATAATCTCACTAATTATTGATATTATTTATGATTATGTTTTTGATAGTGGAAATTTATGATATACTACTCAAGAAATTCAGGACTATTATTCTCATATGGTTATTTCTTGAGATTATAGTTTTTCAATTAATCTTCCTCTATTTATGTACTAAATAGTCTATAAATTTTGTTAAGGAAATATAACTATATTTCTCTCTATGGTCGAAAATCCCCTTTTAAAAAGTTTCCCTATTTTCCAATAATGTTTTCAAGAATTTTTAAACACTTATTCAATGATTGTTTAAGATAATTTTAGACCATGTTTGAAATTTTTTTAAATGCTTAAATGGAATCATATTTTATTTTTCAGAATGACATAATTTTTTCATTTTACTGAAAATATTATAGGAGTAATTTTTTAGCATATATGGAATGAAAGTAATTTCTTACTATCATGACCACTCAATGATTTGAATATTCCCTGAAAATTTTCAATGTTTCTTTTCAAAGAAAATATTTTCCTTTATTTGTAAATTTATAGATTTTGAAAAAAAAATTTAAAATGAAATGTTTATATTCTTCAAGAGATATTTATAATGATTTTTAATTTAATTTTTATATAAGATGATTTCCTGTGATTTTAGTTATGATTTACTAGGTAAGCGATCCAATGATATAACACTTATTAATTATATTAATGGGTTGCAGTTATGATGATGAAATATAAGAGAAACAAATTTTATTTTCCATTGGTTAATTTTTGTTGAATGATTTTATGATCATGTTGTATAAATATGAATATTTTTTTATGTTATGGGTAGGACCCTAATTTTATTTTCCCTATAAGTAATTTGGTAAATATTACAATTTTATGAGATAAAAGGTTACATTAGAGGTTATCCGAATCCTGAAATATGGTACAGGGGAAGTCATAACAAGACTAAAAGAGGGTGAATGGGTGTTTATCCCAATCCCTAAGAATATACGTCGGTGGTTATCTAAATAATTACATGTTATGAATTTCTTGGTTGGTAACATTCACATAATATTTCTATGATTATGATAATTCCATAAATTCTTCCACATTTTTATAAAAATATCTACTGTAATTTTTAGGTTCTCATGGATCATGTTCTTTGATGAGTTTATGATTCAAGTTTTATGAACTGCCATGATTTATGCCATGATTTTTGTTTAAGATATAATAGTTTCTATGTATGATTTTCAAAGGTTAATCAAATTTAACCATACTGTTTATCCTGATGTTATGTTTAAATGATCACTAATATCCCCCTTTTTTACCCTTACTGATCACCAATGCTCTCCAAAAATTATATATTCATTTATATAGGATATAAAGAAATTTTATAAATATGATGAGTCTATGAATGGTGCTAGTTGTGAAGAACTATGTGAGGGACAATTTAGATTTATTATGAACTGGTTTTTAACATAACTTAGTTTCCAATGAAACAATACCTTTATGATTCAACAATGTTTTTTGTTTAAGGTAATGAATATTCACCTAATAATATGTAACATTAATATATGAAAAGTATGGGTCACTATAGGCGGTGGTATTCCTATTACTTGTTGTGCATTTTCTGCTTCAACCAGTAGGATAATTCACATACATTGGCTATATGGTGTACTTGATGAGATATAATTTGTTCTATCCATTTTCACTATTTATTTGTTTCTCCTCTACTAGGTAGCTTATTGGGTCCCACTTCAAGTAGAAGTAGTAGTGTATGTCAACATTTGGTCGATGAGGCTGTAATGACTTATCGCTGAGTCTTATACCATTTTTCTACATAATATGGCTTCTTCGGTTACTTCCATGACCCTACAAGGATCTTTTACCCTTCTACTAAATCTTCAAAAAATATATATTTATTAATTTTCATAAGAAATTTAATAGGTTCTATCAGGATTTCATGAAGCCTGTTTTACATCACATAAATGAAAGAAGTAAACACTTTAAGACTGTTTGTGATCATTTGAATCATAGAGTAG
Source organism: Viscum album (assembly GCA_963277665.1). NCBI lineage: Eukaryota > Viridiplantae > Streptophyta > Magnoliopsida > Santalales > Viscaceae > Viscum > Viscum album. The sequence goes on from OY728153.1 coordinate 1,923,788,830, forward strand.
TGAGAAGAACAAAAAATTTCCCATTTTTTATTATCACAAACAATTGAATAATAATTTTAATTAAATCAGGTATATAAAGAGAAAAAGTTACCATGACATCAGGATACCAATATTTTCTCCCACATTTTTTGTGCATAACATTTTTATTAAATATTAATCTTCTATCCAAGCAATAAAATGCTCTACCCCTTTCAAATAAATAGTAAAAATTCTACCCCTTTTATATTATCAAGAAGAAATAATATATTGTATTATAGAAAAGTGGAAAATATTAAATTATCTTATCATTATTAATGATATTTTGAGTTATATAACAATAATTTTTTAAAAAAGATATAAATATTTTGAAAAAAATACAATTTTAAAGAATTATTTTAAATATATCTAATGATATAAGAAAACATCTATTTTTCAAAATACATATAAAGAGGGAAACAATAAATAGAAATGATATTTTCAAAAAACTCATAAGACATAAATTTTTTAAGGAAAACTTGAAATATAAAATATTTATTCTAGGATCATTATAGTAATCTTAACACTAGACCCCCCTTCACGCAATAAATTCATTAGGACACTTTAATTCAATAATATCCCTTAAATAAGACTAAAAATAACAAAATAAAATGAACGCAAAATAAATAGTTTCAAAAATAATTCCATCACTAAGGATTATTAATGCTTGTATTTATTAATAATAGAAAAATACCTCGTAGTATCAAAAAACTCTTATAGTAAAGACCAACTCACGATGCCTAGGATGGATAAAGGGTTAAAAACATAAAATATTATTAGTATAAATCCCTAGGAACATCTATTCTAAACCATAATACACTTTTTCATATACATATTGTAATTTTTTCTTGGAGTATAATAATCGCTATATTTTTTCAAATTTTGAAATGTTTAAAAAATGGATTTGAATTCCAATTTTCAAAAAAAATTGAATAAAATTAAAAACCCATCAATTATTGCATAATATTAAGAGATAAGAATAACAAGATAATCAAATCCATCAATCTGTTCATGAAATCAATGAAATATAGAAGAAGTGGTTTAAGGATTATATCAAAAAGTTGAATGTTCGTACAAATAAACTCATGAATGTTATCATTTTTTTGAATATGATATCATTTAAAATGGAGTCTCATGTGAATTTCCTTAGTGAGATACTACTGGATAGGAATTTTATAAATACTAACAATACTAGTGTTTTCACACTTGATAGGGATAAATTAATATTCTATCCTAATGTATAAAAGAGTATGTTTGATCCATATAACATGGGCACAACAACTCCCTATGATAATTTATTCCACTTCAACATCAGAAAGATAAATAAAATATTTATTTATTTATAAACCAAGAGACGTGGTATTTTCATAGTATGTGAAAATCTCAAATAGTACAATTCTTACATATATGGAATACATTAAAATCAGTATTGGAAAAAAATAATGTTCAAAAAAGGTTTCCTTATGACAAATAATCCAAGGTTTTATGAACATTCAAATAAAAAAATTCTATTGGGAGATTTAAAATTATTTTCCATTATATTGGATTTAAAATAGAAAAAATCTATTCATTAAGTATAATATTTTTATGGGATATTAACATAAATTAAAATTCCATTCATACTTTGATAAATGTTTTTTTCAATCAATTGATCGGCTTCATCCAAAATTACATCAAAAGATATACACATAGTTGTTATGTGGTACATAGTGTGATCCATGAAAAAAACTCATTAGATGATAATTATTGTATTTAATTTGTTTTAAATAGGTTCTATCACAATTTTGGGAAATATGAAAACCAAGGAAGAATTTAAATTCTCCAATTAAACTGATCCCAACTTCTTTATTCATTAAATTGGAATCTTCATTGCATAAAATATATATATTTGATCTAAAAATAACATCATAAATATAATTTTGAATTATTAATAAATCAATTGAAATATTTTTTTTAGAAAAAGTGGGGAATCCTATTTAATGATTTTGATATAATTTTATAAAATAAATTTAGTTAATCACTTATAATATGTCTTAGGGTATTTCTTAACCCGTATAGAGCTTTGGTCAACATGAAAATATTATTTGAAAATTTGGGGTTTTCAAAACTGTGTAGTTATGAAAAATTGATCTCTTAAATAAATTTTTTAAAAAAATAACTTTTTAAATCCATTTTCAAAATTTTAAAATAAAAATAACTGGTGAATTACAATAATATTCTGATCGATTCGATTCAAGAAATGGGTGAAATTTTTTCAAATAATCTAATACTTAATTGGAATGTTTTAAACTCTCATTATTAATATCGTATCCAGGGAAATGAGGTTTCTGGTGAAAGGGACAATTTTTATGTTCCACCTTGTGTAATATAAACCTCCTTCTATGAGTTTCATATTATAATCCACTAATTAAATTCTAAATATTATCGTATTTGGATTGAATATAATACTTTGGTTAAGGAGAGACTAGAGACTTTGGAGCACCTTCAATTAAATTAGATTATTTAGTCTTAGTAAAGTTCAAAAAAGTTTTTTCAATATGTTCACAATATGGATGTGATTTAAAAGGATTATCAAAAAAAATGATGTGATTTAACTCATTTAGGGTCTTTTTCCTCGTATTGCAGACAAAAAAGGATTTACTTGAGTTAGAGTACCCAATAAAAATTCATTATTTAGATTAATGGTCAAATATTCCATGACTATCCTTAGTATTATGAATATAACACTTAGAATTGAAGGTATTAAGTAAAAAAATTAAAATATATCATTAAAAGGTTTATAAGGGGTAATTTATATGATTCAACATATAAGGACACAATTAATGATGAATTTACTAGTATTAAATTCCTCAACCCAAAAATATTTAATAAGGGAAACACCATTTTGGATATTCCAACAAATTTTGTGGAGTGTCATATTTCAATGTTTGCAAACCCCCATTTTTTGAGTTTCACTAGGAGAGTAAAATGAGTTATAATGACCTTGAGAATCTAAAATATCTTATATGTATTTGTTAACAAATTCTCCACCATGGATACTTTTAAGGTAAAAGAGTTTATATAGTTTTTCAATTATTACATTCCTTGAAATGTTTATAAATATATTACAAGCCCCATTCCTATGATCTATAATGAAAACCCATGTAAATCATGTAACATTATTGACAAATGAAAATATGTAATTACATATGATACTATAAACATGAGTTGGTAAAAAAAGGAAAATATGGATTAGATATAAGGCTTTAGAAAAGGACACATGGTTTTTATGTTTGAAATAATATATTTGTTTCTTTCCTAGTAGTAATGGTACAAAGACAATGTTATACTAAAAAGAGAATTTTTTAAATCTCATACTCATTAGATTTGATTCATCGCAATAATATAATCTATATTAAAATGACATATGAGCTGATTCCAATGGTTTGAATTATTATCGTGTTCACATAAACACCAGAAATAATTTATTCCTTGTGATTTTAAATTTATATTATAATCATTATTAAAATGGGAAGTAGTAAATAAAATAATTCCTTAAGAATTAAAAACATTACAAAAATAAATTTTAATGTTACTTTTAAAACCTCTACTATTTAATTGACTAATAAAGAATAAATTATTCTTTTAGAAAACAATAAATAAAAAAAATTAATTTGAGTAGACTTGGATAAACCAGTCATAGCTATACCTGTATCTTTTCATTTTAATTCATTTTCAAAAGTGATATTCCATGCATAAAAATATTTGAGATGATTGAATTCTGAAGGATTTACAAACTTGTTCATTGAGAACCTACTATCCATATTCCATGTATATTCCTATTTTTTTTATTCTAAACATGATTAATAACTATGTCTTATTGTACCCAAATATGGTCCCCATTTATGTTATCTAATAATGTTTTTAGAAACCACACTTTTCTGGATAATGTTTCCCCATTTTAAATATTAGAATAATGATGAATTTTTTTTCAACCTATCAATAATTTTTATAGTTTCTTTTAAAAAATAGTTGGAAAAATCTCTTATAGTAATTAAAAAATTTATTTTCATCAATTCCCTCTACAAAAGTTGAATTTTTAGATTTTATTAGAAAACTATATTGTTTGTCAAAACAAATATAATATATATTTTTAATTGGTTTTTTAGAACCTATAATATTTTTTAAATTTTATTATCCTTGGATAAAATGATATATAAAATTTTTAAGACCATTAAATTGAAATTATTTATTTTAAACATTTGGTTATTCTTTAAATTTAAAATTTGTTTTTTCTTTTAATGTTGATCTTTATTACAAATAAAGATATTTTGGTTGTTTTTAAGATCTTACATTTTTTAAATAAGATAACAACATCCATTTGGAATGTCATTTTTAGTATGGGGAATATCATCATAAGTTATGGAAGAGTAAATTATAAGCGTAGAATGTTGAAATTGAGTAGGAGAGAGAAATTTTGAACCAAAATCAATTCATTCCTCAATTTTCTTTATTAGACACTTGGGATATTCATCTAATGATTCATTTGTTGTAATTGAATCCATATTTCCCACACCAAGTTAAAATATTGGATCATTATTACTATGCTTATTTTCTTCAACATTTTATTTCTTCAATATAAAAATCTAGATTGATGAATTTATTATTTTAACAACCAAAGAAATATATCTTGAATTCTTGATTTAAATTTTCTTTCATTCTTATGGATATATTCTTTTTCGGATACTTTTCTGTGATCTTGGTAATATCAAAAATGTTAGAGTCACTGTTAGATATGTCATTATTGTTTTTTATAAAAGTTTTTATTTTAGTATTTGTAACCTCCCTACCCTCAATGTCATCTTTCTTCTTCATGGTTATCTCATATTTCATGAGAGATCAAATTAGTTCCTCAACTAGAATATTTTGGACATATTTATCTTTTGTATCATGATGAATATTTGTTCCAATATACTTAGTAAACCAAAAAATATATTCATTACTAATTTTTCTAAGGAATAGTTCCACCAAAATCTTTTTTACCCCTAAAAATATATATAAATTATGTAAACTTTTTAGTGATAGACTCATTAGGATGCATATAAAAATAACCAATGATTTTCCAAAAAATTGGAAGGATTTTATAATTAACATTATTTATACCTTAATGTGTAACTTATAATAAATTATATATTTCATGTTTAGTTATACAAGAAGAAACTATAATAAATTGATTAACATTTATACCAAATTTTAATGCTTTTATATCTTTACTATAAGGTTCCAAAAATGAAATATCATCAGCATTCCATTTTTATTCATTATTAATTAAACAATTATAGACACCCATATTAATCATATAAAATATAGCCAATAAATCATAAAAAATTATCCATTCTCATGTCCCAATAATTATTATTACTATGATAAAAAATATATAATGAGCCAAGGATTGTCCTTAAAGACCACTATCTATGTTTAAAAAATCCATTTAAAAAAGGATATCATTATTTTAAAAACAAGTAAAATATTTTTAAAATAAAAATATTTAATGAATTTTAGAAAAACTAAATATAACATTTCTAATATTATTTGATAAAAAAATTAGGTTATAGTTGGATAAAATGTAAATATGGGGGGTTAATTTCCATTTAACAAATTAATGTAAGAAAGATAAAGTTAGTTTTTAAAAAACGATTGAGAAAATTATAACCATTTTAAAATAAAAAACAAAATAATCAAATCTAAGATATAAATAATAAAATCATTAAAAATAAGAATAAAAACAAAGGGTTGTTGGATTATATGATTTGAAGAAAAAAAATATTAATATATTTAAAAATAAAAATGAATAAGACAATAATTCATGGATTAAAAAAACTGAATGTAATAAATAATTTTAATTGTAGAAATTAAATGTCAAATATATTTGGTAAATTATTCCTATAATCGCTCAAACCCCCCCCCCCCTATTTCAACCACCAAAATCACTCAATGATTTAATGTATTATTCACATGACTTTAATGGTAACCATGATTCGAATAAATCCCCCTTCATTTAAGGTTATAGTAAGATTCAAAAAAAAGATAGTAGCTCTTCAATGGTTAAGATAGAAACCTCAAGTAGAATATACCCATTAATATTTAAATTAATTTATTAGAAACCATGTTTCATTTCTTTAATAATAGAAAATAAAAAATATAGAATAAAGAAGAAGAGATGAGAATTCTAGGAAGCAATCAGTTTGTATCTTGTACTCGATTACCTCAAATAATATGATTAAATATTATAGAGGAACTAAATAATTGATGTGAGTTATTGGATATTACAATTTTATCACAATTTATAAAGTAGAAGGAATGCTTATGAATATAAATCACTTTAGAGAGTAATTTCAAAATTGACTGCATTCAAATATGAAAACTATTGAGGATGATAATTATTAAAGACTTTTATGGCCTCACAAGGACTCTATTTTTTGGATAAAAAATCATATGTAATGTTTTATAAATACTTAGGGAGTCTTGAAGTTGAATACATATATATTTAATTAATTTCTATCATAATAAATTCTATTCTCATAACTACATGGGCGATGCCACCAGGTTCATGGTAGCCTCTATTGGGTAACTGGTAGGCTTCCAGCTACTTGGTCTGCACTACTTGCTTCCACTAACTGATCAGTGAACCTCCTTTTAAGGCAAGTGAAATATTATAGATTAACCGAGTTCAATCAATTATACACAATTATTTAGTTCCCTTCCACCTAGTAGTCGACGGGGTCCTACTATAAGGGGAAGGAGCTTGGAAGGCCATTAGTTTCCTAATGGTACGGAGTCAACTAGCCGATATTTACTATGTCCATTGGCTTCCTAAAGTGGCCTCTCTTCTCCCATGCATTGGCCTCCATGTTTCTTATAGGCACCATTTTTGGATTCAAAATATCCAATGTTATATTTTCAAGTGTCCTTCAAGAGGATATGTTAGGATGTCATGAAGCTAGTAACATATCACTTGAATGAAAGAATTAATATCATTATGTGTTCTTCTGATCATTAAAATAAACTAGTAATCAAGAGAAAAATATAATTTTTTGGAGTGATTCTAAACACTTATATCAGTAAATTGATAAATACATTTAGTATATAGAATTACATTATGGGGTCTTACCAGTGTTTCATGGACGGGATCTTATGAAAATTTGTGAATATTCTAAAAAGATAAAAATTGTGAATATTATTCTATTATGCATTATCCATTATATCTATAATTTATTTTTTATTGTTAATGGATCCTATATAGCTTACGACTTGATCATAATATGTATGCAGTAATCTAATACTTTAGGAAGACATTGAATTACTATTAAAAATACCTTAATGTATTAATAAGAAGTAAAAAATATATTCTTGTTCTTATATAGAGAGGATGAGAAAATGTTAATGGGTTCATATGATTCCAGTTTTCAATCCAACAAATATGTTATAAGATTTAAATTTAGTTTCAAATCTTAATGGTGATGTTATCAGTTGTAATATTTATAAATAATCTACTATTGTATAAAAGATAACAAAGGAATACTTAATCACTACATCAAATTTGGTGAATAAAGCTATTTAGATCAATATATTCATCATTGAACATGGGGTGGTTCCGAGAATTGAGGGAGAAACTATGATTTACATTGAAAACAATAAAGTAATTTCTAAGTCCAAGGATCCTTGGTCTCAACAAATATCCAATCAATTCCTTTGAAAATAGAACATCATCATAGAGACTATTGATAATAGTGATGTATATATCATTTGTGTTTCTATAAATTATAATTCAATATATCCTTTTAAAATAATATTACATGCAAAACATGGGGATAATGATGAATATATTTATATTATATACTTAATAGATCAGATTTAATGGTTTTAAAATGTATTGTGGTGTTATAATAATGGAAATTTAAATTTATCATTCATTGATTTGTGTTATATTTATATTGAATGAATAGTTGGATGATATTATCCCTTTAAATATGATATTTAGTTTTTCCAAATTTTTTATCATCATAGAGTATTATGGGTTGTGTATTTATATTTATATTTACATTCATAAAATTATGTACAAAGTATAAAGAGTTATATGAGATACAAAGAATAAACTCATGAAATAATAAGTTGAGATGCATAATCTAGGTTGACCCACAAAATTATATCCCCTGTAATATTTAACAATGATTAATATAGTTAGGGGTGTATTCTTATTATGAATCCAAATTAAATTAGATTAGTTAGATACCTAGTATGATAAACATTATACAATAATACCTTTTTATTTATTCCTTAATGCTAGCTAATTAGTGGTCATTGGGTATATTATTGGTCATGTTATCAATTGTAACTTAATCAAGATGGGTTATTGTCCACAATAATTAAAAGAAAATAAATCTAGTTCTTTGATTGAATTAAACTAAGAAAGTTCATGAAAATTATTATTTGAGGTACATGTGATGTTCCAAATGACATGGATGAATGGCGTGTGATGTATTCATTCAAATGGGGTAGTGTCTTCTAGAGAATCATGAATGTGTGAGTTGGAATATACTAAATTCACATGTCTCATTTAGAGTGGTCATTCAATGACATATGTAAAGGTTATATATAATCCTATGTATGATGAATATAGATAAATCTTATGGAAGACTTTGTTTTACATAGATATGTTTTTTTATAAGTATCACTCCAGAACTCATTATTACAGGAATAAAATTGATGTTTTCTTAGTGGCATGTCTTTACTTTTAATTGATTATTTGGGAATTGAAATCTTATTTCAATTCTAAATAGGACTATAGGGTCACACATTAGATCATGGAATAAGTATTTATTGGGGGACAATGTATTTATCAAAAATTTGAGAGTGATTGTGATATTCATCTTTAATAGAGTCTGGATGGATTCAGAAAGAGTTGTGAAGTTTTTTTATAAAATCTATAAGGCTTTTTTGTATGTGGGATATTGATGAAAAATATATACGAAATGGCATCCCATGATATTATGGTGTTCACTATGAAGTGGTATATGTTAGATCATGTTATTTTTTACTATTAAATGGTGCTTGTGAGATTGTAATAACTAATCCAACATGAAATTATTACAAATTTATTATCAATAAAATTATTTCGAAAAAATCATGCGATGATTTATAAATTATAATAGACATCGGAGGAGTTTCAACTTCATGATTAGACAATTAAGGGCATAAAATAATTATGTCCACTACATAATTTTTAGAACATTATGATATATAATGATAATTATCATATGGTGCATATGCCCTATGTAATTGGTTACAATCACATAATTAAACATGACTATATTTTATTCCCATATACCCAAACTCTCTCTAACATTGGATTCCCTTTTTAAATTAGAGAAGGTTGTAGAAAAAAATTTAGAGAAAGAAGGTATTTCCAAATCATTTAACGATTCCAGTGGATGTTATAAACCATCATATGAAATAATTAATTGGTTTTTTTCTTGGGAAATATGATCAATTATTTTTTTAATTTAGAAAAAAAACCATAGATAGTGAGGTATGCATGTTTTGTTATTTTACTTATTATTATATCATTCTATCTTGATAGGATCTTGGGTATGAAATTCATGTTTTTCTACACTATAAATGTGATTGAGATTTACTATAAACCCCACCACTATGTATTTCATAAAATTCCAAATGACCTCGTAATAGGTAGTAAACACATCATCTATGAACACTAAAATTATATCCTTTTCCATTTTAAATCCATATCTCTTAGGCTCTTAATGAATCCTACAAATACTTTTATATTAATTTTTATGTTTATTTTATTATTTTTTCATAACACATTTTGAAATTGGATCTCTATCCTTCTTAGAAACCATTCCATTTTATTGGTTTCTAAATTCATTTAGTTTAACTTTCCCCCCACAAACACTTTAAATAGTGTGATCTCTATCAGGAAGAGTGCTACATCGGGATACAAACACTTTGTGATTAAAATGATTATAATATTAGTGTCTAATATTGTTTTATAATTAATTTCATTGGTTTCGTGAGTGGACTCATTGATTTTTTCTCCACAATCCAGCTTTCCAAAGGAGGGAGGCCTCCGCCACCATGGTTAGTGATGTTGAATCCTTGATTGAAAATGGATGATAGTATATTGTTTCTCCATTAAACGAATTCCTCTTTGAAGATTGCCACTTAGTCCAAGTATCCTCAAAGGAGGGAGGTCTCCGCTACCATGGTTAGTGATGTTTAATCCTTGATTAGAAATGGATGTTAGTATATTGGTTCTCTATTAAACAGATTCATCTTTGAAGATCGACACTTAGTCTAATATTGTTTTACAATTCATTTCATTGGTTTCGTGAGTGGACTCATTGGTTCTTGCTCCACAATCCAGCTTTCCAAAGGAGGGAAGCCTCCGCCACCATGGATAGTGATGTTGAATCCTTGATTGAAAATGGATGATGGTATATTGGTTCCCCATTAAACAGATTCCTCTTTTAAGATCATCACTTAGTCCATGTATCCCTCAAATATTTTATTCATGCTTATGAATCTAATTCTTCCCACCATCTTGAGGTAGAGACTGATTAATCGTTCTACTTCTGTCTAAATAGGGTGGAAACATTCGGCCTCTATTGACGGTATCATTGGGTATGTCTATCATTTTTGGAACACTGGATGTGTTAGGAATATTTAATATCTTACACTTTTAAATTTAGAGGCATCCCTTGTGAAAGGAATCATAGGCACATAACTTATGGCATCTTCTGTCATCCACAAGGTAGTTGATTCCATGAGTTTATGACTTTAAGTATTTTTACCCACATAATCCCAAGTTTATTGTACGGGGTAAAGATTATAGGTCAGGTCACAATTTTAATTTCTTTTAGGGGGATCTAGGTCAAAGGATTGATATCTTATGGGGTAGGTGGGTAGTTTAGTTTGTTCCATAGGGATATGATCACACTTTAGGGATTTCTCTTTCAAGGAGGGAAGAAATCAAGATTTAGTGGCAGTATTAGGGGGTTTGATATTTAAATTCTATAAGGTATCCCATGTATGTATGGATCTAACATTTGGGAGGCATCCTATATTCTTTATTAAGAATCTGGTATCAAAACCCATATAGTTAGATTCCATAGTGTTGTGTCATAGGACAACGCTATGTAGTTTAATGTTAGATGGTAAGGACACATTCATCACGGAAGAAGAGCCAATAAGATATGGTGTTGGGATTACATGTATGATATTCCTATTATGGAATTCACATCCAATGGTGTAGAAGGATGGTGTGAGTCCTACACATATATGCTTCTCAGGATGGGAGTCCCATCAAATGGTGGGGAAGGATGGTGTAGGGTTACACGTACGAGCTTCTTGGGATGAGATTCATATTAGATGGTTAGGGGGGTATCATCCACTGAATTACATTCATGGGGAATACAGTTTTTCATACATAGGAAAAAACTGCAGTTTAATGTAATGTGAGGAGGATGTTTTCATGTGGTTTAATGTTGTATGACACAGAATATGTATTAAAAAGATTTTAATCATGCATATTGTATGTGGGATATGCCTATGACCATAATACAATTTATAGTTTGGAGAGAAGGGTCAAACACTATGTCTTTATAACATGAAAGGTGGGTATTTTCTTTTTTTATTCAAATTTGGGGCTTACACATCTACTTCACATGTTCCGATGGGTTGTGTATGGAGTAAACACTTCTGTAATGTAGTGGTAAATGGAGACTATGACATTATAATGCCCATTTTTTTGGAGAAATAGGTGATATAACTATCCAGGATATGATAGAGGTGAAGAGGATAAACATGAGGTTTGATTATACCAGATGTGTAGGTGTTGGAGGTGCAGATAAAAGTATTTGGAGTAGGTGAGGGGCACTCATGCACCCAAATTTCACACAACTATGTTTTATGGAAGGAGGAACAGTATCAGGGTTCTAGAGTTTGTTTTTCACATAATTATAATCTTGGGTAAAAGTGTGTTTTTGTGAACCATAGTCTCTAGCACTAGTCTACTTCTTGATCCCTGGATTCCTTCATTCACGAAACTTCTGGAATCAAGTGAAACATTGTCTTATTCAAAATAATATTCTCTTACTTTAATCCACTTAAACAATAAGGTAATTTTCATGAGGGTATCATAAACACAAGATAGTCCATGAGGGGGACCATGCAAGGTTAGTCATGAAATTTCTATACCATTGGAAATCTATGGAAGTATAGAGTCGTGAGACAACCCAGAATATTGGTTTTCATGAGTGAGGGATAACACTTTCAATTTTAGAGATATGTCTTCAAATTGTAGAGGTTATGATATATTTATGGTAAAAATGGGTATATTCTAGAAAATAATACTCATTTTGTTGCTCAAAGTGAATGTGTGTTATCTGTTCATTTTCAACCATTATAGGATCACATGAGACAGTGGTTCAATGATGCCTTTCTCACAGAATAATTTTCCACTCCTTTATTCTAGGTTGTGTGCATGGTCCAAATATTTTGTTTTTTTACCTTCTCAAAAATGGGTCCCTTATATGGATCCTATGAAAAATTATCTCTTCGACATCACTTTTATCATGAAAATCATTTTGATGATGAAATACAACATTGTGCACAGTTACCATAAGTTGTTTTCCCACACTACCTTGAATCATAAATAATTAATTGATATGGGGTGTGAATTGTTTTGTGAAAAAATTAACCTTATAGGTTTAAGATGTTGTTTTCCACAAAAAATGTTTCCTTCCAATATAATTGGAGTAGACACGGGACGAGATGGTCAAGTTCTGAGGAAAACCCCTATGTGTAGGGAAAATATATGTTATGTCGTGAGACTAGGATATCAGGCCATGAAATCCATTTGTTCTTTCATGAAACCCATGTAATAATATTCTTATAAATAGGGTGAGTCTGTCCTCATAATTTCAACTAAATTCCATGCATGATCATATATTTATCATGTATAGAATTATTCATGTTTTGACAATTCCCAAGATCTAAACCATGATGTTCACACAACTATTTCTCTCATGATTAATATTTCATTACAAACTCATATCCTTACATTTATTTCTTTAATATTTCATCACCTATTACCTTTTCACGAAGAAGGACCATATTTTCATTATGGGGTGTTTGGAAATTCTATAACAACCTTAGAAATGTTCAACCATACTGATCAAGCTGTTTTTATGATGCTTCATCAGTATAGACGGAAAAAATGGCTCTTAATCATAAAATTCATTAGAATAGGTGGGTTTTCTTTATGAATGGAGATCTGGTGGTCTTATTTACTAAGGATAAATGTGATTATTTTCTATGAAAATTATTACTAATTTATAATTTTGGGCTAATGGAGAATGTGTCTATAATGGATATCGAAGTCAACAACCCACTGTTTTGGTTCAAATGTCATGAAGAACATAACCAATTGAATATCATGGTCACTGGTCATAAATTCTAGGAGTGCAGAAATGATGTTGTATACACCTTGAGTGAGAATACATTAAAAATAACTGGGGATCATCTAGAATATTTGGAGTTCCCTATCCACTATATAGGCATTATTCAAATTGGTATGCATCCTTACAACATAGGATTTTATGAGTACTATAACCTATGACATTGGGGGTTTACTAGTGATTGGGATTGATTGTATTGGGTATGATTCACTTGTTAGGAATATAGGGACAATCTATTCCATGTAATGCTATATGAATAAATATGGGAATCCTAATTTTACCTCTATCATCAATATGATCTAAAGTGAGAGCATCATAGCCAGTGGTCCTTGGACACAAAAAACATCCACATTAATCATGAGTAATTTGGAATTGAATTATTATATATTCACTAAATTGGTCGAATCCCACCTATGTGGCTTGATTATGATAAATTCCACCTAGCAGCCAACTTCTTGGTAAATATGGAGGATATTCCCGTCATAAATTCTTTGGGACCATTTAACCAGGGTATTGAAGCATCAACCTCACATCCAAATGAGAATTATGTTTACGATGTGGATGAGATTTTTATAAAATTTAGCCACTATAAAGATTCTAGGGTGGTTATCTACTTCCCAATGATACAGAAGACAATAAGGATGGGTTTCAATAGGATGATTATAGAGGAAGGAAACAACATGGAATGGGGTTATAGTATGATGGATTAGATTTTATTAGTCTGATATACAATGTTCTTATCAGACTAAATATGTGGTGGGATAATTATTTTCAGGTACTCTTATATTGGAATGTATCATGAGATGATATTAATGTAAGTGATCATGGTGTCTAGAAAACTAGTGAATACGGGAGTCCTGGTGATGGTCTACTTCAATATTCAACTAGGGAATGTCAAAATGGGAAGTATACCCAAGTGCATATGTAGCCCCTTCTAGTTTCTGCATTGATGGATCATAGAAAACATCAGGGGGTATGAATTTCTCAATTCTCTCACCCCTTATAAATGTTAGTAATCCTACATCGGACCTCAACATCATTGGGGTTCGGTGAATGACACTCAATGAGTATAGAATCACTAAAAAAAATTTACATACTGGTGGTTTATTAGAAATGGTTTTAGTAACTACCCCAAAATAAACCGAGTTAAAGAAATATTTAATATAGTGGCAGTTTAATCAAACAACCTCTGTATTGTTTTATTTAAAAAACATAGTGGCAGTTTCATATAAACTATTGGTAAAAAATATAAAAAATTCATAATTACTCTTGATATGCTTCTCCCTCTATACAATGTCGAACCCTATCCCCCTCCCCTGACATCCTCATCTCCCCTCCTTAGTGGAGACCCAAACACCAATAACCCCCCCCCCCCCCTCCGAAGTCCCTCTCCTGGCTCGGATCCCCCCTCAGTCGTAATGAGGCCCCCACCTCAGCAGTGACACATAACCCCCTCTCCCACCTCAACGGTGACCCATGACCCCCCAACCTCCCTATCCTAGATCCCCCTTTACAATGACCCTAGATCCCCTATGACCTTCCTCTCCTACTCCCCTCCTCCATGGAGACCACCATTCCGCGGCTGCCCTGACCCCGACTCCCCTACTAGTCATTGTCATCACCCGACACCCCTCTCCACTACTGCAATGACATAGAGACCTATTAGTTCCTATTAGATAAATTATTTGTTTTGTTGAATATTTAATTTTACCATTATTTGGTCATTGAAGATTATTTTAAGTTAAAATTTTCAAATAATTATCATTGAGATATTTAATGTTAATTTTTCTTATTTATTTGATATTAAATACCATGTTAATGTTAGATTAGCATGGAAAATTGATATATAAATTAATAATGTGAAGATAAAGTTGGAATAAAATTTACAAGGAAAACCTAAGAAAAATAATCCTTGATAAAATACCACATATAGGAATGGAATTATTTCACCATGTGTAAATTTTGGTACACATTCTCAATATTACAAGTAAATTTTCTCAGAAATAACTCATAAATAAGGAAGAAATTATCTCAAAATATATTCAAATGGATTCACAAATTACTGGAGGCTAATGTTATGGAATATTTATTGATTGATGAAGGGGATCTCTGATGTGGCCTTAAAAATACATGTTTTTTCACATCAATATCCTTAGTTTTTAGTGATTTAATTAGTTATTTTGGTACTTTATACTATATAATAACACAGTTGGGTTTCTTTAAATAAATCTATGAATTTATCAACTTTTATAATTAATCATGTTTTTTATGATTTAAATTAATTAATTTATGTGTTTCATTATTTAACAGTATAAAATATTTATAATTAGTTTTCTGATTTTGTTATCATATTTAATAATTTAACATTTATTAGTTATTTAATTAATTTGGTTGTTTTAATTAAATAATGAAGTTTTAATTTAGAATTTAATGTTTTAAAAATTTATTATTTTAATAAAACATAATTATTAGATGACTTTTAATAATTTATTATTTATTAATTTATGTTTTTGAAACCAATTAAATTTACTCAAACTTTATAATTTTAACTTTTTACTATTGAATCAATAAGGTTTTCATTATGACTTTTCCATTCCTTCTTGTTTTGAAAACCACAAAAACCCTATACTTAAGAAAATCGATATTTTACTTTTCTAAGGAAAATTTCCTTCCATAAGGAAATTTACCCTAACCAAGATTTCCTTATACATATCAATATTTTACTTAAGTATAAAAATCGGATTCATACCCAAAACCTCAGATTCATATAATACTTAGATATAAAGAATTCTATTTTAGGATCCGAATTCTGGATACGAACTCTAATGATGTTCCATTACGAATTTTGGATATGAACTCTAATGAAGTTCCATTCCGAATTCTGGATACGAACTCTCATATAGTTCGACTCCGAATTCTGGATATGGACTCTCATTTAGTTCCACTCCGAATTATGGACTCCGAACTCTTACTAGTTCGACTCTGAACATTTACTAGTTCAACTCCAAACTCTTAGTAGTTCGACTCTGAACTCTTACTAGTTTGACTCCAAACTTTACTAGTTCGACTCAGAACTTTGTATGTTCAGATTCCGAAATCTGATGAAACCAGAATCCAAATTTCCATAGAAATTTAGACTTCAGATTTCTACAGAATTGAGGTTTTGAATTCCTATAAAACAGAATCTGAATATCCTTTTTATTATAGACTCCGAATTCCATTTTGGTTAGACTCCGAACTATTATTTACTTACATTCTGAATTCTACTTTTTCTTATGCTTACATATGCTTCATTACAAAATGATATCGTGCTTTCAATTACACATGTTTTGTTATAAATAGATGTCATCCATTCTGTTTCTAACAAACCATTGGTTTAGTGACACGTGTACAGGTCCCTCTGAATTTTAAGGAAAATATGACCATTGGAGGAGGGAGCCGACCATTCAAACTGAGCCTATAAATAAGACCTCATTTGAAAGAGCTCGATACTAAAGTTGATCACTATAGAGACCACACGCTGTTAAGGTGATTTGTAGAGAGGGATTATTTTCATGATTTTGTTTTTACTAAACCGCTCGTTCAGATTGCTTCATGCGACTCTGAATGTTGGTGATTACATTCGAGGGATTCCGGAGATAGGAAGACAGATTTGTCGACTTCCTTGAAGTTCGAGGGCTTCCTTGCTGAGGAAGACAGAGGTTCCAACTACCTTGAAGTTGAGGGCTTGTGGGGATAGCAAGACAGAGACTCCAATCTTTGTATCGAGGGCATACCCTGGTGTGGGTAAGACAGAAATTCTTGAAAGTATAAATCAAGGGACCTTTATCCAAGGTTGTTTTATACCCTTCTCTTTGGGTTAAAAGACTTATATCTTATTACTAGTATTTTTACAACTTGTTTTCCACTGCATTTCATATTGTAAGTAAAGTATAACATTCTTGTATTTCCTTACACTTGTACTCTGATTAATTTTGATTCTATAAATTCTTTAAGGTAGAATATCATATTGTAACCTTTGGTTGAGTTTCAATTTCCGGATCCATATTTTTGGAACCAGTTTTTCGGAATCACTTTCCAGATTTAAGCAAATGCATAGAACTAGAAGTTTGTAACTTCATACATTTTCCCAATCCTTCATTGGTGTTAGAGGTGTTGTAAATTTTCTTAAGTTTAACTTTGTTAAACTTTGATGTTTCCTTGTTTAAGGAAATTTATTAAAGTATACAATTAACCCCCCTCTTATATGTTGAGCATCTACATCATTATTTTGATCCGACAATTGGTATCAGAGGAGGTTTTTGGAATACTTATACTCACATATAATTTTTACGTGCTCAGTTTTTTCATTGCTCTATATTTTCCTTACTTAGGAATATTTTTCCTTGAATCCGAACTTTTGTTATTAACAAGTTTTTGTTTAGAAATATTTTTATAAAGATGGAAGGATTAAATGTTGGTTCCATCGACAACCAAAATCCTACAAAACCACCAATTTTTTATGGCAATGATTATGAATATTTAAGAGATCATATGAAGACTTTAGTTTTCAATACTGGGGTAGATAACTTTTTTATGCTTACGGGAGGTTATAAAATTCCTGATAAGGAAGTAAGTGCTTTCACAAACCAAGAGAAGCATGATTATCAATTAAATTATAAGGTACCCAATACTCTACTATGTTCAATGACTAAGAACATATATAGCCAATTTTCTTCATGTGAAACAGCTAATTGTATATGGAAGAAAATTGAAATTACTCATTTTAGTACATCTAAAGTGATTGAGAAAAGAAGATCTATGCTTTGAGTTGAGTATCATGGTTTCAATTTTCCTTATGGTGAACCCATTTGTAAAGTACAACAGAGGTTTATGAAAATTGTGAACAGTCTACAGTCTATGGGAGAGACTGGTCTAGATGATGAAGCTCTTGTGGATAAGATTATAGATATTATGCCCAATGAGTGGGAATCAAAGAGAATAGCTATTGATGAGAACAGGAAAGTCACTCAAATTTCCTTAGATGAGTTATTTGGATCTATTCTTCAACATGAAATAAGGATGAAAAGAGATACTGAAAACATCAAAAAGAATAATGGGAATGGTACTGTTTCTTTTACGAAAACATCAAATCATATGAATGCTAAGACTCCTGAGAGAGTAACTAGATCCAAATATAAGAAGTTTGTTATCCAATTAGAATCCAGTGATAGTGAAGTCTCAGGGAATGGGTTAGAAAATATTTCTCAAAGGATGCACAAGATAGCTGGTCAGAGAAATTTCCAATCCAAGTATAAGAAAAAGGAAAGGAAAAATGGAGAAGATACTTGTTATGAATGCAAGAGAGCTGGTCATATTAGACCATATTGTCCATTGCTCAAGAAGAAAGAAAGAAAAGAGAGGCATTTTGAAATGAATTGGAAGAAGTATTATAAAGCTAAAGCTAAGAATTTTCTGAAAGCCAATGACACCTGGAGTGCCAGTGGTGGTGACTCTTCAAATGAATCTTCTGATTATGAATCTTCTGGATAGAAGAATATTTGTCTTATAGCCAGATTACCTATTAACAATCATTGCTTTATGGCTAAGGTACACAATGCTGAATCATTGACTAATGTTTCCTTAAATTCTAATGATAGTAAATATTATAACTCTTCATAAGGAGACTCCTCTTCTGATGAAGAAAATATTTTACCTACCTATGAAGAAGTTTCTAGGTTTGCTGAACTTCTTGAGGTTGATAATTCAAAACTCAATAAAAAACGTGATATGGAAAACTCTAGGAATACTATTCTTACTAAAGAAATATCAGATATTTCTAAATATCTTGATAAGAAAAAGACTTATTTTATAAGTATTTCAAAAATTCTTGAGGAAGTAAATTCTGAGAAAAATAAACTTTCTAAAGATCTACAAAAGGTAATATCTAAGAAAAGTGTTTTCGAGCCTAGCTCTAGTTTCAAACCTAACGATTTTGAAGTTAAAAACTTGGTTATAAAACTCAAGTCCGAAATTTTTTCCTTAAAGATGTGTTTATCATACTTTACTCATGGTAAATAAAATTTTGATAAGATGTATTCACAAATACGACTTTTAAGAAACAAGTCCGGATTTGGTTATACCCATGAAAAACCAACTTTTAGTAACAAATACTTTGTTCCTCAAAGTTCCCCATTTTGTACCAAGAGTCAATTTCGTGGTCACTAGGCAAAGAATTTCCCTTTAAAAAAACACAATCTCTAGGATTTCATAAGGCTTACTTTTCTAAGAATATATGGGTACCCAAAATTTTTCTATCTAGAAATCCCAGATCCAAACAAGTTTGGATTTCGAAATTCTAACTCTTTTCTTGTTTTTAGGAAGGTAAAGGAAGTACCAACAACAATACATGGTATATGGATAGTGGATGTTGTCGGAACATGAGTGGTAACAAAATCTATTTTGAAAAAATTATCAAGACGAAAGGAGGAAAAGTAGCTTTCAGAGAAAATGCTCAGGAAGAAATTATTGGTATAGGTAATATTGTTCTTCTTGGTAAAACTTTGATTTCAAATGTTTTGTTCTTAAAGGGTCTTAAGAACTACCTCATTAGCATAAGTCAGTTATGTGATGAAGCATACCTAGTGAATTTTAGGAATGATAAGTACTTAGTACATAATTCCAAGGAAGAGTTTATTCTTTCTGCCCATAGGCAAGAGAATTTTTACACTTTGAACTTAGAAGACATTAGGAGAAAAGAATTACCTTGCCTTAGTACAATAGAAGATCATTCTTGGTTATGGAATAGAAGACTAGGTCACTGTAACCTTAGTAACTTATGTAAACTCTCTAAGAAGAAACTAGTTAAGGATATACCGGAGCTTAGATTCGATTCTTCTAAAGTTTGTGATCCTTGTAAATATGGAAAGAAAAATAAATATAGTTTTAAATCAATCGGTGAAGTCTCAACAACTGATGCATTACAGTTGGTGCACATGGATCTTTTTGGACCAACACAAACTAAATGCATTGGAGGCAAATACTATGTGTTTGTTCTAGTTGATTATTACACTAGATTTACATGGGTCTATTTTCTAGCAAAGAAGTGTGAAGATTTTTATTATTTAAAAAGTTTTAAAGACCAAGTTAAAAATGGGAAAAATATTCCACTAAAAACTATTCATAGCGATCATGGAGGAGAATTTCAAAATTCTGATTTTGAAACCTTTTGTAGTAAAAAAGGTATTACTCACAACTTTTCAGCACCTAGAACTCCTCAACAAAATGGTGTAGTTGAAAGAAGAAGTAGAATTCTTCAAGAAATAACTAGAACCATGTTAAGTGAATATTATATACCTATACATTTTTGGGCTAAAGCTGTAAGTACTACTTGTTATACAATAAATCTAGTTTTGATTAGAACTTTTCTTAAAAAAACTCCTTATGAGTTATGGAATGGTAGAAAACCAAGACTTTCCTTCATCAAGGTTTTTGGTTGCAAGGTATTCATCCTGGATAATAAGGATAATCTACACAAATTTGCACCAAAATCTGATGAAGGAATTTTCTTAGGCTACTCCACAACTTCTAAGGCATATAGAGTTTTAAATAAAAACACTTGTACTGTTGAGGAAACAGTGCATGTAAAATTTGATGAATCTGATCCTTTTGTTTTTAAACCATCCCAACCTACATCTTCGGATGTGTTTTCAAAAACTGATTGTCAACCTTTGATAGAAGATCCTTCTGATAAGGAAAATGTTTAAGAAGATACTTCTGAAACATTTACCCAAGAAGACTTTCTACCTTATGTTGATGAACATGTTTTACAAAACTCATGTCAAGTGTTTCCAAAGAATCATCCCAGTGATAGTATCATTGGTGATGTAAATAAACCTGTAAGGACTAGAAGTTCCTTGAGGAATGAAGTAGAACATCTAGCATTTCGTTCCCAATTAGAACCAAAAAGCACTGACGAAGCTTTAGGTGATGATGATTGGATTAAAGCCATGTAAGATGAACTAAATGAATTCGAAAGGAATAAAGTCTGGACATTGGTTGAAAGACCTAAGGAAACTTTTATTATTGGAGTAAAGTGGGTCTTTAGAAATAAGTGTGATGAAAATGGAGTCATTGTAAGAAATAAATCTAGACTAGTTGCTATAGGCTATAATCAGCAAGAAGGAATAGACTATAAAGAAACCTATGCTCCAGTAGCTAGACTTGAATATATTCTTATTTTACTTGCCTTTGCAGCATTCTTCAATTTTAATCTTTTTCAAATGGATGTGAAATGTGCTTGTCTTAACAGTTATGTTCAAGAGGAAGTTTTTGTTGAACCACCTCCTAACTTTAAAGATACAAAACATCCTGATCATGTTTTTAGACTTACCAAAGCTTTGTATGGCCTTAAACAAGCGCCACGAGCTTGGTATGATAGACTTATATTATTTTTACTTCAAAATAACTATGTTAAGGGAAATGTAGATCTAACCCTTTTTATAAAGAAAGATAAGAAAAATGTTTTGATTGTATAAATTTATGTTGATGACATTATATTTGGTTCAACTCAGTAATCATTTACTAACTCTTTTGCGAGTCTAATGAAATTTGAGTTTTAAATGAGTATGATGGGTGAGTTAACATTTTTCCTTGGTTTTCAAATTTCTCAATAACCAGAAGGAACCTATATATCTCAACATAATTATATTAAAGATCTTCTTAAAAATTATGCTTATTACAATAATAAGAGTATAAGTACTTCTATTGGTACCTCAAACACACTTGATCTTGATGAAGTTGGGAAACCAGTAGATCAAGCATCTTTTAAAGGTATAATAGGAAGTCTCCAAAACTTGACAGCTAGTCGAGTAGACATGATGTTCACAGTATGAATTTTTTCAAAATATCAATCCATTATTATGGAATCTCATTTAAAGGCAGTGAAAATAATTTTTCACTACTTTAAGGGAACCATGGATCTAGGACTATTTTATACTTCTAGAAATGAATTTTTTTAAAGAGTTTCTCAGATGCTGAATTTGCTGGATGTAGAATGGATATAAAAAGTACATCCTAAACATGTCACTTCTTAAGATATTCATTAGTTTCTTGGTCATTCAAGAAGAAACACTCTGTAGCACTCTCTAATGCTGAAGCTGAATATGTAGAAGCTAGAAGTTGTTGTGCTCAAGTGTTGTGGATGCAACACACACTCACAGACTATGGCTTGAGTTTTACTAAGACTCAAATTTTGTGTGATAACACTAGTCCCATTTCCCTTAGTAAAAACCCTGTACATCACTCTCGTTCAAAGAACATTGATATCAGACATCAATTTCTTAGGGATCACACACTCAAAGGATATATCTTTCTTCAATTTATCGAAACACAAGATCAACTTGCCGACATTTTCACAAAATCTTTACCCTCTGATAGATTTGAATATATTAAACTGAGGTTAGGAATGATAACTATAAGGTAATTCTTCATCATTAACTTCTTGTTGAACAATTCTCCATATAGTAATAAACTTCTTTTCATAGGTGGAGTATATTTGCATGTTAGCATAATTAAAACTCTTCAAACTTTTGTAACAAAATTTTTTGTAATAGAAATTTTTGGAACTGAAATTTTCGTAATAGAAATTTTTCGAAACTAAAAATTTCATAATTGGAATTTTCGTACTAATTTTTTTTGGTACTGAGAATTTTTGTAATGAAGTATTCATACTGAGGATTTTCGTAATGAGATTTCATACAAAGGATTTTCGTAATGAGATTTCATACTTAGAATTATTGTAAGGAGATTTCGTACTGAGAATTTTTGTAAGGATATTTCTTACTCAAAATTTTCGTAATAAGATTTTTTATGAAATTTTTCATACTTATGTTTTTCGTACTGAGTTTTTCGTAGTAAAATTATTTTTTTTCAAATTTTCATCAGGAAGAAAATCACCTATTCCGAACAATCCCTCTAGCAAATCTGAAAGGTATGACTTCCTTACTCAAGTTTTTGTAGTCAATTTTTTGTTGCTGGTAGTTTCCTTACTTTTAAAAAAAATTGGTTTCTAATTTTCTTCAATCCAGATTTTTTCAAAACCTCAAAAGATCGGAGTCAAGTTTTCTTTGCGGTTTGTATCTCAACCGTCAGATCAAATCTCAATGTATCTCAACTGTTCGATCAACTGTGGAATCTGAACCGACATCTAAACGCCTATATAAAGGGGACCCCCAAGGGTCATCCCATATTGGTTTCTTAAGCTCTCATGTCTCGATGACCTGACTCTCTTCTTAAGGACCGTTCTGATCTCTGAAGCCCGTTCCAAATCTTCCAGAACACTCTATTCTGAATGTATTTTGAAGCTACTTCCCAAGACATGTCTACCTCAAAGCCAATTTCAAATTGGAAAGTCTATAGAGAAAGATTGGTAGATCCCAACTTCTACATGTAAGATTCTATCATCACCTAGAATATCAAGCTGAATGGATGGGAAGATGTTTTTTTATTCATGTCATGTGATCAGGATGATCTTTATCCAGAGTTACTTATAGAATTTTATGAGTCAGCAAGTTTTTATGAGGAAGATGGAAGAGAAAGGTTTTCATTCAAGTCTTATGGCAAGACTTACAAACTTACTTACACCAAGGCGGCAAGCTTGGTGGGTCTAGCATATGAAGGAGAAGTAGAATTTTGTTCACACAAACTCCCAGATGCTCAAGGATGTTTTTTAAGGTTAACGCCTTACAATGTCTTGGACTTGCTGATGTCAAGACAACAAAGATTTCCCACCTTTCTCCTAATAATTGGATTCTTCAGCTTTGGGTACAAGGATTTCTGGTTCTGATAAAGGGTGATAAAGATACCCTGAAGAAAAGTGACATTTACTTCTTAGACTTTATGGTGAATCTATGAAAAATAAATCTGATGAGGCATGTGCTTGTGACAATCAAAAATATCAAGGAGGGAAACTTGAGAGCTCAAATAATCATGTACCCTACCTTACTATCAAAGCTGATAGTTTGGTTCTTAGATTCTTTCAAGGTTTCTTGTAAGTCTAAAGCTCAAAATTGTAAGCTTATGCTTGTCAGTGATGATATGATGAAAAGAATGAATATGGATTTTTCTAAGGAAACAGGTGAATTTTATAGCTTGCCAAGGGAAGAGGCTGAGATTGTTCTGAAAAATGTGGAGAATGCTGAACCAGTGAAGAAAGACTCTAAGAATAGGAAGCTAAGGAAGTGGTTGGTGATGACAAAACCCCCAAATCTATGGAAACCCAATCCGCACCTCCCAAGCCGAAAAAATAGAAATCTTATCAAGATGAAGTGGCAGCTAAGTGGAGGGAAGAAAAAGAGAAGAGAAAAAAGGGGATCCACAGTTTGGATTGGACCCTTCTGAGGCTAAGGCCTTAAGGGAAAGAGCTTCTGATGATTTAGAAAAACAAACTAAAGAGAAGAAGATGAAGAAAAATATGTCTGAAGCTGATCTTGTACAATCTCTATTGAGAGATACTGAAATAGCATCTGAGAAGATTCCCATTCCAGAAACCATTGATGTCCAACCGTCTTTACCCGAGATTCCAGGAACGAACTATATCACTCCAGAAAAAATAAGGGTAAAGAGTTAGTTGAAGAAGTATAAAAAGAAGCTGCTGAAAAAATAAAAGAAGTGGTTGTTCAAGAAGAAGAAGAAGTAGTAGTAGTAGTAATTAATGATCTTGATGATTTGATTAACAAGTAGACGAGTATCAAGAAAAGGCTGAATCCGCAAAATTACCCACTCTAGGAAAATAAGTTGAGAAGGAAAGTAGCAAGGATGATAATAAGAAAGAGGAAGAAAAGGAAATTTTTTTATCTAATGAGGAAGAATCTTATGAAAAGAATTTCCTTGAAGAAGGGGCAGAAAAGGAGAAACCAGAAGATGACCAGATTGTTCAATTATCAGAAAGTGAGGAAGAATCTCTAGATGATTAACCCATTCCGAAAGCTGACAAAGGGAAGAAACTTCTAATGGATACACCAACAAATGATATTTTCAGGAAGAAGGAGGTTGGTGGTTCTTCTAAGAGGAAACTTGTGAAAATTGAAGAAGAACAATCTCCAAGAGAGTTATCAGATTCGGAGTCATTGGCACATGGTCATGATTTTGTGGTTGAATCTCTGAAGAAGATGGTGGACAACATTCCGATTTTTCCCACCATATACTCCAGATGCCAGATGATGCAACATAGTTTGAATCAGAAATCAAAAGCCTTTTCTATGGTGATGGATAAGTGTATAAAAATTGAGTCCGACCATAGAAGTTTTCTTATCAGTTATGATGTACATAGGAAGTCTTGTAGAAAAATAACTTTGTGGTCTAAGAATGTTGAAGAAGACTTGGTTGTGTATGATAATTTCTAGAATGAGGTAAAAGGTGCATTGGACACTGAGGATTACAAGATTAAGAATATTCAAGATGAGCTGGTCATTGAGAAAAGTTCTCGGAGTCAACAAGTGAAGGAATTGAATGACAAAGATAACTCTCTTGCTCAAAATTTTTTAAGGGATAGAGATATCCAGATTAAGTTTGAGATAAGACTTGTAAAACAAGAAGAGTTATTAAAGATGCAGTAAGAGGCCATGAAGGCTCACGTAGAAGCTTTGAAAGCTCAAGATGAAAGGATAAAGGCCTTGGAGAGGCAAGCTGAGGAGGATCAAAGAGATTTGAAGAAACTGAAAACCTTGTTATAGAAGCTGATCCCGAAGGAAAAGGAGGACAAATAAACCCACTTCGATCTTTTGTTGTATTTTTCTTTCCTGGTAAAAATTATCTCAACCCTAATAAAATTTTTGCTTGGTTATATATTGTTTTGTTATATACTAATGTTTCAGGTACCTTATTTCTTTTCCATTTCCTTCAATTCATTTCGAATATCACAAAGGTGGAGAAGGAAAAAATAACTACTCAAAGGGGAGAAAGAAAATTTTAAAATGGAGAAGGAAAAATTTCTAAGAAGAACTATCCTTAAGTAAGGGGGATTTCTCATTACGATTTCTTCAATATAATGAAATTTCCACTCTGAAAATCCAGAATACAATCCTTAGAGTTCCAATGCCTTAGGGGGAGTTAGTTGTATTCACTATCATCCATAAACAAAGGAAGATAAGTTTAAATTTCAAAGTCTATTGAAAATTTTCAAAGTCCTTATATTCTATTCGTAAGGTTGTTTGTGCTTTCCAAAAAGGGGGAGATTGTTGAATCAATAAAATTTTCCTTATGTCTTTTCCATTCCTTCTTTTTTTGAAAACCACAAACACCCTATACTTAAGCAAATCGATATTTTACTTTTCTAAGGAAAATTTCCTTCCATCAGGAAATTCACCCTAACCTAGATTTCTTTATACATATCAATATTTTTCTTAAGTATAAGAATCAGATTCATACCCAAAACCTCAGATTCATATAATGCTTAGATATGAAGAATTCTGTTTTGGGATCCGAATTTTGGATACGAACTCTAATGAAGTTCCATTATAAATACTGGATACGATCTCTAATGAAGTTCCATTCCGAATTCTAGATACGAACTATCATATAGTTCGACTCAGAATTCTAGATACAAACTCTCATTTAGTTCCACTCCGAATTCTGGACTCCGAACTCTTACTAGTTAGACTCCGAACTTTTACTAGTTCAACTCCAAACTCTTACTAGTTCGACTTTGAACTAGTAATAGTTCGACTCCAAACTTTAGTAGTTCGGCTTAAAACATTGTAAGTTTAGGTTCTGAACTATGATAAAACCAGACACCGAATTTCCTTAGAAATTCAGACTCTGAATTTCTACAGAATCTAGGTTCCGAAATCCTATAAAACAGAATCCAAATATCCTTTTTATTATAGACTCCGAATTCCATTTTGGTTAGACTTTGAACTATTATTTACTTACATTCTGAATTCTATTTTTTCTTATTCTTACATATGATTCATTACAAAACGATGTCATGATTTCAGTTACACATGTTTTGTTATAAAACGATGTGTTCCATTCTGTTTCTAACAAATCGTTGGTTTAGTGACACATGTATAGGTCCCTCCGAATTTTAAGGAAAATATGACCCTTAGAGGAGGGTGCTGACCATTCCAATCGAGCCTATAAATAAGATCTCATTTAAAAGATATCGATTCTAAAGTTGATCACTCTAGATACCACATGCTGTTAAGGTGATTTCAAGAGAGAGAATCTTTTCATGCATTGTGCATACTGAACCACTCGTTTGGATAGCTTTGTGTGACTCCAAATGTTGGTGATTAAATTTGAGGGCATCCAGGGATAGGAAGACAGAGGTTCCGAATTCCTTGAAGTTCGAGGGATTCCTTGATGAGGAAGACCGAGGTTCCAACTACATTGAAGTTGAGGGCTTGCGGGGATAGCAAGACTGAGACTCCAATCTTCGTATCTAGGGCTTACCCTATTGTGGGTAAGACAGACTTGCTTGAAATTATAAATCAAGGGACCTTTATCCAAGGTTGTTGGATACACTTCTCTTTGGGTTAAAAGACTTATATCTTGTTACTAGTAGTTTTACTACTTGTTTTCCGCTGAATTTTATATTATAAGGAAAGTATAACATTATTTTATTTTCTTAAACTTGTACTCTAATTAATTTAGATTCTATATGCTTTAAGGTAGAATCTCATATTGTAAACTTTGGTTGGGTTTCAATTTTCGGATCCATATTTCCAGAACCAGTTTTTCAGAATCACTTTCCAGATTTAAGCAAGTGCATAGAACTAGAAGTTTGTAACGTCATACTTTGTCCCAGTATTTCATTGGTGTTAGAGGTGTTGTGAATTTTCTTATGTTTAACTTTGTTAAACTTTTATCTTTCCTTGTTTAAGGAAATTTTTTAAAGTATACAATTCACCCCGCTCTTGTATATTGAGCATCTACATCATTATTTCGATCTTATATTAAATTAATTCAATTATTCAATAAGATAGTAATTAATTGTATACTTTAACTAATTTAGTTTGTTAAAGTAGATATAATTTATCTTTTTTTGTCATTAACATAAATTAAATCAATTTATTTTAGAAGACAATAATAATTTAACTTATGTTTAGTAGGTTTCATAAAATTACTAATGTTTATGTTGTATTTAAATTTTCAATTGTTCTAATTAATTTGTAGTTTTTATTAATTATTTTGTTCATATTTTATTTAAGTTTTATTTTATTTTATTTACTCTGTTTATTTTGTAGGTTCACGGTTTCACCCCTATCATGGTGCTATATCAACCAATTCATTTTAAGGTGCCATCACGCACCATGTCCATTTCACGTTCACAGCATTTTACTCCTGACATTGTATCCCCTTTATGGTGTCTCCTTTCTTTCCACCATTTCATTCATGGTGGCACCTTAATCCCTTTTTACTGTCTCACCACTTCTGCACTTCCACCATATCATACTTCATTGTCTCCTAGTGAGTCTCGGACCATTTCTAGGAGAAATGGTGGCACTATTTCCCACTAACAAACAATGCAACTCTCCTTGCACCATTTCCCTTTCCACACAACTGTGTCTCTGCATCACTGTTGGCACCATCTCCCCACTTTTCATCACACCAACATTGTTCTCAACGTTTTTTTAGAAGTATCATTTGAGATCAGAAGAACAGACATAGACTCAACCAGAAATTAAGTGAAACAACCTTCTGTAAACCAAATTTCTAATTTCGAAGAACCAAATCTACCCTATTTTCATTTCTTCACTGGTCCTAGAAACAAACCCGAATACCTTTGATGGAAGAAGTGGAGTATCTCCTACACTAGAATCTCTGGGTTTATTTCACCTTGCCAAGGCCGATTCAAGGATGAGGAGGCGAAGCTGAAGAGAAGTTCCTCTAGAGACGAAGCTGAGGAGATCTGATGTCTACGCTGCACCACTTACCAGAAACCACCACCTGCTGGAGCTGAAATCGACATCGCTAAAGTTGAGTTTCATGGTGGATCAGGAAATGCTGGTGACATGGGAAGATGAAGTACGGAGTCACGGACTTCTTTCTTGGAGAAGGATCTGAGAAATATTTCCCCCCTTTTCCCCGAATTTTGGGGGGGAATGAAATAAAAAAAATAAAAATAAAAGATAAATAAAAAGATAATAATTATAATTTATAAATTAATCAAATAAATATATTATTATACATAATAATCGTTATAATAATAATTAGATAAATATTATAAAATAGGATATTAGAAAAAAAATTATTTTTTAAAATTAGATTATAAACAATAATAATTTTTAAATTATGTTGAATATTAATGAATATAAATACTTAACACTTTTTTTCTCTAACAGTATAAGTATAATTATTAAATTAATAAAGTAATTAATATTAATCTAATTTAAGAATTCTGTTAAGTTTTACAAACAAAATGTTAATTATACTAACACTAATTTAATAATTTAATTAATAATAATAAATTAAATACTTAATAATTTTACATATTTAATAAATTAATAATAATAATAAAATTTTATAATAATTATCAATTATGATATTTATTAATTTAGTTAATTTTCAATAAGTATTATAAATAGTCATTAAAAAATAAAATATTAATTAACTTTCTTTATTTTTTAATTGTTTTATTTTGATTTTAATTTTGCAGGTTCATTCAAGAGATGTGTATATGTCCAGATTCATAGAACTAACTCAGCTGGAGTTAGTTATGTGAGAAAAATTAGTGTGACGTTCCTGTCACGAAAAAACACATGTGTCGTGAAACGGAAAAAGATGACTCCAAGTCAGTGAAAATTGAGTGGTGACATATAGTAGATGATGGAGGGTATAAAAATAGAGATGCATCATAATTTTAGAATGACAGGGGGGATTCATTCGATCATTCACTCAGAAGTGGATAAAGAACATGTAGAGTACCTCAGAGCACTTCTCAGAGAGTCATTCTCTAGTAATCCGAGGATCTGGATCAGCATCAATTCAAGTAGTAGAGGGAGTTTTTTTCCTCTGTTTTCATTCAATTCTCTTCTTTTGTAATATAATGATATTAATATATGTAGTTGAAACAATTTTAGGCTAAATACTTACTGTTCAGGGTTAAAAATCGAATCTACTGGATATCTTCTTCTCGTCTTCTCACTATCATTTGATTGTGATCAAAATTGATTGGTGAGATCAGTTCTGAATGCAATCAATTACAATGTACCACCTTCTCATAATCTCGGAATTCAAGATTCATTCGGTGAGTTTGATTGTGGATTAATTTTCCTTATCATTTAAATTGAAATGAAAACTGCATAACATTTGGAGAGTATGTTCTATCACCTTTTACAAATCAATATTCTCAAGACGGTTAATCAAGGAGTAGCGAACTCCAAGACTTGTCGGTATGCATGATTTTTCTCTTGGAGATGGAAATAAATCAATCATTTCCATGGTATTGTTTGTGAAAATTATTTTCAGAAGGAATATTTTCTAAACCAGAAGAATTGAAAATTTTCCCCGAGCGTTTTACTCTGATAGTTCGTTTGTCAGCACTCTATATTTTAGTTAATCACACTTTTCAATTTATTTTCTGTTTCATCCTAGTCTAGATGAAAAACATTAAAAAATAGTGTTACTTTTATTCTTAAATAATCAAAATAAAAAAAGTAGAAAAATAGAAACTCAATCCCACTGCTGACAATAGTGGGGTATTTTTGTTAGTTTTTAGAAGAATAGTTGTCAAAATTGCCTACTTTTTGGGTTTGACCCTGCTTGCCACATATACTGTAGTTAGTAGGATTATAATTTTTTAAACATTAACCAGCTTCAACAATGTTCTAGGTCAATTTTTGGCGATTTTGCTGGGGAAGGCACAAGCCATTACTTTAAAAAAAACACTAAAAAAACACATTTATTTAAATCATAAAAAAATTGAAAAATTTTAAAATTATAAAAAAAATATGTTTCACTTCTTATTGAATTGTTATTATTGAGTACAGTATGTTCCTGTTTGTATGAGGACAAGACACTCTGATGTCAGTCTAGAGCCACTGAACATAGAAATAGATAAACATCTCACTGCTCTTAGAAAGAAGAATAAAACTGAAATGGAAAACATACAAAATAGAGTTCCTGCACCTAAAAACTACCAAAATCAACCAGAACTCTTAGAATAAAATGAAAGACCTGGGATGAGGGAATTCCAACTCCCCCAAGTTTCAAGTAATCCATCTTCTATTAGAATTAGTCCTAGAGCCATAAATAATGATCTTAAACAGTCACACATTTCACTATTGCCTGCATTTAATGGACTGTCTAATGAGGACTCTTTAGCCTTCATTAGAGATTTCTATAATACAGTGCAGGAATTACCTCTTCTAGAACTCACATAAAATGAACTAAGAATGAGTGTATTTCTCTTTTTCCTTAATGGGAATGCTATGAATTAGTTTCTGAGTCTAGATGAGAACATTTTCAAAAACTGGGATCAAGTGTATAATTCTTTTATAATGAAATTATATACCAAAAGATTAAAAGGTGAACTAAGAACAAAGATAACTAGTTTTTATCAAGAGGATGGATAAGTTTTTTATGAAGCTTGGGATAGATTCAGGGATTTGATTAGGTAGTGTCCCCATCATCAACTCCCATCTCACTTTCTCAGGGACACTTTCTATGAAGGGTTTTCATCCCTTGGATAGAATCTAGTAGACCAAGTTGCTGAGGATAATTACAATGATAAGATAGATGAATAACTTAAACAAGTTTTTAATAATCTTGCACTGAATTCAAAACATAAAAATTCAAGAAGGAAAAGAGTCAATATAAGTGTTAAACCAAAAACTGGTTCAATGAATGCAACTCTAGATCAACTGGCTCAAATCACCAACCAACATCAATCTTTAATGAACAAGAACTCTAAACAAACTGCTAACCAATAGGGATGTCAAAATACAAACCAATTGTTAAGGTAACCGTGTGTCCAGTGTTGTATGTTTGGGCATACTAAAAATTTCTGTCCTAATTTTGATATGTCGGCCCAACAACAAGAAAGTTCAAACATTGTTAACTATGGTCATAGAATGACTCCTAAAGAAGATCAATTTTCAATCAATTATAACCAAGGCTATAGGAGCCACCCTAATCTATCCTGGAAAGATCAAGGCTTAATCATGCAATACACTGCCCCTAATTAACTCTAATCAACCAAGACCAAAATTTCATAATCAACAAAGGGGTGAGCCTTTAAATGTACAAGGAAATAATGAAAATCACATGTCTTCTAAGAATGATCTAATTTTGAATAAAGTCAACTACCAAGAGGAACGATACCTAGATCTACTAACCAAACATCAAAATCAATATGAGTCTGATAAAATGGAAACTTATGTGAGAATATAAAAAATTGAAACACAACATGGTCATCTTGCTAGGGATTTTTTATCTAGGAAAAAGGTAGACTTTTCTATAGCACTGAACTTAAACCTAGATAGAATTCCATGTTTGTTGTTACTAGATGTGGGATTAATACTCAAAATGTTGCTGAAAAGGACATGGAAGATGTCCAAAATAAAAATATGCTCTATTCCTATGCTGGGAATTTACAGAAAAGTCTTGAAAATGATTAGAATATGAATTTATCATTTGAAACACATCCTGAAACTTCATCTAGAAATCGAAGGAATAAAGGAAAAGTAAAATTTGTGGAAGAGGTGAGGGATATACATATTGTTCTTAAAAATTTTTCTCCACCCATCCCTTTTCCCAATATGCTGAAACCTCAAAGTAATATCATGTCTAAACTTTTTTAGTTCCTTGGTATCCTTTCCAAAAATCACGTAAACATTCCATTCATTCAAGCCATAATTAAAATCCCTTCTTATTTGAAATCTCATAAAAAAATTATTTCGAACAAAAAGGCTCTAGAAGAATTTACTACTTACAACCTCAGTGAAGAGTGCAGTGTTGTACTACAAAAGAAAATCCCACCTAAATTGAAAGACCCAGGTAGTTTTGTCATTCCATGTACCTTAGGATGCTCTGATTAGCTGAACTGTTTTTTTGATTTAGGTGCTAGCATTAATCTGCTCCCTTACTCACTGTTTCAACAGTTGAGGTTGGGTGATCATCAACCCACCACAGTCATACTACAGTTAGCTGATAGATCTTTCACTCATCCTGTGGGTAGGACAGATGATCTGCTAGTAGGGGTTAGGAAGTTGTTTCTGCCTGTTGACTTTTTATTCTTGGATATGGAGTGTGATAAAGTGCTTCCCATCATCTTGGGTGGGCCCTTCTTGTACATAGGAGGTGCTGTAATTGATGATTCTAAGGGTCTATTAATCATTAAAATTGGAGAAAAATAAGAAGAGTTCAATGTGTTTTAAAATGATAAAGGACCAAATTTTTCTGAAAATTGTTCAATGCTAGAGTCTTTAGAAGATGATAATTCAACTGAAAATATTGAAAAAATCTGATGATCAATTCTCTGTTGAAGAAACTAATTTTTAAGCTGAAAAACCTATTGAATCTATTTTAGAAATTGAAAATTCTGCTCAAACATTAAATATTGAAAATTTTCTAGAACTAAACAACTCTCCAGTTTCAACTGTAGAAGGGTCCTCTATTTCTAAACATAGGATCTTTTGAGTGAATTTGAGGGTGGTTCTATTAACAACATCCTTTATGAGAACTTTTGTGATATTGAGGGAGAACATTTAAGACAAATTTATTATTCTTCTCTGATTACCTTGTTAAAATATGTTCGAGAAAATCTGTACATTGTACTACTCACTTTTGTTAGTAGCACTGTTACTTCTGAATATGAGAATGAAATTGAAAATATTTCATCATTTGAAACTCCATATAAGAGATATGTTGAAGATCTTGGACCTCCTAGGCCTAAGAGTCTTCCTTCTAGTATAGAACCACCCACTCTTGAGCTGAAACCAATCACTACTCATCTTAAATATTCATTTCTGGTTGAGAACTCCACTTTTCCTGTAATAATTTATGCTAAACTGAATGAAAACCAAGAGGAATGATTGTTAAATGTTTTGAAGAAGTTTAAATCTTCAATAGGCTAGAACATAGCAGATATCAAGGGTATTATTCCCACACTTTTAGGCATAAAATACCTATGGATCATGGCCATAAACCTGGGGTAGAGTATCGAAGAAGATTGAATCCAAACATGAAAGAAGTTGTTAGAGAAGAAGTGATCAAACTTCTAGATTCTGGAATGATATATCCCATTTATGATAGTGCTTGGGTCACCCCTATCCAGGTTGTCCCTAAGAAGGGAGGTTTCACTGTAGTTAAAAATGAAAAAAATGGAGAAGTCCATGTTAGGAAAGCCAAAAAATGGAGAGTCTGTATTGATTATTGGAATCTTTATTCAGCCATAAGGAAGGATCATTTTCCAATGCCCTTCTTGGATCAAATACATTAGAGGCTTGTTGGAAATGAATTTTTCTGTTTCCTGGATGGGTATTCTGGTTACAACCAGATTCATGTTTCTCTAGAGGATTAGGAAAAGACCACTTTGACATGCGCCTTTTGGAAATTTGATTATAGGAGAATGCCCTTTGGGTTGTGTGGAGCTCCAGCCACCTTTTAGAGGAGTATGATGTCAATCATTTCAGATATTATTGAGAGAATTATTGAGGATTTCATGGATTATTTCTCCATTTTGGGTAGCACTTTTGATACTTGTCTTGGAAATCTTGAGTTAGTCATATAGAGATACATTGAAACCAAACTTGTTTTTAATTGGGAGAAGTGTCAATTCATGGTCACAGAAGGTATAGTGCTTGGTCAAAAAGTTTCCAAGACTGGTCTAGAAGTTGACATTGCTAAGATTGATGTTATTCAAAAACTCCCTCCTCCTGTAAATTCCAATGGAATTAGAAGTTTCCTAGGGAATTCCGGTTTGTACAGAAGATTTCAAAAAGTTTTTTTCCAAAATAACCAAGTCCTTGTTTTTTTGGCCAAGGATGCACATTTCAATTTTGATGAGAACTGTTTGAAATAATTTAATTTGTTTAAAGAGAAACTCACTACATCACCTATCCTCACTGAACGTGACTAGAATTTACCTTTTGAACTTATGTGTGATGCTAGTGATATGGCTGTTGGTTCTTTCCTTGGAAAGAGTAATGAAAGGAAACTGGATGTGGTGTATTATGCTAGTAGGCTACTAGATGATGATCAAAAGAATTATACCACTACTGAAAAAAGAATTATTATCTATTTTGTTTTCTCTAGAGAAATTTATACAGTACTTATTAGGCTTAAAAGTTATTATTTTCACTGATCATTCTGCCTTAAAGTATTTGATGACTAAGAAGGAAACTAAACCCAGACTTATTAGATGGATTCTATTGTTACAACAGTTTCATTTAGAAATTATGGATAAGCAGGGAGCTGAAAATTTAGTTGCGGACCACCTTTCTAGGCTTCCTCTTACTCAATCTGAATTTTAATATCCTAGGGAGATAAAATATTCCTTTACTGATGAAAATCTTTTTACTATGTCAATTAGGAAATGTAATTTGTTTGCAGATTTTTCCAACTTCCTTGTAGTAGGTGTTTTCCCCAAAATCTATCAAATAACCAAAGAAAGAAATTCATTTCTGAGATTAAGTATTATATTTGGGATGATCCTCTATTATTTAACAGATGTTATGATGGTATCCTTAGAGACGTGTTCTTGAGGAAGAGATGTTTCTTGTCTTAGAGAGTTGTCACTCCTCACCTTGGGGAGGTCACCATGGTGGTGAGAGAAATGATTAGAAATCTCTACAATCTTATTTCAATTGGCCTACTCTTTTTAATGATTCTAGAAGCTTTGTGGTTGGTTGTGATATGTGTTGGAGTCTAGGTAATGTTGGTAGGAAGCAAGAGTTACCCTAGAAAAAAATTCTCGAAGTTGAAATTTTTGATTTCTGGGGTTTAGATTTCATTGGTCCATTTCCATCATCTCGTGGAAATGAGTATATTTCTGTTGTTGTTGACTATGTTTAAAAATTGGTTTAGGCAGTGCCACTGCCCAACAATCAAGCCAATTTTGTAATAAAATTTATTGAGAAGAACATATTTAAAATATTTGGTGTTCCCAAAGCTTTTATCACTGATAATGCAACATGCTTTAAGAATAATATATTTAATGATTTGATGGAGAAATATGGTTGTGTTCATAAAACTGTAACTCCCTATCATCCACAGTCCAGTGGACAAGTGTAAATTTCAAAAAGGGAACTTAAACAAATACTTGAGAGAACATGCTCAAATTGTATGAAATACAGGTCTCTTAAATTGGATGAAGCTTTATGGGCATATAGAACTGATTTGAAGACCCCAATAGGTACATCTCCTTATAAGTTGTTGTTTGGAAAACAATTTTCATTTACTTGTGGAGTTGCAACATAAGTCTTATTGAGTAGTTAAGGATCTAAAATTTTATTTCTAGTGTGCTGGGGAGAGGAGATTACTTGATCTGAGTGAACTTCATGAGATTAGGAGAGATAGTTATAATAATTTAAGAATTTATAAAGAGAGGACTAAAATATTTTATGATTCTATCATACAAACCGAATAACTGAAACCTGGATAGAAGGTTCATCTCTTTAACTCTAGACTCAAACACTTTCATGGAAAACTTAATTCCAAGTGTTCTGGACCTTTTACTATAGGGAGAGTGCTTAAGAATGGAGCTGTTGAAATAGTACGTGAAGAAAAAGAACCCATGTTAGTTAATGGGTATAGAGTGAAACTTTATTTTGAGGGACATCTGAAGGGGTGGCTTCCTTCAC
This sequence comes from Viscum album, assembly GCA_963277665.1. Taxonomy (NCBI): domain Eukaryota; kingdom Viridiplantae; phylum Streptophyta; class Magnoliopsida; order Santalales; family Viscaceae; genus Viscum; species Viscum album. Next base: position 1,923,826,148 of record OY728153.1, read on the forward strand.
AGTACTATAAAACTATTCTTGAATAATGTATGCATGGGGACATTAAATATAGTGCTACATAGGAGGAAACCGAAGGGTTTTTTTGTGTTAATAAATAAATAATGTAATTAAATAAAGTCTAACAGAAGGCTTCGATTTCAGTGCTTCTTGGGAGTCAACCCATGTTCTTTCATTTGTGTTTACTTTTGTTTCTTTTCTTGTTTTACTTTGAATAAAGTTCTGTTATGCTACCTTCTGTATGCACTATCTATGTTGGTTATGTGTTCCTGGTTCACATGTTCTTTGTTTCTAGGATGCTTATACTGTGTCATTCAAGGAGTGAAAATCCCATACTGAAGGAGTAATAAAAAAACATAGTCAGGGAAGTATCTTACTGTTAATTTTTATTTCATTTTTCTGCTCCTTAATGCTTTAGAAAAAAAATATGATGCATGTCTTTATAGCCTAAATAAAATATACTTTTAGAAAATTCTGCTACATGTCATGCTACTGAAATAAAAAAAATCTTAATATGTTTAAAATTATGCTTGTATTGGAATGAAAGTCTTCTTGCATAAAAACCTGCTTGTGCCCGTTGCTTTGAACTAAAATTCATTATTTATAAAATCTTCACTGTTACAAACTATGTGTGGGGGTGCTTGTAGATCGAAAATTTGTTGTATTATGTTATTCTTGTCTCTTTAGGGTTTTTAGCATGAACATTGTATGCTGAACTGAACATCTGACCAAATCATAGTTCTGAACATGCTTACACCCTATCCACTGTTCACCCATGAGTTTAATGCATGTACTTTCTAATGAACCTGCTTATAAGTTATCCATTGTGCTAAACAATATCTTTGAACTTTAATGTGACCTTAATACATGTCATATATCTACTAAATTGAAAATATATTTTGAACTTTAATTGATTAATTGTTCTTCTCCACTTTTGAAGTCAACTTTGGGGACAAAGTTGGGTTTTAAGTGTGGGGGAGGTGGTCAATTCTTGACTGTGCTAAATTCTGCTTAACTGAAAGCCCATCAATTCCCACTCCAACTCAATTTTTTTTTGTAAAAATGGGTAAAATGTATCAAAATTCGTTCCTAATTTTAGGTTGTTCACTGTTTATCATTGGATCTTGTTGTTTCCATAAAAACACATGTTTTTCCACATTTATATCCTTATTTTTTAATGATAAAATTGGTTATTTTTGTACTTCATACTATATATTAACACTTTTTTGTTTCTTTAAATAAATCTATTAATTTATCAACTTTTATAATTAATCGTGTTTTTTATGCTTTGAATTAGTTAATTTATGTTTTACTTTATTTAATAGTCTAAAATATTTATAATTAGTTTGATGATTTTTTTTTGCATATTTAAAAATTTAACATTTATTAGTTATTTAATTAATTTTGTTGTTTCACATATATAATTGTGTTTTAATTTAGCATTTCATGTGTTAAAAATTAATTAATTTAATAACACATAATAATTAGATGACTTTAAGAAATTTATTATTTATTAATTTATGTTTTTGAAACAAATTAAATTTATTCAAACTTTATAATTTTAAAATTTAACATAATTCAGTTGTTTAATAAGATGGTAAATAATTATCTAATTTATCTTATTTATTTTGTTAAAGTATATATAATTTAGCTTGTTTTTCATTAACATAAATTAAATCATTTTATTATAGAATATATTAATAATTAAACTTGTGTTTAATAGGTTTCATAAATTTATTAAAGTTTATGTTGTATTTAAATTTTCAATAGTTTAAATTAACTTTTAGTTTTGATTAATTATTTTTTTCATATTTTATATAAGTTTAAATTTAATTTATTTACTCTGTTTATTTTGGAGGTTCATGGTTTCACCCTAGTCACGGTGCCATAGCAACCAATTCATTTTACGGTGCCATCATGCACTGTGTCCATTTCACAGTGACACCATTTTTCTCCTTATATTGTATCACCTTTACGATGTCTCCATTCTTGCCACCATTTCATTCACAGTGGCACCGTAATCCCTTTTTTCTATCTCACCGCTTCTACACTTCCTTCGTATCTTATTTCACTTTCTCATAGTGAGTCTCACACCGTTTCTAAAAGAAACGGTGTCACCGTTTTCCATGCACCAACATTGCAACTCTCCTTGCACTGTTTCTCTTTCCATTCAACTGTGGCACCACATCAATGTTGGCCCCATCTCCCTTAGCTTGTCATCAGACTAATATTGTTCTCAATGTTTTTTAGAAGTATCATTTGAGATGAGAAGAACAGATGCAAACTCAACCTGAAATTAAGTACAACAACATTCCACAAACCATATTTCCAATTTCAAAGGACTAATTCTACCCTAATCGCATTTATTCACTGGACCTGGAAACAAACCCGAATACCTTCTATGGAAAAAGAGGAGTATCTCCAACTACATAATATTTAGGTTGATTTCACCTTACCAAGGTCGGTTCGAGGATGAAGAGGAAAATACAAAGAGGAGTTCCTCCGGAGACGAAGCTGAGGAGACCCACTGTCTACGCCACACCTCTTACCAAAATCCACCACCTGGTGGAGCTCAAATCGATGTCACTGAAGCTGAGTTGTCATGTGGATCAATCAACTCCGGTGATGGAGGAAGATGAAGTAGGGAGTCGCGGACTTCCTTCTTAGACAAGGATCCTAGAAATGTTTCCCCACTTTGTGCCTAATTTTGGGGAGGAAGTAAATAAAAAAATAAAAATAAAAGATAACGAAAATGATAATAATAATAATTAATAAATTAATAAAATAAATATAATATAATACATAATAATATTTATAATAATAAGTATATAAGTTATAAAATAGGATATTATAAAAATTAATAAGTTTTTATAAAATTAAATTATAAACAATAATAATTTGTAAATTAAGTTGAATATTAATGAATATAAACACATAATTTTTTTCTCGAAAAGTATTAGTAAAATAGTTAAATTAATAAAGTAATTAATATTAATATAATTTAAGAATTCAATTATGTTTTACTAACTAAATGTTTATAATACTATCACTTATTTAATAATTTATTTAATAATAATAAATTAAATACTTAATAATTTTACCTTTTTAATAAATTAAATATAATAATAATATTTAATAATAATTATCAATTATGATATTTATTAATTAACATTAGTTAATTTTCAATAAGTATTATAACTTTATTCTTTAAAAATAAAATATTAATTAACTTTCTTCTTGCTTTAATTTTTTTATTTTCTGTTAATTTTGCAGGTTCATTGAAGAGGTGTTTATATGTCCAGATTTACACAACTAACTTAGCGGGGGTTAGTTATGTGAGAAAAATTAGTGTGACGTGCCTGTCATGAAAAAACTCACATGTGTGGTGAAACAGAAAAAGGCGAGTCCATGTCGGTGAAACTTGAGTGGTGACATGCAGTAGATGATGAAGGTTATAAAAACAGAGATGCAGAAGAATTTGAGAATGACAGGGGGATTCATTTGATTATTCACTCCGAAGTAGAGCAAGAACCTGGAGCGTAGCTCAGAGAACTTCTCGATGAGCCATTCTCTAGAGATCAGAGGGTCTGGAGCAGCAACAATTCCAGCTAGCAGAGAGAGTTTTCTTCCTCTATTTTCCTTCAATTATTATCTTTTGTAATAGAATGATATTATTATACATAGATGAAACAATGTTAGGCTAAATACTTACTATTGATGGTTAATAATCGAATCTACTTGTTATCATCTTTTTCTCTTCTCACTATCATTTGTTTGTGGTCGGAAATGATTGGCGAGATCAGTTCTGATTGCATTCAATTACAACATACCACCTACTCACAATCTCAGAATTCTACATTAATTCGGAGAATTTTATTGTGGATTAATTTTCTTAAATATTTAAATTGAAATGAAAACTATAGAATATGCGGAAAGTATGTTCTATCACCTTTTACAAATCAATATTCTCAAGTTGGTTAATCTTGGAGTGGTGATCTACAAGACTTGTCGGCTAGAGTGATTTATCACATAGAGAGCGAAATAAATCACTCATTTCAGTGGTATTGGTTGGGATCATTATTGTGAGATGGAATTTTTTCTAAACTAGTAGAATTGGAATTTTTCCCCGAGCGTTTTACTCTGATAGTTTGTTTATCAGCACTCTATATTTTAGTAGTTCACACTTTTCATTTGGTCTTTTTGTTTCTTCCAAGTCTAGATGAAAAATATTAAAAAATAGTGTTACTTTTTTTCTTAAATATACAAAAATTTAAAATGGTTGAAAAATAGAGACTCAATCCCATTGCTGAAAACAATGGGGTCTTTTTGTTATTTTTTAGAAGAATAGTGGTCCAAATTTCCTTCTCTGTGGGTTCGACCCTACTTTCCACATATACTGTAGTTAGTTGGATTATAATTTTTTAAACTTTGACCGACTTCAGTGATGTTTTAGGTCAAGTTTTTTGCTCCGTTTTCCGGGAAGGCCAAAGCCATTAATTTTTAAAAAAAACACTTAAAAACACATATATATAAATCTTAAACAAAATTTGAAAATTTTGAATATTGTTAAAAAATATGTTTCACTTCTTGCTGAATTGTTATTACTGAGTACTGTCTCTAGCTGTTTGTATGAGCACAAGACACTATGTTGTTAGTCTAGAGCCACTGAACATAGAAATAGATAAACATCTCATTCCTCTATGAAAGAAGAACAAAACTAAAATGGAATACTTAGAAAATAGAGTTCGTGCACCTAACAACTACAAAAATAAACCAGTACTCTTAGAAAAAAATGAAAGGCCTAGGATGAGGGAATTAAAACTTCCTCATGTTTCAAGTAATCCATCTACCACTAGGCTAAGTCCTAGAGACAAAAATTATGAACTTAAATAGTCTCACATTTCACTACTGCCTGCATTTAATGGACTGTCTAGTGAGGACTCTTCAGCATTCATTGTAGATTTCTATAATACTGTGCAACAATTATCTCTTCTAGGACTCACAGAACATGAACTATGAATGAGAGTATTTCCCTTTTTTCCTTAAGGGGAATGCTAGGAATTGGTTTCTGAGTCTATATGAGAACATTTTCGAAAACTGGGATCAAGTGTGTAATTATTTTATAATGAAATTCTATCCCTAAAGATTAAAAGGTTAACTATGAACAAAGACAACTAGTTTTTATCTAGAGGATGAAGAAGCTTTTCATGAAGCTTGGGAAAGATTCTGATATATTCTTAGGAAGTTTCCCCATCATCAACTCCCATCTCACCTTCTCATGGACACTTTCTATGAAGTGTTGTCATCCTCTAGACAGAATCTAGTTGACCAAGCTGTTGTGGATAATTACAATGATATGATAGATGAAGACCATAGACAAATTAATAATAATCTTGCACTTAATTCACAAAATAAAAATTGAAGAAAGAAAAGGGTCAATAGAAGTGTAAACCCAAACACTGGTTCAATGAATGAAACTCAAGCTCAACTGGCTGAAATCACCAACCAACATCATTCTTTAATGAACCAGAATTCTAAACAAACTGTTAACCAGCATGGATGTAAAAATACCTACAAATATTTAAAGGAAAATGTTTCCAGTGTTGTATGTTTGGGCACGCTAAGAATTTCTATCCTAATTCTGATATGTCATCTCAGCAACTAGAAAATTCAAACATTGTTAACTATGGTCCTAGAATGCCTCCTAAGGAAGATCCATTTTCAAACAATTATAACCAAGGCTATAGAAACCACCCTAATCTGTCTTGGAAAGATCAAGGCTTAATCAAACAATCTGCTGCCACTAATTACTCTAATCAACCACGACGAAAATTTTAGAATCAACAAAGTTGTGAGTATTCAAATATACAAGGATACAATGAAAATAACATGTCTACTAAGATTTATCTAATTTTGAATAAAATCACCTCCAAAGAAGAAATATACATGACTCAGCTTACCAAACATCAAAATCAATATGAGTCTGATAACATGAAAACTGATTTGAGAATGCAAAACATAGAAACACAACTTGGTCAACATGCTTGGGATTTTTCATCTAGGGAAAAAGTTAGACTTCCTAGTACCATTTTACTTAAAACTAGAGATAATGCAATGGCTGTTGTCACTAGAAGTGGGCTTAATACTCAAACTATTGCTGAAAAGGACACTAAAAATGCCCAAAATAAAAATCTTCATTGTTCCCATGCTGGGAATTCACAGAAATTTCTTGAAAATTATCAGATTCTGAACTTATCATTTAGAACTCAATATGAAACTTCATCTATAAATCAAATGTATAAAGTAAAATAAAAAGTATAGGAAGAGGTGAGGGATATAACAACTATCCTTTAAAAAAATTTCCCCACCCATCCCTTTCCCAGAGAAGCTAAAACCTCAAAGTAACACCAGAGCTGAACTTCTTCAGTTCCTTGGTCTCCTTTTCATACTTCAAGTAAACATTCTATTCATCCAAGCCTTAATTAAAATACCATCTTATTTGAAATCTCTTAAAAAATTGTTTCAAATAAAAATACTCTAGTATAATTTGTTACTTAAAGCCACACTAAAGAGTGAAGTTTTTTACTACAAAAGAAAATCCCACCTAAATTGAAAGACCCAAGTAGTTTTGTCATTCCCTGTACCTTAGGAAGCTCTAATAAGCTGAACTATTTGTGTGATTTAGGTTCTAGGATTAATCGGATCCCTTACTAACTATTTATATAGTTGAGGTTGGGTGATCTTTAACCCACCAGAGTTATACTACAGTTAGCCGATAGATCTTTCACTCATCCTGTGTGTAGGATAGATAATCTTCTAGTTGGAGTTGGGAAGTTGTTTCTCCCTACTGACTTTTTAGTCGTGGATATGGTGTGTAAAACAAGTGGTGCCCATCATCTTGGGTATGACCTTCTTGGCCACATGAGGTGCTATAATTGATGTTTCTAAGGTTCAATTAATCCTTAAAATTGGAGAACAACAAGAAGAGTTAAATGTGTTTAAAAATGATAAAGGACCAACTTTTTCTAAAGACAGTTCAATGCTAAAGTCATTAAGAGATGAGAATTCAACTGAAAATATTGAAAAATATTAAAATTAATTCTCTATTGAAGAAAATAATTTTTAAGCTAAAAATCCTATTAAATCAGTTTTAAGAATTGAAAATTATACTCAAACACTTAATATGGAAAAGTTTCTAGAACTAGACAACTGTCCAGTTTCTGCGGTAGAAGGTTCCTCTATTTCTGAACACAAGAGCTTTTTGAGTGAATTTAAGGGTGTTTCTATTAACATCAACCTTACTAAGAACATTGATGATATTGAGGGAGAAATTTTAATAAAACGTGAAAATCCTTCTCTGATTAACTTGTTAAAATCATATCAGGGAAATCGGGACAGTGTACTGCTCACTTTGGACAGTAGCACTGTTACTTTGGAATATAAGAATTATATTGAAAATCTTTCATCATTTGATACTCCTTACAAAAGATATGTTGAACATCTTGGACCTCATAGGCCTAAGAGTCATCCTTCTAGTGTATAACCACCCAATCTTGAGATGAAACCAATCCATGCTCATCTTAAATATTTATTTCTGGGTGATAACTCCACTTTTCCTATAATAATTTTTGTTGAACTGAATGAAAACCAAGAGGAAAGATTGTTAATTGTCTTGAAGAAGTTTAAACCATCCGTAGGCTAGACCATAGCTAATATCAAGGGTATTAATCCCTCATTTTTTCTGTATAAAATACCTAATCAGACTTACCATAATCCTAGGGTTGAGTGTCAATGAAAATTGAATCCACACATGAAAGAGGTTTTGAGAGAAGAAGTGATCAAACTGCTAGATACTGGAATGATATATCCCATTTCTAATAGTTCTTGGGTCAGGATTTTCTAGGTTGTCCCTAAGAAGGGAGGTTTCACTGTAGTTAAAAATGAAAAAAAATGAAGAAGTCCAAGTTAGGAAAACCACAAAATGGAGAGTCTGTTTTGATTATAGGAAGCATAATTCAGCCACTAGGAAGGACCATTTTCCAATGCCCTTATTGGATCAAATGCTTGAGAGGCTTGCTGGAAATGATTTTTTGTATTTTCTGGATGGGTATTCTGGTTACTAACAGATTCATGTTGCTCCATAGGATCAGGAAAAGTCAACTTTTACATGCCCCATTGAGACATTTGCCTATAGGCGGATGCCCTTTGGGTTGTGTGGAGATCCAGCCACCTTTAAAAGGTGTATGATGGATATGATTACTGATATGATTGAGAGAATTATTGAGGTTTTCATGGATTATTTCTCCATTGGGGTAGCCCTTTTGATACTTGTCTTGGAAATCATGAGTTAGTCTTAGAGAGATGCATTGAAACCAACCTTTCTCTTAATTGGAAGAACTTTAAATTCATGGTCACATAAGGTATAGTTCTTGGTCATAAAGTGTCCAAGAGAGGTCTAGAAGTTGATACTACTATGATTGATGTTATTCAAAAAATGCCTCCTCCTATAAATGTTAAAGGAGTTAGAATTTTCTTAGGGTATGCCGGCTTCTACCAGAAATTCATAATAAAAAATTTTAAAAATAACTTAGCCCTTATTTTCTTTGTTGGTCAAGGATGCACTTTTCAATTTTGATGAGAATTTTTTGAAATCATTTAATATTTATAAAGAGAAACTCTCTACATCACCTATCATCAGTGCACATGACTGGAAGTTACCTTTTGAACTTATGTGTGATGCTAGTGATATGGTTGTAGGTGTTTTCCTTGGAAAGAGGAAAGATAGGAAACTGCATGTGGTGTATTATGATAGTAGACTACTAGATAATGCTCAAAATAATTATAACACTACTGAAAATGAATTTTTAGTTGCTGTGTTTTCTCTAGAGAAATTTAGAAAGTACTTGTTAGGCTCAAAATTTATTATTTTCACTGATCATTCTGTGTTAAAGTACTTGTTATCTAAGAACGAAACTAAAACCAGGCTGATTATATGAATTCTATTGTTACAAGAGATTGATTTAGAAATTAGGGATAAACAGGGAGCTGAAAATTTAGTTGCAGAACACCTTTCTAGGATTCCTCTTACTTAGTCTGATTATGAAGATCCTATGGAGGTAAACACTTCCTTTTCTAATGAAATGATTTTTACAGTGTCAATTTGGAAATATTCTTGGCTTTCATATTTTTCAAACTTTATTACAGCATGTGTTTTTCCAAAAAATTAATCAAATAACCATAGAAAGAAATTCATTTCTGAGATTAAGTATTACCTTTGGGATGATCATTTGTTGTTTAGAAGATGTGATGATGGTATCCATAGGAGATGTGTGCTTGAGGAAGAGATGTTTCCTTTCTTAGAGAGTTGTCACTCCTCGCCTTGGGGAGGCCACTATAGTGGTACGAGAACTGATCAAAAAGATTTACAATCTAGTTTATATTGGACTACTTTCTATAAGGATGCTAGAAGCTTTGTGGTTGGCTATGATAGGCATTTGAGGCTAGGTAATGCTGGTAGGAAGCAAGAGTTAGGCCCAAAAAGGAATTATGGAAGTTGGAATTTTTGATGTCTGGGGTTTAGATTTCATGGGTCCATTTCCATCATCTCATGGAAATGATCATATTAATGTTGGGGTTGACTATGTTACAAAATGGGTTGAGGCAGTGGCACTTCCCAACAATGAAGTCAATTCTGTAATAAAAAATGTTAGTAAGAACATCATTATAAGATTTGGAGTTCTCAAATCCATTATCACTGATAATGGAACACACTTTATGAATTATAAATTTAAATCTTTGATGGATAAATAAGGTTGTGTTCATAAAACTGGTACTCCTTATCATCCACAGTCCAGTGGACATGTGGAAATTTCAAACAGGGAACTTAAACAAATACTTGAGAAAACTGTGCCAAAATCTCAGAAAGAATGGTCCCTTAAATTCGATGAAGCATTATGAGCATATAGAACTGCTTTCAAGACCTCAATAGGTATGTCTCCTTACAAGATGTTGTTTGGGAAATGTTTTCATTTACCTATGGAGTTGCAACACAAGTCTTATTGGGAATTTAAGGCTCTAAAATTTGAATTTAAGAGTGCTGTTGAGAGGATATTACTTGAGTTGAGTGAACTTGATGAGATTATGAGAGATATTTTTGACAATTCAAGAATTTATAAAGAGAGGACTAAAATATTTCACGATTCTATCATACAAACTAAAGAATTCAAACCTGGATAGAAGGTTCTTCTCTTTAACTCTAGACTCAAACTCTTTACTGGAAAACTTAACTCCAAGTGGTCTGGCCCTTTTATTATATTGAGACTACTAATGAATGGAGCTATTGAAATAGTAGGTGAAGAGAACAAACCCATGTTAGTTTATGGGCAGAGAATGAAACTTTATTTTGAGGGACAGACGAAGGGCTTGGCTGCCTTCACAGTACTAGAAAACTGTTCTTGAATAATGTCGGGCTGGGGACTTTAAATCTAGCTCTGCATGGGAGGCTACCCATGGGTTTTTTTTATGTTAATAAATAAAAATGTAATTAAATAGATTATAACTAAAGACTTTAAATTCATTGCTTCTTGGGATTCAACACATTTTCTTTATTTTGTGTTTACTTTTGTTTCTTTTCTTTTTCTACTTTGAGTAATGTTTGGTTGTGCTACCCTCGGTATACACAGTCTGCGCTAGGTATGTGTTCCTGGTTCCCAAACTCTTTATTTCTAGGATGATGCTGCTGTGTCATTCAAGGAGTGGAAATCCCATGCTGAAGGAGTAATAAAAAAACCTAGTCAGGAAAGTATCTTACTGTTAATTTTTATTTCATTTTTTTAACCTTAATTATTTTATAAAAAAATCCGCTGCATATCTTGATTGAATGGAAAATTAAACTTTTAGAAAATTCTGCTACATGTCTTGCAACTGAAATAAAAAAATTCGGTATATGTTAAAAATTCTGCTTTTATTGAAAAGAATGTCTTCTTGACTAAAAATTTTAATGATCCTGTTGCTCTGAACTGAAATTCATCATTGATAAAATATTCACTATTACAAACTAAGTGTGGGGATGCTTGTAGATCGACAATTTGTTTTATTATGTTCTTCTTGTTTCTTTAGGGTGTTTAGCATGAACTTTGTATGTTGAACTGAACATCCAACTGAATCATAGTTCGGAACATTCTTACACCCTATCCATTGTGCACCCACAAGTTTAATGATAATACCTTCTAATGAACCCACTTATAAGTTATTAATTATTTTAAACAATATCTTTGAACTTTAATGTGACCTTAATATATTTCATCTATCTACTAAATTGAAAATATATTTTTCACCTTAATTGATTAATTATTCTTCTCGACATTAGAAGTCAACTTTGAGGAAAATGTTGGGTTTTATGTGTGGGGGAGGGGGTCAATTATTGACTATGATAAATTTTTCTTAATTGAAATCTCATCAATTCCCACTGTAAATCAAATTGTTTTGGAAAAATAGGTAATTTTTTTCAAAATTATTTCATAATTTTAGGCTGTTCACTGTTTATCATTTGGGTCGTTCCTTTGAATGATACCTGATTTTTAGTTAAGAGCTTATTTGATTCTGAAATTATTGAGGTTGGATGATTGTTGAGTGATATTTACTTAGTGATTGAATGGATATCTAGGTTTAGGTACTTACTTCTGAGAGTGACATGGGTGATCTGTTAGTGGATTTATGACCATAAACCTTGAAACTGGAAGTTTGAATTCATCCTACCGGACAAAATTCATTCCTATTTATTTAAAGTAATCATCTTAGTAATACAATGTAAATGGTTATATAAAACTTTTGAAACTGGAGTAATTTTGGAATTTGGGATCCCATTGTGAGTCTCTGAGACCCAAGATGCTGGGTGCATTTCTGTTTACTATAATTCCTCTGTACACCTTGAATAAGTGTATATGCACATTTCTTAGTGATACATGGCTTGGAAAAAATAAATAAAGTTTCTAGGGTCAAAAATTCATTCATTAAGGTGAGGGGAATGTTGAACAATGGATGAAGAAGGGGTCAACTGGTTTATATGGGAGTCATTTTTGCTGTTTCATTAAGGTGATTTTAAAAAAATATTATTTATTGTAGGAACCTTGGTGATGAGTCAAAGTACAAAGTTTCGTCTGGTTATGTTTTTAATTCCATGTAAATTTACCACTTGTCACCCTCATACTTTGAATATAAGCCTAGATTGAAGTTAGTCACCTAGCAGTATCACATATGAGGCATGACATTTTCATTGCTCGATGATTCAAAGTTATTTTGATTACCTTCTGAGTAGTTGTTCTGGGCAAGACTAAAATTTAACAATTCATTTTCTAAAAGCCTAATGGATTATTTTTTTCCATTTTTACGAAGTTTTGGACATGTTACATTTTCAGAAATTCAATAAAAACATTTTTCTATTTCTCAAAAATAATAAAGCATGAGATTGTTTGAGGAAAAACAATGATTAAGTGTGGGATAATTTGATGTGGCCTTAAAAAAACATGTTTTGCCACATCTATATCCTAAGTTTTTAATGATTTAATTGGTTATTTTTGTACTTTATACTATATATTAACACTTTTGTGTTTCTTTAAATAAATTTATGAATTTATCAACTTTTATAATTAATCATGTTTTTTATACTTTAAATTAGTTAATTTATGTTTTACATTATTTAATAGTCTAAATATTTATAATTAGTTTGATGATTTTTTTTGCATATTTAATAATTTTATATTTATTAGTTATTTAATTAATTTTGATGTTTCACTTAAATAATGATGTTTTAATTTAGCATTTCATGCTTTAAAAATTCATTAATTTAATAAAACATAATTATTAGATGACTTTTAATAATTCATTATTTATTAATTTATGTTTTTTAAACAAATTAAATTTATTCAAACTTTATAATTTTAATTTTTAACTTAATTCAATTATTCAATAACATGGTAATTAATTGTCTACTTTGACTAATTTAGTTTGTTAATGTAGATATAATTTAACTTTTTTTGTTATTAGCTTAAATTAAATATTTTTATTTTATAAGATAATAATAATTTATCTTAAGATTAATAGGTTTCAAAAATTTATTAAAGTATATGTTGTATTAAAATTTTCAATTGTTATAATTATGTTTTAGTTTTTATTAATTTTTTTAATCATATTTTATTTATGTTTTAATTTATTTTATTTTGAAAGTTCCCGGTATCACCCCTGTCATGCTACCACAGAAACCAATTCATTTTACGGTGCCATCACGCACCGTGTCCATTTCACGATGACACTATTTTACTCCTTACATCGTATCCCCTTTATAGTGTCTCCTTTCATTCCACTATTTCATTCACTATGGCACCATAATCCCTTTTTTACTATATCACTGCTTCTACACTTCCACCGTATCTTATTTCACTGTCTCATAGTGAGTCTCACAACGTTTCTAAGATAAACGATGGATTTGTTTCCCATGCACCAACATTGAAACACTCCTTGTACTATTTCCCTTTCCCCCCAACTGTGGTACCGCATCACCGTTGGCACCGTCTCCCTCAGCTTGTCATCACACTGATATTGTTCTCAACATTTTTTTATGAGTATCTTTTTAGATCAGAAGAACAGACATAGACTCAACCAGAAATTAACTGCAATAACATTTCTCAACCCAAATTTCCAATTTCGAAGAACCAATTCTACCCTAATAGCATTTCTTCACTGGACCTGGAAACAAACCCGAATACCTTCTATGGAAGAAGAGGAGTATCGCCTACCGTATAATCTCCTGGTTGATCTCACCATGTCAAGGTCGGTTTGAGGATGGGGTGTAGAAGCCGAAGAGTAGTTCCTTCGGAGATGAAGCCGAGGAGATCCGTTGTCTACGTCGCACCTCTTACTAGAAGCCACCACCAGCTGGAGCTGAAATCGATGTCGCAAAATTTCAGTTGCCGGGTGGATCAGGCAATGCCGGTGATGGAGGAAGATGAACCATGGATTCACAGACATCCTTCCTGGAGAAGGATCCCAGAAATCCTTTCCCCCTTTGTGCGGAATTTTCGGGGGGAAGTAAATAATAAATAAAAAGAAAAGATAAAGAAAAATATAATAATAATTATTAATAAATTAATCAAATAAATATAATATAATACATAATAATATTTATAATAATAAGTATATGACTTTTAAATAGGATATTAAACCAATTAAAAATATTATATAAAATTAAATTATAAACAATAATAATTTGTAAATTAAGTTGAATATTAATGAATATAAATACTTAAATTTTTTTCTCTAACAGTATAAGTATAATAATTAAATTAATAAAGTATTTAATATTAATCTAATTTAAGAATTAAATTAAGTTTTACTAACTAAATTTTAATAATACTAACACTGATTTATTAATTTAATTAATAATAATAAATTAAATACTTAATTATTTTACTTATTTAATAAATTAATTATAATAATAATATTTAATAATAATTTTCAACTAAGATATTTATTTATTAACATTAGTTAGTTTTCAATAAGTATTATATCTTTGGTCTTTAAAAAATAAAATATTAATTAACTTTCTTTGTGATTTAATTGTTTTATTTTGTTTTTAATTTTGCAGGTTCATTCAAGAGACATGTATACATCCATATTCACACAACTAACTTAGCGTGAGTTAGTTACGTGAGAAAAATATGTGTGACATGCATGTCACAAAAAAATGCACATGAGCGGTGAAACCGAAAAAACGAGTCCAATTCGGTGAAAATTGAGTGGTGACATACAGTAGATGGTGGTGGGAAAAAAACAAGAATGCAGCAAAATTTGAGAATTATGGGGGGATTCATTTGATCATTCACTCAGAAGAAGAGTAAGAACCTGGAGCGTACCTCAGAGCACTTCTCAAAGAGCCTTTCTTTGGAGATCCGAGGGTCTGGAGATGCAGCAATTCAAGTTAGAAGAGGGAGTTTTTTCCCTCTTTTTTCATTCAATTATCTTCTTTTGTAATAGAATGATATTATTCTACGTAGTTGAAACAATGTTCGGATAAATACTTACTATTCAGGGGTAAAAATCGAATCTACCAATTATCTTATTTTTCTCTTCTCACTATCTTTTGATTCGGATCAGAATTGATTGGCGAGATCAGTTTTGATTGTATTAAATTGAAACGTACCACCTACTAATAATCTCAGAATTCCACATTCATTCGGTGAGTTTGATTGTGGATTAATTTTCTTAAACATTTCAAATGAAATGAAAACTATAGAACATGTGGCAAGTATGTTCTATCACCTTTTACAAATCAATATTCTGAAGTTGGTTAATCTAGGAGTGGGGAACTCCAAGACTTGTTGGCTTGAGTGATTTATCTCCTGGTGAGAGAAATAAATCAGTCCTTTCAGTGGTATTGGTTGTGATCATTATTGTGAGAAGGAATATTTTCTAAACCAACAGAATTGAAATTTTCCCCCAAGTGTTTTACTCTTATTGTTCATTTATCAGCACTCTATATTCTTGTTGTTCACACATTTCAATTGGTTTTCTATTTCATCCAAGTCTAGTTCAAAAACATTAAAAAATATTGTTACTTTTTGGCATAAATAATGAAAATTAAAAAAATTTAAAAATAGAAACTCATTCCCACTACTGACAGGATTGGGGTTTTTGTTAGATTTTAGAAGAATAGTGGTCAAAATTGCCTTCTTTGTGGGTTCGACCCTATTTTCCACATACACTATACTTAGTAGGATTATAATTTTTTAAACTTTTATCAGCTTCAACTATGGTTTAGGTCAATCGTAGTTTATAGGTGATGGTAATCCAACAAATTTATGACACTTAATTTGAATGCTTGACTTGCACAATCAACTTTGGGTTCCAATGGCCACTTCCACTATATTTTATTCAGTTGACAAGATGCATTGTTGACTATTGTTGTCATGGGACATTATGCCTATTATTGTATTCATTTTATTTGTCTTTTACTTACAATATTGATTAATAATCAATCACATATCCATATTTGTTTTATGTAATATTGTTTTGATGCATTACTTTTGACTAGGTTTTTTGAAGATTTTTACAATTTAAAAATATCATAATTAATCAATTTTGTCAAAATATCTAATAGGATTCCTTATTTTAATATTTTTTATATATGAAATTTCTTCCACACCATTTTAAACAAATATATCAAGAAATAATCCATTCATGACTCTTATGTTGGTCAAAAGACCCCCCTAATAAAAATAGCATCATCTATATATAAAATATCCAAAATTAATACATCTTTTTCATCTTTAATATTGATGATATTTTCTTCACTTCCACCATTAAATATTATTTCTTTCAATCATGTATCTAACATTATATAAAATGTTTTTGAGTATTATTCCAACTCGTATAAATCCTTCATTAACAAAAAAAAATATTTTATCATTACCGAGAAAGACACTTCGTTTTCCAAATCTAAATTTAGGAAAAAATATTTGATATCTATTAGAACATTCATGGGTTTCCTTTGTGCTGAATTGTGGTGGACATATAACTTATCTCATTATTTATCTATGTTTTGGAGATTAAAAATTTATTTGTGTCATATTTTTATATTAAAAGTTTAGTAAAGAATGGTTTATTGGGAGTTTAATTTAATATGTCATTATCTTCATTTCAACCCAATTTTCATTGTGACCCATTTTGATGGGAGAGATAGTCACACAAAGACTGGAAAGTGTGCCCTTTATTATATTGGGAAGGAGGTTCTATAATTAAATGGTCTTTGTGGGTGATTTCATGGGCATTGAGTATGTATGAAATCTGTCTACATCAGGTATGATGTCATCAGATGGTCTCCAACGAGTTTATTCATAGAGCCAGAAACACCCAACAGACCTTTAACCCATGATTCATGGACCTACTTTCCAAAGTTAGGTTCTCATTGGATAATTTAGCCAATGACACAAAAGGACTCCACTAGTCGAGAGGATGGGAGGTCGGGCTCATCATACCATGTTGGGAAGAATTATTACCTACTGTGGGACTCTCTTATAGATTTAAGAAATATTCATATGTTCGTGAATCTAAGGTTCTTTTATAAGAATTTTTCGTAGAATTACACATAGGATTAGAGATCAATCAGAAGTATGCATGGTTCTAGAATAATTTGTATGTATCTATTGTTCTCCATTGACGAAGAGATATTTATGTATTCGATGTTCTTCATCAATTATTCCCTTTTGTGGACATGTTAATGATTTTCTAGTCATTAGTTGATACGATGATGAGTTAAGATGTGTGAAGTTGTGCTTTGGGATTTATCATCATCTTTGAAGGATGGATGTTGATTAGATATTAGTATCAGACCCATGATATGAGCTTCCTATGTATCCTCTTCCATGGGATTAGAACCCGCACAATTCTGTGCCACTTAACATGACACATCACCTTTTGAGGTCACGTAATGGGGAATCATACACATAGTTTAGTGTTGGGCAGTGAGTAAATCTTGGTGGAAGATACCCAGTCATTATTTCATGTGGTACTTGCAATGAAGCATCCCAAGACGCTCAGGAGTGGCATGGTCTCCTGGGTGGACATATCCCTACTAGGAATATGGCATGGTGAACAATATAATGATTTGAGTGATGGGTTTGGACATAAAGGAGGATTCCTACATCTCTCAATTAGTTGGTAATCAAAACCATAATAGTTTGGTTTAAGATGGGGATTATACCGTAAAGGTGGCCCTATTTGTGGGTGGTTATTGGGGAATATATTTTAAAAGGATCCCCTTGAGCCTGAGCATTTAGAAAGGCATCCTAAATATCATGTTTATAGTAGGAATCAGAGTTAGTGTAGTTTATTTAGTTTGGGGATTACACCTAGAAGGAGGCCCGTGTTTCTAGAACCATGAGGAGGATCTTGACCCATAATTATTTGGAGGTTTTATTGGGGAGTACAACTAAAATGAGTCCCATGTTTTGTGGTGACATGAGTTTCATGACCACCTTCAACCTATAAATCCATTTGATTCTTTCTCTGAGTGAGAAAAAAGAGGAGGTAGAGGATCTGAAGATCGCATGATCAACATCATATAGTGATGGATGGTACTGGAGACCTAAGGGAGAGTTATGGGATTTTAATTTGCCAATTTCCTCTCCTGTGTGGATATATAGGTTATCCACATTGGTAAATCTATTCAGATGTATCCTGAGATTAGATTAAAAAGAGCCAGAGTAACCCCTACCATGAAAAGGATAGGGGATTACCTTAGGGTGAGTGTCGTAATGCTGGTTCTAAGAAATGGGAGAAGCATTTATCCCCATTAATGGGAGGGGAAGTCATGATCCCTTTGACTTATCATTATCCCTCATTGAATGGAAAATCCAGTTATTACCCTTGATCCCTAGAAATCATAGGTTAACTTGAGTATTCCATGGTTGGGCCCGAGGTTACCATGGGGACATAAACATAGAGACTTTCTAGGTGACCAAGCCCTTGCTATGATTACCCATGTGACTCCTCTTACCGTCGTTATGTAATCTTAGAAGGACTCATTGATGCACCTGATGGTTTTCTCATATGGGTATAGTGGATTTGGGAAAGGATTTTTCCGGATGCGGATGGGATTGTTAGTAGAGGGGATTCAGAGGATTGGATATAAACGGAAGGGCATGGTTGGTACTGAAAGGTTGAAAGTATAAAGGTACCACATTCATCATACAACTTGGTTGTGTGGTGTGGGATACCCTTCAAGTGGTGTACTACTAGGTGGGTGGAGGGGCAATCTGCATACTAAGGTGGTATGCGGACCTGGATGTCATCGACGTACTGAGGGTGTATGCAGATCTGGATATGGTCCGCATACCATAGTACTATGTAGCCTCAGGTTCTATCCGCATACAATGCGGGTATGTAGCGATGGAGTCCATCCTTGTAGTAGGATGCTACGCGGGGCAGGGTTTCATCCACATAGACATGTGCAATGTGGTACACTAGATTAAAGAAGTGGTTTTCATCCTACAATTCTCAAGAAGGTCATCAGTCAATGGAGTATGGTTTGAAATTCTCCAATTACATTCAGGGTTCTACCCACATTATTATCCTTCCTTTTATGGTTCGTGGTGTATTTATACCTAATGAACACCATTTATGGTTCTGTACTTTGCCGATCATTTTCCCTCATTGTGTTCCATCTGTAAACTCCATGATCTCTAAAAATATGGTCCTATATCTCCCATTTTCATCTTCTTGGTTACCCTAAGGGTCCTTTTAGAGAGTTCTAAGGAGTTTGTATATATGGGTCAAAAAGAACCTTTTTCAGAAGCCCATGAGGGAATTTCACGTCATGCAGATGACTAAGTCAATAGAAATTTGCAGGGCTACGATTCGTGGGTCACCACCGGCCTCTCCTTATTCGTGAAATAAGTTTATAGGGATGGTGTGTAGGGCATACTTCTCCATAATGTTTTCATCAATGATGTGGTTCGCAGTGTTGTGGTGCGCGGGTGGAATTTCTCCACCTCTATACTGCCAATGACATGGTTTGCAGGGTCATGTTACAATTCTCCATTCATTTTGTGAACTTTTTTGTTTACTGGCCAACACCTCATAGACCAATATTTTGGAGGCTATCCACATACCTTTTGGCTCATGGGAAATATCATAATCATACCATTCCCAGAAATCAGTATGCAGACCACTTTCATCCCCTTCAAATTTGATTTCTTCAATATTCTTCTTAAATTATCAATAGAACATTCATCTTGTTCGCACATAAATTTTTTTGGAGTATTTTCCATCCCTTATAGTAGTTTTTAGGACCCTACAAATTCCCCCCATTAGAATGGGATCTGATTAGAATGAAGAAGATGTTAGTCTGATGTAAATGGAGTCATAAATTGAATAACATATCAGATAATGCACTAATTTTTTCTTAGGCCAAGGGTCTCAAATGTAATAGATTAACTATTGGTAGGGTTATATGAAACACCCTACATACATTATTTTTTTTAGTTATAACCCTAATTTTTCCTAAACTCGATTTGGTTGGCGATTAGTTGGCATACCATGACTTTATCTTAGCCGATCTTTACTGGTTTCCATCCTAACAAGAATTTTGTCTCTTGATTTATTTTTTCTTTTTTTTCTCAATGTTATTCCTAAACCATACGATTTTTAGGTTTTGCGAGCTGGAACTCGACTTTTATCTAGGGTTACCTTTGCGGGTTTTCACCCTAATGAGTGTTGTGCCTTTTTCATTGGCTGTTTAAAGTCTTGAAAACCAGACTATCATCACTAATGTTTTAGACCGAAAAATTTTTACCAAAAATTGTGGGGGAAGGGACCCAATTTAGGACTCATCTACTGATAAAGTCTCGATAACTTACAAACATGGATGATGGATTTTTATTCACCAAAACTTGTGATTTTTGGATATGGGAAAATATTTGGGGAATGGAAGCCACGAGGAATATGAATATTGGAAAACAACACTCCTGAGGATGAATTTACCCTTGATTGATATGTCATTATTTTGGGAATCATATGCCGAGCCATTGGGGCATTGTGAGCATAGTTAAAAAAAGTTGAATGTAAGATACTGACCTTCCATTTTCGATGGCCAGGAAATTCATATAGAATTTTCAATTTTTTTTGTTGAGGTCCATAGTGGGTGACCTATTAAGGGAACAAGGTCTGAATGTTCATGGGCTTTCATATTGGTTCTAGTTTTGAAAACTGCTCCCACACAAATTTAACTTGTGTAAGGGAGGGCTAGTGTATGTTGTGGTTTAACCTTCTAAAACTACGACTTTTGTGACATATGATTTAAAGTCTTATTTCCTTTTTTCTTTTTTTTTTCTAAACTGATGGGGAAACAATTTTTCCTTTACATAATTATTTGTCATGAAATGTTCCACCACCTTCATGCATGAGTGGAAAAGATGTAAATTGTAATCTAGAGGGTTTCCAAAACTACGGAATTAGGTAAAACAGAGATTTCATAGAGGCGTATGGAGATTGGAAAAGCCTCTCCTAATGATGAATTTTATTTTGGTTGATAGGAAAATTTTATGGAAAACATATGCAGACCCGTTGCGGAATTGTCTTCATGGTCAAAAAAAGTGCCCACAAGACACTAGCCATCCATTTTCGATGGTAATGGATGGTTATAAAGATTCAAACCTTTCTAGAAACAGATTAGCATGTGTGTAGA
This sequence comes from Viscum album, assembly GCA_963277665.1. Classification (NCBI taxonomy): domain Eukaryota; kingdom Viridiplantae; phylum Streptophyta; class Magnoliopsida; order Santalales; family Viscaceae; genus Viscum; species Viscum album. The sequence goes on from OY728153.1 coordinate 1,923,847,383, forward strand.
GGGGTTCCTGATCATGAAAAGGGGGAATTTCAGGTTGAACTTTACCATGCATACTGAGAAAAACTGGAGGCTGTTTAATCCTATCCATATGAGTTGTTTTCTTATGCCGGACTGACCCATGTGCATGTAGGGAGGGGAAAGTCTTGTTTCATTGCTGGATTCAACATATTATATTCATATGTCATGATGTATCCTGTGATAATAGGAATAAGACTATTCATGTTTATTTTATGGATCATTCAAATGTGGATTTGATTCACGCATACAGATTGGGCATTTTTGTTTTGGATACGGATTCACCAATGAGGCAGGGCATGTGTCAAATGTTCCAACACAGATTCATTTATTGTGCAGGGTAATGAGGGGAAATTCTCTTTGACATGACCTGGAATAAGGGTGAATACCATGTATCAGGTATCGTGCAATTTAAATGTCTTACGATTAGGATTTTGATATAGAATCCATGGGTAACTACTATGTAATCGATCCAAGATGTTCTGGAATGTCCAACACATGAGTAGGAAGGAAGGTGTAAACCACGGTTTTGAGGAATCTTGGATCATGAGGAATTAAATTGGGATTAGAAGCCAATAGGCGTATGAAAGTAGGAAAATCCTCTATGAGGAAGAATTCTCCTTTGGTTTACATTCCCTTTTTGGGGGAAAAATATGTAGATAAATCGAGGAATTGTGTTTATATTCATGAAAAGATGATTGTAGGGAACTCGAAGACCATTTTTGATGGTCATGGATGATTATGAAGATCCCAGATCACTTGGATCATATATTTTGACACATGGAGGGAGTGTGATTTAATACATTTGAAGCATTCATATCATTATTTAAACATATATTTGGAAACTCCCCTACATAGATCTAACTTGTATGTGGGATGATTCATTTCAATTCCCTCAATAGGGATGGGCCCAGGTTTGGAGATCTTGGCACCCATAGACTGGACACCCTTCATGTGTCTAATTCATAGGTTGTAGAGGGGCATTTTTTCTATATTTGGAGTACCTTGTAGTTTAATTTCATAAGGTTATGATATTAGGTTTCCCAATATAAAGGGGAAAACATTAATAGGCCTTATAATGTCTTTCTATTAGGTTTAATCATTATAAATTGATTCACCCTAGCTGTGTGGGGAGTCCCCTATCGAAATTCCTAAGCCTACATGAGATATGATTGGTGTGAGAAACAAGGGGTGATAATGTTTTCACATAGCCACCTAGGGATTGAAGGATAAAGGAAAACAACATTGTTGGTATATGTAGTTTAATTTCTTGCAGTGAGGATATAGATACCATGTAGTTTAACATCGTGCAGCATGGAAAAATTCATCGTGCATTTTATTGTCATTCGACAAGGACATCTTTCATATAGTTTAACATCATGTGGAAAGTAAGTTGACTTCATAGTTTAATATCCATGTTTTAAGAATTAATATCGAAGGAATCATTCATGAATATTCGATAATCAGGTCGGGATATTATTGGTATGCCCCAGGAAAGAGTGGGGGAGGAAGGTGTAAACCATGATTCTAGGATCCCTTGAGTCAGGAGGGATGATGTGAGGCTTCGAATCCAATGGTCGTAAGGAAGTAGGAAAAACCTCTCCCAGGGATGAATTTTCCTTCAGTTGATAGGTCTTTTTGTGGGAAACATATTTAGATCCACTAGGTCATTTTTTTCATAGTGAAACAAAGGTTTCCACAAGACACTATCCATCCATTTCCGATAGTTGTGGGTCATTATGGTGATAAAATATTTCCCAGGGCATGTAGTTTGATGGAAGAAATGGGAATGTCTGGGCAGGTGAGAAATATCCAAACCCTGATTATTTTTGAGGTACAATATCCCCTATATTGAACTAATTCATATATATATATAGTGAAGCATGGTCTTTTGAATCTTTCATGATGTATGAATATAGATTTTCAATCCCCTTCATCTATTTTTATTTTACATACAGGGGGTTGGGGGTATTTTTTTCATTGTTCTATTCTGCATGGTTGGACCCAGGATTTCTGGCTCGAGTGTCACTACATATCTCATTATAATGATAATCAAGACACATGTAGTTCTCGATATACCTTACATTTTAATGTCATTTGGTTATGACATCTCTGGACATGTATTTTAACAACATGTGGTGAGGACAATAGTCCATCAACTTGAAAATGAGGAGGTGAGTGATGTTTTGGGATGGAATCTTATAGAGGTTTCCTACATATCCTAGTTAGTTGGGTGTCAAAGTCTATTTAGTTTGGAATAACAAGTTCCATGTGCCGGTCTGACCAATGCATAGGAAAGGATCATATTTATTCTGAATGGCGGCTGGGAAAGGATGAAGGATATGGGAATTACTACATATCGTGTGAGGGTAGGAATCAAGCCATACGTAGTTCTTGAAAACTCTTTGTGCTAGTATGACCTGTGTATGAAGAGGGGAAATTTGTATTATGTAGTGGATGGACCAGGACTTATGGTCATGGTGTATCTACATATCCATTGAGGGAAGGAATCATGTTGAGTGTATTAATTGAAGGAAATTCCTTTCATATGACTAATCCTTACATAGGGAAGAGGGAATTTTAGTTTTAGGTGGCGGATAGAGAATGATAAAGAATTCGGGTGTCATTATGTATCATGTGAGAGCATGAGTCAATCCACAAGTAGTTATTGGGGGTACCTTGAATTTTTACATATTCTGGTAAGGAATTTGGCCAGTAGTGAGTTGGTATACTTATGAGGAATCCTCTACAGAGACTCCTAAGGCTACATGAGTAGTACTCAGTCTGAGAATCAAGGACCGAAAATGGATTACTCCACTGCATAAGGGGGTCATGAAGAAGTATGGGGTATTTACATTCAATACATTGTTGTAGCCAGACCTATGTTTGAAGATCCAAGTGATGCTTACATATCTGTCTGGGGTGGGACTGAACCCATATGTGACTCTTATGAAGAAATTCACTGCATAGGTATAAACTTTATGTAGGGAATGGAGGAATATTTTTTTGGTGCTGGCTCAAGTAAGAAGAAGAATCTGGGTGTGACTACGTATCCTATGAGAGAAGGAATCAATCCACACATAGTTCTAGAACTGCCTCCCTATGTAGTTTTGGATCATACACCGGGAGGGGGTAAATTTTTTAAACATTATTTAATGCGATTACTATATAAATCTATCCTTTTTAATCATATGGGAAATCCTTTACCACTATTCCTAAGCTCATGTGAGATATGATTGGAGTGAGAAACAAGAAATAGCTAGGGTGTCCCCTAGTAATGCAGTGGAAGTTGAGAGTAAAATAGAGGCATTTATTTACAATGTGGTATCTGGACCAAAACTTATAGTCAAGGTGTCTCTACGTATCCCATCAGCAGATGGTAATCAAGACATACTTAGTTCTGTATCATGATAATGTAGGTGACCGATGTCAGAGGCAATCTCCCCTCAAGTTTGAAAATTATTTGGGCAATGCAGGTTAACATCATACGGTAAGGATGAATATTATAAGTAGTTTAACATCATGTAGTATGGATGAATTCATCGAGCAGTTTATTTTCATGTTATTAGGACGTCTTCTATACAGGTTTTGGCGCCAAAATAATATGGCATGAAAGGAAGGAACGAAAAAGAAGGCTGGCGCGCTGCCTCGCGAAGCACCACCGCGAAGCACTTCCGCGAAGGGCCTCTGCGAAGGGCCGACGCGAAGAATCCTGATCCTGGCAGCCCCGTGAAGCTCCAGAGGTGGTAATGCTCCGCGAACGCATTTGACGTTCGCGAGCCGCCACGAAGCTCCAGAGGCGGTAATCCTCCGTGAACGCATTTGACGTTCGCGAGCCACCGCGAAGCTCCAGCGGCAGTAATCCTCTGCGAACACATTTGACGTTCGCGAGGCGCCGCGAAGCTCGAGAAACGGTACCCTCCGCGGACGACGTTGACGTTCGCGAGCGCGCCGCGAAGCACCGGAGGTGGTGCGCGAGTTCTTCTTCGCAGCGCCCCTTTCCTATAAATATTGGACTCCCCCTGAGTCCTAGAGGACGGACAATCTGACCTTTCGGCTTCTCCTCTCCCGAATCGCGAAGCACGCTTTGCCCCGGGAATCATGAGCTCTGCGAGGAACTTCTACTTCGCGAGACTCCTCTGCATTGTCTCGTTTTGAGCCCCTCTTCCGAGAGGGATGCCCTTCGCGAAGCTCAAGGGAATTCGCGAAGGAAGGGGATTCCGAAGGGAACCCAGGCAGCCGCGGAGCGTTTATGCTTCGCGAAACACCCAACCCATGCTAGTGATCCCTATGCCAAGGCAGGATCGCTACACATCGCGAAGCACACTGCTTCGCAGGACCCTGCTTCGCGAGGCACCCCTTCATCGCGAGGCAGTGCTCCGCGAACACTATTCCACTTCGCGAAGCACCTTCCACTCACACCTATTCCCCATGTTAAGTCCAAGGTACTCCACTTCGCGAAGCACACTCCTTTTCTTAGCGATTTCTCTTCCCATGCGACCCTCCAGGTTTGCACGATGCGATTTCAAAGTCACATGGACAATACCACCCGTAGCGTTGCTTCGCCTAATGCTTCTTCGCATAGGCATGCTAACGGCTATTGCTTCTTCGCATGGCCACGCTAACGTGGACCCCTCGATGGTTTGTTCCACAACCCCCCTTGACCATGGCCTTACTGGTACCTTCCCTTCCCCAAGGACCAGAGGGTACCGGTTATGTAAGTCCTAGGGGTGTGGAGTGAACCCACCTCGTCCGAGCTGCATGACGTTAAACTGCCAAGCACCACGTCCTCAACACATGACGTTAAACTGTGACCCAACCTCGTCTCCCCCACGAAGGGTCCCCCCAGGTCGAACATTATTTACACCACTCGTCTCCACGGGAATGGAATCACCCATCCACAAGGGATGATATCCTCCTTATTGGAGTGGCGTATGTTCGTAGGAGAAGGGCGACCCTAGCTCCCCAACGGATGGCTGCACCTCTGCATCTCCGTACATCCCCACTACCAAGGTCAGTGGAGGGCGTGATAGGGAACGAGGCACCTCCCATCATTGGACCAAGGTCCATCTTTCCCGTGCTTTGTCGCACCATGGGCCTCAATCCTGGAGTAAGTCCTAGCACCATGGGCCGCCTAATGCGTAAGCCCCTCTTCGCTTCTCACGGACGCATCTTTCGCGACGTGATCGTCAGGTCCTTGCAACCTCTTGTTTCTCACTCCGAGCATGACTCACATGGGCTTAGAGTGAGCACCGACCCTGACCCCCCATTCTCATCCAGCACGACGTTAAACTACATTCTGGTCCAATGGAAAGCCATTGCGACCCATCCCAGTGAACTACGAGGACTTTGATCCATGTCAAGGCATGGTACGTAGGAAGCCTCCATGAGGTTCAAGCCCACCCGTCATTTATTCACGTCGGGTCCCATTCTCGTCCAGCACGACGTTAAACTGCATTCTGGTCCAATGTCAAGCCATTGCGACCCATCTAGTGAACTACGAGGACTTTGATCCATGTCAAGGCATGGTACGTAGGAAGCCACCATGAGGTTAAAGCCCACCCGTCATTTATTCACGTCGGGTCCCATTCTCATCCAGCACGACGTTAAACTGCATTCTAGTCCAATGGCAAGCCATTGCGACCCATCCCAGCGAACTACGAGGTCCTTGATCCATGTCAAGGCATGGTATGTAGGGAGCCTCTATGAGCTCGGCCGTTCATTCACGTCGAGTTTCGCCCTCATCCAGCATGACGTTAAACTATATGCCTCCTTTTGTCCCGCATGAAATTAAACTGCACACCACCCTTTGTCCTGCATGAAATTAAACTGCACACCCGTTCCCACCTGAACTACGAGGTCTTTGATCCATGTCAAGGCATGGTACGTAGGAAACCTTCCAAAGGTTCAAGCCCACCACCCATTGGACCAAGGTCCACTTTCACGTCGGTTCGCTGACAAAACCCAACCCGAACTACGAGGTCTTTGATTCCCTACCACGGGGATACGTAGGAAGCCTCCACAAGGTTCATGCCCACCCATCCAATTCACATCGTGTTTTACCCATGTCCAGCACGACGTTAAACTATAATTCTAGTCCGACGGAAAGCCGTTGTGACTAACCTGAACTACGCGGACTTTGATTCCCTACCACAGGGATATGTAGGAAGCCTCTCCAAGGATCAATCCCAACTTCACTGTCGCCCCCAGCGATGGTCCCATTTCACCCCCCCTCTGTTCCATTCATCAACCTATCACCCATCCCGATTCTCTCCCGGACCGTCTTATCCCGGTGAAACCATGTCAGTACGCTCTTCTTCACAGCCGTCCATGGGCTGGCCCCAGTATCGACATCCCTTCAAGGAGAATCCCTCAATCTAATCTATCCTAGCTAATGCTCTGGTTGGGTTGATCCGTCTCCGCTAGACGTTAAACTCGCGGCATACCCTGTGTTAAACACAGGAAGCTGAGGAAAACCTCAGATATGTGTCTATGACATATAACCCCCCACGCTCGATGTGGGATGCCTCGGGCTTCCACGTCCTCGAGAATCCCTGTGACCAGGGATAACAGACAGACATGCCAGGTTCCCCAGTATCGAGACACGCTACTGATGCCTCAACATGACTACTCCCCCGACTGAAGGTTGCTGCCCTGACTGTACCCTTTGGAATGTCCCGACAGAAGTAGTGTAATTAACCAGCGTCCATGGAAACATGGCACTGGGAAGAGTTTCACGAACTACGTATTAAATCTATGAGGGAGACCCAGACTAGGTGACGAGTTCTGAGGAGGAATCCACAGGAGGAAGAACCGACATCCCATCATCCCGTTTCGATCAAGGGGCAGACGTCCCTGAATAAAGAGCGAATGCCGCCCGCCTTTGGAAAGAGGGAATGCGGGGCAACAAAGCGCTGCGCGTCCTCCTCCACGGACGGACGGGCGTGCGCCCTGGCGAAGGCGTCAGAAACAGAAATGGTGAACCTGACGTGAAATTCTTCTCCTCAATATGGAGATTAGTAGCATTCGAGACACCAGTATATTGACGTTTCACCGGATCCAGATATCCGGCGCCTGGTCCCGCCAAGCAAATAGCGGGCCTGTCGTGAAACTCACCGGAAGTCGGGGCATTAGAACGTGGGGCACTCCGTCCTGCAGCGTGTTGGCGTGGATCCTTCTTACAGACGTGGAGAATGGAAGGACGCTGGGGCACTGGCTGTCAATTCTTTTCCTCTCAGTACTGATGAGTTGATCCCTTCATTTCTCAGGAACCAGGTTACTGTTACAGAGATGCGATCACCATCCGCTCATCGCCCACACAGGGGCAGGGGAAACACTGCCACGACCACCCCACGTAGCGCCGCTACCGCCACGACATCCGCCACATTGCGGAATACGGGGCGCCCACGTCCCCTTTCCCCATCAGAGGTCATCCAGCGAAGGGTGATCAACAACCTCGTGCGTAGGTACGAGGAAGAAGGGGTCATCCCAACATGGGATATGGCCCGCCTGGACTTGGAGGCCTCTAGGCCCCGCCCTCAACGCCGCCCTAACAGGCCGCGCAGGGATCCCCTGCTCCCCACCCCAACGTTCAACCGTTTCAGGAGCCTGTCTACGGAACAACTTGATGAATCCTCGCCTTACGCTGAAGAGGCGGGCGCCGTCTGGCTCAGCCCGCTCAGGGTCCCGACCCAAGGGCTCTAGGCGAGAGCTCCCGCCCGGCCGCGTCAACACCACCGTCCGACCCCACAGGAAGAGCAGGAAGGCTACGTCCCTGCACCACCTGCACCAGCTCGCCTGACCCGACGTCAGCGCCGGGCCCAGGCTGAGGACGCTCACCCAGGCGCGTCAACCTCGACAGTTACAGTGTCCCGAGCCACCGCCGACGTGCATCGTGGAGCCCCTGCATACACTGAGCAGGGGCACTCCTTCACCCCACCAGGATCGAGACCCCAACCGTCCCATGGGCAGGCTGGGTTGACTCTCCGAGTGGTAGGCCCAAGTGGTGATCGCCGCGAACTAACCCGCGGTAATGTCACCCTGTACGGAGGTCCTCCCCGTACCACTACTCCACAGAGCGTGGGCCTTCCCCGCTCCGAAGTTCGTCATGGAGGCATGCCTCGTGATACCCCCATCCTGAAGGATGACCTGCCCTGCGGCAGTGACGCTCAGCGCGGAAACCTTTCCCGTGCCCATTATGCAGGGTATGGATTCCATCCTTCTACCCCCGACCACCAACCTGAAGGCACCGTCCATCCGGTCCTTCTCCAACATGGGGGACCTCCCTACGTCCTCTCTGCAACCGGCGAAGGTCCTCCTTGCCCCAGCAACTCGAGGAGTGAAGGTCAGCCTCACTCCACCCGCATCGGCCATGGAGGTCGTCCCCATGCTCCTGCCGATTCCAACAGGGGCTCCGCCTGTATGGGTGATGTTCATGGAGGTCCTCCCCATGTAACCTTCGACATTTTCCGTGGTGCACCTCGCACCCCGGCTATCTCGAGTGGGGGCCCTCCCCACCACGGCGCCAGCGCCGCCCCGAGGCTGCCTGATAAGGGTCAACCTTGTCCCGAAGAGCCACCCTGGGGTAGGAGAGCGGGTCATCGCCACAACAAGAAGAACCCTGGGAAGGCCCAGGTGGAGATCAGACCTGCCCGCTTCTCCGACTCAGAAGCGGAATGCGATTCAGAGATGGAACCTTCTCCCCGCTCCTCCGTATCAAGGACTGGGGCAGGAACCAGACGTGTTAGCCTCATTCTCCCAGAATTTGAGGTCCACCAGATTCCCATCTCCCTCCGCAGGTACATCCAAGAAGAAGAAATCTTGGGAATTCCATAGGTCTCGACCACGCAATCACCGCCTTTGTCACCAGAAGTGCCCTCTACCTCTACCAGAGATCACATAGAGTTATTTTGGGGGCCAACGACGGTAGAGAGACGACACGACCTGTCGCCGGTAGCCGCGGCTCCCGTTCCGGAAGCTGTGGTTACTAGCCCGTCGTATTGTGACATCGTGGCCAGGTCACCTCACTCTTCGGAGGATGGCCCGGAATTCGGCGGCCAGTCAGCTCGTTCGCCGTATTCTCCACTTCCGAGCTTACTATCTCAGAGGTCCGCCTCGGTACCGCTACCGGTCCCTCAGCCGCCCCCGGTTGACGAGTGTGGAAACACAGGGCCAGACCATGAGTCCGATCCCAGGAGCTTCTGGAGTATCCTCGCGGCGGATTACTTCCCGGAAAAGTTCTGGCTGACGGCGGTGCTGAATTTTCGCGTACCAAAGTCTCTTACCCCTGAAGAAGTGGGGTGCTTTTGTCGAACCCTATGGGCGACACACTTCCGCATTCGTTACGAACGGGTGGTGTATCCCAGTAGTCGAGAGCACTTCGAAGAAATCGGTGAGCAGTGCCGCCTGGTCGATGCGGTCGCACTCCTTGTGGCCCAGCACCCTGAGTCGCCAGGCCACCAGAGCGCCCTTCAACGAAAATGCGTTCAGAGTTTTAAAGCACTACATAGAATCGTCTGGGAAGCCACCTCCCATGTGCAAGTCCGTGGTTGGGGACACTATGCCGCTCTCCTCTTCGACCCTATCCGACGACAGCCCGATTCGCTTTGCGACATCAAGGACATGCCCTCGAGAGGGGTCACGGTTCACATGGCTGACGTCGTGGACAAGGAATATGAGCTTGAATTCCTCGACGGAGATTTACCCCCCGAGGGCGTACCGCCACTGCTGGACCCATCAGGGAGAGTTACTCGTCAGCAGAGGAACGTGCTAGGCCTTCCCGTACCCACCGAGTCACTGGTACTCAGTCAAAACACTGTCAAGGGTAAGGAGCATGTCGGAACAGTCAAGCACTCCGACCCGTCCGCCTCTGCGCAGAAAACAGACGAAGATCCCGAGAAGGCCACGTTATGCCAGCTGCTCGCCGAGCATAAGAGGCTGGTTGACGAACTCTTGGCTGAGCGCGCCGCAGAGCGGCGACCCGACTACGGTAATCCCAGGCCGGGGCAGCAGGGGCAGGAACAATTTCCCCCCGGTGAGATGCCTCTGGGAACCTTGATCATGCTACTGCCGCAGACAGGGCAGAATCCGGAACGTATGGAAAGAGGGCGCGATACGTCTCGCCAAATCCCCTCGAGCGACGGGGCAATCTGAATAATCCAGTCCAGGTTCCCCCAGTCGCCCCGCGGGTCGTCCAGCCAGTTGACCCACGAGCGGCCGAAGCCGTCTACCATGTTGAAGAACCTGGCAATGCACTTGTGGTTAGGGATCCCCGTCAAGACAAGGACCCCCACCCAGATGATCTTATCGCGGCGCTCACAGCCCGCCTCGAAGCGTTGGAAACGCGGCAGGTGGCGGTCCCACCGGATGGCAAGCCTTATCTCGCGTGGGTAGATGATATGCCCACACCTCTGGGTTTTGGGAACCCCACCTTCTTTCCTTTTAATGAGATAGGGGACCTGCCGCATCACTTGGATCATTTTTCTTCCAGGTGCGGCCCCATGCTGGGGACCCCGGCTCAGCAAGAAGCCGCCAAGCTCCGATGTTTCGTACAGACATTGGAAGGTCTGGCATTCGTCTGGTATAGCCAGCTCCCTATCGGATCGGTGACCGGTTGGGAAGATCTTCGTCAGCAGTTCTTATACCAGTTCAGCTCCACCATGCGGAAGACCAGCATTGCATACCTCTTCAAGTGCAAGAAAAGGCCTAATGAGTGGGTTGCAGATTTCATCGCCCGGTGGAAGGGACTTACGTATTCCCTTGATATGCCACTGACTCAGGAGAAACTACTGACGAAGTGTGTGGGGAACGTCAAGACAGAGATGGTACCCTCTCTGATTACCCAGAACTACCCTGGAGGGTTCAGAGATTTCTCAGATAAGGCTCAACGCCTTGAGGAAGCCTTTCAACATGCCAGTCAGGCACGTTTGTCGCCCCCTATGATCCCGGCCAGGAGGACCGCCAGGGCTGAACCCGCCACGGTGGCCCAAATAGAAGCCCCGAGGCAGCTGGAGTTACTACCGGTGGCACCACCCCCGCAACCCCGCAGAGGTCCACCACCTCAAGCACAGGCTCCTGCCCAGCAGCGACCACCTCAGAACCGATAGGTTCCCCCGCACAATGCGCCACCGCCACCAAGGCGAGAAAATCAGGCACCGCCTCCTCGGCAGGCCCCTCCGACCCCTCGTCAGGGCTAGGCCCCCAGGGCCCCCTATCCAGAAAGAAGGTACCAGAATTATTCGTTCAATGAAAATCAGGTCCCTGGCTACTTCCGAAGTGCCCTAGAGCAAGGGATTGTGCGTGTGCCTGAGTGCAGAAGGCCGGCAGAGGCGAATCTCAATGATCACCCCAACTACTGCCCTTATCATCGGATCCTAGGGCACACCCTCAAGCAATGATATGTGTTTAAAGACTGGCTTCAAGACCAGGTCAACAACAACATAGTCATGTTGGGCCCAGCACCAGCGCAAGTGGCAGGTGTCTTTGCAGGATCAGAGATCGGCAGCAACAGTGAAGGCCAGTGGCAGCAGGTCCCCAGCCACGGATCCCAGAAATACGATGACTGGATGGCTCGAAAAACCGTCGTCTGTGCCCATGGTATCATCCGGGCACGCCTGATGCAGTCGGAACCTTCAGAAGAAGTAGTCGGTGCCTCTGCATCGTCTTCACAGTCGGCCTATTCCCAAAAGGGCAAGCAGCGACGACGTAAGAAGAAGCAACGCGCACTGCCGGTGTCGTCGTCATCCCGCACTCTTGGCGACTTTATGCCCCCTTAAATGGGGATCCCTCCCAGAATCCGCCCAGTAGTGGATGAATCCTCGAGCGACAGCCAGGGGTACGCTTCGGTTAACACCGTGGAGCCGGTAAAGCCATATATGACCCCCGACGAGGGGGAATGCCAGACAGACCTCCCCAACATTTCCGGGCGACGTCGACGTCATCGGAATCGCAACTGCGCCAGTCATCGAGGTACGTCAGCAGGCGCTTTTGGCCAAGACGTGCACGCTACTCATACCAGGCAGCAGGCTCAGCGCAGATCTCAGCACGCGCTACCCCATCTAACGCCCTCGGCTCTACCTCCACCGCCGTTTGTGCTACTGGATCGGGGGGGATTGCCTCGTTCGTATCACAGTAAGTCTTTCCCGGCTATAGGCCAGCCTCCGCTATCCGATCCTAGTCCGGCGACTACTCTCCGGGCTTCTACTAGTAGGCAGCAAGATGTACCCAGTACTAGTCGATCGCCGGTTCAACCAGCAGGACCCGATATGCCTCCAAATGCCGAACGACCTCCTGTAAGCAGAGGTTCGCGTTTGGTGCGAAAGTATGATGTCCTGAAGCACCTGGCTGGTATTCTGGCGAGGCTTTCTATCCTTGAGGCCCTTCGCCTGTCATCTGAAATGCGCGAGGCACTTGCTGAGGCCCTAAGGAGCCCCCTCCAGTTTGAGACGGAGGTAGCAGCTGCAGAAGCCTTCCATACTGAGATGATTTAAAACGCCGAATGTCAGGCGGTTATCTCCTTCTCCGGTGAAGATGAGGACCCCCCTATAGAGGGGCACATTCGCCCGTTGTACATCACTGGCCACTTCAATGGCGTGGAAGTCCGCCGCTACCTCGTTGACACGGGTTCGGGAATCAATCTAATTCCGACACGGACGCTGCGGAAGCTGGGTTTGTCTGAAGGTGATTTAACTCCCTATGACCTCAGGATCCAGGGGTACGACAGGACAGAGCAAACACCAGTCAGCAAGATCCGCCTGAAGACTCAGTTCGGTGTCTTAATTGCCAGCACCGAGTTCATGGTTGTCTCTCAGGACACCGCCTACAACGCATTAATGGGTAGGCCATGGCTCCATCTGCATGCAGCAGTCCCTTCGTCATATCACCAGTGCCTCAAGTACTTGCTTAACGGTCGAGTAAGTGTGCTCCAAGGAGACGCATCCCCTTTCGCTTCTTGTGAGGCCCGCTATCTGGATGCGGGTTATTACAAAAGTAAGGACAAACAAATCCTGGTAAGTGAGGATGAACCCGCCCCGGTCACAAGTGATCCTTGGGAATGCATGGATGACGCCTACATCCTCCCGATCCACCGGTTGGAGGCCACGACCCCCGACATGGGACAATGTTTTGTTTTTTCGGGTACGCAAGGAAGGCATGTTCCCGTGTCCAAGCGACGACGAAAAATCACCTCTTACTCCTACATCAATCAGGCTCATGTCATCCCGGAATCTCCTACCCCTGTACGGTATTCAATGAGCCTTTTAACATTTTTAGGATTGACATCAATAACTAAAATCATGAGTACTGCTAAATACACCCCTGAATTTGGACTAGTTCCCTCATTTTGATTTTATAGGCAGTATGTATTGAAACCTAATACATTCCGTCTATGGAGAGTTGTTTACCCTTCATATCATAGAACCTTGGATCAATATAGTGTGATTCATAGAGGTAAAAAAGGGCATTATCAGTGTTTACTATATCACTCTTCCCATTAATGCTATATTTTAGTCAATAATGGTACGAGGAGGGGATTGAATCATGTTTACATAGTCAGGTCCTCCCTAGTAGGGTGTTGAATTCCATAGTATTTCAAACCACCAAAATTTTAGGATGATCTATGAGGTCACTGAACCAGGTTTCGAGCTTGATTTGGCCTAACAGCTTCTGCTCACTTTTTTCCTAGCCCAACAGTGCCATGGTTTAGGGAGTCAGATCATCCTCATTATATCCCAGTCAACGATGTGCCTATAATGGGAGGAGATTAACCCTAGAGCCATTACCAATAAAGAATTTTCAGATATCGATGACATTTATTGTGACATACACATATAAGGTTTTGATTTGACCTTTCATGGTGGTGTCTTCATTATGATCTGTGAAGGAGATAACTATGTGGAATTCCATAGGATTGGCCTTTGTTAAGTAAACTTCATCGATAGCTACTTAGGCTTCCAACTCTTATGGACTCGGAAAAGCATTGATGAGTGATTCCATGCGATCATCTTATAGATTCAATGCATCCATGATCAAAACATTTTATAGAATTGATTCTAATTGCTTCATAATATCATATTTTTATCTCATGTCCAGTGCTTCCTAGCACTGGGATTCTCTTTCACATGTGCTTTAGGGGCTTGAGCAGTTGATAGAGACAGGTTGGCCCTTTGGGTCAGAGATGAAGGAGCTTCTATCCTTTGTGGATTTGACTGGGTAGGTATTTTATCATATAAAGGGAAACTAATCATCTTTTCTTCCTATAATGTATATATTAAAATAATTGGATTAGGATGGCTCCCCATGGGGGTAGTAGAGTTTTCTTGTCTCTATTGGAACCATTGGAGGGTCCTTCTACATCAACACTTATAGTTTGCGCGGGGGTGCGGCCATAAGCCTGATTTTTGTCATGGCTATTTCCCCTTTGATATTACAAGATTTTAGAGTTTCTTTCTCCAGAAACCCAACTAGGTGTGGGAAATATTGTTTGATAACCATATTCATTTTCTAATAGGGTATTAATCATGTGGATGACATTGAAAAATACAAAAATCAGATCCTCTTCTGATAGTAACTTTTCCTCATCATCTGCCTTCAGTGATTCCTTTTGGTGGGGCGGTGCCTGTGGTTCTATTTGGTGGGACAGTTCTTGTAGAGACCCGAAGCTTATCGTACATGGACATTACATTACTTTTGCGGAATACTTAGTACATAACAAAAACACACACACAAGGATCGTAATAGTTTAGTGTCTTTGGAAACTCGGATCGTAATCTTCTAAACGTGGTGAAAGATCTTCAATATCTCCCATAAAGATCCTCCCCTTTTTTTTACCTAAAACCTTTCTTTATATCCTGGGGAAAAGAAAACATAAAAGGGTGAGCTCAAATGCTCAGTAAGGGTAAACAAAGGAAATATCAATCACATAATTTTCATCAGAACATAACATTTTTGGAAATCTTAACCTGCAAAAGAGAGCATAATTTCATAACATGGGATAAATCATAGTAGTGAAATGAAATCATAACTTAAAACATTACTCATTGTGGTATACACACATAATCATAGAGAATCATTTCTTGTTAGTCAAGACTCATTGCCAAGACTATCTTAGTGGACAAAGTCCCTTTCTGAATCGAGTAATCCTCGTTTCAGTCCTGTTTTACTGAACCGGTATAACCTACCATTCCAGCCATGTCTATCTCATGAGATATAAAATCTTTACCCAATGCATTGGAGGGAGATATAGGTCCCACCCATCTTATAATGAATCCTTTCTTATGTGTGCCACATAATCATAAACCATACATCATAACGTAACCCATGTAATAAAAATGGGATTCTTGAAACATCATGACATCATAAAACAAATCATATAAGGTAAATGACTTCATAAAAATAATTCCATCATAACATAATCAAATAAATGTAATTAAAGGGATAAAAACAGAACCCTTTATTATCTTAGATGGAAAATAATTTTGATAAAACACTTGAATTGAATTCTTGAGGGAAATATCCTTTCTTCTTCAAAAACACTTTTATTTTCTTAACATGTCATACAATTATAAACTAAAAGAAGTTGATTAAAATTAAACTTGAGAACTTGTAAAGTAAGCTTCTTTGAAATAATGTTTTAAAAAATCCATTCATGCCGTATAAGTTAAAAAAAACATTCTTCGTACTTTTGTCGGAAAAGTCAAAAAGTACCTCGTACGAAAAAACGACAAAAGATTCCTTTCATATTCTTTACTAAAAACTCAACGAAGGGTAAAAATGGATTTAAACAATTTTAGGTGGATGGAAGTAATATTAAATATTGATGAAACATGGATTTGGATGATAAAATACACCCCAGTAAATACTTACGAATAAACAATCTCGGATAAAAATGAGATTGTGATATTTCCCTTACCTTAGGTCCAATTTGCTTCGTATGTGTCCGAACCTCCTGTATAATGATTTAAATAATGTCATTGACTTATTACAGAATCATATTCATTGTTATGATATCATATATGGTTCACTTATGACATTATATTACCCGTTCTTTTGTAAATTCCATGTTAAAGAATTGTTTTGGGTAAAATCGTTTCATTTATCGTAGGTGTTTTGACTTATTGTTCTTGACATCATTATTACTTATATCATGATTTACTTACTTCCAGAATATAAAATATGATTTATATATCATATATATTCAGTATATATATATATATATAATAGATAGATAAATAAAATGAAAAACACCGTTCATGGAGACGGTAGTCCGTACGTACGCATGAACGCTGTTTTTCTTTCCTTATTGTCTTGAAATGGAAGTAAGTAGATGACATACATATGTATATATATACATAAATCCAGTAGCTTTATAATGTCATTTATTTCATTATTATTTCTTATATATACATTATAATCATTCTTAAATGGTTAACATGGAGAATGAATCTCATCGTGTCGTGGAGACGGTATTCCGTACGTACGCACGAGCGATGATATCATTTCTATAAATATTGAATTGAATTGGAGTGTATTATACAATATATCAGAATAAATATGATGTTTTAATAACTATGTATAGTTATTCTTTACACCATTATACCCATCCATGTAAGGTGGTGGTGGAAAATAGATTACACCACGGCGTGGAGACGGTATTCCGTACGTACGCACGCGCGGTGATTTCTTTTTCCGTAGGATGGATAGATGATGAAATAGGGTTGTTTCATACTTATAATAACATATCAGTATATGAGTGATACTGATGTTATTACTTCATAATGAAACAACCTAAGAAGAAGAAGTGGAAGAAGAAATAAAGATGAAAGAATTGGTAACGGTAATTACCTCTTCTTTGAAGTGCCTCTTTGAGACCTCCTCTTAGGGCACTAGAATTGGTCTTTGAGGAAGACCAGAACCTCTAGGATGTTGCTAGGGAAGTGGAGAAGAGATTTTGGCAGGGGTTGGCCGAGCTTGAGTGCTAAAATTGGTGTGAGGAGGAGGGGGAGGAGGTGTCCTTGTATAGGGGAGGAGAGGGGCACCTTAGGAATTCTTAAAAATATTAATTTATAATAAATCTAAGCCCACTTAAAAACCTCCAAAAATGACTCATATTCGAAGATTAGATGAGATAGGGTTGTAATCTCATCAACCAATCAAATTTAGACATGTTTGGATATTATTTTAAACCTTATCAATTAGATTTAGCTCTAAGTTAAATAATTTAACTTTTACCGTGTCTTTTTGTTTTCTTTCACTATATGGTTAATAAACTTACTATAACATGCCAAAAGAACCCCAAATTGTTTATTATTAATACATATATCCTTATCTAAGTCATTTGGCCGAACCTTAGATTTTTAGGAATAAAATAACAATTAATAATATAATATTTTATTTAAAAACTATTTTGTGTCAATTTTGACACTATTTGATACATGATTTTTGTGAAAGTCATAACAGAATTATATGTTCGAACCAAGTTGATTAAATCCACACTAATATTTCATAGTAACCTAGAAAATTAGTGGAATTCATAAAAAGTCTCAAATTATATTTAGTTTGGTGTTTATAACATCAATTATGTCAATATTTCATTAATAAGATAATTACTGCATCATCTTTGTGTCATAAATAAATTAACTTATTTGATGTTTAAAAATTACAAATAAAATACCATTATGTAGGAAATTTTTTTATCTTTCTAATGAATATTTACAATCGAATTTATCTTATGTATAACCCCATATTAAAAATGATTTACTTATTAAACTTTGATTTTAACTATTTTAACCTTTCTTTAAATAAATTAATAATAAATGTCCTAATCTAATCCAAGTGGGCCTAAATGGTCATATTTTATTCCTAAGTTTGTTTTTGGTCGAAATACACTTGTCCAATAGGATTAGGACATGTGTTAGGGTAATATTAATATCATATTTACCCTTAGTTACCCTATTTACTATTAACCGCGGTAAAAAGTAAAAAGTTACTATTCACCAAAAAATTATTTTCATCTCATTGAACCACATTTTAGTCCTTGATATTAACCGTGTCTCTCGGATTTTCGAAATTCCATTCACAGAAGCGGCAAAATTAAGTTTTATGAAAAATTCAGTTTTTTTTAACTACCACTTAGTAGTTTCACTATTCATCAAAAATTGATGTTTTTCAGAACAATGCCAAAATTTCATCCTAAGCTATATTTCATATTCCGAATTCAAAAATGAAGTCTATTTTACCAAATTCATAACATAAAAGATGAATTAATTAATTTTATAATTAAATCCCGCTGTTAAAACAAATAGCGTGTTTTTAAGAAACAATATCTATCAAAAGATTGACACTTGTTTATGTCTAGTTTAAATGTGAAATTACATCCAATGACCAACATTGTATTAAATTGTAAAAATATATTCTAAATATACTTTAAAACCACTCAAATTAATGATTTATCACTATTAATTATTTCGATTAAAAAAGTTGTTTTTAATTATAATTTAGTAATTTTCACTATTCATCAGAATATGAAAGTTATCCGAAAAGTACCAAAATTTCACCTTAGGCTAAATTCGATACTCCGAATCCAAAAATAAAGTTCATTTTGAAAAATAAGATTTACTGGATTTCAAAAAGTGGTTATTACTATTCATAACGGCTAGTTTTAATAATATTTTTATAGCATATCGTTGTTTAGTGAAACTCGGTATTGCGTACTACACACGCTATCGAGGAAGGTCGCGATTGCGTGTAATGCAAGTCAAGTCAAGGATGTGTGTTGTGCAAGCTCCTTTGGGTGTAGCATACAACACAAGACATTAATAAAATTAAAAAGAATATTTTTTTATAAAATCTTGGGCTGTTACATTCTACCCCCCTTAAAATGAATTTCGCCCTCGAAATTCGTCGGGGTTATAAATGGTTTACTATTTCAAAGTTTCTTTAATAGAAACCCACATCGTAAAAGGGAATACCAAAACTTGGCTTTAAAAACTAAAGTATGAAATGTAACGATTACCCAAATAAACTAATCACTGGGTTTCCACATAGGTGAAAATATGGATATGGAAGAGAAATCTAACCATCATGTTCTGATGGAGAGTGGTAGAGAACATGGATATGGAAAATCCAGTAATCACAAATCCATAGATTTGTGACGATCTAAGGTACCATCTAATTCATCAGGTATAATATCACTAGGACAACATTTTTGGTTTTCAAGATCAATTCCCTAAAGTTGAAAATTTGAATTAGAATAAATACTTACTTTATTTTGATACAATATCACTGTTGTTCGTGCCTTGAACAATTTCCACTTCATCTCTTAAATAAATGAAGTTGAATTTGTTATTCGTGAAGTGTTAGCAGATCATGTGATAGAATGACGGGTCATTCCATCTGTCTCAAACAAAAGGTTAGCAAAAATTATATTCATAAATCGATCTATAGTGAGATTAATCATATATGGTTCCTAAAATGGACTTATACTTCATATATCATACTCCTTAATATAATAAAACTAGTTTCTACTAAACAGGGACTTCCTGTAGGTCAGTGGTAGGCGATAAAGGCCAGTCGCACTTCGGTTGTGGGTTCGATTCCCACAGCCTTGTCCGAAGCGATGGGCTGTCGCCCGTCCTGCAGGTTGTCCTTTTTCTAAAACTATATTACTATAACATCCCATAATATCGAAAAAACTTCTATCCTTAAACAATACTAACTTATGTCCAACATAATCCATTCCAATCTTTAGGCTTATCCATAATACTACAGTCCATTCTCATAACATAGTGAAAACGATTACCAGAGATTTAATACCATCGTCGATCCCCATATATCATAAGATATATCTTGTTGGTCACATTCCAAACATTCAAAGGCCTTAATCTTGTACTCTCTTGAATACCCATTGAACCTTAGTGAAAACTTGAATGCAGTTAAAAGTTAACACTTTTCACATACCGAAATCCTCAAAATTCTATATACTCAAACCATGATATCACTTAGTCCTTATATCAATCATGAGCTCATGAATACTGTTAAACATTTCATTTTCTCGTTTTCCTTGCATAATATCTCAATCACTTTGAATACCACATTAGAACAATACATAAGTATTCCAATATTCCATGATACAACATTATTTTGGAATCCCATTACATAAAAACATAATCATTCCACCACATCGTTGTCATATTCAACATTGCCAATAGTGATCGCATGTGACTTCCCTTTGTCCTTTTCCTTAAGCGGTTGCTCATGTCGATCATCACTAACCCTTGGATTAGGGCAATTATTAGCATAATGCCCCATTTCCTTGCACTTGAAGCATTGAAGTGTTGGCGGTGCGTTCTCTGCAGTGTTTGCTTTATTCACATCATTAGAAACCCTTTTTCCATTACTTCGACACTCAGCTGCTCGATGACCTTCTTTTCCACACTTAAAACATTTTCTAGTCCCTTTAAAACAATCTCCACCATGCTTCTTTCCACACTTTCTGCATAAGGAAACATTCATCTTCTTTTCACCATTATTCTGAGATCTCTCCTTGAACTCCATCTTTCGTTTCTTGTCAAAACCATGAGATGGATATGTAACACCAACTTCCATTTCTACCTTGATAGCACAACGCACAATTTCTTCATAGCTACTGAAGTCTCTTATAGCTAATGCCCTTCGAAGACTTGGTTTTAAGCCACTGAAAAATCGATCAACTTTACTTTCAGGTTGGATGATAATGCCAGATGCATACCTTGCAAGTCTTGTAAAATTCGCTTCGTATATACCAACAGATTCATCATCCTTCTGTTTCATCTCAAGAAACTCCTTTTCCATCTTCGTTCGAAGAATACGAGGGAAGTACTTACTGAAAAACAAGTTCTTGAACTCGTCCCATTCCATGGACTCAATTTCATCTCTTGGCCTCGTATTCTTGATAAGATTCCACCATTGATCAGCTTCACCTTCCAAACGATACACTGCTAGGATGACTTTATCATGTTCAGAACATTGAAGAACTGAAAATATCTTTTCAGTAGTACTAATCCATTGTTCAGCAACTAATGGATCAGTAGACCCACTGAAAGAAGGTGGACGCTGCCTCATGAAGGATTCAACAGAATGTTGCTCCTTCCTTTGCTCGTTTGGAAGTCCTGCATGATTCATAGCTTGATAAATTTGTGTGAGCATGGCTACAAGATTTTGCATTCCAGCTCCTATATCGTTTGGTTGCTCAAGGGGACAATCATTGCATTGCCCATCACATTCTGCATTAACACGGTTCCTTCGGGTTCCAGCCATCGTCTAAAACCCCAAAAGAATAGTGTGAGAGGCAAAAATCATGCTAGGGAAAACAACATAATAAAGGGGGAGTACCTTCAATATCCAACATCTTAGGTTTAATTCTATGATCGTTAGCGTAATTCTATTACTATAACCTATACGTATACTTATCCCTAGGGACATCCCTAGACATACCTTAGAAATATCTCTAGGGATCTCACTAACGTTTTCGCATCCTAGTTTCCAAAGGTTGACTAAACCTTTCCTCTGATACCAACTGTAGAGACCCGAAGCTTATCGTACATGGACATTACATTACTTGTGCGGAATACTTAGTACATAACAAAAACACACACACAAGGATCGTAATAGTTTAGTGTCTTTGGAAACTCGGATCGTAATCTTCTAAACGTGGTGAAAGATCTTCAATATCTCCCATAAAGATCCTCCCCTTTTTTTTACCTAAAACCTTTCTTTATATCCTGGGGAAAAGAAAACATAAAAGGGTGAGCTCAAATGCTCAGTAAGGGTAAACAAAGGAAATATCAATCACATAATTTTCATCAGAACATAACATTTTTGGAAATCTTAACCTGCAAAAGAGAGCATAATTTCATAACATGGGATAAATAATAGTAGTGAAATGAAATAATAACTTAAAACATTACTCATTGTGGCATACACACATAATCATAGAGAATCATTTCTTGTTAGTCAAGACTCATTGCCAAGACTATCTTAGTGGACAAAGTCCCTTTCTGAATCGAGTAATCCTCGTTTTAGTCCTGTTTTACTGAACCGGTATAACCTACCATTCCAGCCATGTCTATCTCATGAGATATAAAATCTTTACCCAATGCATTGGAGGGAGATATAGGTCCCACCCATCTTATAATGAATCCTTTCTTATGTGTGCCACATAATTATAAACCATACATCATAACGTAACCCATGTAATAAAAATGGGATTCTTGAAACATCATGACATCATAAAACAAATCATATAAGGTAAATGACTTCATAAAAATAATTCCATCATAACATAATCAAATAAATGTAATTAAAGGGATAAAAACAGAACCCTTTATTATCTTAGATGGAAAATAATTTTGATAAAACACTTGAATTGAATTCTTGAGGGAAATATCCTTTCTTCTTCAAAAACACTTTTCTTTTCTTAAC
Source organism: Viscum album (assembly GCA_963277665.1). Taxonomy (NCBI): domain Eukaryota; kingdom Viridiplantae; phylum Streptophyta; class Magnoliopsida; order Santalales; family Viscaceae; genus Viscum; species Viscum album. The sequence continues at coordinate 1,923,869,853 of OY728153.1, forward strand.
ATGTCATACAATTATAAACTAAAAGAAGTTGATTAAAATTAAACTTGAGAACTTGTAAAGTAAGCTTCTTTGAAATAATGTTTTAAAAAATCCATTCATGCCGTATAAGTTAAAAAAAAACATTCTTCGTACTTTTGTCGGAAAAGTCAAAAAGTACCTCGTACGAAAAAACGACAAAAGATTCCTTTCATATTCTTTACTAAAAACTCACCGAAGGGTAAAAATGGATTTAAACAATTTTAGGTGGATGGAAGTAATATTAAATATTGATGAAACATGGATTTGGATGATAAAATACACCCCAGTAAATACTTACGAATAAACAATCTCGGATAAAAATGAGATTGTGATATTTCCCTTACCTTAGGTCCAATTTGCTTCGTATGTGTCCGAACCTCCTGTATAATGATTTAAATAATGTCATTGACTTATTACAGAATCATATTCATTGTTATGATATCATATATGGTTCACTTATGACATTATATTACCCGTTCTTTTGTAAATTCCATGTTAAAGAAGTGTTTTGGGTAAAATCGTTTCATTTATCGTAGGTGTTTTGACTTGTTGTTCTTGACATCATTATTACTTATATCATGATTTAAATACTTCCAGAATATAAAATATGATTTATATATCATATATATTCAGTATATATATATATATAATAGATAGATAAATAAAATGAAAAACACCGTTCATGGAGACGGTAGTCCGTACGTACGCATGAACGCTGTTTTTCTTTCCTTATTGTCTTGAAATGGAAGTAAGTAGATGACATACATATGTATATATATACATAAATCCAGTAGCTTTATAATGTCATTTATTTCATTATTATTTCTTATATATACATTATAATCATTCTTAAATGGTTAACATGGAGAATGAATCTCATCGCGTCGTGGAGACGGTATTCCGTACGTACGCACGAGCGATGATATCATTTCTATAAATATTGAATTGAATTGGAGTGTATTATACAATATATCAGAATCAATATGATGTTGTAATAACTATGTATAGTTATTCTTTACACCATTATACCCATCCATGTAAGGTGGTGGTGGAAAATAGATTACACCACGGCGTGGAGACGGTATTCCGTACGTACGCACGCGCGGTGATTTTTTTTTCCGTAGGATGGATAGATGGTGAAATAGGGTTGTTTCATACTTATAATAACATATCAGTATATGAGTGATACTGATGTTATTACGTCATAATGAAACAACCTAAGAAGAAGAAGTGGAAGAAGAAATAAAGATGAAAGAATTGGTAACGGTAATTACCTCTTCTTTGAAGTGCCTCTTTGAGACCTCCTCTTAGGGCACTAGAATTGGTCTTTGAGGAAGACCAGAACCTCTAGTATGTTGCTAGGGAAGTGGAGAAGAGATTTTGTCAGGGGTTGGCCGAGCTTGAGTGCTCAAATTGGTGTGAGGAGGAGGGGGAGGAGGTGTCCTTTTATAGGGGAGGAGAGGGGCACCTTAGGAATTCTTAAAAATATTAATTTATAATAAATATAAGCCCACTTAAAAACCTCCAAAAATGACTCATATTCGAAGATTAGATGCGATAGGGTTGTAATCTAATCAACCAATCAAATTTAGACATGTTTGGATATAATTTTAAACCTTATCAATTAGATTTAGCTCTAAGTTAAATAATTTAACTTTTACCGTGTCTTTTTGTTTTCTTTCACTATATGGTTAATAAACTTACTATAACATGCCAAACGAACCCCAAATTGTTTATTATTAATACATATATCCTTATCTAAGTCATTTGGCCGAACCTTAGATTTTTAGGAATAAAATAACAATTAATAATATAATATTTGATTTAAAAACTATTTTGTGTCAATTTTGACACTATTTGATACATGATTTTTGTGAAAGTCATAACAGAATTATATGTTCGAACCAAGTTGATTAAATCCACACTAATATTTCATAGTAACCTAGAAAATTAGTGGAATTCATAAAAAGTCTCAAATTATATTTAGTTTGGTGTTTATAACATCAATTATGTCAATATTTCATTAATAAGATAATTACTGCATCATCTTTGTGTCATAAATAAATTAACTTATTTGATGTTTAAAAATTACAAATAAAATACCATTATGTAGGAAATTTTTTTATCTTTCTAATGAATATTTACAATCGAATTTATCTTATGTATAACCCCATATTAAAAATGATTTACTTATTAAACTTTGATTTTAACTATTTTAACCTTTCTTTAAATAAATTAATAATAAATGTCCTAATCTAATCCAAGTGGGCCTAAATGGTCATATTTTATTCCTAAGTTTGTTTTTGGTCGAAATACACTTGTCCAATAGGATTAGGACATGTGTTAGGGTAATATTAATATCATATTTACCCTTAGTTACCCTATTTACTATTAACCGCGGTAAAAAGTAAAAAGTTACTATTCACCAAAAAATTATTTTCATCTCATTGAACCACATTTTAGTCCTTGATATTAACCGTGTCTCTCGGATTTTCGAAATTCCATTCACAGAAGCGGCAAAATTAAGTTTTATGAAAAATTCAGTTTTTTTTAACTACCACTTAGTAGTTTCACTATTCATCAAAAATTGATGTTTTTCAGAACAATGCCAAAATTTCATCCTAAGCTATATTTCATATTCCGAATTCAAAAATGAAGTCTATTTTACCAAGTTCATAACATAAAAGTTGAATTAATTAATTTTATAATTAAATCCCGCTGTTAAAACAAATAGCGTGTTTTTAAGAAACAATATCTATCAAAAGATTGACACTTGTTTATGTCTAGTTTAAATGTGAAATTACATCCAATGACCAACATTGTATTAAATTGTAAAAATATATTCTAAATATACATTAAAACCACTCAAATTAATGATTTATCACTATTAATTATTTCGATTAAAAAAGTTGTTTTTAATTATAATTTAGTAATTTTCACTATTCATCAGAATATGAAAGTTATCCGAAAAGTACCAAAATTTCACCTTAGGCTAAATTAGATACTCCGAATCCAAAAATAAAGTTCATTTTGAAAAATAAGATTTACTGGATTTCAAAAAGTGGTTATTGCTATTCATAACGGCTAGTTTTAATAATATTTTTATAGCATATCGTTGTTTAGTGAAACTCGGTATTGCGTACTACACACGCTATCGAGGAAGGTCGCGATTGCGTGTAATGCAAGTCAAGTCAAGGATGTGTGTTGTGCAAGCTCCTTTGGGTGTAGCGTACAACACAAGACATTAATAAAATTAAAAAGAATATTTTTTTTATAAAATCTTGGGCTGTTACAGTTCTCATGTACTCATATTCTATAGCATGCAATATGATAGTGTCAAAGCCAACATTGACTTTGGTGCAGGTTTATCTCCCTGCATTTTCTTTCCACCCTTCTGATTGGACTTTTTTTGGGCAGTCGGCCATTAGAGGATTGTGTGGATGAGAATGGATGATATGTTTCATTAGGATATATTGGAGGCATGGTTGATTTGTTCCACTATTCATGGAAGATTTTTTTGGGATCATTTGATTGTTTTTTGAGCTAGCCAACTATTGAACCTTTTCTCCTTTTTTATGACAACTTCTTTCCACTACCCTTCTTTATCTGGAACAGTGGTTGAAATAGACACCACTTGTGATGGTGGTGGTCCTATAGTGACTTGTCTAGAATCTATCATATTTTGTAGGAGGTCCTTGATGAAAAAACACTCCTTGATTTTGTGTTGCAATATCCGATAAAAGGGAAAATAATCAGGTCTGTCATCAAACCCTTCTTCGTCATCCCTATTAGGCTTTGGCAGCTGAAGAATGTTTTTATTCATGGCTTCTAGAAAGTAACCAAGGACTGGGTCATATCGGAATGACTATAATTTATTTCTACATTCTGTGAATTGAATTATTTTGGCCCCCTCTACTCTTCTTGATGGGGTGGGGGCATCTACTGACGTCCAGAGGGACCTACATGGTTTTATGGGGGACTTTTGGGGATGGAGATACTGTAGGGGGTTTCTTAAGAATTAAATAAGCTACTTCATATCTCCCTACTCTTTTTACTGGGTCTTCTAGGGTTGCACAGAACTTGATATTAGACTCTTTCAAGGAATCTTTTATCAATTTAGTAGTGGATGAGAAGTCATGGAACTGACTTTTATATCTCACTAGAATAAGTAGTGTTCTCAACTTGTCATGGAGGTTTTTGAATCACATAGACAACATATCATCTTGTGGGATTGGCTGGTTCACGGAGTATGTTAGAACCTTCCATCTGGTGATGAATTCTAAGACTCTCTCATTCTCTCAATGTTTTCAGTTCATGAGGTCACTGATCGTTGTTTTTTGCAACATCGAGAAGTAATGGAATAGTAACTGGTGATGGAGATCCTCTCATCCTATTATTGAATTAGATAGTAGACAATTATAACACATAAAGGATGATCCTTATAGATTTCCCACGAAGCATATGAGCTTCATTTCTTTTTCTTATTCTCAAGTTTCCATCATCAGATCAAAGTAATATGAGTAGTTCATTAGATGTTACTCCGGGTCCCCTGATCCATTATACTTTGGGAATATGGGGTTCCTAAAATTTGATGGCGGAGGGATGTTCCATACCAAATTGGTGTAGGTCTTCTTTACTAGTTGTATTGGAGCGCACCATCTATCCATTACATCCATTTGAGTTATCAATAAATCGATGGTATTCAAGAGACCATGATTCATGTCATGTTGGACCTAATCATGAGCGGGTGTAGTAGGGGGAATGATTGATATGTTGGCTCTAATGGAACATGGGGAAGATACCTAGAAGGGGTAATCCTCTATATATTCTATTGAAACTATTCTGATTTCATCCCCATTGGATGGAAATCATGACATCCTACCAGGATTGGGATTAAATAGACTGATGGTCCTAATGTTTCCTTGATCGAGCTTTCCATCCTTTCTTCATTTACCAAGATATGCCTATGGGGTAGAGGAACTTCTACTGAATGTTTATGTTGATGCTCCACCTGTGGAATGTACCCAATTGTATGACATTCATGGAGCATATTAGAATTGATTCACCTTAGCTCTTTCATTTATTCTTCCTGTCGATCAAATATCTCTTCATGCATGGAGGAATCATATTCATAGGGAGGAGGATGTGGGTTATAAAAATTTCTCTATATATTTTCCTTATTGAGGATTAGTGTGGGAGGTAGTGGAGAATTAACATAAGAGGTTTGAAAATTGAAGATAACTCTTTGGTTTTGGGTGTCCACACCTCCAACCTCGATATGAACTATCTATAGGAGGGAACCCTATTCTCTTTTTTCCTAGTTATTTGTATTATTTTTAGTGTGTGTTTTGGTGATTATTTCCATGGTGTTAAAAATTAATACCACATTTGAGGTGGCTTACTGGGTTCTGAATGGTAGGAGAGAATCTTAGGCCTTTTGTTGGATATTCTCCTGCCATTATGTGATACTCTTCAAGTTTCATGGTGAAGAGTGGCTCAAAGGGAGACATGATAATACCATGAATTATGCCTCTATTCCAGGGGATGTGAGTCATGGGAAGAGATGGAATGGGTGACCCCTCTAACCATGTTTCTCCCCAGATGGGAGAAGACAAACATCTATTGGGTGGTAATTCGAGGTAAAATTTACCCTATCCCTACGGCTGGGGTTTCTCCTATTTTTCTATTGATGTGACTTTGACTAGATTTATTGGTCTTACGAGGTCATTTGTTGTTAAAAATACCCCCATCCCTATGAGCCAGGATTGCTCTTATATTGAAGAAGTAGTTTCTTCTATTAATACCTTCTTGACCTCACTTATCCCAATTTTGGTGTGATCAATATATGGAACAAGAGCCTCAACCCAGTTGGTGAGGACTCGCTAGGTGCATCCAAGAGACCCAGGATCAAATCCTGGTGGAGGATTAATTCTGGGGTACTGTAGAATCATTGTAGCAGCACTGTAGCAGTACTGTAGTAGGCACTGTTCGGTACTGTATCAGCCGGAACTATTCATCCATCTGGGCCTTTGGGCCACTGGTTTGGTTATTGGGTCCTACAAGGCTTTCGAGACACCCAAGGCCTTCGGGCCAGTTGATTATCAAGGCCTTCGGGCCACTTTAAGGCATTAGAGCCACCCCAAGGCCTTCGGGCCACATGAATGCAGGCCCAAACACACTACAAAAAAGGAGCAGCCCTAGAAGAGGATTCAGAGCAGGTACACACACCAGAGCAGAGCCAAATGGATTGTCAGAAAGAGAGGGTATGACTATGACATCGGTACCAGCCTGTGCTTGCACGGGAAGCCTAGCCAGACGGTCATGCAAAGGTGGAGTGCTACTATCAAGATGCAGATGCTGGGGAGGGGCAGTTCCTTGTAGATAGTCTGGTTGAATTCCCTAAGACCTTCGGGTCATGTAATCTCTTAAGCCTACGGGCAATGTAATCTCTGAGCCTACGGGCCTTTTAAGGGTTCCCTCTCATCCCATGAAAGGGGGGTTATAAAAATCAATAAAAAATGAAGGCCTTCGGGCCATTCAGGCTTAGGTGTGATCAATTTATGGTTTCAAGTTTTCATGTGAATTATTTTCTTCTGAGAAGATTATCGGTGCTCATTTATTGTCTTAACTTATATGGGATGCCTCCTATATGTTCTTGGTTTCCTAGATCATGATCTTTTTGAAGGACTGATCTCATCAGGACTCACATTTTTGAGACTTACCTTGGGTTGGTTCTTGCAAATAATGTCATCTTTCCAAAACAGGTACTTCATTTGGCTTCAATCTAGGGATGATGAAATTGCAGGATGTCACTACTAGTGGGTTTTACTGGATGGGAAGTTGGGTGAAGTGTTGGGCTCTATGTTCTCTCAATCCCAAAATATGAACACCAGATAGGGTGTTGCTGATAATTCAGTGCAACTTGTGTAATGCATGGAGGCATGCCAGCTCATGTTATTTCATTCATCTTTAGGATTGTGGTAATTGTGCATATGGAAGGTCCTCTACGTCAATTTGCCAAAGAAGTTCCCTTAATAAATTGATGTGGTATGTGTACCATTCATATGGTAGAAATATTTTTTTAGTTGGCGTAGAGTATTCCAGATATTGAGATGAATGTTAAGTATACCTTATTTTGAAAAATTTATTGATATGTTGAACTAATAAGTGTTCGTGGTACAATAAATAATTTTTGTATCATCCATAGATTGTTGTTTTCTCACAAGTAACATATCTTGTTGTTATTTTACCAGGGACTCCTCTACTTGATCTGAATGCTTTGACTACTCCATAATGATTTCATTTCAATTAGTGGGGTTAGAGGGAGTCTCGTTGACATGTGAGTAGTATGAGGGTGACTATGAAGATGATCATGGACCCATCTTACCCCCATTTTGATTAAGGATATCTATATTCATAGAGAGAGTACCCAGTGTGTTGCACTCCATTTTTCATGCACCTTGACATATGAGGTCTTTCTCGCATATGACCCAATGAGGGGAGGAAATTCTCATTGGAATAAATTTTTACTATGGGGAGAACCTTCGGAGTCAGTTCCATGATGGAGAGGGCTACCATCACGTCATAGTTGATGGCCGTATAGAGGACTTTTGTGGTTTATAACCTAGGGAGGAACTTCAAGGGGAACCATAGTAAGGGGAGTACCTTCTTACTATCTGGTGTTAATGAGGGTAGGACGTTCACAACGACTACTATTATAGAGAGAACTATCATAATAGCTCTGGATATATGGAGAGTATTTGTAGTTTAAATTCTTGGGAGGACCTTCAATATGTATTTTAATGAGGGGAGGACCTTCTCGTTGCTTGGTGTCACTATAGGGAGGGCCATTATAGTGACTGCCATCATGGAGAGGACTACCATGACAGCATGACGTCTGACTACAGGGAGAAACATATTTATAATTTATACCCTAGGGAGGACCATTAGGAAGGATGATAGTAAAGAGAGGACCTTCTTGTTGTTCGATCTTCTGATCGGTGGGAGGGGGGTTACCCAAACACCCATCAGGAGATAGACTTTCACGATAGATCGTTTCTAGACCACAGAGTAAGCCTTTATGGGTTCTCTGGGGAGGACCTTTTGAGCGGCCTGTAGGGACACTGTGGGGAGGACCTTCAAAAATACTATAATCACTTCCATAATTTGGTAATGGATCAATAGTATCTTGAACCTCTATTGATAGAATATTTATGGTATTAAGAACTTCATCTTCTAGATGAGTATAATCATGAATGTGCGCTTCATTTACCAGTTTCTTTTGGTACCATTCATGTTTGGGTGATATATTGGGGGAATGTGGGGTCACCTGCTATTGGAAATGGACTTTGTACACATGTACCTATCTAATTGTTTCCTGTGATGTCCTCGGGATACGTCGATGAACATATTGAGTTCTGGTAGGAATATTTTTCTTCCCTGGAATGCCCCCCACATTGGATTGGTGTCCCCCAGTTGGAATAGGAATTTTTTCCAGATCTGGTTGTCTTTGTATCACAGAAATTGGGAGTCAACCCTCCTAGACTGGAGCAGGGACGCGGGTCTTCTCCGAGGTGATTATCTAATTTTTTGGATGAATCACCATGCACGATGATATGAAATCATGGTACCGAATCCTTGCTTTTTCCGCTGATGCAATGAAATATTGACACATCTAGTGGATATAGTATATGATTGACATCAGATTCTATATCATATCAAGGATGTGTTGATATATTTCTTTGGCTAGAAATGTTATTAATTCCCATTCTAATGTTAGAGTAGGAGTTTGTGCCTGCTCTAGTCCTCCAGGAGTTGCAGGTGGGTATGGATGGGTCTCTATTTCTAGGACAAAGGAACGAGGTTTTCAATAGATTTATTATCTATTTTCCACAATATTTTCATGGTGGGATTTGTATTTGTAAGAAGAAATTTGTGTCTACTCATTTGTTGTGTATTTTTCTCACGATCTTTATTTGTATTTGATGTAATTTGACTCTGCTCATATATTCATGCCACTATATTTAGTTGGTGGGATTCATATGCATCAGTAGTGTTATATGATTGCCCATGTTTTTCCATTGTATTTGGGTCATGGCCTTGGTGTGCATCAGTAGAGATGTGTGCCTTCTTATAACTAGGTTCTGATCATTTTTAGATTATGGGATCCTTACGCATTGTCATAGATTTGAATCTACCTTTAATTTTTAACTCTGGCTATGTGGAATGACTGGAGAGAACATGAATGAATGTGAATTTTCTTGTGTTATATTATCCTGTTTATATGGTGGATTAATAGGACCGAGTGGGTATATGAATCTACTCATAGATTTCCATTGTATTTCTATGGAGGGATTCAATAAGAGGGAAACAATTGTATGCCTTCTCATTATATGTCATTGTGTTTTTGTGGTAGAACTCCTCCTCAGGAATCTGGGTGATAACCTGCCTTTAATAATTCATTTTCCACCCATGTAGAGGAGCTTGAGGGTCCCGTGTCCATTGGACTTCAGTGGGTTCCCTCAGCATGAGATCCCCTTCACAGTGAGGATATTATATTATACATTGCTTGTGGGGACGTCCTCCTATAAGAGGCCTCGAGCAGGGTTCCTGTGTAGATGGGATGAATTCATCAACTTCGACTTCATATGCCTCAGTGAGATAAGGGAGGTACTCATTTTTACACTCTAGGGAAGGCTACTGAAGCGGTTTGAGATGTCTAATGGAGTCGTGTCGTGATGGATTTACTATCATGGGTGAAGAGGAATCTTGTGATATTTCACCGATTAGTGGTCCTTCCTTGCAACCTCCACCATAGGGAGAGTTCCATTTTGATGGTACACTTAGATCAGCATGTTTAACCCCTAGTGTTGAAGTTGTTGGGTAGGTGATGAAGTTATGTTCGTCAGAGATCCAGTCACCTGTGTGGATACTGAAGCGTGTGTCTGAGAATTTTTTTTAGATTCCATTTGGTTTGAATATGGATCTATCAAACCATAAATACATGTAATAATCACATAAAAATAAACCTCATCAAGGTATCATATCACGATAACATATGTGATCATAAATCTTGCTCAGACCTCTTCCATTTGAATGTGAAAGGGGCTTGAGGTGTGGTGACCCACCACCTTGGTTAAGGATTCACATCAGGTTCACCATTTCGGTTTAATCATAATTATCATTATACCAGGGAAAAAATAGTCTAATGGATAACAAATAAATTCTTTCAATTATAGAGATTCACTTTGGTTTTAGCATTTTATTTCGACCTGATTCACAATGTGACCACTTAATGTGGGAGAGAGGGTTTCACCAGGACTGGGAAGTGTATTATTTTTTTTATGATAGAGATGCCACAGTTGAATGGTCTTGGAGGGTCATTGCAGTGGGTTGAGTACATGTGAAATCAGTCTATGTTGGGTATAATTTCTTTATATAGTATCTAACGGTTTCCTTTGTGGATCCAAAAACATCCAATGACCCTTTTATACATGATTCATGGACCTACATTACAAAGGTAGCTGCTCATTGGATGATTTGGAAAATGAAACTTAAGGACCCCACTGGTTGAGAGGATGGGAGGTTGGTCTCATCAGACCCTTTTGTAGGGAATTATTTCATACTATAAGACTCACTTATAGATTTAAACATTATTCATATGTTTGTGAATACTTGGTTATTTCCCAAGCATATGTCCATGAGTTACCCATAGGTTTAAAATCAATCAGAAGTATGCAAGGGTCTAGAATCATATTGATGTATCTAGGTTCTCCTTTGATGAATAAATCTATATATATTTCAATTTCTTCATCATTTTTTCCCTTTTATAGACACATTAATAATTCTCCAGTCTTTTGTCGATGTGATGATGAGTTAATCCATATGACGAGGTGATCTAGAGTGTATCATCATCTAGGAAGGAAGAAAGTTTCTTTGATATTGGGATCGAACCCATGATATGGGATTCCTATATATTATCATGATACAGATCATAACCCATGTAGTTTGGTGCCACTTAACATGACACATCACCTTTTAAGATTATGTGATGGGGACCCATACATGCAGTTTAGCATTGTGCAGTAAGGAAGTCTAGACAAAAGATTCTGAGTCATGTTTCGTGTAGGACTTACACCGAAGTGGCCCGGGATACTCAGGAGAGGCATGGTCTCCTGGGTGGACATGTACCTTTCATGGACATGACCTGGTAAAATCTAGGATGATTTTCATGCTGGTTTTGGACATCAGGTGGGATTCTTATGTATACTAGTTAGTTAGAAATCAAATCCCTCGTAGGTTGGTTTAGGTTATGTATTATACTGTAATGGCCTATTTGTGAGGGGCATGATTTGGGTTAACCTTTGAAAAAGATCCCCTTAATCTTGGGCCTTTAGACATGCCTCCTACATATCCTATTTAGAGCAAGAATCACAATTCATTTAGTTCATGTGTGTTGGGATTTACACCTAGGATGATGCCCATGTTTTTAGAACTATGAGTACGATCTCGACCCATGATGATTTGGAGGATTGATTGGGGATTACAACTAGGAGGAGGCCTATTTTTTGGAGTTATGTGGGTTTCATGACCACTTCTAACCTATAATCCCACATTATTAATACTCGGTGTGAGAAAAAAGAGGAGGTAGAAGATCTGAATATCACGTTCCCTATATCATCTGCTAATGGATGGTACTAGATCCCAAAGGGATAGAGAGGGGGGATTTGAATGTACCAAATTACTATCATGTATTCATATCCAGGAGAGAATCATATGGAAATAAATCTAGATGTATCCCAAGCTAATCCTATGTAGAGCCAGAGCGCCACCTCTCTTGAAAAGTTTAGGGGATTACCTCAGCGAGAGTACCCTAAAGTTGGTTTGAGAAAGTATAGAAGCATTTATCCTTATCAAAGGGAGAGGCAGACAAGATCCATATGACTTATGACTGTCCCTCATTGAATGTAAAATCAAATGATTACCCTTGATCCTCAGAATTGGAAGGTTCACATGATCACTCCATGGTTTGGCCTCAGGTTACAATGGGAATATAAACATAGAGACATTCTGGGGGTCCACAACCTTTCTATGATTACCTGTGTGACTCTTCTTACCATGGGTATGTAAACTCAAAACAGAACACTAATGAACATGATTGTTTTATTATACAGATCTGGTGGCTTTTAAAGAGGCTTTGTCCTGATGCTGATGGACTGGTTTGCAGAGGGGATTCAGAGGATTGGATGGAAATAGAAGGGCATGATCAAGATTGGAAGGAAAAATCCTGAAGGTACCCCATTCTGTGTACACCTTCTTCTTGCGAGGTGGGGTGCCATTTTCATGGAATACTTCTATGTGGGTAGAGGGTTTGTCCACGTACCATGATGGTACATAGACCTGGATGTCGTCCGTGTACCAAGGGGTATGCATACTTGAATGTGGTTCACATACCGTTGTTGTACACAGCCTCTGGTTTCATATTCATATCAAGGTGGTATGTGTTGATGGAGTCCATCCATGTAGCAGGATGCTATGCAGGGTAGGGTCCCATCTGTATAGAGATTGCTAAATGGTGAGCTAGATTGAAGAAGGGGTATTAATACTGTAGTTTGCAGGAAGTTTATCTATGAAGGGAGTATGGTTCGTAGTTTTCAAATTAGGTTTACAGTTTTCCAAATATTATTATCCTTCCTTCATTTTATGGTTCATGGCATGTTTATACCTTCTAGAAACTGCTTGTAGTACTCTACTTCGTCGATCGTTTCCCTTCAATGTATGTCATCCATAAACTCTAAGCTCTCATAAAATTGGATCCTCTGTGTCATTTTTTCTTCTTCTCAGATCCCCTCGGGGTCCTTTTATAGAGTACTAAGGATTATCAATCTATGGGTCACTTGAAACCTTTTGTAGAATCCCTTGGGGGAATTTCTCAGCCTACGAATGACTTGATCAATAGTTATTTGTGGGGTTGCGGGTCATTGTGGCAGAAATCACCACCACAATCCCGCGAACGATGCAGTTCGTAGGATGCCACCAGCCTCACCTTGTCTACAAACTAAGATTGTGGGGTTAGTGTGTGGGGGTGTACCTCTCCGTCATGTTTTCCCCAATTATGTGGTTCGTATGGCCGTGGTGTGCATGTGGAATTTATCCACCTCCATTTCGCCAACGTTGTGGTTAGCATGGTTAAAGTGTTGTTATTCATTCATTTTGCTAACTACATGGTTTTCTAGCCAATGCCTTGAGGGTCAAAATTTCACAGGCTATCCTCATACCATTTGGCTCGCATGTAATATCATTCACATACCATTCACATAAATCTGTATGCGAACTCCTTTCGCCCTTTTCCAAATTTGATTTCTTCAATATTCTTCTCAAATTTTCAATCGAACCAACATATCATTCTTTCATCAAATTCGTGGGAGTATTTTACTTCTATTATAAGAGTGTTTTTAATGACCCATACTTTACATACATTGTTATTACTTCAGAATTGAAGGACACTTATTACAACATATAACAAAAATAGGAAAGGACCATATAGGTATAGTGTCTTTAGAAACTGGGAAACATAAACAACTGGTTCATAAAGAATCTACATTGTCTCTCATTTATTTCATCATATCTAGAGTCACTTTTGGCATATCCTACTTAATAACCTACTTCCAGAATTGGAGAAAGAAAACATACAAAAGGGTGAGCTCAAATGCTCAGTAAGGGTAAACAAAAGAAATATCAATCACATCATATTCATAAGAACATAACATTTTGGAAATCTTAACCTGCAAAAGATATCACAATTTCATAACATGGGATAAATCATAGTAGTGAAATGTAATCACAATAATAATAACTTAAAACATGAAACTTTTGTGGCATACACACATAATCATAGAGAATCATTTATTAGTAGTCAAGACTCATTTCCAAAACTATATTAGCAGCCAAAGTCCATTTCGGAATCGAGTTCACTCCTCGTATCAGTCCTGTTTCACTGAATCAGATTGACCTTCTGTTCCAGCCATGTCTATCTCATTAGATATAAAAATTTACCCAATGCATTGGAGGGAGATATAGGTCCCACCCATCTCATAATGAAACCATTATTATGTGTGCCAAAAAATCATAAATCATAGCATAACACATGTAAGAAAAATGGGATTCTTAAACATCATGTCATCATAACATAATCCATATAAAATAAAAGGACATCATAAAAATAATTACATCATAACATAAACAAATGAATTAAAAATAGGTATAGAAACAGAACCCCATACTATCTGATATGGAAAATAATTTTGATAAAACACTTGAACTCCATTCTTGAGGAAAATATCCTTTCTACTTCAAAAACATTTTTCCTTTTTTAACATGTCATACAATATTAAACTAAAATAAGATGATTAAAAATACACTTGAAAACTTGTAAAGGAAGCTTCACAGAAATAATTTTCTAAAAATCTATTCATTTCGTATAAGTTAAAAAAACATTCTTCTCGTACTTTGGCCGGAAAAGTCAAAAATCACCTCCTACGGAAAACGACAAAAGATTCCTTTCATGTCATTTAATAAAAACTCACCAAAGGGTAAAATTGGATTTAAAGAATTGCAGGTGGATATAAATAATATTAAATTTTGAAGAAACATGGATGTGGATGATAAATATTCCCCAGTAAATTCTGAAGTAAAAACAATCTCGGATAAAAATTGAGATTGCAAGATTTTCCCTTACCTTAGGTCCGATTTGCTTCGTACGTGTCCGAACCTCCTGTATAATGATTTAAATAATGTCATTGACTTATTACAGAATCATACTCATTGTTATGATATCATATGTGGTCATATTCTTAGCTTCTTATTAGTAATATTTCATTGTTACTTGTTATTCGGGTGTTTATTGCTTTTTGTTCTTATGCTTGTTTTGTCGAATAAATTCATATTCTTCTTTTATGTTATAGATACCTCATTTCCAGAATAGTATTAGTGTAATATATATCATATTTATTCATTAAATTCATTTATATAATCATTATGCAATGAAGACATTGTAGAACGAGTCGCATCACATTGTGGAGATGGTAGGCCGTACGTACGCACGAGTGATGATATCGTTCCCACGATCGTGGAATGGTATTGAAGTGTATGTATAATATTTCAGATTAAATATAACTTTACAATAATCATATATAGTTATTCTTTAAACCATTATACCCATCCATGTAATGTGGTGGTGGAAAATAGATTACACCACGGCGTGGAGACGGTATTCCATACGTACGCACGCGCGATGATTTAGTTTTCTGTAGGATGGATAGAAGGTTAAATAGGGTTGTTTCATATTTATAATAACATATCAGTATATGAGTGATAATGATGTTATTACTTCATAATGAAAAAACTAAGGAATAATAAGTAGAAGAAGAAATAAAGTTGAAATAATCGGTAACTGACATTACCTCTTTTTTGAAGTACCTCTTCTTAACCTCTTCTTGGGGAACTAAATATGGTCTTTGAAGAAGAAAATGACCTCTAGGATATTTCTAGAGAATTTGAGAAGGTAAATTTTCAGGGGTTGGCCGAGCTTGAAGGCTCAAATTGGTATGAGGAGGAGAGGGAGTAGGTGCCTTTTTATAAGGGAGGAGAGGGGCACCTTAGGAAAAACTAAAAATATTATTTTATTATAAAGTCATATTCTGTTTTCAATAGCTCCAAATTGATTTATTTCGAAGCTAAGGTGGGGATGGGTAGAAATCATCTCATCCAATAGAATTTAGACAAGTTTAGGTTTCTATTTTAACCTTATCATTTAGATTTAACTTTAAGTTAGATAATTAAACCTTTACCGTGTCTTCTTGTTTCCTTACACTATAAGGTTAATAAACTTACTATAACAAGCAAAATGAACCACAAGTTGTTTATTAATAATATATATAACCTTATCAATGTCATTTGGCTGAACCTTATATTTTAGTAATAAAAAAACAATTAATAATATAATATTGTTTTAAAAACTATTTTATGTCAATTTGGACACTATTTGGTAATTGATTTTTTTGAAAATCATAACAGAATGATTAGTTCAAAAAAAGTTAATTAAATTAATATGAACATGTCATATTAAGCTATAAAAGTATTGTAATTCATAAAAAGTATAAATTACATTTATTTGAGTATTTATAACATCAATTATGTTAATATTTCATTAATAAGATAATTAATACATCATAATTATGTCATAAATAAATTAAATTATAAAATGGATAAAAATTATAAATAAAATATGATTATGTAGGAAATATTTTTAGCTTTATAATGAATATTTATAGTCTAATTTATCTTATGTATGACCCAATATTAAAAATGATTTAGTTATTAAATGTTGATTTTAACTATTTAACTATTCTTTAAATAAAATAATATTAAATGTCCTAATCTAATCCAAGTGGGCCTAAATGTTCATATTTTATTCCTAAGGTTGTTTCTGGTCGAATTACACTTACCCAATAGAATTAGGAAATGTGTTAGGGTAATAATAATATCATTTTTACCCTCAATTACCCTATTTACTTTTAACCGTGGTAAATAAAAGTAAAAAGTTACTATTCACCAAAAAATTATTTTCATCTCATTGAACCACATATTAGTCCTTGATATTAACCGTGTCTCTCGGAGTTTCAAAATTCCACTCATAGAAGCGGTAAAATTATGTTTTATGTAAATTTCCAAATTCTCCTAGGAGGTGGGTTAAAGACGGTGAAAAGTTCAATAAATTTTTTTATATATCTAAAATTATTATAAAATGAATTAAATGAATTAAATTGAACATATATATGTATTATATATCAATATTGACCTAAAATAAATTTAAATAAAATAAATAATTATTTAAATAAAAAGTCGGTTTTTAAATAGTAACTAAGTGTTTTCACTATTCATCAAAAATTGAAAGTTTTCAGAAAAATACCAAAATTTCACCCTAGGCTAACCTCGATATTCCGAATCCAAAAATGAAGTCCATTTTGAAAGATAAAATTTATAAAATTTCAAAAAGTGGGTATTACTATTCATAACGGCTAGTTTTAATAATATTTTAGTGAAACTCGGTATTGCGTACGACGCAAGCTATCGAGAAAGGTCGCGATTGCATGTAAAGCAAGCTAAGCTAGTGTTGTGTGTAGTGAAAGATTCCATTGTTGATGTATATAACATAAAAACAAAACAGTTCTCATAAAAATCTCGGGTGTTACATTCTACCTCCCTTAAAATGAATTTCTCCCTCGAAATTCGTCACTTTGTAACAAACAGATGACAATACCTTTCCCTCATAATATCTTAAAGCTCCCATGTAGCTTCTTCTAATTTGTGGTTCCTATATAAAACTTTCACCAATCTAGTGGTCTTATTCCATAGGACTTTTTCGCTACGATCCAAAATCTCTATCGGCTGTTCTTCATAAGAAAGATCTCGCTCCAGCGGTACAACTTCTGAGCTTAGTACATGTGAAGGAGAGGTTATATACTTTCTCAGGAGCGATACATGGAACACATCATGAAATTGAGTGAGATTTGGTGGAAGTGCCAATCGGTAACCTACCTTTCCCACACGATCCAATATTTTGAAAGGACCGATATACCTAAGGCTCAGCTTTCCCTTCTTTCCAAATCTCATTACTCTCTTCCAAGGAGATATTCGTAAGAACACTTTATCACCTACTTAAAACTATAGGTCTTTTCTGTGGTTGTCGGCATAACTTTTTTGTCGACTTTGATCTGCTCTAATGTGTTGTTGAATAGATCTGACCTTTTCTGCCATCTCATCAACAAGATCAGGTCCTAATAGTTTTCTTTCCCCAACTTCATCCTAGCATATTGGAGTCTGGAATTTCTTTCCATAGAGAGCTTCATAAGGAGGCATCTGAGTACTGGAGTGAAAGCTATTATTATAAGAAAATTCCACCAAAGGTAGGTGTTGATCCCAAACACCTTTTAAATCCATAGAGAAAGCTCTTAACATATCTTCTAGAGTTTGAATTGTTCTCTCAGATTGACCGTCTGTTTGAGGATGATAAGTAGTGCTGAAACTCAACTCTGTATCCAGAGTATGCTGAAGACTTCGCCAGAACATTGAGGTAAACCTCGGATCCCGATCAGATATAATGGAAAGTGGTACTCCACTAAATCTTACCACTTCCTTTACATATATCCTGGCAAGCTGATCCAGAGAGAAATCCTCTCTAATAGCAATGAAGTGTGAAGACATTGTAAGACGATCAACTATGACCCAGATAGCATTATTGCCTTTGGATGTTTTAGGAAGTCCAGTGAACAAGTCTATAGTGATGTTTTCTCATTTCCATTCAGGTATGGGTAATAGTTGTAACATCGCCCTAGAATTTTGTCTCTCAGCTTTAACTTGCTGACAATCCAGGCATCGAGAGACATATTCTGCAACATCTCTTTTCATGCCATCCCACCAGAAGTACTCTTCTAGGTCCCTATACATCTTCTTGCTTCCAGAATGAATAGAGAATGAATATATATGAGCCTCATCGAGCATCTCCTTCTTTAATTCTGGGATGGGAGGAACACAAACCCGATTACTGAACATTATTAACCCATCATAATCAAGGATGAATTGGGGAACATTTCTTAACTTCTTTTGGAACTCTACATCTTCTTTCTATGCCTCTTTAATCTTCACATGTATAGATGGTTGAAAATTAATTTGATAAAGTTAAGATTTTCCCCCTTCCATTATAATTCCAAGATCCATCCTTTGTAAATCCACAAATATTGGATCTTTTGTGATCCTCATCATGGATAATCTAGCATGGTCTTGTCGACTGAATGCGTCTGCCACCTTGTTTGCTTCCCCTGGGTGGTAATGAATTTAAAAGTTGTAATCTTTAATCAACTCCAACCATCTTATTTGGCGCATATTCAACTCCTTTTGTGTGAAAATATACTTTAAAGTTTTATGATCAGAATAAATATCACACCTTTCACCATAATGATAATGCCTCCAAATCTTTAATGAAAATATTACCGCAGCTAACTCCAAATCATGAGTTGGGTAATTTTGCTCATGGATTTTCAACTGTCGTGAGGCAAAAGCTATCGCCATATCATTTTGCATAAGAACACACCATAGCCCCTTTTTGGATGCATCATTGTACATCACAAACCTTTCTCCACTACAAGGCAGTGTGAGTATAGGTGCACTGGATAACCTTCTTTTCAACTCCTTGAAATTCTCTTCAAATTCCTCCATCCACACGAACTTAAATCCTTTTCAAGTCAACCTAGTATGTGGATTAGATAATCGTGAAAAATCTTTCACAAAACGTCGATAATATCCAGCCAAACCCAAAAAACTTCGGATCTCAGTTATTATTGCTGGTCTGGACCATCTTTCGATAACCTCTATTTTTGCTGGATCCACAGATATCCCCTCTTTTGAGATTATGTAACCCAAAAATGAAACTTTTTGAAGCCAAAATTCACAATTGGTAAATTTGGCATAAATCTTCTCCTTTCTCAGGGTCTTCAATACAATTCTCAAGTGATCTTCATGTTCTTCCATGCTCTTTGAATGGACAAGAATATCATCTATAAAGACTTCAACAAACTGATCAAGATAGTCTATAAAGACTCTATTCATCAGATCCATGAAGATAGCAGGGGTATTAGTAAGACCAAATGGAATCCCTATAAATTCATAATGTCCATACCTTTTACGGAAAGCCATCTTTGGTATATCCTCCCTTTTGACCCTTAATTTATGGTACCCTGAACGAATATCAATCTTGGAAAAGTATTGAGCTCCGTGTAGTTGGTCAAATAAGTCATCAATACATGGGAGAGGATATTTGTTCTTGATAGTGATCTTGTTATGTTCTCGATAATCAATGCAGAGTCTCATTGATCCATCTTTCTTCTTAACAAAAAGAACATGAGCTCCCCAAAGTGACACACTAGGGAATATGAATCCCTTATAAATATTCTATTAGAGTTTCTTCTTCAATTCCTGTAAATCAATTGGGGCCATTCTATAAGGTGTCTTTGAAATAGGCAAAGCACCTGGTACGAGTTCTATTGAAAACTCAACTTCATGATTTGGTGGAAGACCTGTAAATTCCTCTGGAAAGACATCATCAAACTCCCATATAATGGTAATATTCTTAATCGTGAGTTTCTCACCAACAATTTGAGATAAAAAACCTTCATTTAGTGGAATCAAGACCCATAAGATGGAAGAAATTTCCACTGAAAGGTTATTTTCATCCTTGCATCGATAGATGATCATAGATTGATCTGGAATATGAAATTTGACTTCCCTTCTTTGGAAATTGATATGAGATCCATAAAATGAAATACAATCCACGCCAAGAATCACATAAAATTACACTATAGGAAGGATGACAAGATTTTCAGGAAGCACTTTCCCACAAACATCAATCGAAGAAGAATTATAAACTTTTTATGCGACTATTGTGCCATTAGGGGTTGTCACATCTAACTAAACATCTAATTGTTGAGGTAATATGAAGATACCCTTAGAAAAGTCTTCAGAAATAAAAGAGTGGGTGGATGCAGAATCAAATAAAACATTTTCTACTTTAGAGTGGATGGTATGTGTACCTTTCACCACTTCGGTCTCATACTCCCCATCACTGATAGAAATTGCATGTGACTTTACTTTGTCTTTAGCCTTAAGAGTTTGTTGACGTTGATCATCATAAAAAACCCTTGGATTAGGGAATTGATTGGCATAATGCCCCATTTCCTTGAACTTGTAACATTGAAGTGTATGAGGTGCTCTATGTGTAGCCTTTTCTTTGTTCGCATCACTAGACATCTTCTTTCCATCATTGCGGCATTCAAATGCTTGATGACCTTCCTTTCCAAATTTGAAACATTTACTTGTCCCTTTAAGAAAACTCCCTCCATTTTTCCTTCCACACTTTGAGAATAAGGGAAAACTCATCTTCTTTTCAGTGTCCTCCTTTGATTTTCCTTTGAATTCCATTTTCCTCTTCTTATCAAATGCATATGACTGTTGGGTTACTTCAATCTCCATCTCAACTTTGAGAGAACATCGAACGATTTCCTCGTAGCTATTGAAGTCCCTTATGGATAACGCCCTTAGAAGACTTGGTTTTAAGCCACTAAAGAATCGATTGATCTTACTCTCAGGTTGGATAATAATCCCAGAAGCGTACCTTGCATGTCTTGTAAAATTTTCTTCGTAGGTACCAACAGATTCATCATCCTTTTGCATGAGTTCAAGAAACTCCTTCTCCATCTTTGTTCGAAGAATACGAGGGAAGTACATATTGAAAAATAAGTTCTTGAACTAATCCCATTCCATGGACTCAATTTCCTCTCTTGGCCTCATATTCTTGATAATATTCCACCATTGATCAGCTTCACCTTCCAAATGATATACTGCTAAGATGAATTTATCATGATCAGAACATTGACGAACTGAAAATATCTTTTCAGTTGTACTGATCCATTGTTCAGCAACTAATGTATCAGTAGACTCGCTGAATGAGGGTGGACGCTGCCTCATGAAGGATTCAACAGAATGTTGCTCCTTTCTTTTCTCGTTTGGAAGTCTTGCATGATTCATGGCTTTAGAAAGTTGTGTGAGCATGGCTACATGATTTTTCATTCCATCTCCCATAACGTTTGGTTGCTCTGGGGGACAATCGTTGCATTGCCCGTCGCATTCAACATTAACATAGTTCCTTCAGGTTCCTGCCATTGACTAAAACCAAGAAAAATAGTGTGAGAAACACTAATTATAATAGGAAAACCACATAATTAAGAATAAAATTTCACACTTAAGGTCTTACCATAGGTTACTCATGGCCATTTCTAAAACACTAAGATTATGTTCTATACTTAGATATATACTTAGGGTTCTTAATAATGCCTTCACATCCTAGTTTCCAAAGGTTGACTATACCTTTCCTCTGATACCAACTTTAACGACCCATACTTTACATACATTATTATTACTTCAGAATTGAAGCACACTTATTACAACATATAACAAAACCAGGAAAAGACCGTATAGGTATAGTGTATTTAGAAACTGGGAAACATAAACAACTAGTTCATAAAGCATCTAAATTGTCTCCCATTTATTTCATTATATCTAGAGTCCCTTTTGGAATATCCTACTTAATAAACTTCTTCCTGACCTGGGGAAAGAAAACATACAAAAGGTGAGCTCAAATGCTCAGTAAGGGTAAACAAAAATAATATCAATCACATAATATTCATAAGAACATAACATTTTGTAAATCTTAACCTACAAAAGAAATCATAATTTCATAACATAGGATAAATCATAGTAGTGAAATGTAATCCCAATAAATCATAACTTAAAACATGGAACATTTTTGGAATACACACATAATCATAGAGAATCATTTCTTAGTAGTCAATACTCATTTCCAAGACTATCTTAGTGGACAAATTCCATTTTTGAACCGAGTTCACTCCTCGTTTCAGTCCTGTTTCACTGAATCGGATTAACCTACCATTCCATCCATGTCTATCTCATGAGATATAAATCTTTACCCAATTCATTTGAGGGAGATATAGGTCCAACCCATCTCATAATGAAACAATTCTTATGTGTGCCACAAAATTATAAATCATAGCATAACCCATGTAATAAAAATGGGATTCGTAAACATCATGCCATCATAACATAATCCATATAAAATAAAAGGACATCATAAAAATAATTCCATCATAACATAAAATAATCAATGTAAAAATAGGTATAGAAATAGGACCCCATATTATCTTATATGGAAAATAATTTTGATAAAACACTTGAACTCCATTCTTGAGGAAAATATCCCTTCTACTTCAAAAACAATTCCCCTTTTTTAACATGTCATAAAATTTTAATCTAAAATAAGTTGATTAAAAATAAACCTAAAAACTTGTAAAGGAAGCTTCATGGAAATAATTTTCTAAAAATCCATTCATGCCGTATAGGTTCAAAAAAACATTCTTCTCGTACTTTGGCCAGAAAAGTCAAAAAGTACCTCGTACGAAAAACGACAAAAGATTCCGTTCATATCATTTACAAAAAAGACACCGAAGGGTAAAATTGGATTTAAAAAATTTTAGGAGTATAGAAATAATATTGCATTTTTACAAAACATGGATGTGGATGATATATATTCCCCAATAAATTCTGGAGTAAAAACAATCTCGGATAAAAATTGAGATTGCGAGATTTTCCATTACCTTAGGTCCGATTTGCTTCGTACATGTCTGGACCTCTTGTATAATGATTTAAATAATGTCATTGACTTATTAAAGAATCATACTCATTGTTATGATATCATATGTGGTCATATTCTTAGCTTCTTATTAGTAATATTTCATTGTTACTTGTTATTCGGGTGTTTATTGCTTTTTGTTCTTATGCGTGTTTTGTTCAATAAATTCTTATTATTCTTTTAGGTTATAGATACCTCATTTCCAGAATGTTATTAGTGTAATATATATCATATTTATTCATTCAATTCATTTATATAATCATTATGCAATGAAGATCATGTAGAACGAGTCGCATCACATCGTGGAGACGGTAGGCCGTACGTACGCACGAGCGATGATATCGTTCCCATGATCGTGGAATTGTATTTAAGTGTATGTATACTATTTAAGAATCAATATCACTTTACAATAATCATATATAGTTATTATTTACACCATTAAACCCATCCATGTAAGGTGGTGGTGGAAAATAGATTACACCACGGCGTGGAGACGGTATTCCGTACGTATGCACGTGCGGTGATTTCGTTTTCCGTATGATGGATAGAAGTTGAAATAGGGTTGTTTCATATTTATAATAACATATCAGTATATGAGTGATACTGATGTTATTACTTCATAATGAAACAACTAAATAAGAATAAGTAGAAGAAGAAATAATGTTGAAAGAATCGGTAACGGACATTACCTCTTCTTTGAAGCACCTCTTCTTAACCTCCTCTTAGGGCACAAAAGATGGTCTTTGAAGAATACCAGGACCTCTAGGATGTTTGTAGGGAAGTTGATAAAGGAAATTTTCAGGGGTTTGCCTAGATTGAAGGCTGAAAGTGGTGTGATGAGGAGAGGGAGGAGGTGACCTTTTATAAGGGAGGAGAGGGGCACCTTAGGAAAAACTAAAAAATGTTATTTTATTATAAAGTCATATTCGATTTTTAATAGCTCCAAATTGATTTATTTAGAAGATAAGGTGGGGATGGTTCGAAATCCTCTCATACAATAGAATTTAGACAAGTTTATATTACTATTTTAACCTTATCATTTATATTTAACTTTAAGGTAGATAATTTAACTTTTACCGTGTCTTCTTGTTTTTATACACTATAAGGTTAATAAACTTACTATAACAATCCAAAAGAACCCCAAGTTGTTTATTATTAATATATATAATCTTATCTAAGTCATGTGGCCGAACCATTTGTTTTTAAGAATAAAATATCAATCAATAATATAATTGTTTTTTAAAACTATTTTATGTCAATTCTGACACTATTTGGTAATTGATTTTTGTGAAAATGATAACAGAATGATTAGTTAGAACAATGTTAATTAAATCAATACTAACATGTCATAGTAACCTATAAAATTATTTTAATTCATAAAAAGTCTCAAATTACATTTATTTGAGTATTTATAACATCAATTATGTTAATAGTTCATTAATAAGATAATTACTGCATCATCATTGTGTCATAAATAAATTAGATTATTTAATGTCTAAAAATTATTACTAAAATACCATTATCTAGGAAATAGTTTTAGCTTTCTAATTAATATTTATAGTCAAATTTATCTTATGTATTAAAATATATTAAAAATGTTTTAGTTATTAAACATTGATTTTAACTATTTCAACCATTCTTTAAATAAAATAATATTAAATGTCCTAATATAATCGAAGTGGGCCTAAATATTCATATTTTATTCATAAGGTTGCTTTTGGTCGAATTACACTTATCCAATAGAATTAGGACATGTGGTAGGGTAATAATAATATCATTTTTACCCTTAATTACCCTATTTACTTTTAACCGTGGTAAATAAAAGTAAAAAGTTACTATTCACCAAAAATTATTTTCATCTCATTGAACCACATTTTAGTACTTGATATTAACCATGTTTCTCGGAGTTTCAAAATTCCACTCACAGAAGC
This sequence comes from Viscum album, assembly GCA_963277665.1. Lineage (NCBI taxonomy): Eukaryota > Viridiplantae > Streptophyta > Magnoliopsida > Santalales > Viscaceae > Viscum > Viscum album. The sequence goes on from OY728153.1 coordinate 1,923,895,119, forward strand.
GGTAAAATTAATTTTTATGTGAATTTCTAAATTCTCCAAGTAGGCGGGTAAAAGACGGTGAAAAGTTCAATAAATTTTTTTATATCTAAAATTATTATAAAATGACTCTAATGAATTACATTGACCTTATATTGGTATTATATATCAATTTTGACCTAAAGTAAATTTAAATAAAATAAATAATTATTTAAATAAAAAATTGGTTTTTAAATAGTAACCGAGTGTTTTCACTATTCATCAAAAATCGAAAGTTTTCAGAAAAATACCAAAATTTCACCCTAGGTTAATTTTGATATTCTGATTCAAAAAGGTGAAGTCCATTTTGAAAGATAAAATTTATAAAATTTCAAAAAGTGGGTATTACTATTCATAACGGCTACTTTTAATAATATTTTAGTGAAACTCGGTATTGCGTATGATGCAAGCTATCGAGAAAGGTCGTGATTGCGTGTAAAGAAAGCCAAGATAGTGTTTGGTGTAGTGAAAGGTTCCTTTGATGATTTATATCACATAAAAACAAAACATTTCTCATGAAAATCTCGGGTGTTACAGTTTTCAGGAACCTACAAACATTTGTAACAATGTAATTTCTAAAATTATTAACATGATTGGTAAATTGAAGGGTCTCCTTAATGATCAGACGGAATTTGAGTCATTTTATATAAAGCATGTTTTGAGGTAAAATGAGGATTTAAAGTTTCTATTTCTTGATTTTATAGTGAAAATTCATCACAAAGACAAATTCCTTCAAACATTAATGAATTTCAAAGTGAAAGATGGATATTCAAGTAATATATCAAGATGTGTTTACTTAAAACATCAAAAGTTCCATGGATTGAAAAGTCTAGACACACATATTTTGATATATTAGGCGTTTCCATTGGATTTTCAAGATACATACCTGAAATGATAACTACGGTTCTAGTTGAGTTCTTTTGTTCAAATTTGAGAGGGATTTTTGGGAAAAGTGTAAATCCATCAGAGATTTAAATACTTCAATAAATAATTGTTTCGACACTATGTCATTTGGTGGTATTATTTCCACCTTCATTCATCATAGTAAATATTCATTTCAAAATTCATTTGGTTGAAGAAGCTAAACATGGTGCATAGGTACAGTATCGATGGATGTATAAAATTGAGAGGTACATTGATATTGTTTAAATTTTTTTTGGTGAATCTGATTTTATAAACTCATTGAATAAACTATTTTAATATGTTTCTTTTTTTAATCAGGTACATAGGTTATTTGAAATCATATATGTGAGGAATAAAGCTCAACAAGAAGGATCTATTGATGTTTCAAAGCTGAAATGTTCATGGCATTCTGTTCTAGGTATTTGGATGGGGTTGGGACTAGACTCAATCATACAAGATGTGATAACAACATCTCCACTAATTCACGTTTTGAAAATCAGTCATTGGTATTTCTAACTATTAGATGACCATTTGGAAAGGGGTGAAATTTTACACTGACTAAATTGGATTTTCTACCAGAACAGAGATAAGTGTTACTCAATAGTGATATTTTAGATTCATTAGTTGAATAATTATGATGGAAAACAACCAGGAGAATAAGTGGTCAAACTGGGAATGAGTGGGAATTAACAAATTTTGTTAATAAACATATTATTAAATTGTTCTCCCATTGTGTAAGTATATAAAAATATTCATATTATTGACATATATTTATTTTGTCTATGTTAAAAGTAACACCTTATTTATTTTTTACAAGATAATTAATGTTGAAAATGGAGGTGAAATATCGAAGGATTTGATGTTTTGGGATCAAGGTCATCTAAGTAATTATAATAAATTTGATGCCTACAATATTCATGGCTTCAAGATTCGTACAATTTATCAGGAAGAAGACTTTGCAAAATAGTGTTGTATTTACACGTGTAGAGGAGGGATACTATGGGACGATAAATGATATAATTGAATTAAAATATCTTGGAAAGCTTTTAGTTGTCTTATTAAAATGTAAGTGTGTCAAAATTAACAGGGGTATAATGAAATATTCATTACATTTTAATTATGTCAACTTCTCTCACTTGGTGGATAACTTTGTGTGTGCAGAGTAGGATCCATTTATCTTTTCTTCACAATAAATAATGGTTTACTATATGGATGATGAAATACAAGAAGGTTGGATTGTTTTTGTACACTAAAAATATATAGACTTATATTATTTGGTCAATAGTGATCATTTGGTTCTTTGTGACAATGATTCTCATCAACCAAACAAAGTTGAACTATTTTTTATTGAAAAAATAAAAATAATAAAACTTTCCAGAGAGAGTGGAAATGAAGGACTCATCATAATGGATTTTTATAATAATTAAGATAGTGAAGATAAAAATAATTTAATATACAAATTGGTAATTAAAATATATTACAAATTCTCGTTGATAAGTGTTTTTTGACTATATACATTGTTCAATTATTTTTTTATAAAAAGATTTTGTTTTCTTTTACTTTTTACAGATTCCTTAAACCTTAACCATTTCATATTTAGGAATTCCATGAACGGAGAAATTAATAGATCCTAGTTGATCAAAACCTCAGTGCATGCCACCAATATTGTCATCTTATATAGATAATAGTGATTTCGTTTTACTCGAGAGTACTAGAAAGCAACATGTTTCCCCATATGTCATTGGTATCTCACCTCCTAATTCACCTTTGGTGATGGAGCAGTTGGTCACCCCTCTATCGTGGTGATATTGGTGAGTTACCACCCCTAGTATATATGTCATTTTTTTAAAAAAAATTATTTTTTATAAATTGATTAATTCATTTGTAAAACAGATAAAGACAAACATAAAAGGGATACAAATATGAACATAGTAGATTTATGGGACCTGAAGTAATTCTATAAAATTATACAATTAGATGAGTTCGGGGTGCCTATCGATGATGTCCGAATCTATGGGCAGATTTTTGGGCAGCTTGCTTGCGAGACAGGGATCTTTCCCTTTAATTCTAATTATTGGAAGTATATTCCTACTATTGGAAAAATGAGTTCTTTTAAACTCAGGTAAAGGTAATATCAATTTAATATTCTTTGATAACTAATTTAGAATACATTATTAAAATTCTGAAACATAATTATAATGTGTTATTTTTTTTATTTCTAGATGATTTTACATTTTTATATCCGTGACTCCATTTGACACCCTGAGACATTTAAGAATTTAGATAAGGCATGGATAGATTTTAGATGGATATTATGGAATGAGTTTAATGAAACTTCTCTAAACTCAGGACATATATATGAGAAATTTCCTAATGGTATTTCTCATGAGCAATGAAATCTATTTCTCGATATCAATAGAGATGCATCTCATGAAGTAATTTCATATTTGAAAGTATATTAATAACATAAAAACAATTAGATTATAAATTTTTTCTATGTTTTAATTTTTTGTATAAATTATCTAAAAAATACTATGAATTGTGATAAGTAAGTCATTCCTCACGTCACTAGGTCACAATGTTTCTCAAGAAAAAAGAATAATTTTGGTTTTTTATTTTTTTAATTATTATATATATCATTTTATTATAACTAGTGGTTTTTTTAACTTTTATATATTTTTTAAAGGCTAATTAATTAGGACTCTTTGTTGGATGAAAAATGATGCGATTTAGTGTTCATAGGGAACCCGATGGCAGTTTTGTAAATTACCCTACCAAAGAAGATGTAGTAAGTACTTTTCATTACCATATCAAATTATTTCATTACCATAAAAACCTAATAATGAAAAATATATTATAACAACTAAAATGACTCAAACAGAAATAAATTGGGTTAGTTACATGGGTCAAATGATGCCAATTTGGCATCGTTGGATACATATAGCGGGTCCCGATCAATTTGGTTTAAGGATGGTTTTTTGTTATAATCTAATATTCATTATATGTTTTTATGATAATGAAATAATAATAAATAGATAATGTTATGATGTTCATATATTCTAAGAAATCATTGTTATTATTTTTATATTAACAGGTTAAAATTCAAGATGTTGGGTATGTGAATTATTCACAATCATTATCAACTTCCCAGAATAATGCAGTTGGAAATGTTTTAGGGAAGGATAATCTCGAACTAGTATAGGGGATGGGTTTTGGGCCTACTACATTAGTTATCATTGGTAGGGAGGTTTCATTCATTACTACAACACACAGTGGGTGTTTTACAAGTGTCGTTGATCAACAATCGTAATGCGAAATTGCAATATTGAAACAAAAAGTGAAAGAACAATACTCTTATAGGAAAACACTGGATCAATGGTAGCCACAAATGGAAAAATACTTAGTTTTTGAATTTTAGTTGATGACCAACAGAATCCCTGAGGAAATTACTAGCCTCATCTCTTATCCTACTGAGGTAAATTATAAATTCCATAGATCATTCAAACATTTTCAAAGAACACATGCAACATCCAAAAATGAAACTAAAATGAAACTTTTTTATTAAAAACAACCATTTTGAGCCATACCGACCACATCTTGTTTCTATTTTACATCTAGTTGATTCTTACATGTCAAAATTGAATTATATATTGTAACCTATAATTTTAAAAACAATCTAATCTTTTTTTCTCAGTTTTGACTCAGAAGACACTTTTTAAAGCTACATAAGCTTTTAACAACATGTTTCATGTGGCTAAAACCTACAAAATGACTTTGGATTGCCCTAAAATCAGGGGACATTGACTGTAGATTTAATTTCATAATATATGAACTTGTTAGTTAACATTTGGAATGATGTTTTTCCTATTATGGCCATAAATAGGTGTTTAGTGATTCAAAATAATAAAGCATTCTTGGAATAGTACAAATCATAAAAACGACATCAGATTGATGTGAATTCATTCCAAACCTGGTGTTTAGTTATTTTTGACTTGTTTGTGTAGACATCACATCAATATGATGTGTGCTGTAGCCAAATATACTATGTGAACACTTGTTAAATTTATAAAATCCTTTAAAAAGAAGTTTCGGGGGCCCAAAACTAGGAAAAAGACATCGAATTACCATGAAATTATAGGACAATGACCCCAGATATAATTTTGAAATATTGGGACCAATAGCATGACATTCAAAATTATGGTTATTAGACCCTTTGTGAGATAGTTGTTTTAATAATCACAAATCATTCCACTTTACAAATCATGATAATTCAAAAATTGTGTTATAACTAATGTTTATCATATCAATGAATATTTATAAATGAATAAATTTTTTCACATGGTATAACACGTTTAAATAAGTAATTAAATTGTGGATATTTTTGTTTCAATGTATTTACAAGTTTATATTTACATGCAATTATCAATTTAACTTAATCTAGTATTGTACTATATAAGGCAGACACATTGTAAGTTTTCCAAAGACTCTGGCACTGATTGTCTCAAATGAGTCACCGATGGCTAACTCACTGATGAGGACTCACCAATAAAAGAAGACAATAATGCTGGACTCACTGATAAAACAAATAACACATCGATGGACAAGTCATTGATGATCGGTCACATCTATAGTTCAAATGACTCACTAATGGATGACTCAATGATGGGTCCCACACTGATAGTTCAAAGGACTTACTGATGGACGAGTCACTGATGGGCAATACAATGATAGATCAAAATGAGTCACTGGTGATTAGTCACCAATCCATGGACAAAACGATAGCACAAATGACTCAACGATGCCTAGAGCGACTGATAGAAATGGAAAGGACTCACCGATACAGATGTTCACCGATGTTGATAGACCGATAAAAATGACTCCACAATACTTATGACCCGCCAATAGTCATAAAAATGTTTTTTATTTTATTAATAAAAATTTATATCTGACGATCATATTTAGATAAATTAATGATTTTTACATTAATTAATGTTTTTAAAGGATATTCAAAAGAATTTATGAGGTACATGAAAATGGGGAGATCTTTATGTCTTTTGAACCTCGAAATATACAAGATTTACCAGTTGGATCATTCAAATCACAGAGATTAGTAGAAATAAATGAAAGTGAAAAAAGAGATGAAATCCTACAACTCTCAAGCATATTTTTTCAAAAACCCAAGAACTCAAAGGAATAACGTGCATGGAGATCAAGAAGTCAAGCTAAACCTTCTAAGTTGACCTGGACATATTTTAGAACAATAAGCTGAACATCTCATAATCCTAAAATACAGACCAAAAAGGCTTCGACATTCTATTTTGAGGTCATATTCTAGAGGAGGAATTGAAATTTAATTTGACTATATCAAATGAGTCCAGAGCTTCACTGCATAACACATAGAGCCTTATAAACCTAACTATACATCTTTAGCTCTATTGTGTTCATTTATTTATATTTCTAAGCAGTGTGTGTGTCTGTTTATTACACACACAGAGAATCATGTTCATAACTGAAGGATAATTGATATCCTCAATATCACACTCTATTTATCCTTTATATTGCATGTAGAACTGTGGAAGAGGTCATGTGTGAACTTTTTGTTTCTTTTCCGATGAATAACTGTGGTAGAAGTTAGGTTTGACCTGGACAACCTTGTGTGTTATTTTGAACCCCGGTTCAGGGTGTGGATCAAAATTGTTTATAAATTTAAACTATTTTGTGGCAGGTGATCACCAAGTTAAGAGGACTCTATCTTGGCATGAGATTGAACTTCTTGTTTTAAATTTTTTTGTGCCTATTATTATTTTCTTCAACTATGTTTTATATAATATTTTATTCAAAAAATATCAAACTATGATAGTTAGTTTAGAAAGAGTTTTTAATAGTTTTGAGCCAGTAGGTTAGTTTCAAAAGTTATATTAATATTTAGGTTAGTATAGATGAGAACTAATCAATATCTTGATAAATTAATTGAATATTAAAAACTCTTATAAATTCATTACAAACTGACTTGGATTTTATTTTAAATTACAGAAAATATTTAATGATCCAATCATTAACAAAAATTTCTATTAGGACACAATTCACCGTCCTCTTGAGTACTCTACTCTGACATACACATAGTATCTAAGGGCTTAGGAATTTTTCAGTTTTCAGAGATTTTTCAAACATTTTCAACTGTGATTGTAGTTTTATTTCAAAGATCTTAAAATTTTTGTTAATACTAAATTTTAAACTATTTGAAATATTTTCCAACTTTATATTATGGATAATAGATTAGAAATAGATGTTATGAATAAACCGCCTTGTTTCAATGGAAAAAATTATGCTCAGTGGAAGCTTAAAAAGAAAATATATTTAGAAACCTTGGGATTTGAAATATGGTATTGTATTGAAAGTAAATATGTACTCCCTGAAATATCTAGAAACACTTTTGATAAAGCTTCCAAGACTTCTTATAACAATAACTATAAAAATGAGGACCCACCCATAAAACCTTACTTATTATTGAATTTTAAAAATACCATACATTTTTACACATTTAGAATATTTTCATGTATAGATTTTTAATGAATTGGGATACCTTACATACATGAAATTCTACATTCATACAAGAGGATAATAATAAAAACAATTTACATTTTTTTTCAAAATATAAAACATTAATGTTTAAAACAAGATTAATTTGACAACCCTCTAAAACATTCATCATGACTTATTTATTTCTCTTTACCATCCTTATGTCTCATGAAAAAAATTAAAAACTTTGGATGAATATAAAACTTAGTAGGGTATATAAAGAAAGAAAGTGATAGTCAAGTGATGACAAAACAACCAACAAAACCCATAATCATAAAAACTCATATGCATAGAAACATCATGTAGTTTTCTTGGGAAATATTTACCATACAACTCTTACATTAACCCTTGAACATGGAATAACATTTTGGTCAACTTTTTTCTCTAGAGTACCCAATGCATTGGAGAGATATAATGGGGCTCACCCATCATATCTTGAGCTATAATGGGCTCAACCCAACATATCTTGAGCTATAATGGGCTCAACCCAACATGTCATGAGATATAATGGGCTCAACCAAATATAAATAATGTCCATGGAAAATATAATGGTAATAAATTATCTTAAAAATCTGAATAATCCACTCATTCTATGTATATTTATATAAACAATCCTCATGAAATTTATTAACGAGAGTTTTAAAATGATTTTAAAAATAAATTCTATTAAAATATAATTAGAATGTGAATTAATAGAATTGATTGGATATGTGTACACACTGTTAATACACATAGTAAAACATAATACTAACAAAAGTTCATCACACGTATAATCATTATACCACATAATGTATAATGATAATGGTTAAACCAAAGAATGGAAATTGGGTTAAGAATTCCCTTACTTCTAGTTCTTCTTAATTCAAATGTGTTTAACCCACTTGTATAATGGTTAAAAGAGTGTTATTAATATCTTACAGACAAATATTCATGTTTGTAACACCTTATATGATCATTTCATAACATCATTTCACCCTTTAATTATTAGTATTTTGTTCCTTCCATTGTCTTGGGTGCTTTCATTACATGTTTTCCATGATCAGTTCATGATAGATGCTCTAGTCTATAGGAAGTGAAACTCTAGAATTGGAATAAAAAGGTAGATACATATTTACAGAACCATAAATTATTCCATTTATCATTTTGAATTCTGAAATGAGGACTATTCATATGTAAATGCATTAATGATGTTCGTTTAGATCATTTTAGTGGTTCTTTGAAAATAACGACCTCATTTTCTTTTATAAATTAAAACCATTTGTAAAAAATTATTCCAGAACCATGGATGAGACATAATATATATATTATAACCTGGTTCAACCATACAAATGGTTTCATGGATAGACCATAAAGAATTAGAGAAAATTGGAATCACATCATCCCCGATGTCGGTAATTCGACACATCACGGACAATGTTTTTATTCCTTGAATAATTGGGAGAGGATAAGAAGAATGAAGTTGAATTTTACATGAACATGAGAACATACAGAATATATATGATTTATGGAGGTATAATTCCTTTTGGATAAGAGGAGGGTGAGATACTATAACCAAAGAAATATAAAGGAAATGAAAACACATGAAAAGGGAAGAGGATTTCTTACCTCTTGATCTCTTCTCCTTGAGATCCTTTTTAAGAGATTTAGTTTTGGTCTTCTGGTGAGACCAGTAGCTCTAGGTCGTGTGGAAGAAAATTGGATAGGGAATTTGGTAGAATTTAGACAATGCTCAAGTCTTGTGAGGTGTGGTAGGAATAGGGGAATGTTGTTGGTATTTATAGTTGGGGAGAGGAGGTATTTTACATTATTTTAATCATTATAATATTATTTTTCTCAATACTATGAGTAATCTCAATTAATGTGACACCAAATAGTAATAATGGCATGATAGTTTTAACTAAGTGGTCTTACATCACTTATGATGTCATAAATTGGTTATTTAACTGATAATTTGAATATACTGTATTTTACTGTAGTTCACTATCCATAAAAAATTCAAGAATTTCAGAAAAATCCCAAAAATTCACCATTTTCTTTTTTGAGGTGTAGAATTCAAATATGAACTCCATTTTTTTAAAATAATTTTCTAAATATTAGTAATTTAATTTTTAAATAAAATCATACTTAATTCAAAAATTAATAAATTTTATTATATAACTACATTTATATTAAATTTTAAAATCAACCCAAATGTCATTATCTTCAATAATTAAGAAAATAAAATAATAATATAATTTATTATTCATTAGGGTCATAAGACATTTCATATTACTATTCATAAGGGTATGATACTATTCTCTAAAAAACAAGTTGGTTCAATCAGACTCCATATAACTTACTGAACACAAATGTAGATGACCATTTTTTAAAATTTAAAACATATAAGCTTCTAAATTAAGATTAAAGGATAGTTATAAATATCTACATAAAACAATGTTTCAAGAATTTAATTTATTTTTATAACCTTGTGGTGTTACATTATCCCCACCTTATAGAAATTGTGTCCTCACATTTCTATCTACTCATTAAAAAAGTGAGGGTACCTTTCCCTCCTAACATTTTCAGACTCCAATGTTGCTTCTTCAGCCTTGTGGTTTGTCCAAAAAAAACATTACCCGGCAGATTAAATTATTATGCAATACATGTTCCCTTCAATCAAGAATCTGAACTTGTTTCTCTTCATAAGAAAGTTTCTCTTACAGCTGAACTGCTTTGGGGCTCAAGACTTGTGCTGAATCTGGCACATACGTTCGAAACATAGAAAAATTAAAAATGTTATGTACCTAAGATAAACTCATAGGAAGAGCTACTTGGAATGAAACTAGTAAAACTTTCTCCATAATTTCAAAAGGACTGATGAATCACAAACATAACATTCCTTTCATACCCAAATTCATTACACTTTTCCAAGGAGAGATTTTAAAGAGAACTTGGTCACCTACCTTGAAAGATAAGTCATTGTTTCTATTATCTTCATAACTTTTCTGCCTACCCTGAGCTGTCCTCATGTGCTTCTGGATCATCTTAACTTTCTCTTCCACGTCCTCTACTAATTTTTTCCCCATCAACTTTCTTTCACTAAATTCATCCCAAAATGATGGAGTCCTACACTGCTTCCCATACAATGAATCAAAAGGTGCCATCTGTATACTAGATTGAGAACTATTATTTTAAGAAAACTCAACTAAAGAAATATGTTGATCCCAACAACCCTGGGAGTCCATTGAAAAAGCTCAATGCATATCCTCCAAGGTCTGAATCGTTCAATCTGACTGCCCATCTGATTAAGGACGAAAAGTTGTACTATAATTTAATTTAGTGCCCAAAGACTTCTGAAGGCCCTTCCAAAAGTTATAAGTGAACCTGGGATCCCGTTTAGATACAATGGAACGAGGAACCCCATGTAACCTGGAAATCTCTTTGAGGTACAGTCAAGAAAGATGATCTAATGACATTGTATCTTGAATAGAAGGGAAATGTGTATATTTTGTCAGTCGATCAACAATAACCCATATCACATTGTTACCTTTAGAAGTCTTAGGAAGTACCACCACAAATTCCATGGAAACATTCTCCCATTTCCACTATGGAACTGGAAAAGGCTGAAGTGTCCCCTTTGGTAACTACCGATATGCATTAACCTAGTGACATGTCAAACATTTCATAGTAAATTCTGTAATATAACTTTTCATTCCAACCCACTAATAATACTCCCGAAGGTCTCTATATATCTTAGTACTACCAGGATGAACTGAGAATGGGTAAATATGAACTTCACACAACAATTATTTCTTCAAATGGGAATCACAAGGCACATACAACCTTTTTCCAAATCATAAAAAACAATATTTATCAAGGTTTAAATCTTACAACTTACCCATTTTAACCAATTATACCTTTTTCTTTTGATCACAGCCTTCCTTCTGCGATTACTTAATTCTGCCTGATAACGATGACTAAACTAAAACCTGAAACAAAACAGATGTATTCCCTGTGTAGACAACTTCTAATCCAAAATTCATCAAATCATTAACCAAGGGATGATTTACCAAACATAACATGGTTAATGATGCATGATTATTTCAACTCAAGGAATCTGCCACTTTGTTTGATTTCCATGGATGGTAATTGATCGTGCAATAAAAATATTTGATCAGTTCAAGCCTTCTTCTATGCCTCATGTTTAATTACTTCTAAGTGAATATATACTTCAGACTTTTATGGTCAGTATATATTTGACATTTGGCTCCATATAAACAGTGCCTCTAAATTTTCAACGCAAAAAACCAGAGAAACCAATTCCAAATCTTGTGTGGGATAATTTAACTCATGATGTTTTAGTTATATTGAGGCATATGTAATTACCCGATCTTTCTACATTAGAACACAACCAAATACCTTCAAATATGCATCATTATAGATGACAAACTCACCATTACAGGAAGGTATGACCAAAACTGGAGCATTCACAAATCTCCTCTTCTATTCTTGAAAAAAAAAACATCACATTCTTCTATACAAAAAAATTAACCCATTTTCGTGTTAACATATTTAGCAGGATAGATAACCTTGAATTTTTTTTAACAAATCATCGTTAATAACCCCATAATCCAAGAAAACTACGAATCTCTATAACATTTCTGGGACATGGCCATTCATCAGCCACTTTTGTTTTTGCAGGATCAATTTTTATTACAACCTTATTTACAATGTTCCGAAGAAAAGAAATATGTTGCAACCAAAAATCACACTTACTAAATTTTTCAAATATTTCATTTTCTTTTAAGGTTTTTAAGACAACCCTTAGATGTTTTTTATGGTACTCTTTATATCTAGAATATAACATAATGTCATCAATAATCACAACAAAAAACTTATCCAATAACTCATGAAATATTTTATTCATAAGATCCATGAATAAAGCAGGTGCATTAATTTACCCAAAATGTATAACGAAAAATTCATAATGACAATATCTATTACGGAACATTGTCTTTGGGATGTCATCATTCTTTACATTCAACTAATGGTACCCCAACCTCTAGTCAACCTTCGAAAAATACTATGCTCCATAGAGGTAATCAAACAAATCATCGATATGAGGCAAATGATATTTTTTTAATAGTAATGTTATTCAAGGATCTATAATTGATTCAAAGTCTCATTGAATCAACTTTTTTCTTAACAAACAAGACAGGAGCACCACATGGTCAAGTGTTAGGACAGATGAAGAATTTATCTTATAATTCTTGCAACTGATTTCTTAATTCTAGAAGTTCAATTTGGGTAATCCGATAAGGAGGTTTAGACATTAGCTTAGCATCAGGAACTATGTCAATTGTAAACTCAACCTCTCTATTAAGAATAGCACTAGTAAAATCATCAGGATAAACATACATGCATTCATTTAGCACTAGTACCCCATTAATCTGTATAGTTCACTTATCTTCAAAAATATGAGCCATAAGACTTTCATTTCCACCATTTATCATTTTCTTAGCTTCCTGACATTTTATTAATTTTATGGGTTATTTATTGTACACAAACTGAAATTCTTTTTGAAGAACAACTTTTTCTCTACAATCTATCTTAGAATGATAAAAAGTAATCCAGTCCATACCCAGAATAACATCAAACATTATTAGAGGAAAAACAACAATGTTTGCAGGAAGAAACATTCCACATACAAGGATATAAATATTCTTATAATTTTTTTTCCACAATATTTCCTCCATGTGTTTTTACCATGACATATGGCTTCATTTCAGGAGGTTGAATTCCCAATTTGTCCAAAAAACTACTCAGAAATAATGGACTGTGTAGACCCATAATCATACAACACATTAGAGAAATCTGTAAAAACAAGAAATGTACCTCATACCACCTCATTTGGTGGATCAGCATATGCTAAAGTGGTTGAAATTTCCAAACCCATATGCTTTCTATCTTTTTGATTCCATGATTGAGTAACTAGCTTCAGACAAACATTAGAAAATTGACACAATATCATATAGTTAAATTATCTCACCATTGGCTTCTCATTAGTTTTCAGATCATTTTCCTTTCACTCACAAGACATGTGTCCAAAAATCCCACATCAAAATAATTTCCCAGAACATACAATACATTCACCAGGATTCCTTTTACTACACTTTTCACAAGAAGGGAAATTTATTTTATTACCTCCAAACATCTTTGTCGAGTTCATCCCAATTTCTTGACAACCCGACCACTTATTATTCTTATCATTAAAAGGCACATATGTGTCAAAAAAATCCATCTAAACTTTTTTAGAACAATTAAAAAGCTTCTCATATCTTTTAGACTCTCATTAATCCAAATATCTTCACAAAAACGGTTTTAAACTAGAGTAAAATATATTAAGTTTACTTTCAAAATCCCGTGTAGAATCTGGTACATACCTGGATAGTCTGGTATAATTGGCCTCATATGCTGACTAAAAATCATCATCGTTCTACTTAAGTTCCAAGAATTTTTTCTCCATTTTGAGTCAAATTGTTTTGGGAAAATATTTTCCCAGAAAAAGACTGTTAAAATCATCCCATTCCAGACCGCCAAGATCATCTCTTTCTCTCGTATTCTTAAACAGAGACCACCATTGATAAGTTTCACCTTCTAAATGATAAATGGATAGTATTACCTTTTGATGTTCTGAACATCCCATGAAATCAAATATCTTTTCTAGTGCATTGATCCATCCTTCCGCTATCACTGGATATGCGATTCCACTGAGTGCTGGAAGATGTTGCCTCATAAAATGCTCCAAAAATGAAATGTTTCTTCTTGGTTGTTCATGTTCCTCATGAGCATGGATACCACCACCATTTATAGCTTGAGTCAAATGATCCATTACTATCACAAACTTCTTGATTTCTATTCCCACCATTTCGGGGTGTAGATTCAGACAGAAATCAGCCTCTTGGTGCCTTCCTACTTTAGCTTCCTTGTTTCTTTTGTGGAAAACCATTATGAAAAAATATATGTTAGATGTAGCAACATGTAAATCCTTATATTCTATAAAATTTAAAATTAATATGTGTAAAAAATTAGTTATGGAATTATTTTAACATTATCCTAACCCCTTAAGTAAACTAAACCATCCTCTGATACCAACTATAAGGACCCTACATTAAAATGTTACTTAATCAAGAATTTTACACAAGATCGTACATTATTATAGATTGAGAATATTTTTGGGTTTATAGTTTTAAATAATTAGGATACATTACATACATAACGTACCACATTCATACAAGATGATACTACTAAAAACAGTTTCCATTTTTTTCAAAACACAAAACATTAAATCTTAAAACTTGATTTCTTTGATAACCCTCAACAACATTCATCATGAATCCCTTGTTTCTTTTAACCATCCTTATATCCTGTTAAAAACATTTTAAAAACATGGGATGAGTATAAAACTCAGTAAGGGATGTAAATAAATAAATCGTTAGTCAAGTGATAACATAAAGACCAATAAAACCCATAATCATAAAAACTCATATCCAAAGAAACTTCATGTTGTTTCCTTGCAAAATATTTACCATATAAATCTTACATTCACCCCTGGACATGGAATAACCTTTTTTTATCTTCCCTTTCTAGAGTACCCAGTGCATTGGAGAGCTATAATGGGGCTCATCCATTATATCTAGAGCTATAATGGGCTCAACCGAACATGTCTTGAACTATAATGGTATCAACCCAACATATAATGAGCTATAATGGGATCAAACCAATATAAAAGATGTCCAAGGAACATATCATGATATTAAATTATCTTTAAAATCATAATAAACCACTCATTCCATATATATATATATAAGCAATCCATTTGAAATTTATTAAATATATTTTTAACAGGAATTTAAAAGGAATGTCACGAAAAATATAATTGGAATGAGAGTTAATAGAATAGATTGGATATGTGTATACACTGTAAATAAACATAATACAACATAATATAAAAATATTTATCACACCAATAATCTAAATACCACATAATGAATAAAAAAGAAGGTTAACCAAAATAATGGAAATTTGGTTAAGAATTCCCTTACAGTGGCTTCTTCTTACTTAAAATGTGTTAAACCTCCTATATAATGCTTAAAAGAGTGTTATTAATATATTATATAAAAATATTCATGTTTATAACACCTTATATGATCATTTATTACCATCATTTCACACTTTAATAATTAGTATATGTTTCTTCAATTGTTTTGGATGCTTTGTTTACATGTTTTCCATGGTCGGTTCATGATGGGTGCTCTTGTCGATTGGAAATGAAACACCAGAATTGGAATGGAATGGTTGTTACATATTTACAAAACCATAAATTATTCCATTTATCATTTTGAATCATTAAATTAGGATGATTCATAAGTTAAAACATTAATTATGTTCGTTTAGATCATTTTAGTGGTTCTTTGATAATAACAACCTCATTTTGTTTTATAAATTAAAACCATATATAGAAAAGAATTACAGAACCATGGAAGATACAGAATACATATATTATAACCTGTTTCAACTATAAAAATTTTCTCATGACTAGATCTGAAATAATTAAAGAAAATTGGAATCACATCATCCACAATGTCGGTAATTCGACACATCACAGACAATGTTTTTATTCTTTGAATAAGCGGGAGAGGAGAAGAAGAATGAAGATGAATTTCCCATTAAGATGAGAACATCCAGAACATACATGATTATGGGGGCTTTCATTCCTCTTGGATAATAGGAGGGTAAGATACTATAATAAAAGAAAAGGAATGGAATGGGAAACATAAGAAAAAGGAAGAGGATTTCTTACCTCCTGATCTATTCTCCTCGAGATCCTCCTTAAGGGATTTTGTTTTGGTATTTTAGTGATTCTAGTAGATCTAGGTCATAGAGAAGAATAATGGTGAGTGAATTTTGATGAAATTAGACAATTCTCATGGATTTAGAGGTATGGGAGGAAGAGGGGAATGGGGGTGGTATTTATAGTGGAGGAGGGGAGGTATTTTACATTATTTTAATCATTATTATAATATTTTTCTCAATACTATGAATAATATCATTTCATGTGACCCCAAATAGTAATAATGGCATATGAGTTTGAACCAAGTGGTCTTACATCACTTATGAGGACATAAATAGTCTATTTATCTGATACATTGAATATATAGCATTTTACCGTATTTCACTATTCATAAAAAATTCACGAATTTCTGAAAAATACCAGAAATTCACCCTTAAAATTTATCAACTCATAGAATTAAATAATGAACTCCATTTTTGAAAATAATGTTCTAAATATTATTAATTTAATTTTTAAATAATATCATACTTAATTCAAATATTAACAATTTTAATTCTATAAATACTTTTATATTACATTGAAAAATCAACCCAAATGTCATTATTTTAATGCTTTAAAAAATAAAATAATAATACAATTTAATATTCATTACGGTCATAATACTATTCATTTAACTATTCAAAGGGGTATGTTACTATTCACAAATAAACAAGTTGGTTCAATAAGACTCTAAATAACTTCCGGAATATAAATGTAGATGACCATTTTTCAAAATTCAAAACATAGAAGCTGCTAAATTACGTTTAGAGTCCAGTTATATATATCTACTTAAAACTAAGTTTCAAGAATACAATTTATTTTTAAAACCTTTGGGTGTTATCATAAAGCTATGAATGTATTATACTATGCACTAGGAGATGATGAATTTAATTTCATTTCTTCCTATAAAACTACTCATGATATTTGGGAAACTTTATCTGTTTCCCATGAGGGAACAACTAATGTGAAAGAGATGATATTAAATAAATATACTATTAAATATGAAATTTTTTGAATGAATCGTGATGAATCTATTTCTGATATGTATATCAGGTTCAATGAAATAGTGAACGCCATGATTTCTTTAGGAAGATTTGTAACAACAAAGGAGAAGATCATGAGGATTTTACGATGATTACCAAAGACACGGTGAGGGACATCAGTATCAATAGAAGAATCACGTGGCATTTATAAACTACCTATAAAGGAACAAATTAAAAAATTAATGATGTATGAAGAAGAACTAAAGGAGTATCAAGACGAGGAAGATCAAAAGATAAAATATGTTGCTTTCAAGACTTCCATTTCCAAGAGAAAAGACAAAAATTAATTTCAAGAAACTATTGAATGGACCGGTAATGAAGAATTAGCTTCAGATGGTGAGGAGGAAATGGCCCAGCTAGCCAGGAGATTGAGAAAATTTTATAGAAAGAAAAAGTTCTTCAAGAAACAAAAAATTAATCTAAAATATGACAACAAAGTAAATTGGACAAAGGATTGGTAAAAGCCTGAAAAATAATAGGAAATAGTTTGATATGAATGCAAAAGGATAGGGAATGTCAAAGCTAACTATCCTAAATTAAAGTATAAAAGGAAGATTGAGAATAAATATAGTACATATAAGAAAGCTATGAAGGTCACCTAGAGTGCATTAAAAGATAACTATTGTGAATCTTCTTAGAAAGAAGATATGGACAACATGTTCTTTATGAAAAATACCTCAAAGGTACACTTAAACTCTCATATTCCTAATGACCATTATTCTAGAGATTAATCTAAATCTAAAAATATGACAAAATAAATTTTTTTTGAGTATTGTAATATATTATAAGAAACATACAATGAACTGAAGGATATATAAAAATCATTAATGAAACAGTATGCACTCTCTACAAATATTAAATCTGATCATAAAATTGGGAAAGATAAAAATGCACAATAACTAAAGGAAAATATTGGCCAAAATTTTTTCATGATCAATTAAAGAAGGATCTGAAAAATTTTACCAATGGAAAAAACCCACTTACTCAATTACATGTTACACAGATATCTCCTAGGTATGATACTGGGATAGGATATCATCCAGGACAAAGAAATATATCTAAAACACATTTTATAACTAAATCTGCTTCTCTATCCAAAAAGTAAGATTTTACTACAAGTTCCAGTTCTAAAAAATATTTCACTACATCATTTTTTTTGACCAAATTAATTTTATTTTTCAAATAATTTACATTCTATATATAGGAAACCTTTAAGACAATTGTGGGTTCCTAAATACTTTCTTACTAATGTTTCTGGACCCATACAAATATGGGTACAAAAACCATTTCTTCGATGAATTGTTTTGTAGGTAAACTTCGTAAAGAGTCCTTATAGAAATCATTTGTACTTAGATAGTGTATATTAAAGAAAAATTATAGGAGACTATTCAAGATTCAAAAATATTATCAAGATTGATGGATGACATATCACATTTGGTGAAAATGGTAAATGAAAAATCATCAACTTAGGCCAGATAGGTAACCCAAACTATATTTCAATTTACAAAGTACTCAATGTTGATGTATTAAAGTATAAATTGCTTAGAATATCTCAACTATGCGATTATAGATTTAATTTGAAATTTGAAAATGATTCTTTCCATGTTTTTTATTCCAAAAATAACATGGAATTTACTACTCTTGGAAATGATAATGTATATCCTGTAAATGTAGACACACAAGCATCATAGAATATTTCCTACTTTAGCGCCTTTCACAAAGATTCTTGGATCTTGCATAGAAGACTAGGACATTGTAACGTACACTCCATTAAGAATTTGACCAGAAAAGTTTTAGTTAAAGACCCACCCAAACTAGAGTTTCTAGATAATAGAGTGTACAATCCCTATCAAAAGAGAAATAAACACAAAATCTCTTTCAAACCAAATAAAGAAGTTCTGACTTCAAAACCTCTCAAGATGGTTCACATTGACTTGTTTTTACCATCTATATTTTCATGTCTTAATGGGAAGCACTAGGTTTGTTTCTTGTAGATGACTTCTCTAGGTATACCTTGACCTTTTTCATAGCTTACAAAAGTGATGCATTCTCTCATTTTACCAAGTATGTTAGGACTGTAGGAAATCATAATGCTCTTAAAATTAAATCATTAATAAGTGAACATGGTTGTGAGTTTGAAAATCAAGACATTGAATATTTTTTCTCACAAAATGGATATAGGAGTAACTTCTATGCCCCTGGGACACCTCAATAGAATGGTGTAGTGGAAAAACAACTAGAAAACTATAGGAAATTTCCTGAACTATGTTCAATGAATATGACCTCTAGATTTATTTTTGGGGTGATGCTGTCAATACATCTTTTTATATAATAAATTGAGTCTTAATCAGACCTATCCTTAAGAAAACTCTTTATCAGTTGTGTAATAATTGGAAAACCAAAGTAAATTATTTTAAGGTGATTTAATGTAAAGTTTATATTATTATAACTAAATATAATCTTGATAAATTTGCCTCTAAAAGTGATATAGGAATATTCCTTATATATTCTACGTTATGAAAAGCATATAGAGTCTTTAATAAAAGAACCAAATGTGTAGAGGAATATGTTGATTTCAATTTTGATGAAACAGATCCACATGAACCTAAGACTTTTCAATCGAATCTTGAAGAGGGTATATCTAATCTGAACTTTAATACTAAACCCTTTTATCATCCTATAAATGAATTTGTTAAAACATATAGTTCTGGAAATTCTCCATATTAATGAACCAAAACTAAGTGTTGAACCTAAAATAACTAGCCTTACTTTTATTAGACCAACTAGAACCCTTAAAAACCATCCCTTAGATGTTGTAGCTGGAGATTTAGACATAGGAACACAAGATAGAGATTCCTTGAGAAATAAGGTTGAACGTCATGCCTTCTTATAACAACTTGAACCTAAATATATCAATGATTCAATTAATGATGAATTTTGGGTTATGGATATACAAGAAGATATTAATCAGTTTGAGTGAAACAATATCCGGAAGCGTATTGATAGAACAAAGGATACCATGACCATTGAAACTAAAAGGGTGTTAACTAATAAAGTAGATGAATCTGGAAATATAATTAGAAACAAATCTAGATTGTTTACAGAAGTCTATAATCAAGAAGAGTGAATTGATTATGAGGAAACCATCGAACCAGTAGCTAGTCATGAATCCATTAGAATCTTACTTGCATATTCAACACCCATGGATCTCAAACATTATCAAATGGATATAAAAAGTTCATTCTTACATGGTTATATAATTGAGGATTTTTTTGTTAAACAACCCCCATGTTTTACAAATCCACACTTTCGAAATCATGTTTTCAAATTAACTAAAGCATTTTATGGTTTGAAACAAGATATAAGAGTTTCATATGATAGTTAAAAAAATTTCTTATTTATAAAGGTTTTCTAGAAGGAGTTGTAGATCTACATTATTTATAAAAAGAATTTATAATGTGGTTTTAATAGATAGAATATATATATATATATATATATTATTTTTGGATCTTCTAAAAATTCTTTATGTAATGATTTATCCAAAAATGATATAAAGTGAGTTTGAAATGAGTTTGATGGGTGAGCATAAATATTTTATTGGATTTCAAATATTTCAAAACAATGAAGATATTATTATAAATTAATGTAAATATACTAAATATCTTTTTAAAAGATATGTATTTTGTGGCATTAATATTAGTGAAACACCTATGAGTTCTACTTCTTAGCTGGATCTTGATGAAAATAGGAAATCATTTGATAAAATTACTTGTAGAAGAATGATTGGGAGTTTTCCTTACTTAATTTCTAGTAGGACAAAGATCATTTTTAGTGTTTTTATGTGTTCAAGATTTCAAAACAACCAAAAAATTTACATTTAAATACTATTAAAATTATTTTTAAATATCTCAAATATAAACTAATTTAGGACTATTCTACCCTAGAAGATAGCATTTTGATAGGGTTAGTTATTCTGATGAAAACTTTGGTGGGTGTAAATTAGATAGAAAGAGAACCATCTGAACATGTCACTTTTTGGAAAGCCTCTAATTTCTTTGTGTAGTAAAAATAAATTTTTTTTCAAAGTATCAACTTCGAAAAAAGAGTACATTGTTGTTGGTAGTTGTTGGGCACAAATTTTGTGGATGAAACAAACTTTATTAGACTATGGATTTCAATTCAAACATATCCCTATTAATAGTGACAATACAAGTACTATTAAAATTTATGAAAATTCCTTTTCTCATTATTGAAAAAAACATATTGATATAAGAAATCACTTTTTGAGAGACCACTATAAAAAAGGTTATATAACTGTCGAGTTTATTTGGACTGAACGAAAACTTGCATAAATTTTTACCAAACCCTTACACTCAGAGAGAATGAGCTATATCAGAAATGAACTAGGAATGTTAAATCTATAAAGACTATCTAATCTTATCCCCTTAGAAAAATATTTTTTTGATGACACTAATCACTGTGACACCCATCATGTGAAATAGATTAGGT
The DNA here is from genome assembly GCA_963277665.1 of Viscum album. NCBI lineage: Eukaryota > Viridiplantae > Streptophyta > Magnoliopsida > Santalales > Viscaceae > Viscum > Viscum album. The sequence goes on from OY728153.1 coordinate 1,923,917,040, forward strand.
GAAACCGATCAGATGAAACTGATTGTATGAAATCGATCATGTGAAACCGATTATATGAAACCAATTAGGTAAAACCAATCAGTTGAAACAACTCAGATGAAACTAATTGTATAAAGCTGATCAAATGATATTTTCCATGTAAAACTGATCATATGAAACTGAGCAAGTGATATTGATACCGTTACAGTAAAACCGATACCGATAAGGACCTTTTAGTAAATCTATTTGTCTTTTTATTTTAAGTAAAATGAAGTAGTTTCATTCTTTTTCATTTAATTTTTATTCTATTTTATGTTTTTATGAATTAAAATACATAAATGATAAAATTAAATTTATCCACACTACTTATACCCTTTGACCATTCACCATCCCACTCTACCATTGAACCTTTGACCATTCGACTCCCTTATTCGTACCTGATCCTTCATAATGGAAAGAAAAAATAAAGATATCGAAGGAATGAGTGAATCTTCATCAGCGAAGCACCAAAAAGGAGAATCAAGTAGTGTAAATTTTTTTGTAAATCCAGAGTTGGGAAGCCTTATTGTAATTCATGAGAAAGAAGTGTATGCTGAATGATTGTTTTTGAGCAAGTCTCTTTTATTAAAAGTTCTTGAATCATAAGGGTGTATTAGCTAGTTTGTAGAAAATGAGAGAACTACAAATCCCAAGTTATTACAACAATTTTTTCTCAACATGGATGTGTTTTTGGAAGTAACGGAGGAGGCTCAAATTATATTAGTGGTAAAGGGAAAGGAAATTTTATTTTCTTCAAGAGATTGGGTTGAATGCTTGAGGATTCCACAAAAGAGAATATTTAATAACGATGAGGGTAACATTCCACCAACCTAAAATGTATTTTCTTATGAAAATATGTTGATAAGGTTGACGGGAAATGAGGAATAAAAGAGAGGAATATCATCAGAATTACATGGAGAGGCCAGAATGATACTCAAGTGTATCCAACACCAAATGTACCTAAGGAAGGGAGATTTTTCTTCCATGATGTATGAGGATATATTCCTTCATTATTTTTTGAAGAATGAGGTGAAAGTGAATCTGTGTAGGTACCTTATGGAACTTATTTTTGAAATGATCAAACCATCCAAGAAAGTAATATATTAATGTTATCTAAGGATGATTTCTGCAATGTTGAAAAATCTAGGATGTGTGGAGGATTGAGTTGAGGTGATTACTTCATGTAGTGGTTTCTGACTACAATTATATATATATGAAAAAGATGAAAATATTTTGGAACCCATGGAGGATAATGTGGGTAGAATATATGGAGAGATATTATAAGGATTATAATCTTTTTTATCATCCTACCAGACCAAGGGATAAATCTGATCCTTGTCTTAAACCTGGTGCGCAAGTTGTGTATTCAGATGAATAACAAGAAGAGCCTGAGCTGCAAAGAGAATATGGGTCTCCTATAGATGATAGTAGAGACCCATATATTTTTGAAATCCTTAAAGAAATGACTTATGTACCTTCAAGTCCATCATTAGAGATACCTTCTACTGAATCTTTATTAGATGAGGAGGAGGGGGAAGAGATTGAAGTATCTAGAGTTGATGGTTATGTGATAATGTCTGGTGATGATGATAATGATGATGATGATGATGATAATAATGATGATGATGATAATGATGTCATGGATGATGATGGTTAGCATGTTATTGAGTCACTGAAAGAAAGACCAGATGTAGTTAGTTTCAGCTGAGGAGTCTGTGTATAGAGATGATGATGAGGCTGGTAGATAGAATGATGTTTATCCTAATGTATAGGATGTTGTTGATCAAGCTTAAGGAGATTTTGTAAATGAGGTTTTACATAACCTCCTTGATGATTATGCTCAAGGAATCAATCAATTACATTATGATATTATGGATGGAGGTCAAGAGAAAGAAGCTGAAGCTCAAATTTCACATATGCCTCAAAATGAGGCAGATCCTAAACTGGATGGAGTGCAAGAATAAGTACCTCATGTTCATAATGTACTAGTGACACAAAATGATATTTTGGATGGAGGTCAAGAAGAATAAGATGATGAAGATCATATTTTACATGTTCCTCAAGGTGGAAGAGTAAGAATTGATATTGTGGAGCCTAGAGATTGGACTTGTTCTGGTGAGTGGAATAGAAATCCATGATATATCTTGTTTGGGTTCGATTATGATTCAGATGAGGAGATGGTAGCTTCTCATGCTCCACATGTTGATATGGAACTGACTGGACCTACTTCACCTATTTTTCCTACTAGTGTTGATATGGTTGTTACTTAAATTCCTAGTGACTATGTCACTAAGGATGACCTTGAATAGTTCAAAGCTGATATGTGGGAATCTGTGAGATCCTCTATTTCAGACAAAAATGAAGCTTCTACTTGCATGATTATTTTAGTGGAAGAATATTCTAGTATTTCTAGACTGTTAATTCAATAAATACAACCTATCCGAATCACTACAGTCAAAATAATTATTATAAATAATAATTTTCTTGGAGAAGAAGTGAAGAAAATGAGTCATGAAATGGTATCTCTGTTCAATGATTTCAGAACCACGCTTTATTGTGTTATGGAGTTTTTTAGGAACTTTGTTACACATCTACTAAATAATTATTTGAAAAATTTGAAGGAGGATCTTGGAAAAATTATTTCTAGTGTATCTATTTCTAGAGTTACTAGTCTTACTGCTGATATGGGGTCCTTTTGGACTGTGATAAGAGAAGAGATGAGGTCCATTCAGAATGAATCTGATAAAGAGACCCTTTCCAAAGTGCATAGGAACAGTGAACTTGTTAAAATGGTGAGATAATGTTCAAATGAAGAATATTATGCTCAAAATGAGATATGGGAAAAATTAGATAAGTAATTTTCTAAAATTTACACAAAGAATGAGTTGAATAAGAACATTAAGTAAATGGATAAGAATAAAAAGATTCCCCCAGTGGCTGAGGCATTCAAGAAACAAGTGACTTAGTTGAAGGATTTTACTCCCACATTGGAGAAGTTCATGGAAATCAAGGAAGATTTAAATAATGATATTCAATATGGGGTCAAATCATAAATGATTTTATCAAGATTTTGAATCCCAACCTACAAGTATAGTCTGAGGCTATAATGGTCTTTGAAGCTGCATCCATCAGACTTGGTTCATTGCCTCCTTCTCAGATGACAGTTTCTCAAGCTTTATCTCAGATCAGGCCAGTGATCCAAGAGCATCCTCAAAGTCTTATTCGGTCAGAGCAGAGACCAAGACTTGCCTCTAATGTTCTGACATGCATTTATTTACCTGGTGTCACCATTCGATCAGCCCTTCCTACATCCAAAACACGACATACTAAACCCACTATTGACCCTTCATACAAAGGGAAATCTCCTCAACCTCCCCAGCCTTAGCTGTGGGTCAATTATTTTATAGGAATTTGTACTTTTCTTATGATAGTTGTACTCTTTGTCCTTTAATGAATGTGAATTTGACTTCAATGTATCCCAAGTTTTCTTGTGTTATTTTTCTTTATTCTTTATGTTTCTTTTCACCTTTTTGATAATCCCAAAAGGGGGAGAAATCTACAGAAGGCGTGAGAAATTTATGGATTTCATAAAGTCTTATCTTAAGGGGGAGACTATCTATGGCATCAAAAAGATGGAATGTAATCAATAGACAATATCAATATATTCTAACATTGATATAATATAATATAACTAACTAAGGGGGAGTATAATAATCCTCTATATATGATCTAATACACCTTATTAAGGGGGGAGCTTAAAAGGAAAGACCTTATAGTTATATTAAGAATTTGCATTCACTATTGGTATGCTATGTCTAGTAATTCTTATTCCTTAACATCATGATAACTCATTAATGCCATGATTTGTGATTATAAAAAAGGGGGAGACTATTGGACCCTTTGTGAGATAGTTGTTTTAATGATCTCAAATCATGCCAATTTAAAAGTCATGATAATTCAAAAATTATGTTATATCTAATGTTAAACATATCAATGAAAATTAATAAATGAATATATTATTGAACGTCGTATAAAATATTTTAACAAGTCAATAAATTATGGATATTTGTGTTTCAATGTATTTACAACTATATATTTACATGTAATTATGAAATTCACTTAATCTATTACCATTCTGTATAAGAAAGACACTTTGTAATTTTTTCAAAGTCTTTGGAACTGATTTGTTCAATGGAGTCACTGATGGATGACTCACCGATCGAAGAAGACACCGATGATGGACTCACCGATAGAACAAACGACACATCGATTGACAAGTCACCAATTATTGGTCACACCGATAGTTCAAAAAACTCATCTATGGATGAATCACAGATGGGAGACGTACCGATAGTTCAATGGACTTACCGATGGACGAGTTATAGATGGGTGACACATCGATAGTTCAAAATGAGTAACTGATGATGACTCACTGATGCCAGTACAGACTGATAGCACAAATGACTCACTTTTTCATAGACAATCGGATACCCATGGAAATGAATCACCGATATAGAGAGTTATCAATGGTGATTTCATGATATTAATAACTCACCAATACTTATGACTCACCGATAATCATAAAAATGATTTTATTTTATTAATTCAAATTTATATCTAATAGTCATATTTTGATAAATTAGTGCTTTTGACATTAATTATTGTTATTTGTAGGATATTTATAGGATAGTACATGGTACATACTCAGGGGGAAATCTTTATATCTACTATACCTCAAAGTATAAAAGATTTACCAGCTGGATCATTCAAAACACAGAAAAAAGCAGTAAGCAGGAAAAAAGAGAAGAACAACTGCAAATCTTGAATTATTTTTCCAAAAACCCAATAACTCAAAGTAAGAACATACGAGGAGATCCAGAAGTCAAGATAAACATGTTGACCTGACCTGAACATATTTTCGAACAAGTAGTTGAACAGCTCATACTCCTAAATTCCAGAACATAGAGGGTTCCACACCATGATTTGAAGTCAACTTCTAGAAGATAACTCGAACATCAATTCCACTACATTAATCGAGTCCATAGATTCATTTCATAACACACAAAGCCTTCTAAACCTAACTCTACATCTTTAGCTATATTGTGTTCATTTAACTATATATCTAAGTGGTGTGTGTATGTGTATGTTGCATACACACTGAATCATGTGCATAACTGAAGGATACTTGATATCCTCAATCTCACACACTATTTATCATTTTATATCCCACATAGAACTATGGAAGAGGTTGTGTGCGACCTTTTTGTTTCTTTTACCAAGAATAATTGTTGTATATGTCAAGTGTGACTTAGATAGCCTTGTAGGCTATTGTGATCCCCAATACAGGGTGTGGATCAAATATTTTTGTTAATTTATAGTGCTTAGCGACAGGTGATCATCAAGTTGAGAGGACTCAGTTTTGACTTGAGAATGAACATCTTATTTTAAATTCTGCTATGCCTATTGTTGTTTAATTTTATTATATTTTATTAAAAATTTCATTCCAAAATTTTCTAACTCTGATAGTTAGTTTAGCATGTTTTTATAATAGTTTTGAACCAGTATGTTAGTTTCAAAAGTTATATTAATCATTAGGTTAACATAGCTGAGATCTAATCAATCTCTTGAAAAATTAATTGAAAATTATGAACTCTTATAAATTCACTACTAACTAATATGGATTATATTTTTAATTGGGTGAAATTTTCAATGAACCAATTTTTAACAGAAATATTTATAGGGACTCAATTCACCCCCCACTTGAGTACTCTACTTCAACCACAAACAGTTTCCCCAGGATGGATATAAATGAATTTTTCATGTTTTAAAACTCTAAAAAACGTATGTAATGGTTAAAAGAATAGAAAATAACCTTAGATTTATGTGTAATCTTTGTGAAACCACCACTGATATATTTTTTATGGGTACGCATAGACAACATGTCAATATGACATACGGTGTTGTATGAATTACTCAGTAAAAACTTATTAAAGGTATAAAAGAAATTAAAAAGAACTATTGTGGGGTCAAAATTAGGAAAAAATATTTGAGTTCCCTAAAATTATAGTAAAATTAATATATATTGAATTGTGAAATGTATGAAATTACATCACTTCATTCTAAATTATGGTTTTCCCAAGACGGTCGTAACCACATTTTTTGAACATTAAAATACTAAAACCAGTGTGGAATTTTAAAAATAATAGAAAATAGACTCAGGTTGATGTGAAATCAGGGTAAATCCACCACGGTGATATTTTTGATGTGCATGTGTAGAAACCACATCAATTCAATGTGTATTGTCGTCAAAAATACCGATAAACACTATTAATAGGAAAAAGCCTTTACAAACAAGTTTTGGTGAGATAAAACAAGGAAAACATCATCGGATTTCCCAAAAATCATGTGATTCAATTGTAGATTGAATTTTGTAATATAGGAAATGATGGAACATCATTCAGAATTGCAGTTTTCCCAGAATGTTCGTAAAGGAATTTATATTGTTTTAAAACACTAAAATGTGCATAGAATGATAAAAAAATAGAAAACGACCTCATATTGACGTGGAATCTTTGGAAAACCACTACTTTTTTTTACATGTACTCATTGAAAACACATCAATATGATTTGTTTTGGGGTTGGAATTACTCTGGAACAACTTCTTAACGGAAAAAAATCCTTAAAAAACAAGTTTCATGGGTAAAAATATGGAAAACAACATCGAATAACCCTAAAATCCAAGTAAAATTACAATAGATTGAATTGTGAAATGGTGGAATCGACGACACATCATTTGGAATTATGGTTTTCTTGGGATGCCCTTAAGGCATTTTTAGTGTTTTAATACACTAAAACATGCATGGAATGGTCAAAATAATAGAAAATGATCTCAAATTTATGTTGAATCTTGGGAAAACCATAGATGAGTTATTTTTGAAATGTACATTTTGGAATCATGACGGTCCTATGTGTAGTGTGGTCGAAATTACTCAATAAACAATTCTTAATGGTTCAAAATCCGTAAAACCAAGTGTTAGGGGGTGTCAAAACTAGTAGAACGATGTTGTATTTCCCGGAAATCATGTGAAAATAACCATAAGTTTAAATTTGAAATATAGGAATTGAAGGAATGCATTCCAAATTACACTTTTCCTAGTATGGTCGTAAACATGTTTTAGTGTTTTAAAACACTAAAACATTTATGGAACACTCCAAACCATAGAAAACGACTTCCTATTTATATAAAATCATGTAGAAACTAACATTGAGTTTTTTTATGTGTACTCATAGAAAACATGTCAATCCTACATGTGGTGTTGTTGAAATTACTGGTAAATACTTCTTAAAGTTACAAAATCCTTTTAAAAACAAGTGCTAGGGGGTCAAAACTAGGAAAAAAACATCCAATTTTCCAGAAAATTAGCGGAAAATGACCATAGATTGAATTTTTACGTGTAGGAACTAATAGAACATCATTAAAAATTACAGTTTTCTAGGATGTCCATAAACCCATTTTTAGTGTTTTAAAACACTAAAATGTGTGTGGAACGGTCCAAACCATTGAAAATAACCTTATATTGACATGGAATCTTAATAAAATCACCTCTAATATGTTTTAGAAATATGGAACATTCTTTGATATTAGATTCCTTAAAACATTATTATTTAAATTTCAAGAACCTCGCAATTTGCTTCAAAAATAAATTAGAATATTTACTTATCCATTTTCAGTTTCAAGTGCTTATTATAATTTTAAATATGTATATTTATGTTTTAAAAGTGTTTTTTTATTATATATTATTTATTTTATAATTAAATGTATTCATTATTATTAACAAAATAAAGACATTTTAGTGTGGAATTATTAATATATTCTATGTCTTTTCAATTTCACATTTCTTTTCTTAATTTTTCTAGTTTTCATTATATGAGAAAGATTTCAGAATTATGTAGGATTTTGACTCTTCTGATCTACTACATTATTCAAAAGGAAATAATGATGGTTCTTAGTTTTCATGTTATGTTAATATTTTATCAATTATTCTTCTGTACTTCTGTTTTATTATGTTTAGTTTTTTTTATTTTCTGTTATAGTTGATGAGAAGACATCCTCAATTTTATTTGATCAGATGATGTGGATGAAGATAGATGCCGTGGAGGTCATGACATGGATGTATATTTGGCATGATTTGTGGTTGAATAAATTTTATAGGTATATATTGATAACCCCGGTATTAGTTGACAGATGTATGGGTTGACTGAGACTAAGGTTATGATGAATGTGGATATTTGTATATATAAATGTGGATGTATGACATATGTATGGCGGTTTTGTCTTGTATTCATGTTATTAGTTTATTTTATTCCATTTTTTTATATTTATAGTTTTTGATTAAATATTTTTTTTAAAATATGATATAATATAGGTTTTTAGTAACCAACGCTAAAATAATCTTTCATCAATATGTGCAGTGAAAATTATTTTTCTTTTAAATATATACCCCTAGATAATTTTTAATGAAATAATTTCCAATCAATAAACAAGAAACTACTATAAAATTCTCAAAAAACTACACAGAACAAAACTGTTGTGAAATTAATGTAACCACCTGTAAATGCCTAGTGATCGTGCAACACACAATGGAAAAAATCACCCCTAATTTTATTAGGGGGATGTTTAAACCATATCTATTCCATGATAAAACCACCCCTAATTTTATTTTTTTAGTGAATAATGGAAAAAATCAGAAGCCCTGGAGGTTTCCACTTTCTTTCTTTCCCGACCCTTTTGGATATATAGTTAATAATTTGGAGGGTATGCTAATGAAGAGTGGATATCTAAAATATTTTCATTTAGGAATGTGATTTTTGAGGATTTATGGAAATTTATACTCTGGTAGGTACACTCTGTCATAGTTCTCCTATCAATTTGGATTCATCTAATGGTTGTTGAAGCAACTCTACAGAGGGGTTCATGAATAGAGGCAACCATGTATCCCTCTTTTATTGTAGTTGGTGTTTACAGCTAAAGGTAAAATGGATAAAATTATTCATCCACCAAAAAACATTAACACTAGACATTCTTAAGATTATCCTATTCACCAAGTGATTCTATATACAGAGGATATATTTCTCTAGGGGGTTAGGAAGGTGGTGCCGATGAACGAGCCATAAGACCAGCCGTACAGTAGGCAGTACGTACATAGAAGTGCGTAATGTAATGTGAGGGATCAAGATGATGTTGTGGTGATATCTTAGGGGTCAATTTCACCAATATCTCTTGATGGGGAAGATCTCTTTCAAAAGAGGTCATAGAAGTAAGGAAAGAGCTCCCTAGCATGGAAAAGGTAGTCTGATGTGGCCTCAGGAAAGAAGTTGTGCTACATGGTGTAGATAGCTGATGATGCCCACTTCCCAAAACTATGGTAAAGATATAGGATTATGTGTCTATATCATTCATAATTTTAGCTATATAGGACACTTACACGGGAGGGGATCAAGCCGCCGAAGTTCATGATTGTGAGAATCATGACTCGAGTGAGCTTTCATGAGTTATTCGAGTTCCCGGTGGACATGGATTTCTATTCACATTGGAACAGGGAGTGTGAAAATAGTATTCCTTAGTTAAACATGATTTTTGTCATAGGACCTTTATAGAATATGTCTCTCAAGTCACAAACCCATCATATACCAACATCAAGTGCCGACATATAGGTCATTGGCAATGAAGAGTCTTGGGGATCTGATGTTGACCGAGAATGTTCAAAGGAGAGTAAGGAGGTAACTCTAGAGAAAGAAAACTTATCTGAGATCCTTTTTAGTGATGTAATTTTCTGAAATAATGAAATTCATCTTTTTTATTTATATGCTGAAATCCATAACGTCAAATCATACAACAATCGGATGAGAAGAGTAATGGGACCTCCAATAAGGACAAAGAATGCACCTAGATAGGCACTGAGGAGTCCATCATGGGGTATGATCCTGAGTCCACAAAAATAAAAGTCTTTTTCAGAAGTTTGTGGAGGGTATTTCCTTATTCTCCAGCCCTTATGGTTATCTATAGTGGGCCTCACCCTATAATATTAATAGAATCTCCCCATTTTGGTGGGAGAGGCCTTTCAGGATAGCTAATAATTTACTTACCTACACCTTTCCATGTAAAATTATAAATATTATCTACCATTATCCTCCTAAAATTTAATCAATGCTCAAATTTGTCCTCATGTCCCCTTTTTTCCTCATACAGCTTTTAGACATGAAGTACTATTGTATCATAGTGCGATTATTGTGGTTTTGACCGACATTTAAGGGTCTCTGGTAGTTTAATTATCATTAAAGGATCTGTGTGTGGTTATACCATATTTTATTACACCATGTAAGTGTATTTTTCACATTACATTCTATTTACCCCTTGTTTATTGTTATAGGTTGAATTCATTATGCTCACTTTGTCCAAAATAGTTCTCAATGGAATGTGTACTAAGAAACCGGGTATGGATTTGGGAGTAGGGGAACCTTCACCAATATTTGAGTCAAATCATAGGGAACCATCCTTTCATGGTGTTTCAACCTTGATTCTCAGAGGGAAATCCATTGAACATGGGTATACAGATCTGGAGAAGGGTGAGATTTTTTCTGGATGAGTTGTTACCACTGGTGTGGAATTAGACTAGGATGGCCTTCGTCTTGATGTAGACTCTAGACCATCTAAGAGGCTACCAAAGGATGAACCTACTACCAAAGTCCTCATATCTTCTTATGAGTATTAGCCTATCAAACTAGAGGATCTATAATATTTCAAGTTTTATTTCACCAAATAGAATTGTTTCATCTAGTTCAGGGAATAGATAATCATACAGACCATTATCACACATACTATAGAGGTGGATCTAGTGTGCCAGATGTGGTCCCTCTATCGTGTGTTTCTAAACTTAGGAATCAAAGTGGTGGATTCTAGTGCACTCCATATTCTAGTTCATCATCTGAATATAAGATTTCACAAATTTTTTTTATACAAAAACTTTGAGTATTTCCTTATTAATACAACCAATATCATCAACCAGATAATGGAATAGTTACCAGAAAATAAGGATAGGGTTATGGGGGATGCATCTCTTGGAGATTAATGCATGGTTAAGTAGGGTTAGTAGTTGATTTTGGATAATGATTCATCCCTCCATGGATGAGGAGGAAGTTGTGGAGCTTACTAATCAATATCAGGCACTGGAGGATACTCAATTAAAGTAGGATGAATTGGAGTGATCAGTTGTGGAGGAGGATCATTAAAGAGATCATACACCATTATTTTATATTTGAAGAGAGGATCCAGTTTGTAGATGACCCTCCTTGTAATTACTCATATAATTTGAGGAAATAATAATTGCATTTTAAATTATTTTAATGAACCTCCATCATATTAATAAGACTATCAACTGTAAGCCTCTAAGCCGACATGAGTTGGGATTATGTATGAGAAGGAAAAGGTTAATGGATGACTTTTCATCTATATGAGTGTCATTTGGGAATGAACGGAATAGGAAATGATTCATCATCAATCACTAATGACCTAATAATGAAATCCTTGGTCAAAGAGTGAAACTATGTACTGCCGAATTGTTACCCAATGCATGCAAGTGCATCAGTGGGGTAATTCTAGGGGTATTGGATTATACTCGAATAATGGGGAAACATAATGGACCTAAATCGAGATGTAAAATACCTCGAACAAAGTGGGGGTGACAATACTATAGAGGAGACCAAATTCAAAATGCATACTCCACCATCGTATCATCTAGGATGGGGAAAATGATATTTGGATGTTGAACATATTTGGAAAAGTATACTTATTGAATTTCATCATATTTCCTTAGGAGTGTGTTCCCAAGATGTTTGGTGAGACAATGTGGCCAAGAAGCTATGTAATTAGTGAGAAATCTCAGGAATATAAGATCATGGTGATCTAGTTTAATGAATATGAAAAGTATGGGGATGAACTGAGGGGAAATATAGTTGGAGTTCAAGACTCATGGGATTACTATACGGGGATTATGACCACATTGGGTAAACATATCAGTCTAATATATAGACTGGACTTCCTAGGGGAATGTAATATTTGATGCCAAGTGATGATCCATGAAGTAAAATATTGTGGTAAGTGACTAGAACAGAAGGGGCAAAATAATCTTATTAGAAATGGTCAAATGATGCATTTATGTTTTACATCATTCCATAGTGATGGTGGGTGTGTATATTAAAATCATGTGGTATATACAATGAACATGTAGTATAATATATTACTTTGAGGACATGATTTTTTTTCATTTTATGGTTACATATCTTTAACCATGATTCTGAAAAGTTTAACATCATATGGCTGATACATGTGTAGTATAGTTTAATTCCCTTTGACTAGGACATGTGAACCGATGTGAAAGGGGATGAAGTAAAGGATTAGACCTAACATTTTCTTGAAATAATTATCCCTATGATGGTTTACAACATTTTGTTAGGGTTCATTATTGTCCTCACTAGCATTGTGACTTTTTATTTTAAACCTAATTGTTTTCCCAAGTTGTGAGAGACAATTGGTGGGAAGCAGTCTGCCATTTTCTCAAGATTCACCATTAGGTTTTCAACTTGATATATTTATGAACATATTACCTATGGTATTTTTAATTTTATACCATTCATACCAGGGTATCTAGTTTAAGGTCATGTAGCTTGGACCAAAATGAGGGTGGTATGAGAGGGTTGAAACCCAATGTGGATAGTGGGGAATTATTTTTCCTAAAAAATGATGGTACAATAATTCAAATGAAAATTCAAGGGAAAAGGATTCCAATTATATAGATTTTAATGTAAATATTTTTTTCTGGAGAATCTACCATTAGTTTAAGGTCCTAGAGCATAGATCATCGGTTTCTATATTTTATGGTCACATAGCTCTGATAAACTGGGATAAGAGGTGACTCGGTGATCTTTATGCGACATATTAGGAATAGAAACCTGATGTAAAGAGAGAATGAAAGGGGCCCCATATAATATGAAATATCTGTGAGAAAATTTGGACATAGTTTAATGCCATGATGCTTGGGCCAAATAATCAAGGACATAGGATAGAAAGGAAGTAACCTGACATGAAATAAGTAACTTTTTAACATTTAGCACTAATATTTTCTTATTATATTGAGTTCATCGATAATATCCATGTTTTTTTCAAGGCTCATTGTGGGTCCCGCTATCTTTGTACCTTTTTCATTACACCATTTGTTTTCCCAAGTTATGAGAGTGACCAATAGGTTGGAGTCTAGTTTTTTCACATGTTCCCCCTACGAGTTTTCAACCAGAAAAACATATGTGTCTATAACTTGGGGCAGACTGAGGTCATACTAATATGACTAGAATTTTTAGTTTAATTTCATGTATAATATACCAAAAAGAAGGTGCTATGAGAGGATTTAATCCTGATATGTAGATAGGGTCATTTGTTTTCCTATGCACTAGTGGTGTGGAGATAGAAATCAAACTTTGGTGTTAGAGCGGACAATTACACATAGTTTAAATATGTGATTTTTGGATTGTAGTAGAAATTTCTAGTTTAAGGTAATAAATATAAAATCAATGGTTTATTTATATTAAGGTCACATATCTCTGAACATTGGGTAAAATATGTGGCTTGAGTATTTTTATGTGATATAAAAGGAAAATAAACTTGATTTTAATTGAAAACAAAAGGGGTCTAGTATCACAAAAAACATCTTTGATACAATATGCACATTATTTAAAGTGATGATGATTAGAATAAATAGGGGTGGATGTGTCATAAAGGGAAAGTAACTTATAATGAAATGAGGGACATGGAGGTCCAATTCCACATGAAACATCCTTGGGGAAACTTCAACACCTTTTAAATTCATGATACATGGAATTGGGTACATAGTTTAAGTTCATAGAATTGGGAACAAAAAAATTGGAACTCTATTTTAAGGGATAAAAGCACATATAAACCTCGATAAGGGGAAATAATCCATGAAACTAATCCCCCATGATCCATACTCAGAATGAGAAATATGGAGTGGCATGAAATTATTATTATTTCATGGGAAGTTATAATTAGAGGAAAAACAAGCTGACAAGCGGAAGTCCTAAGAATGTTGAATTACTTAGTTATCATACATGAGTGTATGAGAGAATGAATTGTAGGGTGATGAAATTAATATTAAAGTGAATTATGGTTTAAAGGAAGGTAAATCATGACTTCCAAGATCAAGATAGAAGAAAGAGTTTACATATGGACAGTGACAAATGATTACCTTGTTCTAAGACTAGGTTCCATTACTGCACATGTCATGGGGGGATATATAAATTATGGGTTTCCATTAACAATGTTAAAAACATGAGTTACAAAAACTATCACAAAAGATTTTTTGGAGTGTTTTCCTAATATGGTAGGTGAGAGAGAGTGTCCATGCACAAATGTTATTAGTGGGGGCCTATTTGAATTTGGAGGAAGATGAATATCCTAATAAAAAGGATCATAAAAATTTAGAAGTGGGGGATTTACTAGGGAAGATAGATCAGGGTACCAATCCACCCTATTCTCTAAAACACTTGATGAGTATATTAATAGGCAAGGATTGAGCCTATCCCTAAGAGTGTATAATTTTAAATGAGTTAGTAGTGGGGATAGACATTGGATATGAGATCTAGGAATAAATATATATCAAATGTGATGGGGAATCGGGCGAAAGATAGTTCTATAACATAAATTGGTAGGTGACCCAAACTGGAAGAGTGGTTCCCTCTATGTTGAGGATGATAGATCATGTCCTAGTTATCATATGATGCATCCCATGTCTATGACAAAGTAGTGAAATTCTATTTTTTAACATTGTGTGTTGAGAAGGTTTGTTTTGGTCATATCACATTCTTAATATGAGTAGTTCTATGTTTACAATATAGGGTAATCCTATAATTTAACATCATTTGATGGGGACATGTGTGGGGATTATGCATCGAGATACCCATAATTTATTATTCATGTAAAGTCATGATGGATTCATAATTTTCATATGGTTTGATTGATATGATTAGTGCTTACACATGAAGAGGATTCCTATGGAAGCTTTCTATACAGTATTAAAAAGGCCATGGGGGCTCAGTGCTAGCGATTATAATGTTTATCTGGAAGATAAAACCTTCAAATAGGCCCGAAGACACAATGTCTAGGAATCACTACATATTGAAATAATATTGTAATCAAGCCACATTTAGTTCTACAATTTGGAATTATAGGAGACCATTTTCATGGGGGGGGGGAGAATTATCCTCTGGTGAGGTCACAAGGTATCATTCAGTTTTATGTCATGCAACGAATATTTAGAAACAACTCATATTTTTATCACATGATGAATCCTATTTTAATTATATAAGGTATGGTTATTGTTTTACATAATGTGATAAATAATTTTTTTTCACATCAAATTTACCGCATGAGGAATCTTGTGTTTTTCACATACGGTAAGGTTATAGTTTAATTTTGAGTGCTAAGGGCATGTGTTTTGACCAAATCATAATTTTCATATGATTAATGCTATGTTTGTCATACAGGGTAATTCTACTATTTAACATCTTACACTGAGGATTTTCTATTTTGATCCCCTAAAATAATTCAAATGAGGAATCCTATGTTTTTTCACAAAGGGTAAGGCTATAGTTTACCTTTTTCTGTTAAGGACGCGTGTTTCGGTCATCTCACATTTTTAATAAGAGGGATATTTTGTTTTATTCATAGAATAATGATATATTTTAACATCACATGATGAGTATGATAGGATATTTAGTTTAAATGCATGAAACATGGACTAAGGTTTCATCTATTTTATAGTCATAGATCTTAGACCATTGCTTCTAATAGTCTATGTTCATCGAAATAAGACTAGTCAGATAGAATTTATGGTTATGATTCTTGGAACCAAACACCTAATTTAATTTCATAGAGTTCGAACAATAAGGTTCTCAACTAAAGTAATATTTATGAAACATGGCATTGGTTGTATGTGTTATACACTCTTCTTACAAGGTGATTAATGAGTATACACTATTATAGTTAACATTAATGATAATGTAAGGTCCCTTCCACCAAGGTTACAACATCAGTGGTTTCCTACCAGGTATCATTAACACCCTAGGAGTCATTACCACGAATAAATGGAGAAAGGGTCATAGGTGAACCTTCTTAATGAATGATTCCACTAAATAGTTTTGATACCTCTCTATGTTATGTAACACCTAAATTGGGATTTCTTCAAGGGCCTCTAACTTGACTAGATGGATTTATGATATTCCATCTAGTATCCTCACATCAATAATGTCCATTCCAAGTGATGTAAAATGATCCTACATAGGTAAGACATCCTGTATTCCATACATCATGGAGTATGGGGTTTTTGGGGTGGATTTTTGAGTTTTCTTATAATAGGCCCAGAGGGCATTGGGTAGTTTATTGGGACAACTATTTTTGTTTTGACCTCTATATTCTATAGGATGTTAGAGTGGGGTTTTTTTAATTCCTTGATCATAAAGTTATCCTATGAAAGATAGATGGATGTGTGGTTGGATTAGATGTTTTATTTATCCTACAACCTCTTTAACTTCACTACCCATAAGTTAGCATCATTGTCTATGAGAATTGTGTGGGGAACCCCAAACTGATGAATGTTTTGGGAGTTCACTAAATATATTACATACTAGCATTTGAAGTCTTTGAGGGAAACCACCTATACCCAATTTGAGATGTGTTCTATTTTGTACTGAATGATTGTTCACTTTTGAATCACTGTGTTCAGGTTGGGACTCACAATTTCAAGTCCCCAAACTATATAGGGACAAAAATATTTGGCAGTGTGGAGGAAATCTTGTAGTTGGTGCACAAAATTGTCATAGATTTGGAATTCATAACACTTCTTAGTGGATTAAATAAAGTTATAAACCATGAAGTCCCAAAACTAACCAAACCTCCAAATTTTGTGAGAGAGCGTCAATCTTACATAACGGGATCCACATGATCCGACATAGAAATCTTACATAACCTAAGGTATCTCAACCAATTGGATACAATGTATAATAATACCATCAAAATAGAACCTATAAAGATGTTTCTTAATGTCAAGGTCACATTGGGGGGAAAACCATATTACACTCTATCAGGTTCGCCCACTTCCTTCTTTAGACAACAAGTTAGTGTTTTGTAGGAGATACTAAATAAATAGTTTCATCCAAATAGGTATTGCTTCAACCATTGGTAAATTAGACAGAACTGGCATAACATTACTCATAACCATCTAATATACTTATTGTTTTCCTTCTTCTAAAGTGGCAGCGGTGATGAACCTATAATGTGCAACATGAATAACCAAATCATCCTAACCAGGCTCTGCAAGGGATTTGGCTAGGATATTCAATGAATCAGCTTGGTAATTATATGGACATGGAACATGATTCACCTTTTATTGGGATTTTAATTCGACCATTAGCTAGAGATTTTTTTCAATCATGGTAAAAAATGATTTAATTCTAATTATGTTTTCACCATAGATCTTCTTGATGAATAGTTCACAGTCTCCCATCAAACGGAAATAGGGAAAATCTATCTCAGGGGTCAGCTTAAGGCTAGTTATAATGACCTAATACTCTACCACATTGTTAATTAATCCTTCTGAAAAAATGAATTAGTGTGGAAGGATTTCTTATGCATGAGCGATGAAGACGATCCCCAAGCCAACTCTTTTGAGTTTATAGTCATCAAGCACTCTATTGGTCTCACACCAAGATGCACCAATGAAATGCATATTCCATCATGGTAAAAACTAATGAACGTGGTGAATGGATTTATTAAGGAATTCAACAATGAGGGGTTATTCTTTGGGGATGGGATGTGTGGCCAGGATGTCTTTCAGTGCTTGGAACTTGATGGATTTTTGCGGGAAATACTTGATATCAAACTGCTGGAGGATTACCATGATGCGTTCCCATCATCTGATCATCATGTGGTGGTAGATGATATACTTTAGTGATTCAGTAAGGGACACCAGCTATATCTCATTATTCTTTAAGTAACACTTCAATTTCTATACTACAATGACCAACACAAGGTAACTCTTCTCAATGGGGGAGTAATTGTTCTCCATGTGGAGGATCATGAAGATGAGAAAATATTGATTTTTTCCCTAAAATTAATATTATTCAGTAATAAAATAGTGTTTAGGATCATTCTAGGGTGGTCACATAAAAAACTAGAGGCTCTCCTAAGATAGGTGGAATCAAAACTAGAGGCTATAATAGGTATTGTTTAATGTCTTTTAAGTTAATATGGTTGTCCTTATCCCATTATTTAACAACATATTTCATTATGAGCCGGAAAAATTTCATAAAACTGCCTTCAATATATTTAATAAATATGTAAATTTAATCCATGTGTCCTTGGAGGCCTCAAAACCATTGAATATTGCATGGTGGTTTCATTTTTTTGATATCCTTGATCTTCTTTGGATCAATATCGATGCATCTATATCTAATGGTTATTATGAGAAACATTCAATATGCGACCTCAAATTCACACTTCAAAGGGTTCATTTTCAAGTGACAGTAGATGTGGAAGCTAACCAAATTCTCAAGGCCTTTGATATAGTTCTATATTTAGTGAAACATGGACACCAAATAATATAACAAAAATTCCAATAGAGTCCCATGGAGTGGCTTAATGATGTGCTACATAGCCCAATAGTAGTTGGCTCCAGCATTCCGCAAACCAAAAGGCATCACCTGATAGTGGAATGTACCCTAGGGTTCCATGAAGGTAGAGGCCTTCTCATCCTTAGGGTCCATCTAGATCTAATTGTGCCCAGAATATCCATACATGAAAGAGAGGGCCTAGAATCTATCCTTATAATCAATGAGTAGTTCTATCACTGGAAGGGGAAAGTCAACCTTCATGTAATAGTAGTTGATGTAACAAATGTTGATGCAGAATAATTATTCCTATTCTACTTACTAACTCAAAAAATATTATCCAACCACCTATGGTACTATAAATCATTGATAAATCTTTCCTTAGTAATCTTGAAAAAATCATACTCAATCTTTGCACCATGGGAGGGGTTCATCAACTGGTGGATTTTTTAATCAATGGTAACCCACTGGGAGGCTAATGCATTGAAAATAAAATTTGGGATCAATACCTTTCATCTATTAAAATATTCAAGAGAACACAACATTGTTTTGTTTTAGAATGGACACATACTACAGCTATTCCTCTGGTGTCATAACTATGTTGATTAGTGTGAGTTTCAAATTTTCCACAGCACTGAGATTTACCTACATCAACTCATTTAATGTGGTGGATCCACCCACATAAATTTTAGGTGGGTCATATTTAATAACCACTTAATCATCCAATTTTTGGGGATTAGAGGGGGTATGTGTCTATTTTATATTGGAAGTCATATGGGTAGCACTAGTGTCTTCTCTAACATATGAGGGATCCTTGGAGAGGGGTTATAGTTTCATTGAAATATTAGAGACAAAACCTGTTGATATTTTCCCTCAATATTTTTGTTGTGATGCCCTCTTTTGACATCAATAAACTAATGTCAGGTAAAATTCTACTAGGTCAACCCTATATTTCATAACATGTGATTATGTCATGGGTCAGTGTCCATGGGGTGGATTCCTCAATATTCCACACGAATAAAGACCTATAGCTATGCTTGATCTCTTCCAGTTTAGTAGTACAAAGTAATCTATGTGAAATCCTTCTTCACGGATATAATATAACAAATCCCTAAGTCCAGGGTTGTGGGTTCTAGCTGGTGGATTGGGAGGAAAAAGATATTTTTCATGTATGTCCAAGAATCTCTGGAAAAAGCTATCAGATCAATGGGGGTATTGATATTCTTGAATAAATTGGAATGGATTTTCTCCCACGATTTTTTAGTAAATTGAATATAGATATCAAATATTACCTGTGTTTAAGTTGGATGCATCACACTAAAGTACCCCAACTCAACCATCAAGAGAGTATTTGAGTCACTAATGGTATGAGGATTGAACAATTTCATGTATAAAAATCCAAGGCCTTCCCATTAAGGATTTGTAGGTAGTATCTTATGAGACATCCATAAATTTAGTTATTGATAAATGAACACTAAATTTATTATTCATCTAAATATCTCCACAAAACTTCTACTCACTCTTATCATGCACACACATTTTTTTTTAGAGAGAGTCAGATCAGCTTTGGTAAGATTTAGTATATGGAGAATTTGGGATGGTATGAGATTGTTCAAAGATCCAATATCCCCTAGGAAGTGGTGAATTATAACACAATTGATCTAGCATGTGATATATAATGTGCACATACACTCATTATTAGTAGCACCCTTATATTCCTCAAAGAAGGAAAAAAATTCTCGACATTCTTATGTCATGGCTTCCTCTAAATGATATGTAACACACCAAGAATTTAAAAATAGATTTATTATAGAATTAATGGATCACTGAGTCTATATAAACACCATGTTATTATATCCTAGTCAAGTAAACAAAATTTTGTCAATTCTATTATGTGAATTTTGAATATCTGACATACACAGTTGCGGTCAGAATGTTATTTGGAGTCTGATAAGAAAAACGTAATTTTTTGTAAATAGTTACATTCCCTTTGAATAGTAACATACCCTTATGAATAGTGATATACCTTAATGAATAGTAACCTTATCTATGGTAGTATATAAATGATATTCAAGTGGAAGTATGATATACCTATGTTTAGGAATAGGTAAATAAAATTTTAAAACAGTTTTTTAGAATAAACTACAATTTTAATTAAATATTAAATTTATAATATTAAAAAAAAAGTATTTTTGAAAAATTGACTTTATTTTTGGATTCTACACGTCGAAATATGGTCAGGGTGAATTTTTGGTATTTTTTTGAAATACACGAATTATTTGATGAATAGTGAATTACGGTAAAATAAGTATATACAAATTATCTGGTAAATAAACTAGTTATGACATAATAAAGGATGTAATCTTACTTTGTTAAAAATCATGTGAATTTATTACTAATCTTGGTCAGGTAATAATAACTATTTCTGGTCGTGGGGGAAATTAATAAACTAATGATTAAAAAATTATGAAAACCCTCCCCTCCTCCTCTATAAACCCCCCTCACTTCCTCTTCTCTTCACTCCTATATGCCTGGATTCTCTTCAATGTTTTTCCCAAATACCATTCCTTATCACTAACCATGTCCAACAAGCTCTTGGTCTTTCCAAAAGATGGAAATTACTTCCCTTAATGAGGGTCTCAAGGAGGTATTACAAAAGGTAAATCATCTTTCTTTTTCATTTAGTTTCATTCCAATTTATCTTCTTTTCTAATTCAATCCTAACCTAATCTGTCCAACTGACCATGATAAATCTTGTATCATCTATATATAGGAATTATACCATGTGAAGGGAATAACCATAATCAGTAATCTTACTCTCTCTCTTTTATTTTATAAATGAAATCAACGCCTATGAGGTTCCAATTTATAATCTTCATGGACGACGAAGTTTCATTCTCCAATTTCTCCTTCATTAAAAGTCATAAAACCATTTTTATGGTTGAAATAGAATATAATATATGTATTATAACCTAATTAATATTCATCAACTAGTATACATACATATTATTAAATAATATGACCTTACTAGTTCCTAATAATCAAAATACTGCTAAAATAATTTTAGTGAATGTCATTAATATTACATCTCATGTTTCATCCACATTACAAGTAAAAAAAGATATAAATAAACATTAACACTTATGTATGTTCATAAATAACATGTAATTTAAATTATATTGATTTACATACATTCCACAAGAACTCCATTACTAAAAAACAAGTGAACCAATTATGAAAATCAAGAAAACAGACACTCTGGAACGACTAAATTCAATATTATAACATATCAATAAAGAAATAAAAATACTAAACATAATTATGATAAATTAAATATATTTCTTATCTGTTCTAAAATAAGTTATTAATATGTCTAATTTTTTATTCCATGACCTTATGTTCAAGAGTGGAACACATTCGGACTTAAGGTAAATGGTTTCTTCATGTCATTTCTATTTTTTTGAGATATTCTGTATTCACTATTACTACTTGTGTATGGTGTATGTATACTCCCTATTTATGTTTCACATCATGAATATATTTATTTTAATTATAATAAATTTATAATTGATTATTATTAATTTTGGGTCATACGATTCAATTGTTTACAAAGTGTTAAGTATATTATATCTAAACCTCCATTTTACATTCAGGTTGCTCTTATTATTTACTCACCGCAATGATATTATTATTTATTATTATGAAATCCTTATAAATTCTATGTGAATGTGATATATATTTTTACCAACCATAATCCTACTTCTATTTATGGGTAGTTTTAACTTTTAAAATGATATTTCAAAAATTCTTCCTGAAATACAGGCTCGATTCAAGGAATTTCTCGTATTTTTACCTATTTTGAAGTTCAATCTATAATCAGTTTTAAGCCATATTTATCATTTTAAATCACAATTTTTAAAGTTAAAAATATATTTTGGTTAATTTCTTATTTTAAGGAATAAAACAAGCCTTTTCACTTTGAAATCCTATATTATTTTCCTTAAACCGCATCAAAATGTTTTATTTCTAAAGCTTCTTTAAAAAATATTAAATTATTTTACCATGATAAGACTTTATATAAGCCTAAAATATTATTTCAATGACCTTAAATTTTATTTTCTAGGATATAAATTTTTAAAAAAAAGATTTATGAAAAATTAAATTTATGTTCCAAAAGAACTCCTCTTTCCAAAGTAAAAAATGATTTTTCTCATCTCATTTAAACTTTTATGGGATATATGCATTGTTCACCACTTATTTCTTGATTTTGGTGTAGGTAATTCCCTTTTGTATATAATATCAAGACTATCCTTAATCTCATGATATTAAAATAGATTATTATTTGAATGTTTCAAGGTTTAATGAGACACTTTGGAATGGTTAAAGATTATTTCCTCCAGGATTTTTCAATGGTCTCATTAAAAATTATCTTCATCTATGTCAATGTCCTTTATTGAATGTCATTACTCAGTGATATTTACCTCCTATGTTATCATCCACCATGTTTTATTGAATGTTTTATGATTAGTTCGATTATGGATGTTCTATCTTGAAACCATTCACCATATTACTTTGAATGGTTGTGTTTATGATTAATGATTGGGGAAAGTTATTAACATTTAATATGTTAGTTTCAATATGAATGTGTATGTTGTTTATGTTCACCCCATTCATATGAAGAATTAATTGGACTTAGTTAGTGTCAGGTGGGGCCTGCTATAGCCCCTCGGTGCATCGGTAGGTCTCATGAGACAAATGGACATGGAATTGTCCGAGGTCTTTCCCAATTTGATATATGGTTTTTGTAGAGGCCTTAATCATTTTTAGATATCTTGGTCAAGGCCTTCACAAAATGTTTCAGAATGTCAGGGATATACACTTACCTCATTATGAAGCTATTAATTTAAATTTCATGTGGTTATTCAACTAGTAGAATACCCATTATTATGTTATATTATGGAAATATTTACTCAGTTCATAGTCCTTCCATATTATGTTCATGTTAATTTTTTAAAGGCGTGTTTCTTCTATTATTCACCATGTCTAATGTTTCTATTATCTTCTGTTTCATTTATTAACCTTATTAAGCATTTGAGATCACCCATTTCTTATGTTTCATTTTCCTAGGATATGAAGAAGTAAATGATGAATGACTTGCAATCCTAATCTATGAGGCATGGATGTTTCAAATGGAATAAATTAGTATTGTTTTCATTTTTATATGTAATGTTGAACTAATATATGTATCTTGTCTCCAAAAGCTACAAAACTACATGGTCCTTCGGTATGAATATTCCTTGTTTATATTCCAATGTATTAAAGTAAGGCACCAGCTCTGGGAAACTGGGGTTGGGTCCTTATAGTGGGTATCTATGGAAGTTTAGTAGAAAACATGGAAAATAGATATTTAAAAAGTATATTAGTGAAAAAAAACCTTCTAATAGACATTGGGGATAAGAATACAATGACATCCTATAATTTTGGTAAGTTATAGATTATCTGGTTTATTAAAAATATACATCCCTGTCTAGATATGAACATGTAGAGGACTCTCTAACACAGATGTATCTAAGGGTAAAACCTGAATACAATGCTTTAATCTAGACTCGAATGGGAACTCGTACATGACAATGGGCCTTGCTACACTCTTTGTTTGACACTCACATGGTATATTATTTGGTAAATTAATTAGATTATTACAATCAATTATGAAGGATTTGTGCCCCAAAGTAACAAATGTATATGGTTTTAGGATTTAGGATGCATAAATTTATGTTATGTGTTATACCATGTTTAGAGATATAGTGAGTTCATAATTTTATATTCTAATATATAATATGCATTTGATTAGAAATGGAGCCAAGTATAAGGAATGTGAACTTCACCAATGCACATGATGAGAAGAATAAAAAGGATCATATCTCTGGTAGTCCTATGCCATAATTTCAAAGGAATATTGTCTCCCATGTATCCTCATCATTTGAGGAAATAATATCATGTGTTGATAAGGTATGTAAGGAATTTTTTGTTTCATACGACCTTGAAGGGAAGAAAATGAAGAATAGGATGGCATGAAAAAAGCATGGATAAAGGAAAGAAGGGAAATATGTATTTTCTCACATGTGATAATTTTGGAAGGAAAAACCTTGCTATATAATTGAGGGGAAAAGGAGTTTGCTTCATGTGTGGAGAAAAAGGCCACCATTCTCATAATTGTAAGAAATGGAAAAAAATCCCTATGTTCAATTCTTCAACTATAAGGGGATGTGACACTATGCGAATCAATGTCCTAACCATCAAAGGAATATACTCTGAATAATGATTTTGGATAATGAGAAAGTTATGATGCTATCGTAGATGATGTATAATGATTTTTACGCCTAGTCAAGAATCATTTCATTTGAATATTTTTTTCATTAATGTACTTAGTGTAAGAATTATGAGATATATAAGGATTGTACTATAGTCCTATTTCATTAAGGACATGAGGTTTATGGTGAATGTTACAAAGGAAATGTTATTTAGTATAAAGATAATTTTTTAGAAAAAATACAAGACTGAGGGAAATAAAACACTTAATATATATCTTATGTTGAGATACTGATGAAGAAATGATTGATTCCGATAAGTACTGACTACCATGGAACTAATTATTGACTTGTTGAGAAGTGGAATATGCTATCATCGATTGATTTTACACTACTTTTGGATTTATGTAATATATCCAATAACATGTATCATACTTAATGAATATAGATAAATTCATGTTTCCAATATGGTTTTTATGGTAATTCAAGTTATAACCATATTTCAACAGGATACATGATGAAGTTATTCACATGTTTGAAATGTGAAATATAGACACGATTCATGTTGATTAAGTGTTAATGATAATTTTATCTTGTATATTTAGAGGACTTCATTACACTTTCTTGAATTATTATATTTTGTAATTTTTAACCATTTATGAAAGGGTTTAATTTGATCATCATTTGAGATTTTATTGGTTAATGTACTGCTTCCCCAAATGGAAAAACCCATGCTAAGTGATAAGGTTTAGATAGTTAAAGTGCTATAAAAGGATGTGTTTGTAAGTAAAAATGAATATTTATACTCTTATAGAGTGAAATAATTCCCTGAATCAAGGAAAATAATCTTAAATAATTTTTTTTCTTATTATCATAATCATTGTTAATATTGATGATTTTTTAGTTTATAGTTTTGTAGTAATTACCATTCATCTGAACATTTCATATATCTTGTTCCATCAGATCTTAATAGTAAGATTTTTTCTTCCATGTCTAGGATTTTACTTCAAAAAAATGTCACCTCATTCAAAATCATACTTTTGGGGGTGACCACATCATCTCTCTTAACCCTTTTTTAGGAGGATATTTTATTAACCCTATTTCTGATGTGGGTTTCAATAAGGGAATTTTCAATTGTCAACCATTGACTTTCAAAATTCAATTTCAAATTTCAAGAATGAAATTTTTGTAAGGAGGGGATAATGTAACACCAAAATAATTTAAAAATAGATTTACTATAGAATACATGGATCAATGAGTCTCTACAAACCCATTTTGTTATAACCTAGCCATGTAAACACAATTTTTTCACTTTTGTAATGTGAATTTCAAAAATCTGACATACAACGAGCTGCCGAGAACAAAAGTACTGTAATTAAGTGTTAATGATAATTTTATCTTGTATATTTAGAGGACTTGATTACACTTTCTTGAATTATTATATTTTATAATTTCTAACCATTTATGAAAGGGTTTAATTTGATCATCATCTGAGATTTTATTGGTTAATGTACTGATTCACCACATGACAACAACGAGATGCCGAGAACAAAACCATGAACCCTCCGAAGAGTATGCCGGCATCCGGTCTTATGCCCGAAGATCTGAATCAATAGCACCATAGAAGCCCATAGTGCATCTCCACAGCAAGAGAGGGCGTCGTGAACCATCGTAGAGAGAAAAGAGGAATCCGAAAAAAATACACAACCGGAGGTAGGAGGCGATGGGATAAACCCTCCCCTCCTCGGACCGGACTAGCTCTGACGTCAGCCTTCAAAGGGATATCTTCGCGTTGAGACCATCCTCACCACGCTGCCGAGACGACCCAGATGAAGAAGACTCAAGACAAGGTGGCCGGAGAGGGAAGGAACGCGAGATCGAGGGATAAACCCTAATTACTTCGGCAAGAGCTCAGAGATGCCACTCAGAGGCCGTATATCTTACTAGAAAAGATAAACCCACATGAACTCTATTACTTAAAAACATGTGAACCGATTATGAAAATCAAGAAAAGGAACACTCTGAAACGACATAATTCAGTATTATAACTTATCAATAAGGACATAAATGAACTAAACAGAATTAAGATAAACTAAATACATGTCTTACTGGTTCTTAAATATATTATTAACAAGTCTAATTTCATATTCCATGGACTTATGTTCAAGAGAATAACACATTCAAACTTAAGGTAAGTGTTTCTTCTTCTCACATCCATTTTTGTGAGATATTCTGTATTCACTATTACTACATGTGTTTGGTGTATGTATACTACCAATTGATGTTTATTAATTTATTTATTTTCATTATAATAAATTTATAATTTATGATTGCTAATTTGTGGGCATACGATTCAATTGGTTACAAAGTGTTAAGTATAATCTACCTGAACCTCCATTTTTCATTTGGGTTGCTCTTATTCTTTAATCTCCTCAATTATATTCTTATTTATTATTATTCAATACTTAAAAATTATATGTTAATGTTTTATATATTTGTACCAACCATAATCCTACTTCCATTTATGGGGTGTTTTATGTTTTAAAAGGATCTCTAAAAAATTCTTCCGGAAATACAAGGTCGGTTCAAGGAATTCCCCGGATTTTTACCTCCTTTGAAGTTCAATCAATAATAGGTTTTAATACATATTTATCTTAATAAAATCACACATTTTAATGTGAAAAATATATTTTGGTTAATTTCATGTTTTATGAATGAAAACATTCCTTTCCACTTTAAAATCTTTTAATATTTTCCTTAAACCATGCCAAAATGTTTTCATTCTAAAGATTCATTAAAAACTCTTTTTAAATACTTTTTCCACAATAATAATTTATTTATGGAAAAAATATAATTTCAATTGTATTATATTCTATTTTCTAGGATATATATGTTTAAACCCATATTTATGAAAAATACAATTGATTTTCCAAAAACAAAACTCTTCTTTTTAAAGGAAAAAAGGATTATTCTCATCTCATTTTATCTTTTATGGGATATATGCATTGTTCAACACTTATTTATTGCTTTTGGTGTATATAATACCCTTTGGTATATCATATAAAGAGTCTTTTTATTTTAATGATATTCTAAGGGATTATTATTTGAATGTTTCAAGGTGGTATTGGATACTTTGTAATGTTTAAAGATTATTTCTGTAAGGATTTTTCAATGGCCACATTTAAAATAATATTCATCTATGTCAATGTAATTTGTTGAATCTTGTTCCTCATTGAGTTTTATCTCTTATGTTATCATCCACCTTGTTTTATTGAATGGTTTTTGATTAGTTTTATTATGGATATGCTATCTTGAAACTATGCATCGTATTAATTCGAATGGGTGTGTTTATTATTAATTATTGGGGAAAGTTATTTACATTTCATATGTTAGTTTCAATATGAATGTGTATGTTCTTTATGTCCACCCCATTCAAATGAGGAATTCATTGGACTTAGTAAGTTTAGGGTGGGGACCGCTATGGCCCCTCGGTGTATCGGTAGGTCTCATGAGACAAATAGACTTGTAATTAGATGAGGTCTTTCCCAATTTGATATATGATTTTGGCCAAGGACTTAATCATTTTTAGATGCCATGGCCAAGGCCTTGAAAAAAAATTTTATAATGGAGCTATTAATTGAAAGTTTATGTTGTTATTTTACTAGTAGAATACACGTGATTATGTTATATAATAGAAATATTTACTCAGTTCACATTATTTCCATATTATGTTCATATTTATTTTTGTAAAAGCATGTTTATTAAATTATTAAACATGTTTAATGTTTATGTTATATTCTGCAATATTTTTTAATCATACTAAGTGTTTGATCTCATCCCTTTCTTATGTTTCATTTTCCTAGGATATGAAGAGGTAAACTGTGAATGAATTGCAAGAATAATCTAGGAGACATGGATGTCTTTAAAGGAATAAATTTGTGTTTTTTTTCTTTTCAATATGTAATGTTGAACTAATATAAGTGTATTTTTTCCCAAATCTACTAAATTACTTCATCCATTAGGATTCATATTCTTTGTTTATATGCCAATGTATTAAAATAAGGCAAGGAATCTGAGAAACTGGGGTCGGGTCCTTACATGATAGGCCTCGGTGGTAACTACCTTAGTCTCAAAATGAATGGGGCTCTTCGAGGAATTGAGAAGGGCCTCATGTATCTCTTTTGATAGTATAAGAACCATGAAGATTTTTATCCTCACTGATATGAAGATCATTCATTTCAAAATGTTACCTTTCTTTTCTTGGGGAATATTTTTTTTGCAGATTTCCATTATTTTGTATGGAGCATTTCATGATCCATTGGGTGAGAAATCGTGTATTGGATACTATTAGTTGTACTCTACTATTTATTAGATAATTTTATTTAAAAACCTAATGTCTAGGCACTAGATGACTAATGTAAGGTCTGGGATTGGTTTGGATTATCACATTGTGGTCGCAGCTGAGCTTTGCAGTCAACTAATACCACTAGCTCCAGAGGCATGCCCGACAGGGCAGCTTGAGGTGGATTAAATTGTTGATCCCTATGTGAGGATTACTATATAGTCTCAGTATCATGAATATTATATTATTAATCATTATATTTTAAACTATTTCTGTTGTTTTATCCCCATCCACTCAATTGACGGTGTCATCCTAAGGGGCCTTGGGTGGTCACATTTCCTTCCTCATCACTTGGCACTGTGAAATGATCTATAGTTGTGACAGTATTGATAGAGGTGTATATATGTTCTCCACAAATGGATTAATCAAGTACTGAATTGTATATTTATATCTCTCTTAACCCAATCCGCATAAAGTCACCCATAGTGCATAAAGATTTTGGTATTGATGGGCGAAATTGGTTTCTTTTTTACTAACAACGCTTACTTTTTCCGGACATGGAAGGTAATGACCTATTTGCAGATGTAGTGATTATAGAATATGTGATGATAAAATGAGGTTCTAGTATGCTCAAATTGGTGAAAATAATAATGTATCCATTAGTGACTATCTTGTGAGACAATCAGTAATTATAATTCTTCATTCCATGTCATGTGGCCAACAACCACTCACTGGGGGCTTCACGTTCACTTTCATTGTTAGTGAATGCATGCGATACGTATATCGAGATATAAATCAATTTCATTATGTCATGATACACATGGTCCTAGAGATAATATTTTAATATGAATAATTCTTTGATGGTACATCTTTAGATCCTATGGTATAGGCATTGATTGTCCTAATTGGAATGTTCAGCCTCTTGGGACCTACTGCATTCTAGAAACTTCATAATCTAGTTAACTATGGAATAGATGAAGTTCTCTTGGACCTGTGCATCCTTGAAAGATTATAAACTGTTATTTATTTTAAATAAAGGAACCCGGGGTTCCTAGCCCTGATGGGTGGCTGGGGACACTTTTTACTGGTGAGGTTATGGATGATGAGTTTTCACCTCGTGAAGCTATTCTTCATGAGGGTCCACTAGGAGGTGATCTTATGGCAGAGGATCGTGTGGGTGAAATTGCTCAAGTGACTCTATCAACTTGGATATGATAATTTATACTTTCATATTCATTAGAACATGATATGGAAGGGGTAATGTGCATGACTATTTCCTGTTGTACTGCAACGATTCTTACAAATACTATTCTTTTTCAGCGAACTCTCAAACTCAACCAAAATTATTCCATGATATGAGGGAATGGACCACATCCCCTTTGAAGTTATCTAAAAACATTGATAATAGTTACTCTTGGGAAAGATTCATATTAATAGAGTATTTGATCCCCATTAATTGGGAAATGAAGTCAGGTAATATTTAATCATCCCTCTTCTGGAACTTATAGAGGTTTATAATATTAGTGCTTCACACAGTGGAGAAAAACAGATAAATAAACTACATATTGATATCCTACCAACTAGAAAAATATCCATAGGGTACCTAGTTATACAAAAAAATGTTGGTCCCTCCATATTCTTGACAAAATAGTCGAGGTTAGCAACTTCTAGCTATTCTATAGTCCCCAACATTGGGTTACACCATGAGGTGAAGTGATCCAGATGTTGTAGTAGATCTCTGATCCTATTAAATGAGGTAAATCTAGGGTTTTATAATTCTAGTTTTGGGATAATATTGTCTACCTATTTCAGATATGACATCCCTTTAGGTGGAGTTGACACCTTCCATGCTTCCAAGGCCTCAAGGTGAGCGAAAATGAGTGGTTATCACCTCTTCGTGGTGGGAGTTAGTGGTCACCAATGCTTTGAATATTTCATTATCTTGAGGGTGGAGTTTTCTTGATATTTAATTGGATAAGTGTTCTTCTCATGTGAAGTGGTTTAATCATATCATGTTTATTTTCCATATCCATCACATTCATTTTATATTAGATTCAATGGTCCCGTTGGCTCAAACCTGGGTGCCTTGATAAGGAGGGCTGGGTTCCCAACTGGAAAATATATAGGGTACCATTTTTCATTATCAAGACATAGATACATCTATATGATAATCATAGTAATAATAATCTTGTATTATTTAATATCTTGGAGAAAATCATTCATCCTAGAGACTGACTCAATTTGTGGCATGATATTAGATTGACCGATAGGCTCGGCATGCCCCTTGTCTTTATCCAGATTCGAAAGAATAGGTGGAAATGAATCATTGAGGGTACTCTAATGTACCATTTCTAGACTCTATTTATGAGTGGGGGAACCTTTTATAGGATCCACCTGGTACTATCCCACCCCATAAGAAAATTTCTCCACGTCATTCCTTTTGTCAGCAGTTTGGTTACTCAGATCATCCAAAGGGTCTATGGTGATTGAATTAATAGTGGAATTTATCAGAGAAGAAATTTAACCATCAGTGGGTAGGAAAAACTGGTGATATTTTTTTTGGGATGTGGGTGAAATATATGGAAACACACAACCCCATAATTTGATATTCATGTGTTCTAATGACTCTTCTATGACTCACCAAAGAATAGTGATGCTCCTAATGTGGTTCAGTTGAAACATCTAGAGGAATATGTATGTGTTGGGGTACTAATCTTCTGGGAGTACTACAATGTCAGCACCCCCTCACTATTAGTGTATGGAATCAACATTTCATGGTTTCCTATATAGGTCATCTAATGATGATGAAAGTGGTTGAGTGTCACCCAAATATTATGGAGGAATTACGACACCTGGTCCATTGTGAGGGTATATGGGATGAAATAATTTTGGATTTTGGGTGAAAAAACTATGACCGATAGTAAGTCAGTGGCTGGGATTCAAAAAAGACCTATTTTTTATTACTCATATGATGATCCTATTTTTGATTATCCCAATCCATAATAGGCATTGGATGGTAATCTGGTGGTGCCACCAACATGGACCTTCTTTACTACTATGTTTCTGGATGATGGGGTTCCATATCGTAAAACCATCCAATAAATATAGTAATTTTTTTAGGAGGCATGTAAAGCTTCAATATAATGTCCATAATGGAAGCAGTATTCAATACATACTCATGAAAAAGAGCAGAAACATCTGTATGCTAATCAATAGAGTTCTCACAATTGTCTAATAGATTCAATATGGTCCTCAATCTCTCCCACACAACTACTGTAGAGGTATAAAGGAGGGATTCTAGTGGAAGAAGAGATAGTTTCAATGTGAGTCTTTGGAATGAATCCATAACATCCTCTACATGAAGGTACCTCTGGAGGTCTTTGGAGGTTTTATAGACCCCATCTTTAGGTATAGTTAGCCACATATAGTGGGTTTCATCCCTCATCTCTATAAGAAGTGGTGTATACAACTTCATAGATTCTTCTATTGTCTCATAGTCTATGAGATTTATGGGGTCATAAAATTTCCCGTGATCCTATGTATGATGTTGAATAGGATTCATGAGTGAAAGCGTATGGTAATTTTTTATATTTCTCCCACATAGTCTACCATTTATGTTGTGGGAATGACCTACATGGAGGTTCTCTTTACTCCCACCATGGGATGATTCTTCATAGAAGGTTATGTCTTTAGCATGGGGAAGACCTCCATAATGAAATTCCCTATCACAGGATTACCTTTTATGGTTTTTGGTGTTGGTGATGATAGGGAGAGTCAACCTAACATAACCATGGTGATGATAAGATCTCAATCCTAATTTCGAAATATGGGGGCATATGTAGTGGTTGTGGTTAGAGATTAAGAACTGATGGTGTTGGATGGGGCCACTGGAGCTAGGTAAGAGGATTGCTGATGAGTAGGGTTTAGGGATTACCATCAGTGTTGGAACTTGGAATTTTGGATTAGTGTTAGTGGATAATGGGTGGGATAGAACAACTCTTTGAACTATGAAACTAATTGGAATTGTTAGCAGGGATAGGTAGGAGCCCTCTTAGGTATCTCATGTGTGGTGGCCATTTTGGGTGTGATATATACATCCCATATATCATTAGAGTATGAGATTATTCTTTAAAATCATTCTGAAGAGAGTCTCTTAAAAAGTTTCATCATCGTGATTAGGGTGTGGGGGAATTTTCACCGATGAGCCCCTCATGGGTGGAGTTGCTAGCCTGGTTCCATGGATTTCAGATCCTATTGGGACATATCCCCGGTTTGTATGACCCCTTTTTTCTTGTAATTATGAACAAGGATGTTGATTACCTTTCTTTGGATAAGCATGGAAGTGGATATGAGGTAGTGGAACTCAGTTGTTGTAAGAGAGGTCGTCACTGTTGTGGGATAAATGTAGTGTGTGATTGTGACAATGTTAGTCCCCATGTCCCCATGCATCTTGGTCGTGATTCATCATGCGTTCATTTTACCTTAAGTATAATGAAAATATATGGATTCATATATCAACAAACACACCTTGAAAGAGATTCCCTATATGGACAACATCATTTCTCCTTCACTGATATTAAGGGAGAATCCACTATGACGATGGTTCTAATAGTGGATTCACAATGACCTTCATATTCCCTGGTTATAAGAGATGATTTCCACACTAGGATGACTATCTATTTGGTAGGTTCCATGTTCCAAATATTTGTATCTCATCATGATCATATATAATAGGGACCAACATTGCTGATCCAATTATTTTTTATGGATAAAAATTTACTTCAAGATCTCTATATTATTTCTTAAACTTTTATCCAAGAATGCATGTATATGTGCTAGTTTATGCTTATTATTACAACTATATAAATTCAGGCGGCCACTGCCAGCATGGTTGGTGATGTTGGATCCTTGATTGAAATAGGATGATGGGACGTCAATTACTCCTTCCATGTATTCCTCAAAGGAGATCATTTCATTTTTTGAGTCTCTCTCATTTATTTGAGTAATGTTCGTGAAACTCATTCATCACTCCATCATGAGTCATACACTAGTTAATTATTCTACTAATTTATTGAAAGGGAAGAAATGTTTGATTAATCTTGATTATGTTAATGGGAATGTATGAGTATTTTGGGAACATTATGTGTTTTTAGAATCTATAAATTCATCCATTAATAAAGATGGAGGCATCCGATGTGTGAGGAATCATAGCCATGGAACCCAAAACATTTCGTGTTGGCCATGGGGTAGTCGACGCTAAAGGAATAATTCATCTGAGTCTTTTTAACCAATGTATCCCATGTTTATTTTATAGGGAGAATATTCAAGTTCAGGTCACATGGTTAATGTATTTTGGGTATATGTAGGTCATAACTGTAGTAAATTATGGGGGGTAGGTCGGTAGTTAAGTGTCTCTTATAGGGAGATGATCAGACGTTAGGGTTTCAACCTTCTATGAGCGAAGATGTGTAGATTTAATGGTGGTATTCAAGGTTCATTATTGAACATCATGGAGACAAAAAATGTATGTCAGGATTGACTTTAAGGTAGGCATCTGACATACACAGTTAAGAAACAGGTATAAAAATACATGTAGTTTTATGCCACTATTTAATGTCATGTGATTAGATCAATTAATGTAGTTTAATTCCATATGGTAATGATGCTTAATATATGGAGTAAGTTATGTCATGATATGGTGTGGGGATTACATATACGAACTAACTGGAATGGGAGTCACATCTGATGGTGGGGAAGGACGGTGTGGGGCTTATGTTTTTGAGTCACCCAGGATAAGAGTCAAATATGATGGTGCAGAAAGATAATGGGCACCATTCACGTATAAGATACATGTGATGGGAGTCACATCTGATGGTTGGGTAGGGTTTCATCCCATTAACTAAATGCATGAGGAATCATGTGTTTCTTACACATGGAAAGACTTTTCAACATAATGTAATGAGGAAGTTTACATGAAGTTTAACATCATAAAACTAGGATGTTGGGATAAGTGGTTTTTCATCATGAAACTCATATATGGAATGGTCAAATACCAAGATATACAATTTAATGGAAGGAAAGAAGTATCCAGTATTAGGTCTCTATACTATGAAAGGTGGGTAGTTATCCTTGATGATGCCACCTTCAAGAATTACGCATCTACTACACATACACCTCTGGGTGGTGCATGGCATAGACACTATTTTGGTGAAGAGGAAATGGATATCCAAATGTTAGTGTTCTTATTCTTACAAGAAAATGGTGATACAACTTCCAAGGACATTCTTGAGGCAAAGATTCCAGAAATGATAGTTGATGATACTAGTCATGCAGGTGATGGAGGTGAAAAGGAAGACAATTGTAATAGGTGTGAGGAAACCAAGAAATCAACATGCATGAAACTATGTTTTGCATAAGGAGGAAAATCATCAAGGACCCATTGGTTTTTGTGTGAAACTCTGTAGTTATGTTTGTAAATGGGTTTTCACTAAAAGTGGGATCTAGAGTAATGAAACTTTATAAACCTTGGTGTCCTTAATTTGTGGAATTTTATTTAGTTTTGTGAAACATGTGATTTTTTGATGAAAAATTACCTTTCATGAAACCAAATAGCCTTTAAGGGAGGTTGGACAAGGTCATATCAAACAAAAGGTAGGCCAATTCGGGGCCCATGCAAGGTTACTCACATAAGTTCTCTACCATTGGGAATACATGAAATTTCATAGTTTTTTGATTTCATGTAATATGGTATTTAATTATTTAGAAATAATGATTTCAATTATAGATATGTATCCTCAAATGGGAGTGGTGATAATCTATTTATAGCTGAAAAGGTTTTTTTTGGTGTGTAATTGTCTCAATGTCCTGAAATGTTGTTAGGTGTTATCTATGTATTTTCCATGAGGATAGGGTTGTGTCAAGTAGTGGTTCAATGGAACAATTATCACACTAATATTTCACACTATAATGTTAAAGGTTACACACATGGTCTAAATGTTTGACACTTGTACTATCTCGTAACTAGGGAACTTCTAGGGTGACCCTGAAACATAGTCTCGTCCACATCATTTTTCTCGTGTAGATTCAGTAGTGAAATAAAACATAGAGTTGTGTAAAATAACCTTATGTTTTCTTCCCTTGTTCCCTGGGCTCAGGAATTATTCATTGGGATGGGGTGCCTCATTTTTTGGGATAAAAACTATACTTTCAGGGTTGAGATGTGTTTTTGATGAAAAAAATAATGTTTTAGTGATAAATAATCAAAGGAATTTATATAATATATATATAATTTTATGATAATATAAACATAAAATGTTTGCTTTAAACCTCCAAATCCTTATAAACGAAATATTATGATACCTCTAATACCATGTCCTATATGGAATATTTATGATTATCTTGGATGAGATGGTGTTTATTATGAATATTGTTTCATTTAGATTATATCCATATAATGATTTAGAAAGGTCACAATAACTAATCATTGATCAAACCAAGACAAAAAATCCCTGATTCATCCCTTAAAGTGCATCATTGCACTTTGGTATTCAAAGAGGAACGATTTTTTAAACAATTCTAAAATCACTCAATTGATCAATGAATTACAGGCTCAATTATTATCAATCCCAATTTGATTATAGAATCTTATTAAGTTTAACTACTATATTTTTACTTGATTTATAAAATCATTGAACTTTTAATAGGTTTTAAACTTTTTTATTATACAACACAAAGAACCATACTATCTAAAATCATCAGTAACGTTTTTGAATTACCAAAACCTAAAACATTCCTGGGTAATCATAGGTTTGCACACATCATTATTTATAACATTCACATACATGGCTTTTTATAGGCCACTAACCCGATTATATTTTACACTAAAAAGTTATTTCTTTATTTTTATTAATAAGAATGACTCATATTTTTTAAATGATTCATAATCAAATTAGTCTAACCATACAGATTTATAAAGTAATTAGATTTCTTTCTCAATAATAATTCCATGGTGATAACTTCCAAAATAAGAGGTGTTAAAATCAACATTGAACATTTTATCCTTAATTTTATATCCATGAATATATATGTCCAGAATGTATAAACAATTCCCTATATTCTTAATTCTGTAAAACATTTCATAAGTGTATACAGAAAAAATATTATACTTAATCATTAATGAAAATTTATTCCTGTAAAAATAAGATATGGAAAAAATTCTTATTTACAGACGGAACATTATAATAATTATATAATTTTAGAATTAATCAACTAGGTAGACATGGAACAAAAGTGCAAGATTTTAGTGTAATAAATATTACACTGTTTCCAATACATATATCTACTTATCCTTTCATCAATTCTATTCTGGTTTCAAGTAGTTTATTATCTAAAATAAAAGTGTTTTTAAAAAATAGTATATAATAAAAATGATTCAAAATTATTGAATTTTATTCCACATAATTCTAATTATTATGAGCATAATTTCGTTTGATTTTCAAAAATTTGTCGTGTTATTTTATTATAAAATTTAATGTATTGCTAGATATATTGTCTGGTCGATTTAAATTCATATAGTAAAAGGTAGGACTACCAAAAGTTTGTTGATAATAATTCAATATTGTTCATTCTTAATAAAAATTAATTCATTCAATTAATTTGAATGAAGTAACTTTCTACTATATAACTAAATTAGATAGTGAAAATATTAGAATGTAATATGAATCAAAATCCAAGTAAACAAATCTATGAGAACACTATATACATTTGATATCAAAATACGGATTAACGGGAATCGTACATGTGTCATATCTTAAGGAGGTGATAAAAAATCCCACTGACTGAGATGAATTCCTTGAGATTACATTAACCAATGTTCTGTAATGTTGTCTGTGTACATGAGAGAAGGAAAATACAATATAGAACAACCACAAAATTCAACAAACAGCTTCTTAATAATGTAAAACATATTAAATAATTCATTCGATAATGATTAAAAAATAACATAAATGATCCATGTTAGTTTCACAATCTTCTATTTTTATAGAATATGAATAATCATATATTTGATCCTATGAAACAATTAAAAAATAGAGATTACAATGATAACAAAGAGAGTGAAAGTCTCAAATCAGTTTCAAGAAACCAATAAAGAGTGTAAAATATTTTTTATTCACTATTTGTAATAATACCCAATAGAGTGGAACCATCAAGAAGCTTTCTACATCAATTCTATAAATTTAATTAAATGTAAAAAATTATAATTTATCTATATAATGTTAATAATAATTTATTATCACCAAGGATGAAATAGATTCTTCCATTAATCTAGGAACACTCATGAAGTCATTTGATATCTAGAAGAAATGAAGGATTCTTGAGAAATGATACCAATTAAGGAATTATAGGGACACATGGTTGACATGCAACTAGTAGAATAATTGTTCAAAAAATATCTGACAAAAATAGGCAATCCTCAATATTCATGAAAAAATGGAAACTAATCTAGGATTAAGGTAATATGTAAAAAGGTTTAGTAAAATATTGGTGCATTTATAGTATACCTATAAAATGTTCTAAAATTCACTATTTATATGGATTGATCACATGGTTAGAGAAGTATTGTGAGTAAGTAAAATAGAGGGAAAATTAAAAGGAAGAGGAATGGGTTATAGGACATCCATTAAATAATTAAGAGAGGCTATATGTAACACCCCATCACCTATATATCTCATATGGTTGAAAAAAATTCCCTTTTTTTGGTTGAGTAATGTCGAGAAGGATTTGGGAGGATACATGTAATGGAGAATTCAAGGGTTTGTTTTAATTTTAGACATAAAAACATTAGTTTCTACATTATATTGGGGTTTTAATTCCATGTAATGGGTTGACATGATGTGTAATCAACGCTGAGAAGTAGTCATTAAATGGGTACACAATGTGAAAGGATACATGTCATGCACATCTTACACACCATTTAAATATTAAAAATCATATTATTAATAAAAACTGATGGGTTTTTTAGAGTATATGGGACTCAATAATTACAGGACTTCTAATGGGGTTACACATCAAGAAAAATAATGAATGTCGGTTTGATGTAGGCAGATTTGCTGAAATCGTTATTTCATTACTCTGGGTTTCCATTATATCGAACTATAGGCTATTCCTAAGTGATTTTAATTATATCATCTTCCTAATAATCATTATTTCCATGATTGATCATAATTTTTGTTTCAATGAATCTCTCTAGGTATGCGTCATCCATATATCTTGTATCTCACTCTCTCTTTCCTTCTTTGGGTTTAATATATCATCTTGGGATTGATTTATATAAACTCTGTTTTGTTTAATTTTTATTCTAGGATGAGTTACTAGATCTTCTATATCATTGATTTCCATTTTAAATTCTCATTCTAGGTGTTTAGATTCTTTGAAAAAGTTAGGTGGTTCTATTTTAGTTTAACCAATTGATTTAACATGAAATTGGTTGTTGTTTTAAATTTATTTCAGTTTATTTGTGAAAAAAAATTGATGTGAATTGGGAATAAAAAAATTGGGATTGGATTTTGGGGGAAACCCATAAATTCTAATTGAATTAGAAATTGGGGTGTATTGTGAAATTTATAGGAATTGTGAAATGAATTGTGAATTTATTTTGACAAACTAGCTTAAAATGAATTGTTAAAAATTTATGATTGGTTTTATTTGAAAAAGGAATGAAATGATGAAAACCCCATGATTTTTTTGAATGTGATTTAGAATTTTGAAAAATAATGTTGGGAAATTGAATTGTGAATAATGGATTATGTGAAATGAAATTATTTTCCATGTTTCACCTGATTTATTGAGCATATGCAAGGCTAGGTAGTTAGTTGGTAATTCGGGACAAGAAACCTAGGATGTTAATTCCCTAGAATCAAATTGAAGAATAAAACTCTAACTATTTTCCCATCATGGATAAATACCCTAATATGGAGGGGTGAATCAGGGTATGAATAATTAAAATAACTACCCCTTCAGATACTATTACATTGTTAAATAAAATGATCTTGTATCCCTTTCCCATGTCAATGTATGAATAAGAATGAAATCATTCATGAGACACAAAAACATTACTTGGTTAACCAACATTAGGCTACCCCAATGGGAATACAAAGGTAATGTGCCTATGTGCCTAATCCACTAAATCACAATATTGTTAAAATTCTCAAAGTAGACTGACTCCCTCCTTGTTTATAACTAATCACAATTTGAAAGCTCACTACTCTCTCAATTGAACTGTTATCACTACTCATTTAGATGATTATTAGTTTGGACACTTGAATAAATATATTTTAGACCTCATTTGGTGTGCCATTAAGTTACAATTTCATCCACTTGATTAATAAAACATTACCGTATAATTACTAGGTAAATCCTTATAGGTTTACAAAATATTATCTTTCATGAAACTTTTTCATGACTTTCATTCAACTCTACCATATCACAGTCAACAATTATGTTTTTGTTGGGCCGGAGAGTGATGGCAAGAGGGGGGGTGAATTTCCTTTAAAAAAAATAATTAACAATTTAAAAACAAAGTTAAAAGTGCAGCGGAAATAAAATAGGCAAGACACAAAACTTGATAACGGAGTTCGGCTTAAACCAAAGCCTACGTCTCCGCTCCCAACTAAACCGTTGAGAGATTTACTACCGCTTTCTTTTTAATGGTTTTAGCAAGAAACCCACTAGACATTAAGGTAGTCTAGAACCTATTACAGCTTGCTTTTAATGGTTGAGCAAGAACCCACTTGCTTTTAATGGTTGAGCAAGAACCCACTAGCCTTCTTACAGGAGAAGGCTAGCTCACCTATGACTCAAGCCTTTTAAAGGGAAGGCTTGACTAACCTCTTCACACCTTGAAGGTGGTGTGAAAACCCAAACAAAGAGAGGATGAGAGAAAGAGGGGTTTGTAGGCACAAACCCAAATTGATGCTCAAAATAATAAAACAATGAAAAACCGTAATGTAGAGAAGTCTTGGGCGCCAATGGATAGATTGGAGTTGATGAAGAGCGGTCCCATGCTTCTATGGTGGTGCTCCTTGGATGTGGAAGTGGGTTGGAGCAATTGGGGATCTTTGAAGGAAAGCGCCGGAGGTTTGCCAAATGATCAAAAAATGTTCCCCTGGGCTTCCGTACATTTCTGGGGCCTCCTAGTCCTTTATTTATAGAGGGGGAACCCTCAAATGGCCTTTAGAGGTCTTCGGAGCCGTTGGAGAGGCCCTCGGAGCCGTTGGGAGTCAAGTGGACAAGTCTGGTCAAAGCCCAACGGCTAGTTTGACTGGCTCCACCGGCTGACCGGTGCTTGGCCACCGGTTGGCTGGTGCTTTGGAAAGGGGGGAGGCCTTCTGCCCAGGCTCCACCGGCTGGCCGGTTAGGAGGCCACCGGTTGGCCGGTGGTGAGACAGTAGGGACACCTTCTGTCTGGGTTCCACCGGCTGGCCGGTGGTTATCCACCGGTTGACCGGTGGACTGAAATGAGTCCACTGTCTGTCCTTCTTGGCCCAATTCCTTGGCAACCTTTTTCTTATCAACAAAAACACTTAAAACAAGATTAGATAAATAAGAGAGTGATTGTGATCATGAAAATTAAACCAAGAGGGGTACGAGAGGTACAACAATCTCCCCCAATTTTGATGATCACAATCACTAAAGCAAGCAATGTAAAAGACTGAAATGAGTCCACTGTCAGTCCTTCTTGGCCCAATTCCTTGGCAACCTTTTTCCTATCAACAAAAACACTTAAAACAAGATTAGATAATTAAGAGAGTGATTGTGATAATGAAAATTAAACCACGAGGGGTACGAGAGGTACAACAATCTCCCCCTATTTTGATGATCACAACCACTAAAGCAAGCAATGTAAAAGACTGAAATGAAATAGTATGAGAGAAAGATTTCTCCCCCAATCAACCATGAATTTCTCCCCCTTTGTGATTATCAAAATAGCACGGGGCATAAAACTTAATTGAGGGAAAGGATTGAAAAACAAGATAGAGTTTTTAAACCAATTGAAATTTTTGAAATTTGAATTGAAAGTTTTGAATTGAATGTTTTGAATGAAAATTTTGAATTGAATGTTTTGAATTGAAAGTTTTGAATTGAAAGTTTTGAATTGAAAAACGCAAAAAGGCTTAAACAATCCTAACTCCCCCTAAATAAAAACAACAAATCACCGGGGAGAGGATTTTAGAACCGAGACAAATTTTGGTCCGGTGAGACTCGCTAAAATGGATTTTTCAATCCATACTTGTCATGTGGCGGGTCTTCTCCTATGAAATTCATCGTTAAAGGAAATGGTTTTGGGCCTACCATACTGGGCATTTTTGCAATCGCACTCATAAATTAAGTGCCCGGGTTTTTTACAATAGTTGCAAAATTTATATTGGGAGCTCCCCCTTACAAAAATAGTTGGAGCATGGGAAGAGGAAGCTTGCATGGAATAGCCAAGCCCTTGGGTGGTTCTAGATATGCATTGGGAACCAAGTAATTTGGTCAAATTTTGTTCACCTTGAGTGAACTTAGCTAGGGATTCCCTTAAATCCTTGATTGTTAATTCCATAGAATCAACATCGGGAAAATTTTGGACCTTGAGGGACAACTCCTCCTTTTCTTTGAGAAGTTGTTCCTTTT
The DNA here is from genome assembly GCA_963277665.1 of Viscum album. Taxonomy (NCBI): domain Eukaryota; kingdom Viridiplantae; phylum Streptophyta; class Magnoliopsida; order Santalales; family Viscaceae; genus Viscum; species Viscum album. The sequence goes on from OY728153.1 coordinate 1,923,960,111, forward strand.
CGGAAGAAAGTTTTTTGAAATTCTTTTTTAAAGAAACAAATTTGGAAGAATGTTCGTGAAAACCTTCCTCCAATTGATCTCTTGCATGTTGGAGATCCTCGTAAGATAAATGATTGAATGAATTTGAAGAACAAGAGGAAGAGGAGTCGGAAGAGGTTACCTCATGAAATGCCATTAGGCATTTTTTACCGTTGTCACATGAGGAGGAGGAGGAGGAGGATGTGGAGCTATCACTCCATGTGGCCTTGAATGCCTTCTTCTTTTCCTTTTTCTTGGCCTTTTCTTGTGGAGTGGACAATCGGGCTTGTAATGGCCTTTCTTGCCACACCCGTAACATGTTACCTCGGGCTCGGATTTTTCGTTGGGTTGAGCCTTGCGGGATTTCTTCTTTTTGTTCTTCTTCATGAATTTGTGCATCTTGCGGGCAAGGTTCTCGATTTCTGAATCGCCGCTTGAAGAGGAAGACGATGAGGAGGAGGATCTTTCTTCTTTTTGAACTTTGAAGGCAATGTTCTTTGGAACTTTGATCGGTTTGCCTTCCTTTTCAGCTTGCCTCCTCATGGTGATCTCGTAGGTCATGAGGGATCCAATGAGCTCTTCGACCGGCATATTCTTGATGTCTTTTGCTTCTTGGATTGCCGTGACTTTCGGTGCCCATGAGCTTGGTAGGATCCAAAGGATCTTCTTGACCATCATTTCTGCAGACACATCATCACCAAGGGACTTTCTCCCATTGCAAACATCAGTAAAACGCGTAAACATTTCAGTTATATTTTCAGATGGATGCATGGTAAAACTTTCAAAATCTTGGCGATACATATCCAATCGAGTATCCTTAACTTTGTTGGTCCCCTAATGGGTAACCTCCAATAGTTTCCATATTTCATGTGATGATGTGCATGTGGAAACTCGATTGAATTCATTACGATCAAGGCCGCAATGAAGAGCATTCGTGGCTTTTCCATCAAGCTCGAAATTTTTAATATCGGCTTGAGTACATTTGGATTCATCGGGAGAAGAAAGAGAATAACCATGCATGACAATTTTATAAATAGGATAACCTATACTTCTAAGAAAAGTGGTCATGCGGGTTTTCCAATAGTTATAGTCGGTTCCATCAAAGAATGGAGCACGACCCAAAGAATAGCCTTCGGGGGAGAAAGAAGTTGAAGCCATCACAAAGGATATTGAATTTGAAACCGGTGAGGGTATTACTCAAATTTTCCCTCTGATACCAATTGTTGGGCCGGAGAGTGATGGCAAGAGGGGGGGTGAATTGCCTTTTAAAAAAAATAATTAACAATTTAAAAACAAAGTTAAAACAGCAGCGGAAATAAAATAGGCAAGACACAAAACTTGATAACGGAGTTCGGCTTAAACCAAAGCCTATGTCTCCGCTCCCAACTCAACCGTTGAGAGATTTACTACCGCTTGATTTTTAATGGTTTTAGCAAGAAACCCACTAGACTTTAAGGAAGTCTAGAACCTATTACAGCTTGCTTTTAATGGTTGAGCAAGAACCCACTTGCTTTTAATGGTTGAGCAAGAACCCACTAGCCTTCTTACAGGTGAATCCTAGCTCACCTATGACTCAAGACTTTTAAAAGGAAGGCTTGACTAACCTCTTCACACCTTGAAGGTGGTGTGAAACCCCAAACAAGAGAGGATGAGAGAAAGAGGGGTTTGTAGGAACAAACCCAAATTGATGCTCAAAATAATAAAACAATGAAAACCCGTAATGTAGAGAAGTCTTGGGCGCCAATGGATAGATTGGAGTTGATGAAGAGTGCTCCCAAGCTTCTATGGTGGTGCTCCTTGGATGTGGAAGTGGGTTGGAGCAATTGGGGATCTTTGAAGGAAAGCGCCGGAGGTTTGCCAAATGATCAAAAAATGTTCCCGTGGGCTTCCGTACATTTCTGGGGCTTCCTAGTCCTTTATTTATAGAGGGGGAACCCTCAAATGGCCTTTGGAGGTCTTCGGAGCCGTTGGAGAGGCCTTCAGAGCTGTTGGGAGTCAAGTGGACAAGTCTGGTCAAAGCCCAACGGCTAGTTTGACTGGCTCCACCGGCTGACCGGTGCTTGGCCACCGGTTGGCCGGTGCTTTGGAAAGGGGGGAGGCCTTCTGCGCAGGCTCCACCGGCTGGCCGGTGAGGAGGCCACTGGTTGGCCGGTGGTGAGACAGTAGGGACACCTTCTGTCTGGGTTCCACCGGCTGGCCGGTGGTCATCCACCGGTTGACTGGTGGACTGAAATGATTCCACTGTCAGTCCTTCTTGGCCCAATTCCTTGGCAACCTTTTGCCTATCAACAAAAACACTTAAAACAAGATTAGATAAATAAGAGAGTGATTGTGATCATGAAAATTAAACCACGAGGGGTACGAGAGGTACAACAGTTTTATCATATAATTCCAACATTCAAATATCTCTTGGATTTTCAAGGATCACCGTTGGTAATATAGAAACAATCCCCTATTAAACATGAAACTAATACTTTTTACATGTAATAAATAGCTTCGTACAACTCTTATGCGAATCAGATCCTTGATATTCTCTAAGGGTTGATCTATTGAAATGAGAGGGGTAGCCGCCTATTTATAGAGAAAGTCAACCTTCAAAAAACTTGTTTATGACCCTTAAACTATGAACAAAACTTCATTCGATTGATGAACTTCACTTATTGATATCTCCATTGTCACGCAACACCATATCTACTTCATGAGAGTGTGCAACTCTTCCTATGTCATACAACTCTTACTATTGCGCAATTTTTGGACTTTTTTTCAATAATAATATTTTTTTTTTATTTTCATGTGATAGTCCCAAGTCTCAACTTGCATGAAACATTTTAAATTAATGTGAAAATAATTCCTTTTCAAAAATCTCATTTTTCTATACTCCAATGTTTTGGTCACAGAATTTTTGAGAGCACTCTGAAACGATGTCACCTTGAACACAAACATTTTTTAACCAATTATATAACATAAATTCATATATCTTGAATAATTTTTAGAATAACTAGTCAGAAATCATACTGTAACTCCACAACTGATCTTGTACACTGACTTTTTTAACAAACACAATCAACCCAATAAAAATTGCAAAGTTACCCATAGGGATTTTTTCTCAACAATATCCCCCTTTGGGATTATTAATAACTCTTTACTCATTAATACCATGTAAAATTATATTCCATACTATAAAAAAATTAACATTCACACTGTGTTAAAGCATCATCCATATTCTAATAAAAATTTCTTTGGTGATTCCATATTTTGGTACAATATTTACCCAATAGACACTCTAAGCCTAAATGGGCCATGATTGGTGTGAGGAACAAAAGTAGCATTCAAATATAATCAATGAGTAAATTATTTCTTGATACCAATTGTAACACTACATGTGGAGCTCAATAATACACCATTATTCATCCATGTATTGTAAACTAATTACATCATGAACTTCTCTCATGATTTATATTCATTTAAAGTACTACTTCAACATCATCAAATTTAAAACTCTCCTTGCTTCACTGATTCCTTTATTAGCTTCTCCCAAATCATGATCAATATTTTTTTCTCTATCTTTTTAAATGAGCCCAAAGGACACTCCCTTGTGGCTACAAAATTGTAGAGAACATAGATCAACACATAATGGAAAATCACAATATACCTTGGGGATTGGAGTTCCCCACATATACAATTTTTAATTGTAGGGAGTCGAATGAACTCCATGATTCAATTTATTCCATTAAAATAATTATTTGGGTAAAGCGTTCATCAAAATTTTTCAACCTGTATATATATAAGAACATACTCTGACTTCAGAAGACCTTATTCCACCTCCTTAATAAAATGATACTTGATTTTAATGTCCTTTGTCCATGAGTGATGGAATATTTTTTGTAAAGATTTATTTTATTTGAATTATCATAATGGATTCTAATCAAAGACTCCACTTTAACTCTTATTTCATCCAAGATACTACATTATCCACAATAACTATGTGCACACATGAGAAACTACAATATATTCAGATACTATAGTGTTCAATGAAAATCAATAATGTTTCTTTCTTAGTCAATAAAAACAAAATCCTATACGATAGAATGCACAACCTAATGTTTATTTTTAATTTTCTATTAAAGCATCTCAATCTGCATCAGTATAGCCCAATATCTATTGCTAATATTTTTCATTATAATGAATTATTAAATACACAGTTTCCTTGATAAAATGAAGTATTATTTTATCTAAAAGTATGATTATTTCTTTTTTATTACATTTATACCATTATTGATGTCATGTGGGAAAAACATTTCATATCTTTTTGCTGTCACTAGAATAATAATGATCTGCCTGTATTCCATGACATTGACTTATTTTCCTTCATTATATTGTAATTGTTTCATCTAGGTAGCTATCATTGTCATAATATTATTAGAATTATCCATTTAAGATATTCTCAAACCTTATTTTAATATTTATATTGGGAAATAAATGGTCCATTCCTTCTTTTTTCCACTTGTACTCCAATAAAAAAAGTCATTCCGCAAATCATTCGCATTTATATGTCACATTTCTTGAATTCTTCCAACTATTTGAAATGGGCTTCATCTAATTAACCTTATATTATTTCATCTATATACAATATAACCATAATCCTTTTATTACTATCATAGTTGATATATATATTGTAATCATTTATGCCACACTGAAAATAAATCTTCTTCACAATCTGATTGAGCCAGAAACACCACACTCTTTGTGATTGTTTCAACCCATATAGTTCATTTTTTAGCTGAAAAAACTATTTTCTCATATTAATCAATCAGAAAACCACATGGATTCCTTATATAAACTTCTAATTCCATAACTTCATTTCGAAACAATGACTTGATGTCCATCTGGAAAACTGTGATCTTTCTTTAACTTGATAGGGCCAAGAATAATCATATTATCTCTATCCTCACAACACGTACAAATGTTTTGTTAACATCAATACCCTGTATCTAGGAGTACCCTTTCCACACAAGTCATTTCTTTTTTGAATCATTATTTTTTATTCATATAATTTATTCTGAAAAACCCAATTGGTCCAAATGAAATTTTTTTCATCTATTATTAAAAAAATCTCCCAGGTCTTATTTTTCTCAATTTTGTCAAGATCTCTGTTCAGAGTCTGAACATAGTTCTCATCTCCTACTTATTCCTTGAAACATTTAACCTCTACCTAATATAGAAAATATATCTATTATAAAGACATCATTTTCTACGTTTTAATTGGTGTTTCTAAGTCATTAATATTTTTTCTATCAAATTTAGCTAGAATCTTCATCTTTCCAATAGATATAGATTTTTCTTTTTCCTACTCATCATTAGTATCTTCTTCTGAATCAGTATTCTCCACATCTAATCCCCCTAATTTTCTTACCTCAACTTAGTTATCATTAAAAAAATTCTCACCATGTGGTTGAAGATTTTGTTTTGTCATTACACTAGTGATATCATTGCATTCAACTACTTTTTCGAGCCTCTTTTTAAATCATTTTATGCTTTGATTTTTCTTGAATATCCAAGGAATATCCCGTAATCTCCAAGAGAATCTAATTTTCTATGTTTCCCCTTATTGAGAATAAAACACTTACTTAAAAATATTATAAATTATTTTAATGTTGTCTTCTTTCTATACTAAAATTAATACAGAGTGTTTTCCTCCTTCATACATAAGTGAGATCTTTTGGATACATAGATTATCATCAAGATTACTTTCTTCCAGAATTTCCTTGGTAGGTCCTTTCCAATAAGCATTGTTCTAGAAAAGTTTTTTATGATTCGATTTCTCCTCTCAACCACTCTATTCTATTAAGGAAATAACACTACTAAAACTTGATGCCTTATCCCATGTTTGTTAAGATAATATTCCACTTGGATATTTTTTAATGTTGAACCATTATAAATAAGAATCATCATAATCTTCTATTAATGAATCCTTTCAAATTACCTTTAATATTTTTTATCGAACTGAACATGTCATAATTGTGGGTAATGAAAGATACCCATTCCATCATACTAAAATCACCCATGACTAGAACATAATATCTCTTCCCATCGATGGATCTTATTTAGATAGGTTTACACACATATGAATCTACCAATTCAACAACTATGGGTTTTTTTCTTTTTTCTTGAATGTAACTCTTATACTCTTATTTTATTGACAACTATCACATGTGTGATTATGATCACATTATGGCTTGGGAAGATCTCTAGTTATGTCACATTTGACCAGATCTTCTAGGGATTGTAGGAATATATGGTTAAGACATTAATTAAACAACCTATTTTCATCTTCTCTAGATATGATGAACATATCAACTTCGTCACTCACAATGTATAGATTTATCTTCATGTTTTCCCTATAAAACAACTGTACCATATTTTCCCGTGATGATAATCAAATTCTTGGAAAATATTATAGAATGACTTGATTCACATAGTTTACTAACATATAGTAAGTTTTGATTGAGACCTTCGGTAACCAAGACATCATCACATATCATATATTTTCCCCAAAATTTGACTTTTCTCGAGCCAAAAAACCATGGACCTTCATCATTTCCAAATTTGAAAATACCCCTTGTCATAATTGATGCATGAAAGAAGATCCTTATTTCTCATCATATCGGATGTGCATCCACTATCAAGGATACATACACCTGCATCATCTGATGCCTTAAGGTCAATCTCTAGAACCAATCTCTTATAAAATATTTTATTTTTGATCCATGTCACTAAATTAAATCATGTTGTGGATGGATAATCTTGATCATCCTTATAGTCTGATGGACCAAATTCATCTTTCAAATTTGAAAAACTATTTTTTGTTTTCAAATAACATTATTATTTTTTATTTAGGTACTTATAACCTATTTAGTTAATCTTTAGTAAATTCCTTTACATTGTTGATCTAAAATATCATTTCAAGTGTCCAAATCCTCCACACCAAAATTAGTGACCATAAAAATTATTATATCAGTACGAAAAATTATGATTCATCCTTTTTTTCCTTTTTCCCTTTGGTAATGTTTTTCTATAGAATACAATTTTAAGAATTTCCCATATTTTCAAAATAATAAAACCTGATACAATGTGTATTCTAATACATTATTAAAGAATCTGTTTCACATTGGGTCATATAATCCTTTTAATTATTATTTGTACCCAACACAATTTTCATCCTCAGAGTGGTAGTGTGTGGTATGACATCAATCACTATAGGTTTCTTTTTTGTGATCAATCCCCATAACAGTATTTTCATTTAGTTTTGGATATTTATTTTGTTTCTCTAGACCTCTATGCTCCACTTCTAACATATATTTATCCTAACAAACCTACTTTCCCAATTTCATATCATTAGTCAAGAGTCTCTTCAGATTTAAGTGTTTTCATTGAAGGTTGATGAATTCTTATTCAAGTTCATTGATTTGTTTTATTTGACCTTTTTCGATGATATTCAATCTATCGATCAACCTTTTATGTTCTTCAATATTGATCTTATACTCAATAAAATTTTATAAGTTCTTTGGCATTGAAGACTTAATATTTTCAATTTATTCAATCAACTTGTTCTTCTCTTCATACTATTTTTGCATAAAGTGTTTCGAATCTTGAACCACTCTATTGGATTTCTTCATTTTCTATCTCCAAAAATCTATCTCCTTAAGAGAAGCTTCCAACTCTTCCTTAAGATCAACTCCTACTTCAACTTCTTCTTCTTCATTATCACTTTCTTCCCTTGTTTTGGAGATACCTACAACTACCATCATAGAATATTCCCCATGATCAGTGTATCTATCCATATCTTCAATATTGTATACTTCTAAACTATCATTTTTTAATTAAGATTCTTATTTTTGATGAATGTTCTCTCATAATTTTTCTTACCTTTCACATAGGCTAAATACTTCTTCATGGGGATTTCAAATTCATTCTTATCATCATCCTTAATCTTCTCGGGGAACATTTATGTAAGGTGTACAAACCTTTTTACATTGACATCATGAATGTGTAAGTTTTCCTTTGAATTTTCCTTTTCATCTTTATGTATTCGAGGAAAGGAATGACATGAACTCATCTTTCTCTCCTTCTTCCTAACCATCATCAATAAAAATATTCTTCATGGCCTTGAATGCCACCACATCAAACATCCCTTCTTTAAAAAAAATCAATATCATTGTTTCTCATCGTGTATGCCACAATAGTTTTGTGTAAGGTATCCAATGTCAGATCTATTGGGTATTTATATTCATGTATAGATAAATTTTGATTAAACATGGGCGGAATCTTCTCAGGATGTGTTTTATGATCATGATATCATCATGTATTTTTCTGAGACACAAATTTCATCTAAAATAACATTCCCCATGTCAGATAAGGAATCTATTGACTCATTATGGTTCATTATCAGATCCTCATACTTATTTCATAGAACCATCAATTTCTGTTTTCTAACATTTGATTCTCCCCCATAAATATTTAGAAACTTCTCCCAAATATCATATGATGAATTACATGGAATCACTTTCATATATATTTAATTGGATAGGGATACTCCAAAGGTATTGATTCCTTTTGAATCCACTACCAATTACCTTTGATCAATTTATGATAAACCAAAACTACGCACACTAACAAAAATACCATGCATTGCTGCAATAAAGTCATCCATTCTTAAATATTATAAGTTTCGATGCATCTAATTCTTCTAAAATTGAAATTTTTTTCAATTGAATATTTTAATCCCTAAATGAGTTATAACAACCATTGAAACCCATAATAGTGAAACACTGAGATTAAACATTCCATGTAATACCAATTTTTATCCTAACTTTTTTAAATACCCAAAGAGGTGGGGTGAATAACGGTATGATAGATTAAAAAAATTTCTCATTCAGATATTTTTTCATTAAAAACAATACTCTTCCCTCCCTTTCCCATAGAAATGTACCAATAGAAATTGTATCTCCATACACTATTTTATTAAAATAGAAAAAATGTTTTTGTTAAAAACTTCATAATCTTGTTATTAAAAAAATGTGAGATGCTAATTGGATTTTTTTATCTCAAATCCTACCTTTTTCCTTCTGGGGTTTTTATATTTTCTACTACTAGGTCGGAGTAAATAGAAAAGCCTCTTGGAGTAGGTGTTTGTTCAAGATCCTTTTGTGCTTGGAGTGATGTGTCCTTCGGTATGTCTGACTTATATTATTAGACATTGAGTACATTGATGATGTTTTTTTGGGTTTTGATATTCTTTTATTGGTTTATAGTACTATCACTTTGAGGAGTTCTAAAAATATTGATATGAATCCTTATCTTCTGTCATTTTCTGTGGAAAATCATTCCCTCTTTTATTTTTTATGATTCCAGGTGCTAGTCACCGACTCTTGGGGATTAAGAATGCCCATATATCAATGTTAGTGTTTTCTTGTTTATCATGGTACCAGGGTATTTGGGATGGTTTGTGAAAAAGTAGTTTCAAATTTTTAGGTTGTCAATTTTTCTTATATTTTAGTATTTAGTTTGAGATCTTGTCAGGTCTTAGGTGGTAGTTTTCAGTGATTGTATAGCCATATCTCATAATAATGATCTTTATGTTAGCATGGGAGGTTTGAGAAAGGAGTCTAACTGATTTTTCTAATATTTTCCCTATATTAGATTGGGATAGGAATAAATCCAAATCTTGATTTCTTATCTGATGTGATTAATTTCCCATAATTCCCTCATTTTATTGTTGATCTAGGTAATCTACTGATGTATTCAATTTTGTTTTATGATGTTGTATATAATTATTCCTTTACGAACACATTTAAATAAGATCTAATAGGAATCTTCTGATTAAAAAAATGAGAAAATATTCCCATGGATTTGAATCCACTTGTGGTGATTATGCATGTTTTCCAAGCTATGGGACAAGCACCTACACCTATTCACATTCTGGCTCTAGTTTTGGAACCTCAGAGTGATGAATCTTGGAATCATGATCAAGATTTTATTCTCTAGATCTCACCATTGTTCCAAGGATCTAATGATTCAAAATGGGTTGCGAGATAGTTTTGAATTATTAATAGTATATTTTATTTCATGGAAACTCACGAAGATATTAAGGTGGAGTTTGATAGAGTCTATGGTGTTGGATAAGGCTATAGAGTTCTTCAAACTCGAGTTGGCTGAAAGTTTCATGAGAGAATATGTGGACCGATTCGCTGAGCTTGTGTAGTTTGGAACTATGAATGTATCGAATGAGAAGATGGAGACTCCATGATTTGATATGTGACATCATTCTGATATTCATTCCAATGTTTTCTTACTGAATCTATCATATTATGTTAACATGATTAAAAACACATTGAAGGTTAAATTTTATCAAGCTGTTAATTCAGGGTTGACTGGAGTTCCTTTTTATCCTAATGGAAGATCTATGTGTTACATAAAGGTAATGTAAATCTTGATTATAATCATAGAGGATCTCAATGTTAAGGTTATTCTTGACCTTCCATAGTTATTGGTAAAGGCCCTTTTAATTTATTACATTGTGGAAATCAAGGGCATTCGAAATGGTTTTTCACTAAGTCACCCATGATATGTAGTTCATGTGGTTGATCATGACAGTTGCAGAAGTTCTTTTATATATGTTATACTCTTCCTAGTGGAATCAGATCATTACTACAAAAAAGTACGACTATGAAATCATATTATTAAATATATAATGGGTTTTAGCCATAGAAATCTAGAATGAATCTTCTTCACACAGTGGAACAGTCTCCAAAGAAACAATATATGGGATCATTGACTATGAGATATTCCATCACTATATTTCCATCTTTAGAGAATACTTTATTCAATACTAGTTCATCTCACTTGTTTGTATCAACTCCTAATGTTAACATTTTAAAAATTTATATGTATATTTTGTCTTATATGATGTATATTACTTCACCCCTTGAAACAAAGATAGATGGTTCTTTGTTGTCCTGACTTTATGTTCTCTTTGTAAGAGATTTATCTTTCTTGGGATTTTATGGATCTTGACATGAAACCTCTTGATGTAATTTTTGATATGGATTAGATCATTTTTAAAAAAATCCTGAATTTATTATTACTTTTGATGGTTCTCCTTTGCTATACCCAATGGGGTGTATCATATCATTCAGGGAGACTGGGAACCGAGGTCAAGTAGAGGTTGACCATCTTATCGAGATATGGGGAATGTAATATCAGTTTTTTCTTTTGATCTCGATTGGGAATCTTTAAGTGGTGATCTCCCTCTAGTGATCATTTAGTTTCTTATCATGTTTCATTTTGAGTTCTCAAGTTTACCAAAGTTAAGAGAGATATTTTTTTATTTATTTAGGGATTTGTACTCATCCAATATCTATTCCATTTTACTGCATGGCACTAATGGAATTGAAAGAGTCGATGACTAATTTTTATGATCTGTTAGAGAATGTATTTATACACACAAGTGTGTTACCTTGTGTATCACCTCTTCTATTTTCTAATAAAGCTAATGTAACACTTAACCTATGTTTTTATTATGGAAAAAACCATGTTATCATAAAGAACAAGTTTATCTTACAATAGATTGTTGAACTATTTGACCAGTTTAAATGGGATATGTGGTTCTAAAAGATTGATCTTCGATCTGGTTATCACTGATTGAGAATAGAAGAATCTAACATTAAAAACCACCTTATATAGAAGGAATGGCCATTATAAGTATGTTTTCATGCCAATAGGATTTATTAACACTCCTATAAGAATTGTTTTGATGAAAATGATCTTCTATGGGTATCTTAATACATTCATGGAGGTACTTGTGGAAAAAATCCTAGTTTATTCTAAGCCAGAGGGGGATCATGTGGATCATTTGAGAGCAGTTCAGGAGTAGTTGATAAATCACCAACATTACTCCAAGATATATAAATGTAATTTCTCTATTTGGGAAGTGATGTTCTTGGGACATGTGGTCTAATTATATTTTATTTTAGTTTATCATGATAAGGTGCGAGATGTTATGACTTGGGATCCACCACTTATGATTTTCATGATTTCGATCTTCTTGGGATTAGATGGATATTATTGTTGGTTTGTAAAGGATTTCTCAAATTTGGCTTCTCTTATGACCACTCTAACTTATAAGGTTGTGAAATTTTCTTGGGATAAAAAATTTAAGAGTTATTTTGTTGAGATGAAATGTATTTTGAATTTTGCATTACTGTTGACTCTTTTAGAGGATGGGCGGGGCTATGTGTTCTTTGGTGACACATCATTTTTAGGTTTTGGTTGTGTTCCTATGAAAGGTGATCATTTTGTTTCCTATAGATCTCAATATATTAGGCCACACAAGAAGAATTATCCAACCCATGATCTTTAACATTCTTCTATGATGCAAGTGTCTAAGAGTTGGAAGAATTACATTTTCATAGAATGGTCTACCATGTATTCTTACCATAAGATATCAAGTTATTTGTTCTCTCAAAAATATTTGGATCACTACTAGAGGTATTGGGAGAGTACCTACATTCTTTTTATTTTGATATTTTTTATCGACCTGGGAAAGGGAATTTCATTGTAGATTCTTTGAGAATAAAACTTCCATCCTATGTAGTGAATGCATCTTTAGAAGAGTGGAACAAGATGGATCTTTTTCAAACTTTCATATTGGAAATTAGGAAACATGTAATGCCCTGACCCCAGTTACCTAGAGTCGGTGCATTATTACATAACATTGGCATGATCACAAGAAAGATCAAATCTCGAAAGACCGATTGGTTTAGTAGCCTTGGAAATACTAGATATATTCATAATTTTTACATTACATCATTAAACGAAAAACTACTACAACAACATATTGTCTCCATAATCCACACTCATATCCCCACATAATATCCCTGCAGGTCATTCATAACTTACTTCTTCACTTCCTGGGAAAAATAAAACAAAGAAAAGGGGTGAGCTCAAATGCCCAGTAAGGATAACAATATAGCGGAAACTTTCATAAATAAGAATAAACATTTAAGGCAATGTATAACTAAAACAAAAGCCTTTTAAATATGATCTTTCAATATGGTATGGCATAAATAAAATGAAATAATGCCATTTACTTATTCACATGGATATTCTACAAATCGAATAATCACATGCAAAAATCAATAACCACTTTCATAATGTTGGAATGCATAATGCCAGACTATCATAACCACATAGCCAAGGCCTCGTGCCAAGACTACAAATAAGATTTTATCAAGGCCTTGTGCCAAGACACTAGTTTGTCTCATGAGACCTACCGATGCATCGAGGAGCTATAGCGGGCTCCACCCGTCACTTATTAAGTCCAATGCATTCCCATATGAAAAGGTTTAAACATAACATAAACATTCGTATTAAAACTAGCATATGAAATGTAAACAATTTCACCATAAACTATGAATGGTATAAAAATAGCACATCCATAGTCAAACATATCACAAAACCTTCAATACAATATAGAAGTTTTGTATCATAATAAATCAACTTCAAATAATCTTAAAATCCATCAAAGGATGTTGACATAGATGAAATCAAAATTCTTTTTAAAGAAATATCTCCTTTTATTTTGAAATAATTTAAGATCCATATAAAATAAAACATTTTCTTTGAAAATATTCTTATAAGCTTGTAAGGGAAGCTTTGAAGATTTTATAACGGCGGAAAATAGCCGCACCCGCCGTATAAGTTAAAAAAAACATTCTTACCTTAATTCTTTTGAAAAGGTTAAAAATGACCTTGTTTTGAAAACGACCGAAAGATTTCTTTATAAACCACTTATAAAAGTCAAAAAGGGTATAAATGACTTTAACTCATATTCTAGTAAATAGTAAAAATGTTTTGAAATACATTTTTAAGAAACATGGATGTGGATGATAAAGAGATCCCAGAAGATTATTACATATAAACAACCTCGGATAATGAAGAGATTGTGAAATAACCCTTACCAGTTTGGTAACTTATGAAACATACAACCCATGAAAGAGGTATCATACAATGAATATGTATGTACACATAAATTAGAGTGTATTACACAAAGAATATAATTATGGGCAGTACATACACCACACAAAAGGTAATGGTGGCAATATGGCATGAATCTCATGGGAATAAGGAGTGAGATGAAAACCCCTTACCACGTTAATCAACTGAGTCGTATGGCCAAAAGTTAATAACCACCAAATTATTTACAGAATAACATGAATATGATAATATATATCAAATCCCAGTACACAATACACCACTTTCAATAATTTAGTGGCGAATAATGGAAATCTCACGGAATTGAATGTGAGATAAGAAAATCCATTACCTTGTACTTTTCCTTGGTTGGGGTAGGTTAACCTCCTGTATAATGGTGAAATAGTTGTTATTAAATTATACAAGAATCATATATAATAATATGATATCATATATGATCTTTTAACATTGATTTGTTAATAATATCTTAGAATTATCGTCGTTTCGGGAGTTAACTTACTCATTTTCTTTTATATGTTTTGTTACATAAGCCATGGTTGTTGTATCTTATTCATATCCAGAATGATATCTAGTCCTTAAACATCATTTTTAAATCATCAAATGATAATTATACTTGAATGGATACGATGGAGAATGAATCTCATCGCGTTCGTGGAGACGGTAGTCCATACGTACGCATGAGCGACAATATCATTCTTTTGATATTAAAATAATATATAAATGGATGGTATATCATATATAAAGAATCATTAACATGTTATTTTTATTATTTACATGAGTTAAACATCATTATTATACCCATCCAAATAATATTATATTGAATAACAATTACACCACGACGTGGAGACGGTAAGCCGTACGTACGCACGTATGGTGACATGTTATTCAAAGGGTGGATAGAATACTGAATATGGTTGTACCATATTTATAATAACATCACAGTATATGTAAGATACTGGAGTTATTATTTTAGAATGGTAAGAACAAAGAAAGAGGAAGTGGAAGAAGAAATGAACTTGGAGAAGGGTGGTGAAATCATTACCTCTTCTTCGGGTTCTTCCTTTTGATTTGATCAAAAGGGCTCCTTAGGTTGGCTTTCTGATCAAACTAAGGCCTCTAGGTTGTATTGAGGGATGTTGGGAGAGTATTTGGGCAGAGTTTGGCCGAACCAAAAGGCTTTGAAGGTGTGAAGAAATGAGAAGGAGGAGTGCCCTTTTATAAGAGGGGTGAGGGGCACCTTTGGAAAAGCTAGAAATATTAATTTATAATAAATTCATATTCGGTTTCTAATGGCTCCAAAGCTTATTATTCAAAGTTTAAGGTGGTTATAGGTCGAAAACCACTCAACCAATAGAATTTAGACAGGTTTGGGTACTTATATTAACCTTATCTTTAAGTATTAACTCTAAGTTAATTAGTTTCACTTTTACAATGTCTCTTTATATTTTTATATAATATGGTTAATAAACTTACTATATACATCCAAGCGACCCCCAAGTGGTATATTAATGATGAACCTATCATGATATAAGTCTCTTGTCCGAACATTAGATTTTTAGGAATTTAATATCAATTAAGAATATAATATTTGTTTTAAGAACTCTTTTATGTCAATTTTGACACTATTCAATAGTTGATTTTTGTGAAACTCATAACAGATTTATTACTTTGAGAAAAGTCAATTAAATCAATCCTAATATATCATATTATCCTAGAAAATTAGTTTAATTTATTAAAAGTTTCATATTATATTTATTTGGGTATTTATAATATCAATTATTTTAATTTTTCACTATTATAGTAATTACTGCATCATCATTGTGTCATAAATAAAATAAATTATTTAATGTCTAAAAATTATAAATAAACTATCATTATGTAGGATATCTTTTTAGCTTTATAATTAATATTTATAATCTAAAATCCAACATATATAACCCTATGTAACAATTGTTTTTCTAAAAGATATATGCTTGTGTCATTTTTGTATTTATTTTAACTTAATTAAAATAAAGTGTCATTATCACTTACAGGTGGATCCATGGGGTCCCAAAATTGACACAAAGATGCCCATGGTCGACTCTGTATCAACAAATAGGGTTAAGACACGTTTTAGGGTAATTTAGTATTATTATAATATTATTTTTGAACCCTTATTTACCGGATTTACCCTTAACCATGGTAAATAAAATATTTACCGCAGTAATTATTCAAAATGTCTAAAAATAAAAGTTACGTATTTACACAATTTGAACATACTGATTCCAAATATGGAATCCATTTTCCTAAATTCAAAACACATAAGTGGCAGAAATTAATTTAAAATTAATTCCCGCTGTCAAAACAAAAAGCGTGTTTTTAAGAGATAATAAC
Organism: Viscum album; assembly: GCA_963277665.1. Lineage (NCBI taxonomy): Eukaryota > Viridiplantae > Streptophyta > Magnoliopsida > Santalales > Viscaceae > Viscum > Viscum album. The sequence goes on from OY728153.1 coordinate 1,923,976,554, forward strand.
TATCAAAAGATTGACACTTGTTTATGTTCGGTTTAATTGTAAAATTATGTCCAATGACCAACATTATATTAAATAGTAAAAATATATTCTAAATATACTTTAAAACCACTCAAATTCATAATTTATCACTATTAATTATTTTGATTAAAAATGTTGTTTTTAATTAAAATTTAGTAATTTTCACTATTCATCAAAATATGAAAGTTATCCGAAAAGTACCAAAATTTCTCCTTAGGCTAAATTTGATATTCCGAATCCAAAAATGAAGTCCATTTTAAAATATAAAATATATATAACTTCAAAAAGTAGGTATTACTATTCATAACATCTAGTTTGATTGGTTACGGTGTGTTAGAACTCGAAGTTGCGTACAACACACGCTACTGTTTTATTCAAAGGAAAGCGTACCGTGGAAGCTTGGGATGTTTCATTTTAAATTTTTTTGATGTCTCCATTTAGTCAAAAAGTTTAAAATATTGTATTTAAAAAGGTTTCACTATCAAAAGTTGATAAAAGTGAAATACTGAAAATGAATCTGTTCTTGCATTATGACTAAGAAACTCATAATATGGATTCTAAAATTATAAGGATTATATAAAGTTTAAAATTTAGTTAATACTATTCATGACCTCTTTTAATGGCTTTTTTTTGGTAAGTCATGGTGCAATTGAACTCAGTGTTGCGTGTAGTGCAAGTTATTGAATTATTTTGAAGAAATAACACACTATGAAATCTTGGGGTGTTACATTCTCCCCTCCTTCAATAAATTGCGTCCTCGCAATTTGAAATTGTTCTTCAAAAATAAAAGGTTGAAAGTAGAAAATATATTTGTGGGAAAACCCACATTGGAAATTGGGTTACTAAAATTTATTATTAATATGAGGAAAAGAGAAATCAAAGGGTCGCCACCAAATTATGATCTCGATTAGGAGAACATTGGTGGAAATTAGAGACATATAATCGGAGGAAAAACGTAAATATTTATAGGTAGTGATTGAGGTCATCAATCACAAACAAGTGTATAATTGAGGTCCTTAAATTCATCAATCTATGATGATTTGAAATACCATCGGTTCAACAAAACATAGGGTATTAGGATAACACATTTTTGACGTTTCAAAATATCTTAGTTGAAATCACACATCGAAAAATGAATTAATGAGGCCTCTATTTAAAATAAAGAGTGGAAAGTATGAAGATTACCGAAAATAACACATACTAGGGTTCCATGTAGGAAAATATGGATATGGAAGAGAAATCTAACCATCAATTATCTGATGGAGAGTGGTAGAGAACATGGCTATGAAAAGGCCAACAATCCCAAAGCCATAAATTAGTGATGATTTAAGGTACCATCTAGGAAAACATTTTTGTTCTAAGTTGCTTTTCCTAATATTGAGGAATTTATTTATGAGATTGGCTAATATCATAAAGAGATATACTTACTTTATAATTAGAGTTTTATCCATTAATAAATTTCTACCACAAACTCATCTTTCACTCTAAAAGATAATAGAATGTAAAAAAAATTCTATTTACACTATTCGTATAGGGTTCCAAAATAAAGGAATTTATAATTCATCTACAAGATCTTTTAATAAAAACTACATTATTTAATCCAGGACATCTCATGGGCCAGTGGTAGGTGATACACCCTTGTCGCCCTTCGGTTGAGGGTTCGAGTCTCGCAGCCTTGTTGGACGCGACGGGTTGCCGCCCGACCTCCGGGTTGTCCTTTTATGGCAATCCAAAATAATCCAAACTAGAACTATCCAAAATACTTCTGTCCAAACTCACAGTCTAACATTTATAAGGAAGGTAAACATAATATAGATCCTTTTTACCCCGTAATAGCATATGAATACCTTCATCATGTATTACCATATTCTTTATTGATTACATTTATGCTCCCCTATTTCATATAGAATGCTGGATATACTTCATCAATCCAAAAATGTTTTAAACCCCAAAAATGATGGAATATACAAATCATTAATCAGTTCCAAGGTAGTCAAGAATATCCAATATATTTTTTCCAAAATAATCATGTATTATTCGAAAATCACTACCTCGGTATCAGAACTATATTATGGTTTATCATTCTCTCAACCATATATTTTCCAAAAATTTATCCTGCTATTGAGTCACTTTTCTTTGTTCCACACAATCTCAAGTCCTTAATGAAATAGTACTGCAGTACAATCCTTATATACTCCATGATTATTGTAACAAGTACATTGTTGATACAACACTCAATTGACATAATCAACATAAGAACTCTAATCATTCCTCTTCATATGTGGTAGTATCATAACTTGATTATTATCCAATAACATCATTTGCGGCATAGTCTGATGACTGGGACATAGGTTCGCGTAGTGTCCAAACTCCTTGCAAATGAAGCATTGTACATTTAAAACCATTTTCTTACCCTTGCAGTCACGTACTTTGTGCCCTTTTCCTCCACACTTATAACAAACTCCAATTCCTTTCAGGCAAGTTCCACAGTGTTTCTTTCCATAGTTACCACATATGGGAAAATTCTTCTTTTCCCTTTTCCCTTTATCCATCTTTCTCTCTTCCATCCTTTTCTTCTCTTGATTCCCTTCAAAGCCATAGGACTCAGTAAACTCTTTACTTATCTTATCAACACATGATATTATTTCTTCATATGATGATAATACATGGGAGACTATTTCTCTTATAAATTCTAGCTTAAGACCATGAAAGATATGATCCTTCCTTCTCTTTGAATCATGTGTATTTCTGGAGTTCTCATTCCTTCTACTGGGCGCCATTCCTAAACAATGGCATAAACTATATCAGTTTATGAATCAAAATACATAATCCCATACTTATAAAACACTTAACATAAATTAAACTATTTATGGATATAATCCATAAAAATGTTTTCTTTGAGGAAGTATATACTCATAAACCCTTCATAATGGTTTGTAAAGAAAATGAGAATTATCCTAAGAATATCCCCCGGGTGTGTCGTAACCAAGAGTGCAGCAAGGCCCGTTGTCGTGCACCAGTTCCCGTTCGAGTCTAGCTCAAAGCGGTGTTTTCGGGTTTTACCCCTAGGTACATCTGTGCCAGAGCCACCTCTACCTACTCGTATCCAGACAGGGATGTATTGCTCGGAAAACTCACAAAATCTCTACAATACCAAAATTCTAGGAAGTTATTCTATACTAATCCTCAAAGTTCATCTTAGGTCTACGTGCTCTAATCAGAGTTTATCTAAATCTAGCTTCCAAGGTTTGTACTAAACTTCCTCTGATACCAACTGTAATGCCCCGACCCCAGTTACCCAGAGTCGGTGCATTATTACATAACATTGGCATGATCACAAGAAAGATCAAATCTCGAAAGACCGATTGGTTTAGTAGCCTTGGAAATACTAGATATATTCATAAGTTTTACATTACATCATTAAACGAAAAACTACTACAACAACATATTGTCTCCATAATCCACACTCATATCCCCACATAATATCCCTGCAGGTCATTCATAACTTACTTCTTCACTTCCTGGGAAAAATAAAACAAAGAAAAGGGGTGAGCTCAAATGCCCAGTAAGGATAACAATATAGCGGAAACTTTCATAAATAAGAATAAACATTTAAGGCAATGTATAACTAAAACAAAAGCCTTTTAAATATGATCTTTCAACATGGTATGGCATAAATAAAATGAAATAATGCCATTTACTTATTCACATGGATATTCTACTAATCGAATAATCACATGCAAAAATCAATAACCACTTTCATAATGTTGGAATGCATAATTCCAGACTATCATAACCACATAGCCAAGGCCTCGTGCCAAGACTACAAATAAGATTTTTTCAAGGCCTTGTGCCAAGACACTAGTTTGTCTCATGAGACCTACCGATGCATCAAGGAGCTATAGCGGGCTCCACCCGTCACTTATTAAGTCCAATGCATTCCCATATGAAAAGGTTTAAACATAACATAAACATTCGTATTAAAACTAGCATATGAAATGTAAACAATTTCACCATAAACTATGAATGGTATAAAAATAGCACATCCATAGTCAAAAATATCACAAAACCTTCAATACAATATAGAAGTTTTGTATCATAATAAATCAACTTCAAATAATCTTAAAATCCATCAAAGGATGTTGACATAGATGAAATCAAAATTCTTTTTAAAGAAATATCTCCTTTTATTTTGAAATAATTTAAGATCCATATAAAATAAAACATTTTCATTGAAAATATTCTTATAATCTTGTAAGGGAAGCTTTGAAGATTTTATAACGGCGGAAAATAGCCGCACCCGCCGTATAAGTTAAAAAAAACATTCTTACCTTAATTCTTTTGAAAAGGTTAAAAAGGACCTTGTTTTGAAAACGACCGAAAGATTCCTTTATAAACCACTTATAAAATTCAAAAAGGGTATAAATGACTTTAACTCATATTCTAGTAAATAGTAAAAATGTTTTTAAATACATTTTTAAGAAACATGGATGTGGATGATAAAGAGATCCTAGTAGATTATTACATATAAACAACCTCGGATAATGAAGAGATTGTGAAATAACCCTTACCAGTTTGGTAACTTATGAAACATACAACCCATGAAAGAGGTATCATACAATGAATATGTAAGTACACATAAATTAGAGTGTATTACACAAAGAATATAATTATGGGCAGTACATACACCACACAAAAGGTAATGGTGGCAATATGGCATGAATCTCACGGGAATAAGGAGTGAGATGAAAACCCCTTACCACGTTAATCAACTGAGTCGTATGGCCAAAAGTTAATAACCACCAAATTATTTACAGAATAACATGAATATGATAATATATATCAAATGCCAGTACACAATACACCACTTTCAATAATTTAGTGGCGAATAATGGAAATCTCACGGAATTGAATGTGAGATAAGAAAATCCCTTACCTTGTACTTTTCCTTGGTTGGGGTAGGTTAACCTTCTGTATAATGGTGAAATAGTTTTTATTAAATTATAAAAGAATCATATATAATAATATGATATCATATATGATCTTTTAACATTGATTTGTTAATAATATCTTAGAATTATCGTCGTTTCGGGAGTTAACTTACTCATTTTCTTTTATATGTTTTGTTACATAAGCCATGGTTGTTGTATCTTATTCATATCCAGAATGATATCTAGTCCTCAAACATCATTTTTAAATCATAAAATGTTAATTATACTTGAATGGATACGATGGAGAATGAATCTCATCGCGTTCGTGGAGACGGTAGTCCATACGTACGCACGAGCGACAATATCATTCTTTTGATATTAAAATAATATATAAATGAATGGTATATCATATATACAGAATCATTAACATGTTATTTTTATTATTTACATGAGTTAAACATCATTATTATACCCATCCAAATAATATTATATTGAATAACAATTACACCACGACGTGGAGACGGTAAGCCGTACGTCCGCACGTATGGTGACATGTTATTCAAAGGGTGGATAGAATACTGAATATGGTTGTACCATATTTATAATAACATCACAGTATATTTAAGATACTGGAGTTATTATTTTAGAATGGTAAGAACAAAGAAAGAGGAAGTGGAAGAAGAAATGAACTTGGAGAAGGGTGGTGAAATCATTACCTCTTCTTCGGGTTCTTCCTTTTGATTTGATCAAAAGGGATCCTTAGGTTGGCTTTCTGATCAAACTAAGGCCTCTAAATTGTATTTAGGGATGATGGGAGAGTATTTGGTCAGAGTTTGGCCGAACCAAAAGGCTTTGAAGGTGTGAAGAAATGAGAAGGAGGAGTTCCCTTTTATAAGAGGGGTGAGGAGCACCTTTGGAAAAGCTAGAAATATTAATTTATAATAAATTCATATTCGGTTTCTAATGGCTCCAAATCTTATTATTCAAAGTTTAAGGTGGGGATAGGTCGAAAACCACTCAACCAATAGAATTTAGACAGGTTTGGGTACTTATATTAACCTTATCTTTAAGTATTAACTCTAAGTTAATTAGTTTCACTTTTACAATGTCTCTTTATATTTTTATATAATATGGTTAATAAACTTACTATATACATCCAATAGACCCCCAAGTGGTACATTAATGATGAACCTATCATGATATAAGTCTCTTGTCCGAACCTTAAATTTTTAGGAATTTAATATCAATTAAGAATATAATATTTGTTTTAAGAACTCTTTTATGTCAATTTTGACACTATTCAATAGTTGATTTTTGTGAAACTCATAACAGATTTATTACTTCGAAAAAAGTCAATTAAATCAATCCTAATATATCATATTATCCTAGAAAATTAGTTTAATTTATTAAAAGTTTCATATTATATTTATTTGGGTATTTATAATATCAATTATTTTAATTTTTCACTATTATAGTAATTACTGCATCATCATTGTGTCATAAATAAAATAAATTATTTAATGTCTAAAAATTATAAATAAAATATCATTATTTAGGATATCTTTTTATCTTTATAATGAATATTTATAATCTAAAATCCAACATATATAACCCTATGTAACAATTGTTTTTCTAAAAGATATATGCTTGTGTCATTTTTGTATTCATTTTAACTTAATTAAAATAAAGTGTCATTATCACTTACAAGTGGATCCATGGGGTCCCAAAATTGACACAAAGATGCCCATGGTCGACCATGTATCAACCAATAGGGTTAAGACACGTTTTAGGGTAATTTAGTATTATTATAATATTATTTTGTAACCCTTATTTACCGGATTTACCCTTAACCATGGTAAATAAAATATTTACCGCAGTAATTATTCAAAATGTCTAAAAATAAAAGTTACCTATTTACACAATTTGAACATCCTGATTCCAAATATGGAATCCATTTTCCTAAATTCAAAACACATAAGTGGCAGAAATTAATTTAAAATTAATTCCCGCTGTCAAAACAAAAAGCGTGTTTTTAAGAGATAATAACTATCAAAAGATTGACACTTGTTTATGTTCGGTTTAATTGTAAAATTATGTCCAATGACCACCATTATATTAAATAGTAAAAACATATTCTAAATATACTTTAAAACCACTCAAATTCATAATTTATCACTATTAATTATTTTTATTAAAAATGTTGTTTTTTAATTAAAATTTAGTAATTTTCACTATTCATCAAAATATGAAAGTTATCCGAAAAGTACCAAAATTTCACCTTAGGATAAATTTGATATTCCGAATCCAAAAATGAAGTCCATTTTAAAATATAAAATATATATAACTTCAAAAAGTAGGTATTACTATTCATAACAGCTAGTTTGATTGGTTACGGTGTGTTAGAACTCGAAGTTGCGTACAACACACGCTACTGTTTTATTCAAAGGAAAGCGTACCGTGGAAGCTTGGGATGTTTCATTTTAAATTTTTTTGATGTCTCCATTTATTCAAAAAGTTTAAAATATTGTATTTAAAAAGGTTTCACTATCAAAAGTTGATAAAAGTGCAATACTGAAAATGAATCTGTTCTTGCATTCTGACTAAGAAACTCATAATATGGATTCTAAAATTATAAGGATTATATAAAGTTTAAAATTTAGTTAATACTATTCATGACCTCTTTTAATGGCTTTTTTTTTGGTAAGTCATGGTGCAATTGAACTCAGTGTTGCGTGTAGTGCAAGTTATTGAATTATTTTGAAGAAATAACACACTATGAAATCTTGGGGTGTTACAAAACAACGGTCAATGTTTCCTTTTCTAGTGTTTTTTTGACCTCCACTCTTCTTGAGATGATTAGTCAAGAACAAAATCTTGATGATGAATTCCATTTCATTAGATACTATCATTATAGTAGGGAGACCATTTTTGGGTTCATATTTTCTATAAAGTGTGTTCTATGTTATTGAAAATGGTTTGTTGTGCCATTACCTATGAAATTTTTTTTCATGGGGGTTACCATAATTCCTTATGGTATATGCCTCCAAGAACGAAAAAAGATGTTTTATGATATGTGGTGATGAATCAAGTGGTTAGTTAAGAGATGAGGCATCACTATTTTTGTTTCTCAATATCATAATATCCAGTACCTTAAGGATGCGAACTAGAGGCCTTCGGTTTTTGTTCATCTAGATCCATTGCAAACATGGAAGTGGGATGAGATCTCCAGGTACATTGATATTTTCTTTTTTCATTCCTAGAGAATGAATAACGTGATATGGGTTGTGAACGATAGACTGACCAAATCACCTCACTTTATTCCCATTCACGACACAACCAATGTTGAAGGGTGAAAAATATCTATGTGAGAGAGATTATTTAATTTCACGAAGTTCCATATGTTATACTCTCAGATAAAGATCCTAGTTTAACTTGTCTCTTTTGTAGAGGCCTTCATAAGGCACTGGGATATTAGTTTCATATGAGTATGACATATTATCCATATATGGATGGACAGATAGAGAGATCTATATATATTCTTGAGTACATTCTTCATGCTTTCATCCTTGATTTTATTTTTTCTAAAGATGACCACTTTTTAATAATTGAGTTTTATTATAAACATATTTAACATTTCACAATCATAATAGCTCCTTTTGGGGCCTTTTATATACATCATTGAAAATATTATTTGTGTTGGTTGTATATTAGGTAAACTTCTTTGGTTAGACCGAGATTGGTTCAATATATGATATAAAATATTGTGTTGATTCATTAGAGGATGTTCATGGAATAGAGTCAAATTAAATTTTATATAGTTCTTCAATGTAGACCATTAGAGTATTTATTTTGTGACTAGGAGTTCTTTAAATTTTCACCATGTTTAAATAATTTATGGATTGGGAGACAAAGGATGATTTTCCCTCATTTTGTGGGACCTTTGGAGCTTGTTGAGATTGTGGAGATAGTGGAGTTCCATTTATAACTAATTCCACATTTCAAATCAATATATAGTATGTTTAATGTATCTCAGCTTTGGAATAATATTTTGATCAATATTATGTTTTAATATAGATTGATCATGATGTAGAGCTTGATATATCTATGACTGAGCATCCAGTTAGGGTATTTGATTTTATGACCAAGGTACTTCATGATAGGATGATACCTTTGGTCTCTATGCAATGGAATCATGGTTTTTATTCACATGAGACATATGAGTGTGAGGCACTGATGAGAGATCAATGGCCTCACCTTTTTTGATATAGAAGATTCTAGACTTGTTTTCTAGGGATATAATTTTTTTATAATAGGGAGGTTTAAACACCCTATTACCTTTATATCATGTATGTTTTAACATTTTTTTTGTTTTTCCTTTATCATTGGTTTAATAATACAATGAAGAAATTTTGAGGATACCTATAATGGGGAAGTTCAATATTTATTGTAATTTTCTATATTGAAACCTGTAGTTTCTAAAATCAGATTTGAATTTACATGTTGTGTAATAGAGTTAAACAACTTGTAATGATATCCAAATATATTCTATTAAAATGGTACACATTGTGAAATTTTACATGCGATGTAAATATTAAAAATATTATTTCAAATAAAAAGTGTTGGGTCTTTTGGTGTATATGGGACCTAACAATTACATGATGTGTAATGGGGTTGCATATTGTTTTATATATCGACTGTCAGTTTTAAGCATGTGACTCAGCTGAAATACTTATTTCCTTCCACTAGGCTTACTTTTTATCAACCTATAGGATCCTACTAGGTGATTTTTGTGATCTTTTCTTCCTCTAGATTATTCTTTCGAAAATTGATAATCACATTTGATTCAGTGAATCTCTATGGGTAACAGGCCTCCCTATCTCTTCTGTTTCCCTCTGTATTTACTCTTTAGGGGTTGATATATCATCATTGTATTTATGGAGATAAACTTTGTTTTGTTGAATATATATTATAGGATGATTTCATAGATCTTTTGTGCCTTCCGTTTCCATTGGTGAGTCTTTTTGTGGGAATCACAACTCCATGAAAAAGGATGGTGGTTTCATTTAAGCATGGATAATTGATTTAACCTAAAATTTATTATTGTTTTAAATTTATTTAAATTTATTTTTGAAAATAAAATTCTATGTGAATTGGTATTGAAATAATTTTGTCTTGGAATTTTGGGGAAACCCCCCAATTTCAATGCAATTGAAAATTCATGTGTAATTTAAAATTGATGCAATCTGAAAATTGGTTTTGTTAAAATGGATTAAATATAATTGTTAAAAATATATTATTGGTTTTATTTGAAAATTTCATGAAATGATGAAAACCCCATGATTTGGTTTTGAATGTGAATTGGAATTTTGAAAAGGGAAATTGGGTAATTGAATTGTGAATGATGATTTCTGTGAAATTGTTTTATTTTCTCTTTTTAAATTGATCTATTGAGAACATATAATCTTGGGTAGTTAGCGGGTTACTTGGGTCAAGACCTATTGGATGTTAATTCCATGGAAATGTATTTATGAAGAAAACTCAAAAAAAACTGGTTCAGAAGATCATAACCCCGATGGGATGTGGATGTATCCTATTGGTGTGAGCCTGAGGGACATGTGTACTCATATTTTCCATGATCACTAATATGATATGTATGATTATTACATAACTAGAAACTATCTTTCCATAGGTAAAATGACAATGTTTCTTATTGTGATGATTTTTATTATAAATTTAATTGTTTTTTAAACTACTTTACTCAATCCTTATTATTTATGTAGCCTATTTTTATAAAAACAATTATTTATTACATGTTCAAAAAAATTTCCATCAATCTGAAATGAAAATCATGTTTTCTTTTAAATATTAAATTTTATTTATATACCCTATTTTATTGAAATGTAAAGCATTCTTTAGTTAATTATTATGGAAACTTATTGAACACTTATTATGGAACACTTATTGGGACAATATGGGAATGTTTTGCCCACATCCTACCTTTTCCTTAAGAAATTTGTATATTTTCACATACCATGTCTGAGAAAATGGAAAGTGCATCTTGGAGAAGGTGGTTATTCATAATATCCTTGGGATTAGAGTGATATGTCCTTTGGATCTTTTGAGTCATCTTGTGATTATTTGATTATATTTATGATATTTTTTGGGGCTTTGATAAAACATAATTGGATTATAGTACTATCTTCTTGAGGTGTTTTGAGCATACTGATTTTTATCTTTAACTTCACTTGTTTTTGTGGAAAAATCAGTCCCTCTTTTATCTTTTATGATGGCATGTGCAATTCTTCTACTCATGGGGATATGGAATACCCATTAGGCAATGTCAGTGTCAGCTTGGTTATTAAGGCACAAGGGTATCTGGTCTAGTTCAAGGTAGTATAAATAATCGGGAGTATCTTCAACCATATCTATCTTAGAGAATATTTTATAAAACAATTACATTTATTTTGTATTATAAACTAATGTGGATAAATAGTTAGGGAGTATTTGATGATTTGGAGTATACAACCACAATTTATTACTAAAATCAATTAAATAATGTATATTTCTTCTATTTGATATTATTTATTTACTAGCTTGATCAACTTGCGTGTGAATCTTGTGTATGGGTTAAGAATCAATTGTCCATGTCCATATAGATCCCTTAGGAGAGAAATGACGTTTTAAGGTATGTTATAAAGATATAATTGATTAAATACTAGAATAACACATTTACCATTCAAAATATTATACCTGGAACCTTACAAGGATCTATATCGATACTAATGATCCTAATAGTGTGTTAAAATAGAACATGAGGGACTGATTTATCATGTTTGTTACGGGTTAAGGTATAAAAATATTACCCCATGCGAATTATAAATACTAGTCCAGAACACCCCATAGTTTTAGTACAATTTATTTAAATACCTTGTTTAAATTGTTATTTTCACACATAAGACACATTATCCCATTGTAAATACTATTTATAATTTAAATTTAATTAATCACCACCCAACACCAAACATTCTATAATGTTTTGGTTAATATAAGTTTTCTAGATTTTATTTTTACAACATAATTTTTCAATGGATAAGACCATTGACTTCTTTTTATTTTGATTTGGTAACAATATGAATTACCAAGAGTACTATGTAGCTCACACTATATAATAAAAACATGCAAGCATGTTTTCAATAATTTTAGTTTACATGAAAATATAAAATTTAAATGCTACATCAGTACAATTGTTATACATATCCACATAGTTTACAAATTTTCGTTGGAAATTAATTGTTAATATTTCCAATGGATTTATTTTTCTATTTTTATCATGATATATATATCTTCAATATTTCTACTAGTGATGCTAAAGATTGAAAAATTCCATCGTAGGAGCATGACTAAAACTACTATGGTATAGATGATAATAGTCAAATGAAAATACAACATGATATTGGATCTTAGTTGTTTTGATATTCTTTAGTATAAAATAAGTATAAATTACCAATACTAAAAGTCCAATAAGTTCCAAGGGTGTTTATAGATCCATTTTATAACATACTCACTCACGAGTAAAAGTAATTATGAATTATGGCATCATCATTTATAGTTCCTACCAATATTAAATGGAATTACATTAGGTGATGCACTGGAATTCATTATGAATTTAACAATAGTTTTTAAATATCTAAAATTATATATAATTTTATAATATTAACTCACACTATGATTTTTATCATATTTCATATAGGGTCATGGTTGAAACTAAATTTTATAGTTAAAAGAAATCACATTATGGAATTAGGAGGATGTGTACAATGCTTTCAATATGAGAATTTGTCCTACCCAAAGGACTGTGGATACAAGGTAAGGTGTTGTAACACCCCTTGATTTTACAATTTATTTCTCTTTAAATAAATCATTTGTGTTTTATGACTTCTGATGCACACAATACCAAACTAAAAGGACCAATTCCTTTTTAATTATGGTAGAATATTACCATATAAAATAAAAGGTATTATAAAATAAATAAATGCGACATAATAAGTATATTTAGTAATTTCATAAAACCACATGTAAATAAAACGACTGTAATGTTAAAATTCTTGTCATCAAGATTTTATATGAAGATCAAAAAACTATTGATTACTATAGAATAAATATAAGAAGTTAAAAATATAAATAACATCTTGAAAATGAAATTATAGAATGTGATGTGAGATTTTGGAGATTTATAATAGGATATATATATATATATATGAATGTAATATCAATGTTATATATATATATATATTCATTGGTTATAAATTCATTGAACATGTGGATGTTTAATATATGTTCATTGGATATATGATCATTTTATGTACATTTACCTAAAAAATACATTAACATTATATAACTCTTAGTGAAAAACTAAAAATTATACAATTTTCATAGAATAAATAATTATGCAATAAAATAAAATGATAATACATTATAATAAAAATGTTTATTTTTTAGTAACTATTATTATTATTTTTAAGTAATGATTTGTTGTGATTAAAAAATTAAATGATATATTGTAATAAAAATATATTTATATAATTTAATGGTAGGAATATAAATATTAATGAGGTTTTGATTAAAATAATTTAATGTAAAAACGGGATATTTATTAATGAATTTTTTTAAAGTGTTTTGTATTTTAACTTTAATAAGTTAAATTGATCACCTCTAAATGATTATTATAATAAAATTTAACATTTCAATGTATAAAATAATAAATCAACACACATTTAATTTTAATTAATATGATGTATGATTAAGAAACCTTAATTCTAAAAAATTCAATTTTCTATAGAAATAGTTTGTCAATATAATTTCTGTATTCATTTAAAAGATATATTTTCCTTATTTAAATGTTTAATTAGATAAATCAATTACAAATTTTTAATCATAATTTTGAAACTGGGTAAGAAGATTACTTTCATTTTAAGTCATAAAACTAAGTTACAGGGGTATATGTTGGTCTCCATGGTAATGATTAAAATGTGGTAAAAGGGATAAATTAAGGGGCAAAGACATAAGAAATCATACAATACTATCCATATATGAGTTTATATTGGGACTATGGATATATCCTTATCCAATATCCATTATTTATCCACTTTTGAACAAAATTACTAAAAAAATCAATTCATTACTCATTATGGAATGAGTATTTGGGAAACATCCACTCAACATCACCTATGAGAGGACCCCTCCCCTCCCATCATAAATGAAGCATATTAAGTAATATATATACGAATAAGTTTTTTATACAAATGAATAACAAAACTAAATTTATTATATTTGGATTTAGAGAGAATCTAACATTGTGGAAATTTGAGGTAAGGTTTTCTTTTCCAATCTCACATAGAATCAATATTTTTTATTACTAAATTTACATCATGGGAAATTTTATATTATTTCTCTATAAAAACCGATCTATTTTATTTTCCAAATTGTATTAATGGTTTATACATTTCTTTTTACCCTTTAACCTCCCTTTGCTTCACAACTTAACCTAAAATATTTTTATAATTGGATCCATCCTTATCTTATCTTTTTTTTAGATTCTTTTACTCTATATCAATATTCATCATATTGTTTTATGTATATCTTTATCTATATTAATATGACTTATTAATTACATATTATATTGACATTTAATTTCTTTGAAAATGTGGGAATGGAAAATGTTTTAACATTTTCTTCAAGGTAACTTTCTCAAACTATTTTTTTGGTTTTCATTACGAAGATTAATTTTTAAAATTTTATGCATTTCTAAAGAAACTTTTTTCCAATTTTTGAATAATTATTTAGAATGAAAAATAATGGTTTTTAAAATTTTATATGATATTTATTATTATTTTTAAATGTAATTTTATGATAATATTATTGTGTGTTTTTCGTTAATATCAAAATCATTAATTATTGTTATATTTCCCTGAGGATATGCTCTATTGATATAATTTGACTTGTTTTTCATGATAGATTATGATCAGCTTATATGATGTTTTCCTGAAACACATTTCTTTCACACAGCTTAAAGGAATCATGAATGTTTCGATGTTCATGTAGAATAAATATGTATGGTTCTTCAATATATAATGTGTGGGTCTAGAATTATATTTCCCTTCAATGCATTATGAAAAGATTTATATCTCATGAGATGGCATATAAGGGATTGCAGAGTGAACCCAATCAGCTATAGAACTTTTATCACTATGTTGATGAGGATGTGGTGTAAAGGAAACCCATAATAGGACTTTGTCCACTATGCGATGATAGTCTTCATGGTAAGACTGAGTATGAAAAATGATGTATTGTGATTATGTACCGGCCATATTCTTTTGCCATTTATTTATATTATAAAACATACTTTTGTTATGTTTTCAGGTATCCAAATTATGGAATAATGTTTCCACATTACAATGACTTTTGTTTTATGTTTTTCCAAATTCCATATATTGTTCATGATTTATGATCAATTTTTTATTATTTATGATTTTCATATATTATGTTCATATACAATTATTATATTTTTATAAACACAATTTCATATTATTCTCACTTCAGATCATCTTTTTTTATCACTTATGTTCACCGTAATAATCTAAGACCACTATTTCTTATATTTTTATTTTTATGGAAAGAAATAAGAGTATTATGCATGAAATGAATTAAAGATTATCATGTTTGAAGGTTATTTATGGGAAATGTTTGAGAATATTTTTACATAATTTTATTATCTAACTAGTCTATAATGGAACTAAACTTATATGTTTCATTTTATGATTTATTATGATATGTAAATAATAATCATATAAACGTATGTATTAAATATGTATCTTATGAATAAGTTGTCTAATTTTTCATTAGTGTGGAGTTTAGTTATTATTGGGGAGTCAATCATGAATAACAAGTGGTTGGAAACTAGAATAACCTATGTTAAACCCTAAGTGATGTAGGATAAACAAAAAATTTCATCGGTTGAAATAAATGTGTCGTAATTTAGGATATGTTTGGACCACTTTTCCTTATAATATAATTTCGAACTCTATTTATTTTTTCTTGATACTCAGACTATCTTTTTTGGTTTATGATAATGGTTGGAACTAGGAGGAACTGAGTAAACATCGATTTCAATATTGAAGATGGTTCCTTAGAAACAATTACTCTTAACTATTGGTTTCCTATATATTCTAAGAATATAATATAAATAAATAAATCATCATATATTTATTGTCCTTATATAGGTGGTAAATTATCTCATGAAGTTTGAAAATAGTAATCTCTAAGACAGAAGATTTTTAGGATTGACCCACTAGTAGGCATTCAACATGTTTAAGTCTCATTATAAATTCATGTCCATGAATATTTGTAATGATCCAATAACATGGGATTATAATTAATTTATATCATGGGTTATCTAATTTGATGTATTTACCAATACCATGAGAAAATATACTCACTGAGAAGTAGGATATGTTGGTTGGTTCTTGAGTGATGTTGTGTTAACATGTAATTTAATATTGTATTTTTTACTTTTGTTTTAAGGAAGATGATATGCCCATTAATTGGAATGAAATGATAAAAATAAAATTCCATAACTATGGTGATTGATAAGTTCATTTCAAGAATTCAAAGAAAGATATATTAATCGAATTTCTGAAATAATTGAGTATTCAAGTCACGTGATGGGATATTGATACAAAAATATTATATTTCACAGTTATAGTTTGTATGTATTCATCATTACTATGAAATTAAATTCTTACTCTATGGGTGTCTTAATATGTTGTTAGACACTCATATTGGACATTAGGAAAGCCTATCTAATTCTATCGAGGTAGATTCCTAGAGGTTCAGACACTTATTATTTCCATGGATCTTTGTTAGATACCTTTTCTATTTAGGGATAAAAAAATATTATTATTAAGACTGAGAAATTATATTTATTCTATATTTATTTATTCTTATTTTAAAACCATTATTTTTTTGTGATTTAAATATTTAAATTAATATTTATTCTAAAAAATATCAAAAAGAAAATTTATTCATCTCTTATTTTACTCACAAGATAATAAATAATATTAATTATTAAATAAACTTTATTTGGTAACAAGAATATATAAAAAATATTTATTCAAAATATGAAGAATATAAGGTTTATTTATTTATCAAATTAATAGTGTTTTACTATTCAATGTTCTGTAAATTCTAGGGACATTAGGTAGGTAAGATAAGCACCCAGTAATGAAAATTATATATATATATTTGAATTTATTTTGTGCCATTATATATTATTATTATTATTGGAATGTGGTATGTGTTATGTTTATTATTTGATTAACAAACTTTGTGAAATTAAAAAAAGTATACCTTATATCTATATATAAACCATGTTATATCAATTTTGATGAGATGTTAAAATTATTCTATAATGTACAAAATTTTTTCTCCTAAGATATTTCTCTTCAAATGAAGAACATAACAAGTTTTTCTATCATGATCAAGAGAATTATTCCACTATCTTGTACATTCCCAATAATGGGAGAACTATAGAGATAATTATTTGAGCACAAATTATTATGTTGTGATCATGAAGAACAATTCAAGATGATCAGATTATAAATGAAATAACTCATTATTCCATCAACATCATTCATAGGCCATGGAGCACACCGCTATAGGGATTCTACTTCGGTTCCGCTCATTGTAACAAAAGTAAAAAATCAATGATTTTTTATCAATGAACATATACATCTAATAAAAAACTTCAAGATGGGGATTTTTTTATTCAATTAATTATAAATTTAATGTGGAAGATTCTATCTCTTAGTTCTATGATTATTTATCAATTTATCTATGTATATTCGTTATACATGTTTTTGATACTCTATCAGGTATTTGTAGATTATTCATTAAGTAAAAAGATTCTATATTGGGTATGTCCCTGTCTAAAAAATCTATTATGCACAGAACCTTAATGTTGTATTAGGGAATTATATTTTTAATTTATAATTATTTCTTAGTCATTAATCAATTTATGCATTTGATTTCAGTTTTTCGATTAGGGTTTTATTCATTATTTGAAATAAATTCAAGATATCTACATCATTAACCTTCATATAACCCATAATAGGTTTAAATAAGTGAATAACATCTAAACAACCCATCATAAGGTGTTAATGATTCATCCTGAATAACATGGTATTACATGATATTTAACACAGATTTATAGTTGTGTACCGATATCAACTACCTTAGGAACGAAAGTGAAAAATGTAGTTAGTCATGTGGTAGATACGTGCCATCATTAAATGTCACGTGTTGACTAAAACCAACTTAGATAGTTTTTTATGAAGTATGCACCATATAGCTGGTATGAAAATGATGTAGTCCCACATGGACTGAAATTGTGTGAAAAAAATACATATTGGAATTTATTATACACTTTTTCACACATAAATATCCATGTGGACTATACAACGAGTCTATACTTGTGTGTCATGAATAGTCAAAGAAAATACTACATGGCATAGATCTAGTTGTACACATTATATAATGTGTACCAATCTACATAGAGTACACACCAAGTCGATATTTACATCACATAATTAATTTAGGGAAAAAGAAAATTAATTGTTACATTAAACCTTATTATCACATGTCCATGTGTCATAAGTTGACATCCCATAACATGTTATAAGATTTAAGTAATATTAAATTCTTATTTATTTTCTGCATTAAATTTTGAACTACACATCATGTATATTTGATTCACATTGTGTACTCCATGTGCATTAAAGGTAGTATACATAATGATATTTAACACATATCATTGTTTTATTAACTGATATTACACACTGTTTAATTACATAAAATTCCTTGTATGTTATATATGACATGAGTTCATAGTAAACAATCAAAAAACACATCAGGTAGTTTTGGAAATTACATGTCGTGTTGCCTCCAACTAGAAACCTTATACATAATCAATATTAAATAAAATAATTTTATATGAAATTATAGCAGATAAGAATCACTTGGACTATTTGTATGGATATTAAGATAAATAAATTTATTAATTTTGAAGAAAATAATACATTTTTGGGGTAATTTATCTTAACTAAATATTATTGAAATGAATGCTTTCTTATTAGATGTGTATTCACTATAAGTATGTGACCGATCAAGAGCTTTAACGATCAATGTATGTGTTAGATTCAATAAAATATGTCTTAAATTAGATTTGTTTTAAAATGTTTCTAATATTTACCGTAACCATGTTTAAAAAAATGTTGAACTTTAACTAAATTATTTTCTATGTTTTAAAACATTTAAAATATATAATTTAGAAACATTTTCATAAAAACATGGCCAATTTATCATCATTTTAAAATACCTTTAATTTTCATTTACCCATGTTTTAAATCATGGTTAATTTAAATAAAAAATAAAAAAATTATTTTATATGTATATATACACATGATCCCATTTACCAACATATACCTAGGTACCGATATACATATAAATAACACTCATAGAAGTTAAAAAATAATTATACTTAATTAATAAAAACTAAATAAATTATCATTATAATATATATATATAATCTATACATGTGTATATAAATTTACAATTAGGTTTGCATTAATATATATATATATAATTTTATTATATAAAAAAATATTACCATAAAATTAATACACACATACATAAATATATATAAAAAGACAAACAGAAAATTCAAAATGTCAATATAGTTATTTATTAATAATTGAATAAATGATCATTAACATATAATTTAATACATGCATGTGTTTGTGTGTATAAATTTATAAGTATATATATATATATATTAATAAAAAGATATGTTAATTTATTTATTAATATATATGTAAATATATTGATAATATTACATATATAAGTGTACTACATAACATTAAAAAAATTATACACACACACACACAAACACACATAGATGCAATAATACAAAACATATAAAGACACATACAAAAACATTAAACCATAATTATAATTAACTATTAGTGACTAAATAAAGGATCTATAATATATAAATTAATTTTTATATACATATAATAATATTTATACTAGTATATATATATATAATAACTAAATAAATTATCATTAATATATAAATTAACATATATATATATAAGAATATTTGTCTTAATTTATTCATATACATGTATATATTCATATCATAATATATATATATATAATAAGAATATTAATTAATATATAAATATATGTATATTTATATATTAATTAATATATTAATATATAAATCTACTAACACATATATATATATAATATAGTGTCACTGTAAAACAAAGTATCACGAAAATTTGAGTGGTTCAAGTGTTGTCCTTTATTTCATGGGTTCGAACCACATGACACACACGATAATGCTATATAACAAATTGCATTGATATCATCAAACAAGGTGTCAGCGGACTTGTTGGTGCAACCAGTGGGATTCCAAATTTCACATCCTAGTATCAATTTCAACTATGGATAGATCATTTTTTTGGGATACTTGAGGGGTCGGAGGATGATCGTGATGCTAATAGAGAATGTGGTCTTTGACCTGCAGCAACTAATGTTACATGTTGTCCACAGGATCATCGGTGATGACTACAAGACAATTGGTTGACATGGAATTGGCTTTAGTAATCTTATATAGTCACCAACCAATCATTAGGATAAACCTTGGATACTGCATTTCTGAAATAGCAACTGTCTCTCTGGTAGGACTCTACAGGCTTGCTGGTGGTGTCGAAGGATGCATCTTTTAGTAGGTGTATTATTGTAATTTTACTATAGTGTCCCATTTTTATTTATACTCCCATTTCTACAGACCCTAGTTCAAGCCCTACGAACATTGGTAGAGCCCTTTTTAGATTTTTGTCTCTCCCAAAATCAATTCGTGGTAGATAGAAGTTCAAATCGATGGAGTGATCCTATTTCTGTATGTTTAACTCATCTTGGTTGATGATATCTCTTGTTTATCCTTATGCAATATTCTTTGAGGCTATGCAATCATTATGATTATTTGGACCAAGAGTGGTTTATGTGGATTTATGAATCTTGGATCTCATTTTACTTTTATCAATATGAATCTTCCTTGATAAAATTCTCACCATCTAAGGCGACGAATCTCCGATTCATTGTGATTTGATCCCAAATATCTCATTTAGGTGTTTCAATTCCATTTATTCATTATACAATTCATGTGATTCTTGCCTTTTTATTTATTCTATTAGAAATTATTTAATAATGGTTGATTCATATTGAAACATAACTGACCCTCATTGGTGAAAATGGTATTTAACATGAATAGTTTCTTCTAAATAAATGATCATTTATTTTGAAATGAAATATTATTTTTTTCTCATCATGGTTGATTAGGTTTTTAAAATTCAAAACCCAATTTTAATAAAATTGGATCATTATTTAATGTAATTCCAAATTGTTACACACGTGTGCATCTTGGAAATATGTTTTATAATACTTCATTTTATTTATCCTCCCTTCTCCCCTAACCCTATCTCAACCCATAAAATCATTTAGATCTCTCTTTAGTAATTTTCTCTCTCCAAACCTCAACTCTTGGAGGATCAAATTGCATTTTAATGCGGAGATCCTCCATTAGTATTTCTAATAATTCTTGTTCTTTAATCCCTCCCTTTCTCGTAATTTTTTCTTCCTAGTAGATATAGAAGACATAGGATTTATAGGATTTATAATGGGTGATAATGATATATGATTATAGGCTCTCTACACACTTATCTCATGAACTATCATCCTTAATTTAGCGTTCTCTATCAAAGGAAAAACATCCCAATTTCATTATGGTTTGATACCATGAATTCTAAGTTGCTATTTCTAAACCATTTATTTTCCTTTTCATTCATGTATTTCTCGAATTCTTATTTATTCCATTAAAAAATTGTAGCCTGTGGTTTATTAATTTTCAATCATAAATGGACAAATATTTCCATATAATGGTATTTGTAATAAATGGTTTCATATAATGAAAAGACCATCTATTTTGAAATTAAATTGGCGTATCTTTTGATAAGCTTAGTGGATTTGATTTTTTTAATAAAAATAATTATTTTAATGAAAATGGGTTTATTATTTAATGTAATTAATAATGGTTAAACATGTGTATTTTTTGAAAATTTATTTTTGAATGGGTAAAATAATTATATGAAATTAGATTTTTTGAATGACCTGTTTCCTGATGTTTCAAAAACCTTAATGGGATTGGTTGGTATTTTTTATTCTTTGATTGGAATCATGTTTGGCCCTTTAAAATATTTTTTAATTAAAATGGGTATGTATGACCCTTTTAAAATGGTTGTTTAAAATTCATGTTTTATTTAATTCATAAATTTTTGGTTTATTAATACGATTTTCTATATAGTACCCTTAATAACATCATGAAGTAAATGCTCTTCTTTAAAAAATTATTAATGAAACCCTTATAAATGGTTCTTCTTAATATGTGGTGCATTATTTCAATGATTTTTTTGTTCTAAAAAGGGTTTTTACTCAATGAGGTATCATGGGTTGATGGTGAGATGTGGGCCTTTTATTCGAAGGTTTTATTATTGTTCTTATTGATGTTGTTAAAGATATGTATTTTGATCATTATTTATTTTTATCTCACAAGACTCTTTGATTGGTAATGACGATCCTTGGATGATAGAATATAGAACTTATATTGATACACTTTTTGAACTCACACCAAACTAAAATCAACCTGGATAGTGTGGATTCAATCTAGGGACGTGTTCTAAGGAGGCGGTTGTGCAACGAGTTATTATTCTTGAGTACTTGTTATATTTTAATTTTGTATGTACTTGGAATTTCATTTTATTGCATATCATTGATGGTCTCACTAAAATATCTTCGAGTTAACCCTGACAAATAAAGTCACTTGAATTTGATACTTGAAATATTTATCTAACCATTGGATCATTACCCAGCACAGAATTTTCCATGTTTGAATTCCTTTATAATATGTGATTTATTTTATTGTAGTTACATCATTACCCATGTATCTTCCATTTTTATGTTTTATTATATTTTCATACATGATACCAAGTCATTTAATTCTTATGGATTGTTAACTGTGTCATGTGAAAGAGTTTTCAATGATTTTCTAAAAAATTGTATTTTATTTAGAATGGGGGTCGACATGTTTCCCTCTTAAGTTTTATAAATGGGTTTTAAATGGAAAAGTTAATGGTTTAAACTCTATATTTTTAATAATATTACTTTTTTTATTTCCCATTATAAAAATTTTAGTACTTTACCTTCATTATTGTGATATGAAAACCCTGTTTTTTCATTATTGTGTTTCAAACTAACATTTTTTAGAGGAATTTCATAGTCTTCTTAGTGGAATCCTACTAGGATCTCTTTTTTTCACAGTGTACATATACCACTTAGTTTACATATACTTCATGTTTTTATAGTCGGTTCTCTTGTTCTCTTAATCTTCTTTTTAATGGTTAATGCTTGGTTGGATAGGGAAGGTTACATGGGACATGGTGGGTGGTCTTAGACCACTTGAAGATGTATTTTGTTAGTCCTATTTTTACATTATATTCATGTGTTTTTATTTATCATTTCCTTGTATCCATATGTGGTTTTTCTTTTATTTAATTATTATTGTTTCTTATATTCTCATAAATTTTTGTTATCATTGTTTGGATAAAGCATTCCCAATGTTCGTTTCTTGATGCTTAGGTACTTTTCACTAGCTTGTGGGGATATGGAATACACTTCGGTATAGTATAGGATTTTTTCAGATGTTTGTTTATATGTAATTTTGGTTTGGTTAATTATATGTCACATGAGGGTAGGATTTGAAAACCAGGAGGGCACTATTAGTGGTTTTCATGTTTGTCAAGTGTTAGTATATAGGGGTTGGGGTCAGCATATTGTCGGGGATGTGACCTGGCATTCGTGGATGTGTGAAGAATGTCAGTAGGAATGATTTTATTTATAAAAAAAATCATGGAAAAATATTATAGATTTACCCATGTTTAGTAACATGGTTTAGTTATTAGCAATTTACCCATGTTTACACATACTAGTAAACTATTACAGATTTTTTACACCTTATTTACCTTTATATTTTCAAATCATTGGTAGAGAATATTTTACAATCTATTAACACAACTAATTTAAAATAGAAACATAGGTAAATTTATATTTTCTATAGTGATTTATATTTAACCTAATATTTTTTCATGGAATTTGTATATTAAAGAGTGTTATTAAATTAATTATGGAGGTCTTAATGTCATCCATCACACCTAAATTATATTAGTATTTCATGTCCATGTTTTCCTTTATGTAAACATAATAACTATTCATATGGTTCCCCTAACTTGTGTGTGAGTTAAATATGGAATGGATGAATATTTAAGGAGAGGAGGTGGTTAAAAACTTATGATGAAGTTAAAGTAACCAAGAAGTTACAAAAGT
This sequence comes from Viscum album, assembly GCA_963277665.1. Lineage (NCBI taxonomy): Eukaryota > Viridiplantae > Streptophyta > Magnoliopsida > Santalales > Viscaceae > Viscum > Viscum album. The sequence goes on from OY728153.1 coordinate 1,924,001,060, forward strand.
CAATGGAGGAATGTTGTAACTCAATACAAGATTATCCCAATAAGTTTTTATCCAAGTTTCATAGGTTTATTTATTTTATTCTCAATAAATCAACCATTTTAAATCTCATCATAAAGTCAATTTAATTATTTTATGTGTTTAGATGTATGGTTATTTATTTTGTTTGAACTAATGTTTATATTGGATGTGTAGTAAAATAAAATTCATTTGAATCATGTGATATGAGGATAGTTTGGTTCCAACATATCCTTATGCATTGTCCCAAGATCACATTGAAGTTATCATTTTCTCATTTGAATGTGATGAAACATGAGACAATATTACACCCAATTTATGGTGTTCTCAGTTGGAACATTTACTATATCATCGATGAATATTTTTCATCCTTTATAATAAATTATGTATGGATTAAATAAATCTATCATCATAAATTAATTGATTCAATAAATGTTAGCCAATGGGTGGTAACACATGCAATGTGTTATGTATTGACATTATTTAATCGAGATAATCAGTCATTTATTATATAATGAAAATGAGTTTTCCACATTGTGTATAAGTAATTTTGGAGATATGATCATCAGTTTAACGAAAATATTAATATATCACTATTTATCATGATATTCAATTTTTTAAAATATTGAAGGCATTAGAAACCCTTTTGTGTATTAGAATCCATTCATTTTGAAGGATAATATTTTAGTCCATGTACAAATCTCAAAAGCATGATGATTACATCTTCCAATTAGGTAATCTTCATCAATAAAACTCAAAAGAGATAGATTCTACTGGATCAACTATTTGGGTATGCATATATTTAATTTCTTCTTTTTATATACAACATGATGATATCATCAATGGTATATTAAACACAAAATAGTATATTTCTTCTGCTATATTGATATGATAAACCTTCAAAACCCATCACTAATATCATAGTAGATACTAAATGGTTATCCAATTCTTGTAAATTATCATTCATGTGAAATGACGAGCTGTGGATCTCTTCACAAGATATCCATTTCTGATTCAATGATTTTGATAGACCATGTGTGGGGGAAATGTATTTCTTTGATAAGTTCATATGGATTTCACGTTGGATATGTCTATATGAGGAAAGGTATTACTTCCCAATTAGTGGTGTCAAGGGATTATTATTATCCTTTTAATCAATATGTTGAACTCACATTTTAATGAATAAATGTTTTACATAGTGTTACTAGAATCACCCCACTAAACATTACATTATTTAATGACACATTGTTAAGTTCACCCTTTAATGTAACATTGTATGAAAATGTATCATGGGATAATATTCTTATGACTACGTTAAGTTTCAGTATAATCTCAAGAAAAAATAATGGTTATATTTTGTTTAGAACCTGTATTTCACTTGAACATGAAATTATGATATGTTGTTAACAAATTTTCAAGGGTAGGTGAAATATATGTTATCGAGATAATTTAGCCTTCAACAACTCTATAAAAAACACACACAAAAATAATTCTTTAAATTACAATGAGTTTCAATGTTATTTGAAGATTATACTTGATATTAAATTATATGATATTTTAATTTCATGTTTTTTCATCAACCTTTTCACAATGTTTTGTGAAAACGTATTATGGGGTGCCATCATGACACATTGCTGTGATAGAATCTAATGTGTGGAATTAACATCACATTACATTTAATATCAATGTAATGTCAAGTATCTGTAAAATATTAAATTAATTAAATCTAATAATTTAGTTATTTTTATTTTAGTTTATTATTTTTTTATAAATGATAAGTTATATACATTATAAATTGATTTTTCCAGTCCAAAATAAATTTAAAAAATTCATATTTTTCTCATCTTTTGAAAATAAATATAATGTTTATTTATTTTTTAATTTAGTAAATATTTATGACTAGTAAATTGTTTTTGAAAAACAAATATTGTGTATTTTAAATTTCTATGAAAAATTTCTTCTTAAAAATAGATACTTACCTTACATTCTTTGTACGACTATATATGATTTAGTTTTCATATATCTTGACCTCAATTTGTAATTGATGTAAACAGATTGAATTTATTTATTAGGAATATTATTTTCATATCGTGTTTAAGAATTATTATGAATTAAATTATATCTTGAATATAGTACCCCTAGATAGGGCAACTTTGGTCGTGTTGGTATAGGATAATGATGATGAAGAAAATATAGGGGAGTTAATTGGGTCATTTTAAAAAGTTTGAAAAATTGAAATCATCCCTCTTGAAGTAAACATATCACATCCTTCTCAATTAATATCAAGTAATGAAGTGTAAATAGACACCAAAAAGATAAGGGAATGGTTATGTATAGAGATTTATGGAAAATAGATCCCTTAATCCCCTCCAACAACACTCTCTTCATGATGATGTTGATTTTTACTAATTAGGTCCTTTTACTAAGGGACCACGAGAACTGATTTTAGTTTGTTTAAATCATATAAAATTAAGGTTCTTTTATATGAAACCTTGATATATTAGTTCAATAAGTTATTAATCCACCATTATTGAGTTTAAGAAGTATAATATTCAATAGAAAAAGATGAGGCATAAAAGTTAAAGTAGATTTGGCACACTGTAACATTAGAAAATAATAGTATATAGATCTACTTCTTTATAGAATATGTTATTTAAATAGGTTCGGTTATAGAGCGATCTTAATTGGAGAATATATTTATTGAGTGAAGTAATAAAAGAATAATAATAAAATTACTTTTCACATCAATAGTATCATTATTGTGTCATGTTATCTATGAAATTACCTATGTATTCATTCTAAATTTGTAATACAACTATTAAACACATTAAAACATCATATCCCGCTTCCATAATTTGAAATGATCAAATGAAAGAGTTTAAAAAAATTTCTCCACATTTTTAGTGAATTCTTTGAAGATATCCTTGAATAATTGTGATTCCCCAGACCCACACACCTAGATATGGTTTTGTAAAAAAAACATTAAGTACATTATTTGATTCTAGTTGTAAAATTATAGATATGACAATACATAATTATAAAAAAATTTAAGATTATTAAGCCTATTAAACCTAAAGTATATTATATGGTTTATAAATTTAGAAAATTAAGACACTTAACAACATTATAAATCTCATTTATTTCCCATCTAATGGAATGTTTTCATCTTTATATCAGAAAAACCATATTTCATGATAAGCCTTAGTAATATTGCATAAAATATTCTAAAAATTATACCCTTATAAACATGTTATATATACTATATTTCTTTATAACCCATGAAATGGAAACATAAAAAATAGGTGATATAAAATTCATAGTAATTAAGAAATCATGTAATAAAAATGGATAAATATTATAGAAGGAATTGGTAAACAACGTGAATCCATAATCAACTTGAAATAGCGATAATTATATAACCATGAGAAAAAATTTAAATATATATATATATATATAATATTTTTTACTAAACAGATGGAATGAAAAATGGTGGAAATCAAAAACATGTTATTACGGACTTGTGCCAAGGAAATTTACTTAAAATCAAGACTACAGTCGAGAAATCTTGCTAAATTGGTTAGGAATATGAAAAATAACCAAAAATGTTTTGTCGCATGAGCCCTAATGGTGAATATATGGGTTATATAATTATTGTCACCACCCATATCCTAATTATGACCAATGAATTTACTATAAGATTCAACAAAAAAATTCATACAATTCTCTAATGAAACATTTTTTGAATAAAAATATTGATATCTTAATATTGAAGAATATAAAATTTCAATACATGACCAACCAATGTAATAAGACAGAAATCTTCAAAAATTTTAATAAAATTTTCCATTTATATAAAGGGATTACATGATCAAAACCCATATTTTCAAAGGCTAGATAGTCAAACAATACAAGTTAAGTTTCCAATAATCGTTTTTATGGTAATAACAATATAGGATACACAAATAATGTTTCCCTTTTAAATAGAATATCATAAATTATATATGAATATAATGTCATCTTAGTTTTGTAAAATGTGATTTTCACTCTTTAGAAAACCATGAGTGTGCAACAATGTCAATACTAGAATAACATGATTATAATCCACTCAATGAAATTATGTGGATAGTCTCAAAAAAATATATCCTAAAAAGTGAGAAATATTTTTCAAACGTATTATTCTGTAGGAATGTATATCCTCAAAAAATGACATAATTATATATAATAAAATTAATTGGTATAATATACCAAGATAATATCAAATAACATCAAATAATGATCATAACATAGTGAATAAAAATCGAGTTACCAAAAAACCTTACTTCTAGGGAAACAAGTGAATCAATATCCAATTGAATAATATAACATGATTTTTATTGTAAAACCCATTAAATAACAATCGTATGATATATATATATGGGTAGTGAATATACCATTAAAAAAAATATGGTTCTTGGAATGTATTTTGTCTCAAACAATCAGAATTGAGACCAAAAAAGACTCACAGCTTTAGAAACATTTGAATCAAAGAACCATGAATGATGGAAGATGTAATTGAACTTAATATAACATGATTAAAAGATAAATCATGATATTAAATCCCAAATAAGTTATATATAAAAAAAAATAAATGAAATTAGGTGTATAATAAAAAAATGAATCAAAGAGTTGAATTTGAGATTAAAAATTATTACCACTTTTAATGACTTTCCTGAACATGAATTAACCTCATACAATGATAACATAACTATCATAATCACATAATTAATCAAATTAATTTTATCCATTTTCACTAATACTTTTCAAAAAATGCACTCCCTAAATTAATTATTCCCATTTTTCACATCAGGTGTTTTTAGTTTTGATCATTTCAAGTAGTTTCATTATAGTGGTGTCCATGTTAATTCATATTTAAAATTTAATCATTAAGAGATAAATAATGATACTCTTATTGATGATTTTGAAATTATTTATGTTGTTTCAAATTCCATTCATGATCATTTTATTCCAAATACTTGAAGATGAAACTGATAATAGGTGTGTTTTAGTGAACCAAAACTATCAAAGGATGTTTTCTTATGTAATAAGTTAAACGTCAATCTAACATATTTTGAATAAGAAAACATTATTTAAACATTTATATAATATTATTCTATTAATTATATTATTATTTTCATTCATTATATTAATTGATATTATTTTTAAATTTGGTGATTAAACTGACCTAAACATGAACATATTGTGGTTTAATGAATGATTATGGGGTGGTTTTTGTAATATCATTATACCAGAAGGATAATGATCTTATTTATTGTTTATTAATGTGATATATTAGAATTATAATAATATATAGTCATGATTTATTTATATTAAAAAATTATACCCTTTTAATAAAATAATAGCATCATATTACGCTTATTTGAAATTATTAAATTAATGATGAATATTTATTTTTCAAATAGTAATAAGTTTTTAAATTTTCCATAAAAACCCATAATTATATAATAAAATTCATATTTTTCTTTTAATACCATCCTTATATCCATCATTATATTTTAGTGAAGTAAAAAAAACATGTTTTGTTATGGAGGCAGTAGTCTGCACAATACGCAAAGAGATATTTTATTTTTCTTAATGGATGGGGTATGTGAATAAATAGTGATAATACGATTTATATATAAACATTAAATTATATAATTGGGTTTAATATTATTATATAAATTTGGTTATAATAAATTTTAAATAATATAACAATGGATAGACACTACGTAGTTGCTAATAATAACATTGGGGCTTGGAATTATCCTAGGATGCCAACTTGTAAATAAAGGCCTTATGATAAATAATGTTGAAAAAATATTATTAACATTGTAAATGGTTATGGGAGGATCAAAATGGAATATTTTCAATGAAAAATTCAATTTATATGTGATTCATGAAGTGGTGGAAGGTTTACCCTTCCACAAGTAAAGGGAAGAGTAGTTTTGGGAATAAACATAACAATTTCAGTAATGGGATGTTATTATTCAATGTCCAAATAACAAACAATTAAAAAGTTTATTAAGTCAATATATTCCTTTTAAAAAATTGTAATATTTTAAACAAAACTTTAAAATCCTTTTTTGGAGTCCCTATTAGATACTAGGTCTGAGGGACCTCAGTGTTGATATAATAATAATATTAATTATATTTTATCATGCATGTTGATTTGTTTTGAAATAATGGAATAACTCCCAAGTGCAATAAAAACTATAAAGTCTGACACTTTTATTAAATATAGAATGTGATTTTTACCCCAGTCATTACTTAAGCTTTGTGTGTGTTGTGCGTTTCATTTAAGAGTGTTTGTGGCATGATTAATAAATAAAATAAAATAAATAAATAAACATTTTAATTATTATCTGAAAAAACATAATAAAACTATATATAATCCCTCTTATAAAAAGTGCCTGGATCTAGCCGCTAACCCTAGAGATTTTAGAGGATTATTAGTGGATAGTTTTTTAAGAATGAAAACAGATCAGGGATAGAGATTCTGGTTGTCAATGAGATTATCTTCTATAATAGAGTACATGGATCTCACTAATGATAATGAAGTATGATTCATCATTCATTAATGATTGATCCAACTCTAAGGTAGTGATTTTTTTTAAATTTTATTAATCCTTGTTTTTAATATCATATGATGAAGGTGAATCAATTCATTTATCAAAATGGTTCTTGTTCCTATTTTTCATTTATCTTCCTAGAATTAGGAATGGATATTTTTTCTCAAGAAATTTGATTATTCCTTTCATTGAATGTTTTATCCATCACAAAATTTAGGCTGACCCAAATAATAGAGATAGTGCATTCATCATATTTGGGGTTTTTATTTCCCCCCTTTGTTCTTTATGCGTTCATCACCGATATTTCATTTATCTAGAAGTTCAAAAAATACTTAGAAATAAATCATTACAAAATAGATATTTTGTATAAAAGATCATTTATTTGGGATTATATTTGGGATCATAAGTATGATTGAGTCATTATTTGAAGTTATGGGATATTATACAATAATCATATACCTAATTTTTTGGTTTCATCTACATTTTGCTGATGTGGTAGTGCGGCATGGAATGTAGAATTCCTGAGAAGATTGGGTGGTTAATATATGGCCACCATGGATGATTTGAGATTATTAAAACTTATATTTGATCTCCTTTAGGTATTTTTGGATAGATTGTAGAAGGATTTAACATGACAAATAATTCATTAAGACTATGTGATTTATGAAAATCCCATGTTACAATGAGTATAGTTTAGATGAATACATTTCATGTGGACACTAGCTATAGAAGCGAGATATTGACACATAATTATATATTACATGTCATGTGGTCTATCCACAATTCATGTGACTCAACGTTGGTGGCCTGGTTTGTACCACAGGGGTACAAATGAATTTTTACAACTACGTACCCAGGCATGACCAGTGTACACTAGATTGAATTCGTACACTAGAACAGATATGGAAAAAGTACACATCATAGCTAGAGCACATGTTCATTACCAATGTACATGGGAATTTCTTATAGTACACGAGAATGGGTCCTAAGATACAATAATTATAATGGTGAATAAGAAACATATTGTATACCCTATACATGACATGAACTTCTTCTAGGGTATGTTTAGGACCTCATTCTCTTCATTATATATGAGTATTTGTTGGTCACAACCCGTTAATCAATCCTTATGAGGGTATATTTTATAACCCCTCCTAAGTAGAGGATAAGTGATCTCAACTATGGGATAGTCTTGTATAGAGTCAGCTATCCCTCTATGTGACCTTGTTGACGCTCCTTTCCGTCACAGAGTCTAACGACTGAAAAAAAGGAAATACCTTAGTCCAAAGTGATTCATCCTTTGAAGAAACATCAAAAATCGACAAAGGGATGAACAAGGAGAACATTGCCCAAAGGTCGCGCAAGTTCCCTCATGGTCGCGCAAGTACACTTGCGCGCCGCCTTGTGGTCGTGCATGTACTTGCGCGACCTAAGTGGTAACCGCCCGGTAACCGCCTGCGGTCTTCTCCTTCCTATAAATAGACCCTGTGGGCCCCCAATTCGATAGGATCTTTTTCCAGAAACTCGGATTTAAGCTCCCGACGCCCAAGTCTCTTCTCAAAGCATCTGGAACACTTCTAAGGTAATTTCTTACCTAGAACGGAAGATCTAAAGAGAGTGAGGAAGGCCTAAGTGTTGAAACTCATCAACACTTGCGTGCCTGAATGGCCATCCCTTAAGGGAACTGATCATTCTTGCGCGCCACCTTATTCCTTCAGTAGAATTTGCGCGTCCCTTTTCTGGAAGAACCTCAAAAGGATTCTAAAGTGTTTAATAAAGAGTCGCTCAAGTATTTCAATGCTAGTTGAAAATCGCCCATGTACACCATGTGTCGCGCAGGTATACATGCGCGACCAATACTTGCGCGCCCACGCAAGACTTGTGTGCCCTTCAAGACTTGTGCACCCCTACCTTTTTTGGGTGCCCATCTTTCCCATTTTACCCCTCGTAAGCCATTTCACCTTTCCTATTCAAGATTCAGTCCTCAAGATACTCTTCAAAGCCATTTATGGCATGATTTCTTCATTTGACTTCCTTATCTGAAAGGAATTCGGTGGAATATCTCTCAAAACCTCGTGATTTATACATCTTTATGTCACAAAAGATTGAGAGTTCGTTCATTCAACCTCATCCTTTAAGATGAGAGAATCCTTAACCTGGGTCTTCTTTTCAGGAATAATCCCCAGTTATAAATCCTTTAATCTGGGCATCTTCCTCAGGAGTAAGCCCCAAATTCTTAAAGTTCCCAAACTTGGGCATCCTCTTCAGGAGTAAGCCCCAATCTCAAATTCCAGGCATCCTTCTTAGGAGTAAGCCCCAATCTCAAATGTGGGCATCCTTCTCAGGATTAAGCCCCAAACCTTAATCCCTAACCTCGGTCTCTTTTTCAGGAATAAGACTCAGTCATAATCTTGGGCTTCCTTTTCAGGAGTAAGCCCCAAGTCCCCTAACCTGGGCCTCCTTTTCAGGAATAAGTCCCATTCATAATTTTGGGCATCCTTCTTAGGAGTAAAACCCAATCATAAGTCCCCTCCTAATTTGTGCATCCTCCTTAGGAGTAAACCCCAAGATTAGAGTATTAAAATCTCCATGAAGCACATATACCTTTATGGACCCTATTCATGGATTTTCTTCTTAAAAGTAAATCCTAAACCTTCATCTATTTGGGCAGTCATACATACATAATCCCCAAACAATTTCTTATGATTGCATCTTTCATGGCACAATTGTTTAATTTTTACCAATACCGCTTGTTTCTCACACCGAGCATGAATCACATGAGCTTAGAGTGTAAAAGTAATTATGACATTCTTCTTTGTGCCATCAATCATAAACATCATACTCCATTACTCAAACTACGTGGGTGCTTATTCCTTTTCCAAAACAAAGGATACGTAGGTATCCCATTTATGGGTTCGATCCCAACTTTGAAATAATCCCTGTCCTTCTGAATGATGATAAACTTCAAGTGCCCCACTGAGTGGCTTTAAAACCAGCCTGGTCATCATAATGACCAAGAAACTTTTATATAAATGTTTTGAAGGATACCATTGACCAAGAATCTCTAAACAGATATAGATGATTCTCTATTGATGAAGAACCTCGAATACATATAAAAGATTCTCTAAATTTCTTGCATATTTAATCATTGATTGTTAAAACTAAAGGAAAGCTCATTTTATACTTGGTAATGTAATAAGTATTCACGAACATAACTTAAATCTATAAAGAGAGTCCCGGAGTAGACAATAATTCCCCTCAAAAAGGTGTGATGAGTCCGACCACCCATCCTCTCGACCAATGCAAATTCCTAAGCCTCATTAGTCCACAAACTAATGAGCGCCTACCTTTGGAAAGTAGGTCCAAATGGATGTGGAATCATTGGATGTTTCCGGTTCAACGAACAAACCCGCTAGAAACCGATCAGAACGTTTGAATCTCCCGTCCAGGAGGTCATCCCCGCAATCCGTGCGAAACAAAAAATGGTGAACCCGACTTGAATCCTTAACCAAGTTAAAGTGATGTTATTCTTATTTGTCAGGCCCCTTGGGCCAAAAAATCAATCATTGACATGTGCTCATCCCAAATATGTAGTAGCCAGATTCATCTTGATTATGTCTATTATATGGAACATGCACTCTTTTCTCAAGATCTTCTGCAAAATGGCTTTTTTTAAATTCACCCTTGTGAATACTGCTGCTGTGAACACCTCTACTGTGAGGTCTGCTGTTGTGAAAACCAATGCTGCTACTCTTGATGGAACGTCGTCCGCTCTGAGGATGACATCACCAACTCAGCGTCTTCAACGCTGGGTTTCTAATGTACTGGTTAAGGAGTACCATCGCAACGGTACTATCCCAACTCTGGAGGCCGCTCGTCAAGCCCTCCAAGTTAACAACTCTACCTAGTCGTCCGGACAACGGCGGCCAGCGATCAAGAAGCAGGCGGTGCTGACTACCGTCTCTAACCGTTTCGGGTTGTTATCCCCGGAACGCAATTTCCATTCACTCCCTTACTCTGAGGAAGTGAATGAGCAGGTCTCGCAGGGCCTTAATTCAAAAAGACAGGAGTCCTTATCGAGGGCTCCGATCAAGAATCGCCGCCAGACTCGTGCGGTAGTGCGCCCTCAAAATGATAAGGGTACCGACTCCAGGCATTCAGCTCAGGTTCCTCGAACCTGAGTAGGCAAGATGAACCGCCAGAGACGGAATCCGGTTAACAATGGGCAGGTTGTCATCCCTGCCATCTCCGGAGAAGTCCACCAACCTAACTTGGTGGCAAATAACGAGAAGGCACAATCACCTGCCCCTTTTAATTCCGCTGTCCAGCAAACTCGTCTGGCAGTATCACGCCAATCCCGCCAGGAAATTCCGGCGGAGTACCATAGGCAGGAACATGCACCTGCTTATACATCACCAGTTAGTCAGCAGGCTCGTCTGACTACATATGATGGATCTCGTCAACCGCGTTTGGCAAAGTGTAATCAGCATGCACATACACCTGCTAATACTAATCAAGCCTACCAACAATCTCACTTGGTAGCGCACGGAGAAGTCAATCGGAAAGCCCCGATGACAAGCATGAGGCAGACTCAATTCCTTGCCTCCACACTTGAGTACTGTCAGGATTCACTGACAGGAAAAGGAGGACAGGAGCAGGCACATACACCTACTCCAAGCCCGGAATGGACGTATATCCCCGTTCCGGTGGCTGAAGTCACCAAACATATTTTGTCAATGGTGAAAGAGCAGAAGAAAATTCCTGCTCATATTCTGGATGCTTTCCAGGATATCATAATAGCTTCAGCATCATCTCAGGGACAAACACATAAATCTATCCCTAGCAGTGGAGTGACACATCAACGATTCACTCCGGAACAGACACACACATCTGTTCCAGTCCAAGAGGGTTATGGGGCATACTCCCCCATATCATACGGACAACCAAGTCAGGCACATACACCTGATTTGAGTAGAGATCGTCAGCTTAACCTGACCATGTTTCCTGATCAGGCACATACACCTGCTCAGAGTAACCACTTTCGTCAACAATTGGTTTCTAAAGTGAGTAAGAAGGCATCTAAGAAAAAGATCCGCCCAGCACAGTCAGAAGATCAAAGGCCAATCTGCAACAAGGCCTTGCTCGATGCTGGAGTTCTTGAATCCCTCAGACATTTATCTGTTGGAATTCAAGATTATACTCCCTCAGTTCCCAATAACGGGAACATTAATTTTGAAGGTCTTCAACAGACACTTCTTCATGAAGGCTTGCTTCATGAAAGTTCGGTCAATCTTGAAGTTTCTTCTTCAGATGAGAGCCACATGAACCCTTTCTGTGGTCAGAAGACCAAGGAGCAAGAGATTTCATCTTTTGCTGTAACCCATTATGGTGGTCCTCCCCATGACGATGAACTTCGCTGCGAAAGTTCTCTCCGCAGTAGTGATTCACATTGCCTGGAAAATACTCCAGTGGATAATGTAGTGCCGAGAAAGCCCTCTTATCTTGAGGCACTTGCAAATGCGAAACCAGTCATGTCTGATGCTTTATCGCTAACAAGTGAAATAATTTCTCAATCAGAAGATAGCCCAGGGTGTAGGTCATTCTCCGAACCACCCCTAAGCCATGCATCTTCTAGTTTGATTAATGATCTCTCTACCAATCTTGTTGAATCCGATGAAGCAACAAGGAAACACCAACTCTGGTCAAAACAGGTATAAGAATCTTCATTTAATGATAAAGAGGAAATGCTGAACATGAGGAAAAAACTGGAAAAAGGTGAAGTACCAGTCATGTTTTGGCCTTTGGCTGACTCCCAGTACGACATTCCAAAGATGTTGACGGATGATGGAATCCATGATATTCGTCTCAACATATGGAAGACTCTTTTTCAATTGATGAAGAAAGTATTATATTACGGTGATTATGAAAATCATATTAAGATAATAGAAGGGTTACAACGCCAGATTGATTTGGCATCTCTATCAGTCTCTCGGTATCCGAAGGCTGAAAAGCAACAGAGAACCCTTCAACGTTCATGCCTTGGCGCACTAAGAAAATTGCGTCAGTTAATTGCCAATGCTCCATCTGATGTTCATATCAGAGGATGGGGTGTTCACGGAGCACTACATTTCACAGTGCATTCCAGTCAGCAAAGACCGCCGAAAATGGTCTCATGCAATGTTATTGCCCATGGCCGGCCACAGTCAATGGGCTTTGTTCATAATCAAAAGCTTTCTCAAGAACAGGCTTCAACTAGTTCCTCTCAAAATCAAGTATATAGAGAACAAGTTTTTGAATTGCTCCTACATCAAGCAGGTGAGAATATTGCACAAGCCTCTCGTCTGGAGCAAACACGTCATCAAATGACAGAAGTTTCGTAAATCATCCAATGGTCTGTTGAACCAGGTGATAAAAGTGGATACAGGTTAATGCATCCAGCTAATTTCTGAACTAAGATTCGCAAGATCAAGAGAGATTTTAAGAAGATCTCTGACATATCATGTCAAGAGACACCCCAGCTTGTCAGACTGGGGACTTCTCTAACCCAACCCTCAGAGTCCACAAATGGGATTCAAGGAGTTGAGCTGAAGCAGCAGGAACATCCCCAGTCCACCGGACTGGGGACTTTTTCAAATCCTCAATCCCTCCCTCAGAGAAAGTTAGTATTCTCTCGATTAGGGAATAATCCTCAAGAGGAACGAAGAGCCAAGCTATCAGGAGATTCTCTCCAAGTGACGGTTCTCCAAGAAGTTGCTGAGGGATCAAGTCAACGGAATTCCATGTCTCATCATGGACATGGAAGAAGACAATATCACAGAAATGCTGATAGAAAGGATTCCATGCAATATGCATCCATTAATGTCATCAATGTCGTTGCTGCTGATTCACCAGATGAGGCTCAATCAGAGGGATCAGACGAAGAGGTTCCTGCTCAAGAAGTTGCGCACACAGACCTAAATGAAGAAGGTGTGCGCACACGTAATCAAAGGCTTACCCAAAATCTGGTTATTCCTTCAAGTAACCCACTTCCCCCTCTCCGAAAAGGATCCAATAAGGGGAAAGGAAAGAATCAGGTTACTTCTCACCCTTCCTCTGAAGGAGGTAAATTGCTCTCATTAGAGCAATGTTTTTCACAACAGGAGGAAGAAATGAAAGAATTAAGAAGGTTGAATGCAAAACTACTTCAGAGTAGTCTTCTTCTTATGAATGCTGAAGTCCGACAGCCGAAGGAATTTTTTGTAACTACTGAGATGGATCAGGAATATCCTCCTTTATCAGTACGGCCTCAGAGGTCTAATCCTACGGGTCAAACGCAATAACGGTTGGCAGCACTATCATCAGTTTCAGCACCAACCACCACGTCTGTCCAAGCTCCATTCATTGCACCTACACAAAACCAAGTTCAACCTGATGTTTCTCAAAAGTTAATAACTACTATTGAGTCATTAACAGCTCGGTTTGAAACTATGGAAGGGAAACGGGCGCAAGTTCAACCTGAAAAGAAAGTTTACCCTGAATGGGTATATTCAATTTATCCTCCATCCAGTTTTGGAAACCCTATTTTCCCTACTTTTAATGGATCAGGCGACCCTGAACAACATTTGACGCATTACGTGTCTTGTTGTGATCCTATGATGGGAACTCTAGAGCAGCAAGAAGCAGTGAAACTCAGATGCTTCGTGCGAACCTTGCATGGACCAGCTTTTGTCTGGTATACAAGCTTGCAATCCCGGTCAATCATCGGATGGGAGGATCTTTGTCAAAAATTCCTTCTTCAGTTCAGCTCAACTTTTCCAAAAACGACATTTTTCGATCTTACAAACTGCAAGCAAAGGGATAATGAAAGAGTCTCTGATTTCATTGCTCGTTGGAAGGGATTAACGTATTCCCTGAGTTTAGCACTCCCTCAGGAGGAATTGTTGCCACTCTGTGTGGAAAATTTGCGTGACGAATAACGCACGCCATTGATCCCTATGAAGTACACAGGAGGGTTTCGAGACCTTACTGCAATCGCTCAACAGATTGAAGATTCCCTTATACAGGCTAAGGTTAAATCTCGTATAATTCCATCAGCTCCAGGAAGGAGAATGGGTAAAGCGGAAACTGCTACAGTTATGCTTAAACAAGCACCTGTACCTATTTCTACTTCAAAACCTTCATCTTCTCGAAGGGCTCCACCTCCTGAACGCCAACAACAAAGACTGTTTCGTCCAAATGATCAAAGAGATCAACGACAAAAACAATTTGAGGATTTTAAGAGTAAAACATACTCTTTCCGAAGTGAACAAGTTCCTAGTTACTTCATTTCAGCTCTGAAAATAATTTGGTTCAATTACCAGTGCCCAAGAGGCCAAACAAGGAAGGAGATGAAGAACGTCCCAATTATTGTCCCTTTCATCAAATGTTGGGGAATCCCATCCAGGAGTGTTTTGTCTTTAAAGACCTCCTTCAAAAGACGGTCGACTTGGGACAAGTCAAATTGAAGGGTTCTTCAGCTCATGTAGCGTGTATTACCGCTACAGATCCAGAGGAAGGAGGCAAGTGGCAGGAAGTCAAAAGCAAAAATGCGAAAAAAAAATATGATGATTGGATGGTCAGAAAGACAATCAATCGGACCCATTCCGTTTTTCGAACACAATTGAAGAAGCCAATTGTGTCTCCTACAAAAGCTGCAGTAAAGCCTCCATCAAAAGACAAATCCTCAAAAGGGCAGTGCAATTCAAAGAAGAAAGAGGAATTAGGAGAAGATGAGTATGTATCAAAGCCTAAATTGTCTTTGACTATGGCAGATTTCATGCCATCTACTTCAAAGCCACGGCCACCGTCCCACTAAACGGCACAGCCTAAACAGGCTAACCAGGCAGAGTCTTTATCAGATGAAGATTTAATCTTTGGTTCTGTTAATATGATTCAATTAACAGATCCATATTCCAGTCTTGATGAGCTTGAATTCACTGTATCAAATAAGGGAATTTGAGGAAGTTCTAGAGGTTCAGGATACAGGGGAAGACGTGGATATTTCCGAAGCCACTACTCTAATTTTACCCCTGCTAGCACTGTATATGCAGCAGAAACTCGTGGAAGAGCCCTTTAGTGAGCTCAAAAAGAACAAGCAAGTTCTTCTGCCAATGGCCAACTCAGTTTTGGCATAGTTATTTTAGAAGACCTATTAAAGGTTCCATCTTCTTTATCTCAGCAAGTAAATGGATCTAATCAGTCTAATCTTCCAAAACCAAGGATGTTGCCAACTTCAATACAAGATGCATCAGCTTCCAAAGCATCTGCTTCCAAGGTACATGCTAAACCACATATTCCTATTGGGAAACGCAGACCTCTAGATCAAAAGTATGATATATTGAAACACTTGGCCCAAGTACCAGCCAAGTTTTCAATTTTGGATGCTTTGAATCTGTCAAAAGATCTTCGGGAAGCACTCATCGAAGCTTTGTCAAGTCCTCAGGTTTTTGAAGCTGAAATTGCAGCAGCTGAAATCTATCACATAGAGAATAATCCTGCAGAATTCCATGCAGTGAAATCTTTTACTGATAAATATGAAGATGATGTTGTGCATCGGCACATAAAACCTTTGTACTTATCTGGGAAAGTCAATGGTGTAGATGTTCGAAGAGCTTTCATTGACAATGGTTCAGGAGTCAACCTCATGCCCATTCATACACTTCGTCGATTGGGCCTCACGGAATCTGATTTATCTCCTTCTACCATGATGTTACAAGGATATGATAAAAATGAACAAGAACCACTGGGAGAAGTTACACTCAAAACTCAGTTTGGAGATCTTGTATCCAATTCAGATTTCATGATTGTTGATCTAGACTCAGCTTTCAATATCTTGCTTGGAAGACCCTGGCTACGTCAGCATGCAGCTATTCCTTCATCATACCATCAATGTCTCAAATACTGTTTCGATGGTCAATTTGGAACATTGTATGGTGATAAGGCCCCGTTCAAGACATGTGAGTCTGAATACATTGAGGCAGAATTTTATCACATGAAGGGAATAGAAAAATCTACAATGAAGGAAATTACCAAAGTTAATGCTCCATATGGTTTGGTGAAAAATCCAATAAATCCATTTTCACATGTGAGTACAGATTATGTGTTACCTATCAGTCAAATTGACAAAATAGGCCCAAATCAAAATACTCTTATGGAAAGATCCACAATGTCAATTACGGCGATCGAGCCAGACAACATGGGAGAAATTGGTAACCTACCAAGTAGTGATGAAATCATAAGTGGAGACGTTTTCATTTCATCTGCTAAAGTCCAACAAGTCTATACTTCTCTAATCAGGCCAGAAAAAGTTATAGCAACACCAGAGGTGAATAATTATGTCGATTCTCAATCCATCATCTCCTCTTTGTTTCCCAAAGAAGACCCTTTATCATCAATAGGGTCGGAAATGGAAGCTTCTTCTTCAAAATGTGAAAATTTTGACATCTCTTATGATCATGAGAATTTCGTTTTTTCTTCTACTTTGAAAGTAGAAACGGAAGAAATAACACATGATGAAGAGGAAGTGGAAGATCTTAGAGATGCTCCTCCAGCATTTGAAGAGGGTATCTCTACCACTGTGGATGAACTCAGAGAAGTAAATCTGGGTACAGAGAAAGATCCACGCCCCACTTTAATTAGTGCGGCCATGACCCTTGAAGAGCAAGATATGTATATTTCTTTTCTAAAGCAAAATAAAGATATTTTTTCTTGGAATTATACAGAAATGCCTGGGCTTGATCCTGATGTTTCTACTCATCATTTGGGTTTACCAAAAGAACATCGAGGTTTTAAGCATGCCGCGAGAAGAACACACCCAACCTATGCTTCCAAAATTGATGCTGAGGTGGATAAGCTGATCAAAGCCAACTTCGTCAGAGAAGTTCAATATCCCAAGTGGTTGGATAATATTGTCCCTGTAAAGAATAAGAACGGACAAATTAGGGTTTGCATCGATTTCAGAGATCTTAATCGGTGTTGTCCTAAAGATGATTTCCCAGTTCCGATTACAGAACTCTTAATTGATGCGACGACTGGCTATGAAGTACATTCTCTCATGGATGGATATTCCGGATATAATCAGATCAGAATGGCCCCAGAAGATGAGGAATATAGAGCCTTCAGATCTCCTCAAGGTTTTTTTGTTACCGGGTGATGCCCTTTTGTTTAAAGAATGCAGGTGCAACAAATCAACGCGCCATGCATCGCATCTTCAAACCACTTTTAGGGAAGTTTGTTGAATGCTATGTAGATGATTTGGTGGTTAAATCCAATCAACGTTCTAATCACTTGGCTGATTTGGAAGTCATATTCCACAAGCTTCGATAACATAATTTGAAGATGAACCCCTTAAAATGTGCTTTTGGGGTAACCTCAAGAAAATTCCTCAGCTTTGTTGTATGCCATCATGGTATTGAAGTCAATCCTGAGAAGACCAAATCAATCCTTGGTATGTCACCTCCTCAGAATTTGAAAGAATTAAGAGGACTTCAAGGACACTTAGCCTATATTCGGCATTTCATCGCCAATTTGGCAAGCAAAAGTTTACCCTTTACCAAATTATTGAAGAAATGAGTCACTTACCAGTGGACTGAAGAGTGTCAAGAAGCATTTTATGTTCTCAAGAAATACCTCTTGAGTCCACCAGTACTCATGCCACCTATTGAGGGTAGACCGCTTATCCTCTATGTGATAGCTTTAGAGCGATCATTGGGTGCCTTTCTCGCTCAAAAGAATGATGCTGGGAATGAAAATAGTCTCTAATATCTTAGTAGAACTATGTTTGAAGCAGAAACCCAGTATTCAAGTATTGAAAAGTGATGCCTAGCATTAATCTTTGCAGTTCAGAAACTGAGACACTACCTGCAACATCACGAGGTCCAATTGGTATCTCGTAATAATCCGCTGAAATTTATCCTTAGTCGTCCAATGCTTACAAAACGTCTGGCATGGTGGGCGGTTATTCTACAGCAGTTCGACATTCAGTATGTGTCTCAAAAGGCAATTAAGGGCCAAGCTCTGGCTGATTTCCTGGCTGAACATCCTTCAGTGGAAGGCACGTATTCAGATATCGAACTCCCTGATGAGGAAGTTTTCTCTATTCAAGAGAGTCCTCAAACATGGGAAATGTATTTTGATGGTGCTTCTAGAAGTCCAATAGGGAAGAAAATGGAAAATCCTAAATTCAACAAAGTTGGTTTAGGAACTGTGCTCATTTCTCCAGATAAGGCAGTGTTACATTATTCCTTTTTGTTGTGGGAAGGTGGTACCAATAATGAAGCTGAATACCAAGCTCTCATTATAGGCTTGGAGTTAGCGCTTCAAGCACAAGTGAATCACTTAAAGATGAAAGGTGATTCAGACCTGGTAATCAAACAAGTCAATGGGGATTATGCCATTAGAAAAGAAGAATTAATCCCTTTGTATGATTACGTCAGAGAGTTAATGTCAGAATTCCTTTCAGAACCGACATTTTCTTATGTCCCAAGATCACAAAATGCTCAAGCTGATGCACTGGCTAATATAGCCACAGCTTTAGCAGATCCAAATCGGTACGAGACAACTATCCGTATTGCCCACCGTTGTTCAATTTCACCTTATGTTCAAGTCAGAACAGAGGAAATTAATGAAATTACTCCCATTCCTGAACCGTATGGTCATACTACAGGATGGATGTCACCTATCAGGGAATACCTTCAAAATGGAACACTTCCACCTGATAGAGCCGAGAAAGAACAAATCCGGCGACGTGTGGTCAATTTTACTCTTTATGATAGCCCAAACCACCTCGAGAAAATTCTCTACAAACGTGGTTTTGATGGAGTTCTCTTCAGATGTATTGATGGTGAAGAGACAATGGCTATCAAAAAAGAAGTGCATGTAGGAGTCTGTGGTGCCCACCAGTCTGGACATAGACTGTCTGATCAAATTCGAAGGCTTGGATACTTTTGGCCTTCAATGATACAAGATTCTGTTAATTTCACAAAGAAGTGTCATTCATGCCAAGTATATGCCAACTTCATTCATAAACCTCCAGAGTTGCTTCATACAACTAAATACTCATGTCCATTTTCCACATGGGGAATGGATGTGGTGGGACCTTACCCTTCAGCTACGGCCAAGCAGTTTAAGTACATTCTTACTGCTACTAATTTCTTTTCCAAATGGGCAGAGGCAGTACCTCTCAAAGAAGTCAGTTATAAATGCATTGTTAGCTTCATCAATTCTAACATCATTACTAGATTTGGTGTCCCTCATACCATATTGACGGACAACGGCACCAACTTCTGTTCTTCTGAGGTAAAGAAATTGTATCAAGAATACAACACTAAGTCCAACCATTCATCTCGATATCATGCGGCGGCTAATGGCCAGATAGAAGCCTTCAACAAGACTCTTTCAAATATACTGCAAAAGATGGTGGATAAAGATAAGAGGTCATGGCCTGATAAACTCTTTCATGTTTTATGGGCTTATCGGACTACCACTCGCAATGCAACGCGGTCAACTCCATATTCATTGGTATATGGAACAGAAGCAGTCTTGCCAATTGAAGTTCAATTTCCCTCACTCAGAATATCCATTTGTCATCCGTTATCTACAGATGAGCAATCCCAAAAGCGGTTGAATGAATTGGAACAGTTAGATGAGAAAATATTGTGCACTTTGCACCACTTGGAAATCTATCAGAATCGAATAGCACGAGCTTTTAACAAAAAAGTTCATCTTCGTTCATTCATTTAGGGAGAATTGGTATTGGTTCTCAGAGCACCAATGATACCAGGAAAGAAGCCTCCCAAGCTTGAACCAAAATGGGAAGGACCTTATTCAATACATAAGGTCTACTCCAATGGAGCGTATTCTCTAATCTCAATGGATGGAGAACACATCACGACTCCAACTAATGCTAGATTTATGAAGAAGTATTTTGTATAAACACAAAATATTGTTCCCAGAGCCAAAACAGTCACATTGGTTCATATTATGTCCTACATGACAATAAACTGTATTATGTCCTACATGACAATAAACTGGATTATGTCCTACATGACACTAAACTGCATTATGTCCTACATGACACTAAACTGTATTATGTCCTACATGACACTAAACTGTATTATGTCCTACATGACACTAAACTGTATTATGTCCTATCTACATGACGTTAAACTGTACAGAAGTTCCTTATTTGTCCGAGATGACATTAAACTATATTTTTTCCGAGATGACATTAAACTATATTGTGTCCTAGCAACATGACATTAAACTGTGTGGCACTTTCATCGTCCAGCATGACGTTAAACTGTGTCAGTTCCCTTATCATCCAACATGACGTTAAACTGTCACATTAGTTACTATTATGTCCTACATGACACTAAACTGTATTGTGTTAAACTATATTATGTCCTAGCAACATGACATTAAACTGTGTGGCACTTCCAGCGTCCAGCATGACGATAAACTGTAAAAAGTCCCCAGAACTGATATCCTCATATTGGTTCACCTTAGTCCTAGCTACATGACTTTAAACTCTACAGAAATTTTCTATCGTCCAACATGATGTTAAACTGTATAAATGTTCTATTGTCCAATATGACGTTAAACTGTAACAGTTACTTGAATTGTCCTACATGACATTAAACTGTTAAAAAGTTTCCAATTCGTCCAAAATGACGTTAAATTATGCGGTCCGTGTATACGACCTTAAACTATTCACGTGTTCGTTAGTCCAGTATGACTTTAAACTGCATCATCATCCACGGTCCATGCATATGACCTTAAACTATTTTCCCTTTTTTCGTCCAACATGACATTAAACTGTAGAAAAGAAGATGTCCCTGCAACATGACACTAAACTGTGCAGCACCAGTTCGTCCTTGCTATATGACGTTAAACTATACAGCAATGGTCCAGTATGAATTTAAACTGCAAATTCGTCCCACACGACATTAAACTGTGAAAAAGTTCCCTAAACCGTCCAGCATGACCTTAAACTGCATCATCCCTGGTCCATGTATATGACCATAAACTATTTGCAAAGCCATTATGTCCAGCAAGACGTTAAACTGTGACGTCCTAACTACATGACGCTAAACTGTATAAAAGTCCCTCACGTCCGGAAAGACGTTAAACTATATAATCATCAAAGGTATAGCATGACATTAAACTACACCATCCACGGTCCATGCATATGACCTTAAACTATTCACACATTCGTCCAACATGACATAAATGGTGTGTTATTTTGTCCCTGCTACATGACACTAAACTGTGCAACACCAATAGTCCTAAATGCAAGACTTTAAACTGCATAGTCCCTTTATATGTCCTACATGACATTAAACTGTGCATCGTTAAGGATATTGTTACCTCTTGTTTCTCACACCGAGTATGACTCACGTGAGCTTAGAGCGAACATCAACCATAACACTCCCTTCGGGCCACTAACCATGTGTAAGTCCCAACAACATTTTAATTAGATCATTGTCCCCAAGAACAACTTGATCATTAATTCATTATTTAATTGAACTACACGGACTTTGATCCTTGCCCTCCAGGCTGGGTATGTAGGCAGCCTCCCAGGGTTCAAGCCCAAAAAAAATCTCTTCACATCGGTTCACCACCATCTCATATGATGTTGATTTGTGAAACTGCCCCTAGAATCAATATTTTTTTTACATTGATTCACTTTCTTCCTTGTTATACGACGTTAAACTATACAAAACTTTTGTCCGGTACGACAATAAACTACAATATTCTTTGATATACTCACTTGAGAGAGAACTATTATTGACATTGATTTTTCAATCATGTTTCATTTCAAAAAAAAACTACGTGCATACATGGTAATTCCTAATTTTTTTTTCTCAGGTTAAACCATCATTGCACTAAAGTCCCCTTTCACCCTTCACATGTACGAACCAAATTTGTACAAAGGGCATTTCTAGAACTACGTGGGCTTGATTCCCATCCTTATGGGTACGTAGGAACGTTCGAGTATCCCTCGAATCCAGCCCCAAGTCTTTTGGGCCTAACCCCAAATTTCACTTTCAGTCCCTTGGCTGAAAAATCCTCATGAAAACACACACTGTGTATTCATTATTATGGTCCGAATTCTATGACCCTAAACTAAGATTTCTCATACTTTCATCCTGCACGACGTTAAACTGCATTTCAAGAACTACGTATGGCTTGATTCTCATTCTTATGAGATACGTAGTGAAGTCCAAGTTTCAATTCAGGACCCAGCCACAACATGATTATGGTTATCATTGACCTATGTATCTCTATATACATTGGACAATACCCATATTTATGTGTTATAATCCTAACCTTAAATATTTTCAGATCTTCATAACCCTTTTCATGACTTCTAGTCACAAAAATGTCAAACTTCTGAGAAATATTTTTCCTGACTATGCGGCACGGGCCCATAGGTGGCCTTGCATAAACAGTCCACATAACAGACTTTTCAGCCAAAAGATTCTATTTATTTGACCATGCAGCCAATGCCCTTAGGTGGCCCTGCATATTTAAACCCCCTAACGGGTTTTGTTAAATTATAGTAACTTCATTCTTGGGAAGAATGCCTCTTTTGTCCTTATTTGTCTTAAACGACAGTATGTAGGGATCCGAAAAAAATATCCATCCTTAAAATATTTGTCCCATATCCTTTTTCATGATCTAAAAGTATTCAAGTCTATGGTTTATTCTTCTTCCCTACGTTTGGGCCAGACCTTCGTAGGAGTGATATTCATCCAGTTCTTCGATATTCTTGTTCGGAAATATCTTCTCCATATTCAAGTACCTATTTCCATACAACAAACTCTATACTTTAGAAAATTTGAATCTCCATAAACTTTCATTGGCTTTTAGCACTAGGAAAGTAAATTTATGAGAGTTCTTTTGCCTGACTATGCAGCACGTGCCCATAGGTGGCCTTGCATAAACAGTCCACA
The DNA here is from genome assembly GCA_963277665.1 of Viscum album. Classification (NCBI taxonomy): domain Eukaryota; kingdom Viridiplantae; phylum Streptophyta; class Magnoliopsida; order Santalales; family Viscaceae; genus Viscum; species Viscum album. The sequence continues at coordinate 1,924,024,653 of OY728153.1, forward strand.
TAATAGACTTGTCAGCCAAAAGATACTATTTATTTGACCATGCAGCCAATGCCCTTAGGTGGCCCTGCATATTTCAACCCCCTAACAGGTTTTTGTCAAATAATAGTAACTTCATTCTTGGAAACTACTTCTTCTAATGCCTTTTAGCTCTTTTTCATATCATTCCTCAGATTCAAATATTCTTAAGTCATACCTTACATATTTTCCCTCATACATGAGTATGGTACTATGTTTTTAGATGAGTTGTCAAGGAATTGAGTCAATTATAATCCATTTCGGTCAAAGCTATTTCGACCTAAAACATTAGCCTTTGTATGTCCGACATGCATGACTTTAAACTGCCAGATTTCTTGTTTTTCTTTTTCACCTCAGAGTCAAATCCTATTTTCTCTCCGGATCCAACTCTGAGGGGGGACTTTTGTTGACGCTCCTTTCCGTCACAGAGTCTAACGACTGAAAAAAAGGAAATACCTTAGTCCAAAGTGATTCATCCTTTGAAGAAACATCAAAAATCGACAAAGGGATGAACAAGGAGAACATTGCCCAAAGGTCGCGCAAGTTCCCTCATGGTCGCGCAAGTACACTTGCGCACCGCCTAGTGGTCGTGCAAGTACTTGCGCGCTGACTAGTGGTCGTGCAAGTCTACTTGTGCGACGCTCTTGGTCGCGCAAGTGACTTGCGCGACCTAAGTGGTAACCGCCCGGTAACCGCCCGAGGTCTTCTCCTGCCTATAAATAGACTATGTGGGCCCCCCATTCGATAGGATCTTTTTCCAGAAACTTGGATTGAAGCTCCCGATGCCCAAGTATCTTCTCAAAGCTTCCAGAACACTTCTAAGGTAATTTCTTACCTAGAACGGAAGATCTAAAGAGAGGGAGGAAGGCCTAAGTGTTGAAACTCATCAACACTTGCGCGCTTGAATGGCCAGCCCTTAAGGGAACTGATCATTCTTGCGCGCCGCCTTATTCCTTCAATAGAATTTGCGCGTCCCTTTTCTGGAAGAACCTAAAAAGGATTATAAAGGGTTTAATAAAGATTCGCTCAAGTATTTCAACGCTGGGTGAAAATCGCGCAAGTACACCATGTGTCGCGCATATATACCTGTGCGACCAATACTTGCGCTCCCACGCAAGACTTGCACGCCCCTACCTTTTTTGGGTGCCCATCTTTCCCATTTTACCCCTCTTAATCCATTTCACCTTTCCTATTCAAGATTCAGTCTTCAAGATACTCTTCAAAGCCATTTATGGCATGATTTCTTGATTTGACTTCCTTATCTGAAAAAAATTCGGTGGAATATATCTCAAAACCTCGTGATTTATACATCTTTATGTCACCAAAGATTGAGAGTTCGTTCATTCAACCTCATCCTTTAAGATGAGATAATCCTTAACCTGGGTCTCCTTTTCAGGAATAATCTCCAGTTATAAATCCTTTAATCTGGGCATCTTCCTCAGGAGTAAGCCCCAAATTCATAATGTTCCCAAACTTGGGCATCCTCTTCAAAAGTAAGCCCCAATCTCAAATACCAGGCATCCTTCTTAGGAGTAAGCCCCAATCTCAAATGTGGGAATCCTTCTCAGGAGTAAGCCCCAAACCTTAATCCCTAACCTGGGTCTCTTTTTCAGGAATAAGACTCAGTCATAATCTTGGGCTTCCTTTTCAGGAGTAAGCCCCAAGTCCCCTAACCTGGGCCTCCTTTTCAGGAATAAGTCCCAGTCATAATTTTGGGCATCCTTCTTAGGAGTAAAACCCAATCATAAGTCCCCTCCTAATTTGGGCATCCTTCTTAGGAGTAAGCCACAATATTAGAGTATTCAAATCTCCATGAAGCACATATACCTTTATGGACCCTGTTCATGGATTTTCTCCTTAAAAGTAAATCCTAAACCTTCATCTATTTGGGCAGTCATACATACATAAGCCCCAAACAATTTCTTATGATTGCATCTTTCATGGCACAATTGTTTAATTTTTACCAATACCTCTTGTTTCTCACACCGAGCATGACTCACGTGAGCTTAGAGTGTAAAAGTAATTATGACATTCTTCTTTGAGCCATCAATCACAAACATCATACTCCATTACTCAAACTACGTGGGTTATGATTCCTTTTCCAAAACAAAGGATACGTAGGTAGCCCATTTATGGGTTCGATCCCAACATTGAAATAATCCCTATCCTTCTGAATGACAATAAACTTCAAGTTCCCCACTAAGTGGCTTTAAAACCAGCCTGGTCATCATAATGACCAAGAGACTTTTTATAAATGTTTTGAAGGATACCATTGACCAAGAATCTCTAAACAGATATAGATGATTCTCTATTGATGAAGAACCTCGAATACATATAAAAGATTCTCTAAATTTCTTGCATATTTAATCATTGATTGTTAAAACTAAAGGAAAGCTCATTTTATACTTTGTAATGTAATAAGGATTCACGAACATAACTTAAATCTATAAAGAGAGTACCGGAGTAGACAATAATTCCCCTCAAAAAGGTGTGATGAGTCCGACCTCCCATCCTCTCGACCAATGCAAATTCCTAAGCCTCATTAGTCCAGAAACTAATGAGCGCCTACCTTTGGAAAGTAGGTCCAAACGGATGTGGAATCATTGGATGTTTCCGGTTCTACGAACAAACCTGCTAGAAACCGATCGGAATGTTTGAATCTCCCGTCCAGGAGGTCATCCCCGCAATCCGTGCGAAACAGACCTAAACAGTGATCCTATATCATTCTTCCATAGGATGGGTCAAGTAACCCATAACTGGATTCTAGGGCATGAGATCCACATCATAGTGGTTTACACTATGTAGAGTATGGTAACCCCCATAGGCCCTGGGTATGATTTCCTATCTTTGTATCGGAATCTTCTGAGTTCCATAATGTACTTATTCATGAAAATGTCCAACATTCATGGCTTATTAGATGAACACCATCAGTGTGTTAAGACTCGAGGAATTATTTTTCTTAAAAGAGAATTACATTAAATCCTAAGGAAAAATTCATGGATAAGTTCATAGTTTTGAGAATAATTTTATATTTTATTTATATCTTGAGTATATTTGATAATAGTCCCATCCATTTTACAAGGATTTAATCTTTTACAATATTTGTGGGATTATATTTGGACATTCATTCATTCTCGTACTTGTATCATACTCTAATATGGGATATAGTTGTATTCAGGCATTTTGGTATTTGTTTCATCTTACCATTTATTATATCATTAGTGGTTGGATATGGTGTATATGTATATTAGGTTAAGTCATACAATGTGTGTCATATACCTACTCGGTGCTTATAGCCATCCCCTATCCTATTGAAGGAACACTTGAGGTGTCACTCTCACTTTACCACCATCTCGGTTGGCCTTGGTGGGTCCGGTCATGACAGAGTGGTATCATAGTAGTTCCTCATAGGAGAGGTGTTTTTAGATTGTTTAACTATGAGGTTCGGTTTGGGATCTAGGGAAAAACTATTGTTCCTTGTGTTCAATTCTCTTTCTAGGGACCCAAGTGTTTCTGTGGAAGCTGAAATATTCATTTACCAGGACTACGATAACCATCCTGTTTACATGGTATATAGGAAATGGTTGTAGGGGAAACATTGGTTCGTGCATCATATTAGAATGGGTTGTGATTTTTATTCCCATATAGGGTCATCTCTCCATATATACTCTTTGATAGTTGTATACCCTAACTTTTTCAGGATTCTCCACATTGGCAGCAAGCTAGCATTCTGTACCAGGATCACAATAATGTTTCTCCTTGTGATGATGCTTCATTATAGAAACCTGTATATTAGGTGGTACCTCAGTGTGGTCTTTCGATCTTACCCTCACCCATTAAGCATCATGTTTCTCCAGTAGCATCAGTAGAGGATGTTGATAGGATGAGTAAACTCCTAGAGATTTAGAGATATAATTCCCAAATGTTTTAGGGAGATCAATACCCCTGGTATTAGAGGAATGGATTTTGGAATTTGAGTTTTTTTTCCCAGTTTTTAGTACCCCCATATTAGATAGAGGTCATCATGGAGAGCCTTTACCATGGATCCATAGGGTGATGGTGGATTTTGGAGACATAGACACATAATGAGTTGAATCTCACCTAGAAAGTGTTGAAGCATCACATTAGATATGATTTATATTTTTATAAATTGTGATAAGTTTGAATATATAATATTTTATACCTTTAAATAGTGATGCATTATTATTTTAGAGTATGTGATGAGGTCTTGTAATCTCTTATATTACTCCATGGATATGGTTCTAGTCGTGTTATTCTGATCATGGACCATTAATCAGGGCCTTTTTCGGGATATTTGATCTATAGTTATATCTATTTTCATTCAAAATTATGTTGGTATTCTATAGAAATCCTAGGTGGTGAAGATATTCTTGGTGGAGTAGTCACAAACAATTAGTGATAGTATTTCAAACACTAGATATGAGACACTAGTAGCTGGTAGGATGAATCAAACACATAGGTCCAATTGTGTGAAGGGGTTTGTGGAAAATGTTTATGGCATAGTTTTATAATTTAGGTATCTCATGATGATTTTATTTAGTTGAGGGATAGTCAATGATACTCAAGTGATGGTTGGGTACATATCATATAGGATTGTTTGTACTAATATGGAGCTGAAAGGGATAAATTCAATGGAACACCTAGGTAGATAGATCTGCTACATCTAGGAGGTCCAAAGGCTTGTATACATGGAAGAGTATTCTAGAGAGAAGAAAGAGGTGGATAATGATTTTTGGTATTTCATCCAACACTATTTTTTCCATTCTAATCTCAGGGAGAAGGTGTTTATGGATGAGGGAAGATACATGATGTAGAGGACTATATCCTAGCGTATCTATGAATGATTCAAGATACATAATGTGTCTTATGTACATTATTTGTAGCATTGGTAGACACTGGTTTGACCCATTATTTTCTTTACTTCAAGATCTATATATTAATGTGGATACTTTTTCTTGACCGTGTTGTTTAGAGACTCCTACAAGGGAAGATTATATGATAAAACACTTCTTCTAATTTTGTTACTGGACTTATAGAGTAGATGTCATCATGTGGGATCTTTTTTGGGAAATAATGAGACCTTATAAATTCATTCATGGTATAGAATACCAATCTGCTATTCATGTATATATTAACAATTTCTGATCTATGATTTGGTTTATCTATGTTGATGGGATTACTTTTTTCCATCATGTGAATGAACGAATCTAAATATGAGCAATATAGGTTCATGGGTAGGAGGATATAGTCAATTAGTCATCATTTTTCTAGTAATACCATTCAGAAAATAGATGTTCTAACATATCATCTTTATAAAGTGGTGGTAGAGTATGAGGATGTATTCCCCATTGTCATTATATGATTACCTCCCTATCATATGATTGTTTTATAGTATTTTACCACGAAAATTCCTTAATATTTGTTCCAACTTATCATATGGATCACGCAGAGATTTTTGAGTATAAGGTGCATTTTTTTCAGAGGAAAGGATTTGTTAAAACCTGTGTGTCTACATGGACAGCCCTGGTTTTGTTCTCTAAGAAGGTAGATTAGGGAATGAGGTTATGTGTGGATTATCTTTACTGGAATCATGTGACCATAATGAATAATTATCCACTTCCATGAATCAATTCTATCTTTAACAAATTGAAATGGGCGATGTGGTTCTCAAATATTTACCTTAGGTCGGGCTATTAGTAGCCTGGAATTTTAGATTATGATATACTAAATATGGTATTTAAATTTAGATATAGTGAATATGTGTACCCAGTGATTCCATTCATTATGAATAACTCTCTGACTATATTTCTTGGACTTATGAGCTAGATCATTCATCCTTGTAATGGTTCATGGTATTTTGTATCTATGAAATCCTAGTGTACTAACATTTAGAGGATAAGAACACAAAACATTTATGTATGGTCCTAGAAATAAATTGAGAGAAGAATATTTTTGGAAAGATCTTGAAGTTTCAGTTATGGATTTCAATTTTCCTATCCTTGGGACACATTACCTTAGAAGATAGTGTAGTAGTGGACCCAATAATGTTTGAGGTATTTCTAGCTTGGGAACAACCTAAGAGAATGTCTAAGGTGCATATAATTATTAGTTTGGTGGGATATTGTTGGGTATTCATTCCTAATTTATCCATGATATCGACAACCTATACTAATTTTACCCAAAGATGGAAGTCATTTCTGTGGAAGGAGAGTTTTCATTGGGATTTTTTTGGAGTTTTGGGAGAGGCTTATGAGATCCCACCCCTTGAGACTCTCAGAGGGGGTGTTGGGTATGTGGTGTTTGAAAATGCCTCCAAAATTGTGCTTGAATGTGTTATGATATAGATATATGAATTTATATCCTATGATTCTCAGTAGTTAATACCCCATTAGAATAACAATGTGACCTGTGATATTCTGGTGTCAGAAGTGGTCTTCACCATGAATATGTGTTGACACTACCTTATGGGTCAGTAGTTTATCATCTATTCTAACTTTAAGAGTTACATGTATATATTTTCATACAATGATCATAACATGAGATTGAGGCAGTGGATAATGTTCCTCAAGTATTATGAATTTGAGTTAGTCTAGACTCTCATAAAGGAGAACATGACTATATATTCTCTTAGGAGGAGATCTTGTTTGCCATTTTTGGCCATGGTTTCAGAGTAATTGGACTTATTTTAGTTGTACATAGTAGATAAGGGTAGTGAATATTAACTCCATGTGATGATTTTATCTCTTTTTCTTCGTCATCATGTTAGGGAGCCTCAACATGAAGATATCGATTCTAAGGCCATGTGTGTTCAGATATCCACTAGATGTGTTCCAAATGGATTTTCTAATGGTGGATATCGTGTCATATTTATTTAGGATGGTATATAGTACTAGTGATTTTTTATGAAAATTTACTAAGGTAGTTTCATATATCCCCCTAAGTAGTATGTCCATGGATGGAAAAATATACAAGAGACAATAGTGTTAATTTTTTTCTCTAGGTAAGAAGATGTTTATAGTCGCGTTTGTCTCTTGATGCCTCGAATTTCAGCTAGTGATTGATAACAACCAAATTCTTGCTGTTTGGATCAACCCCTATAGTTAATGGAGTGGAAGTTGGATGGTATATCCATGGACATCATGATAGGATTTCCATGATCATTTAGAGGTCATCAAACTGTCCGAGTGATTTTAGAATGACTCACTAATTCATCCAACTTCTTAGGAATCTGAGAGAAGAGATTAATAGATATTTTGTGAGACTTTACATGAAAAATATAGTTTATATTCATAGAGATCACTTAATGATCATTTCAGACCATGATTTTCATGTAATTTAATGATTATAGATTGGATTTCCAGAGGCCTCTGGGACTCAATTTCATTTTTGTTCAAATTTTCACCCCCAGATAGATTTCCAGAAAAGGTGGACCATTTAGGTAATGGTCAACATGCTATGGTCTTTCATGTTGGACATTGTCTATATTTGGTAGGATAACCTACCCATGGTGGTGTTCATGTATAAAAATAGTTACCACTTATCCATCATTATGGAACCATTCAAGGCATTTTATGGGAGAACTGTAGGTCGCCACTATGCTAGGATGATCCATGGAATTAAGAACTTACAGACCAGGAGTTGGTGCATGAGAAAAACGAGAGGGTAAAATTTATCCAATACTGGATGAGGATTGAATAGATCCATCATATGTATATTGCAAACTAATGAAGGATACATTTGGAGATCAATGAGGGAGAACATGTGTTCCTCAATTTATCACCTAGGTGAGGATTGTATATATTTTTCATGGGAGGCAAGTTAAATTTCACATTCATTGTTCCTTTTCATATAGTTCATAAGGTAGGTGAGGTGTCATACCACTTATCCCTACTTCCATAGTTAATCTTGGAATATAATTTTTTGCACATATTGTCACTAAAGAGGCATGTGCATGACATATCGTATGTTATTGACATCTGTGAGTTGGAAATCATTCATAGACCTACCTTTACAGAGTACCTAATAGAGACTGAGGATTGATAGTATATTATATTTTGTGGGAAATTAATCCCATTGATGTGTGTATTTTAGAATCATGATAATCATTATGATATCACATAAGATAGAGATAACTAGATGTGAGATCAATATCACCACTTTTTAGGTGGGTTTTTTACTTATCAAGATGAAAATTCTTGAGGTGGGGATAATGAAATGAATCTATTTTTTCATTTAAAAACATTTTCATATCTTAAATAATATTTTTGGGTATGGAAGAAGATTCATTGTGGGATTTAGGCCCCATGAAGCCTCTATTTTCATATTATAGAAATATTAAATATATTATATCGCACACACACATTTTTTCTAAAATAGTGGAATAAATCCAAAAGAAATTCTCTCATAGGAAATTGGATACTATAATTTAATACCAAAATAAGGGTTTTACCCTAGTAGTTACCTACCCTTTTGTTCTTCAGGTGCTTGTTTTTTATTAGTCATGGAATGATTATTAAATTAATTAATTAATTATATAAATCTTTTATTTATCATATTTTCATACCTAATCCTCATCTATATAGCCCCACTAATGGAAAATACCTAGGGTTATCTACATAATCCTAGGTATTTGAGAGGATCCATGGGGGGGGGGAGGTTGAATGATAATGGATCAGGGATTAATGGTCTTGTTTTCAAAGAGTTTTTAATGAATAAAAGAGTTTTTGGATCACTCTATTGATGAAAACATATAATTTGTTAATTTATATTTGATCAATGCATCATAAAGTTAGGAATTTCTATTTATTTTTAATCCCCAGTTTGAAAATCCTATGAATAACATGAATCATTTATTAAAAAATTGATTCATAGTTCGATTATATATTTATATTCCGAGAATTATGAATGGATAATTTTTTTTATAATGTTTTATTATTCCCATCATTAAAAATTTATTGAATCTAGAAATTGAGGCCAACCCAAAAAATGGTCAAGGTTCATTCCTATATTTTTTTTTGCATTTAATCCCAATGTTCTTCATGCATTTTTCATCAGTATTTCATTTTATTGGTGGTTTGAAAAATACCCAAAAATTAGTCATTGCACAATCCATATTTGGCCCAATGGATTTGTTTTCCACATGTTTATATTCATGTTTGGAAGCATGATTAATGTGTGATTTGGTGTAATAGATTATTATACATGGATTGAAGACCGGATTAGTTTTTTTTTATCTATAGTTTTGTGATACAATGATGAAGTGTATCATAGGGAATTATGGAGTGGATTGGATGGATACAATCCTACTAATGATGATGATTCAATATTGGTCAGAATCATATCAATGCTCCATAGTTATTTTGTGGCTAGATCATAGGAGGAGGAAATGTGGATGGTAACACCTGAACACTATAGGATTTTGGAAAATATTGAGTTGCACAATATGTAGTTGAGATGAACACACATCGTGTGGACCCTTACTTTGGTGTTTAGGGTTTCAAAAAGAATTAAATATCATACATAGTTTGGTTTGTACACATGATGTCTGGCATGATGTTGGTGACCTAGTGTGTACCCTAGTGGTACATCGGCACATTTATCGCTAGGTATAAGGGAACTACTAGTGTATAATATCATAGCTTGGTACATAGGAATGGATATAACTAGAGAATCCAGACATGTCCAGGGTACCCAAACACAGACAGAGTACACATGTATGACTATAGAAAATGGGAACAAGTTAGAGGGAATGGGTATACCCATGGTAAGAAATACATGTCTTGAATACTATATACAACACATGTACATATTTTTGTGTATATTGAGGTCCTCATTATTTTCAATATAGATGAGTATTTATAGGGTGTATCCCCTTAGTCCATACCTATAAGTGTATGTAAGGAATCCCTTCATAAGTATAGGATGAGTGATGCCCTATATGGATTAGTCTTGGAGATATTTATGTATCCCATCATGAGGCCTTGAGTGTGATCCTCTATCTTTTCTCCAAAACATGGTTCAGGTATCCCATTACTGACTTCTAGAGCAAAGATCCACATCATTGTGATTTACTTCATGTAGGGTCAGGTATCCCCTGTAGGTCAGGGGTGAAATACCTAATATATTTATCAATATAATCTATGTTCAAATGATTACATATTTCTATTTCAAGGCCCAACATGCATGACCTATCAGATGAGTTCCATTAGTTTTAGTAGCCTCGTGGAGTGAGTTCTCCCTGAAGAGCATTACATTGAATAATCAAGCAGAATTTTGGGCTAGTAGTATGGTTGAGACCTTAAATTTAATCTTTGTGTCTATATTTAGTATATTTGGGTTATTATTGTCATTATATATTAATCATATTGACATATATTTATGAAGAGGATTTAACATCACTCTTTGATGCTTTATGTTTGGTGATTTTGGTGTGTCCTAATATGTATGTCATAATAAACCCTAATTAGGCCCTGCAAGCACATTTCATGTCTTATTCTAATTATAGGCCTTATAAAGGAGCCCTAGGTAGACTAGGATAAGGAATATCATAGTTTATCTAGATAGAAAGATGTTAGTTCTAGGAATTTCATTTGATAGTAGTCCCCTCATTATTAGCATGTTAAAGTATTTTATAGTTTTGGTGGGCTTATATTTGGTAATTTATTAATTATAGTACATTTTTCATACTTTAAAGTGGGATATAGTTGTATATATATATTTTTTGTATCATTTGTATCTTACCTTTAATCATTTAATTAGTTGTTGTAGATGGTTCATAGGAACATGAGGCTATGGTCATCCATGTGGGTTATATGCTTACTCGATGCTTGTCACTAGACATAGGCCAATTAGAGGTGGGATTGGGGTGTCACAATCAGTTTTTCACTATCTAAGTGGGACTTAATGGGCCATATAAGGAAACAAGTGGAGATAAAAACTATTTTTGGTTGAAACTCACCTCAACCACTAATTTATAGACAAAATTTAGTGTTTTAATTCTTTTTTTTTGAATTTTTTTAAATTTTAGCATCATTTATTTTTATCTTCGTAATTAATTTCATACATTGGAAATTAATTTTAATAATAGAGATTATGATTTTATATTTTACCTATTCTGATACATCTAATTTCAAATTTTAATATAATACCATGTGATAATCTTTATAATGATATGAAAAGATAATTTGAAAATAAATACCCTTAATCTCATAAAAACAATTTATAGGGAAATTATAATTTTAAGAAGTAAATTTATATAAGATAAAATTTACTTAAACAAAAATTTTAATGAAATAAATTTATTTATTATGAAACAATTAAAGGTTATGGTGATTTAAAAGAAATAAAAAACATTATATCCCTTGAAAATATTTAATTTATAAAAAAAATCCAAAACAATATATATATTAATGTAAAATATTAATGAGTTATAAAACAATTTCCATACATTTTAAAAGTAAAATTAATATTTTAAAGTGAATACCTTTATTTTTAAAATTAATATTTTATTACTTAAGAGTTTATATAATTTTATAGTTCATTATAATATAATGGGAAATTCATATAAAATAAGTTTTTTTTGAAAATTGATTTTTTTTTCAAAAAAACAATTCCTTTTCCAAAATTGATAAAAAGAAATTCTATGTAAATTTTGATATAAGTAATTCAATAATTAATTTCATTTTATTAAATTCAACATAAAAAAATATAGTTTTATTTTATGAATAAAATCATAAAATGTTATTGAAAAACTGTTTTAATTAGAAAATGACAATTCCAATATTAACTGTTGTTATAATTATATCATATCATTTAAAAACTAAATTGGTGTTACATAATTACTAATATTAATTTTAAATTAAAAATAGTAATATATTTATTGAAATAAAGATGTGTATTTTGTAAAATAAATGTTTTTTACAAAAATACATTTCAAAAACCTAAATAATCATTTTAGTCAATTTAGATAAACTAATTGAATTTCAATAATATAAAAAGTAGCATTTATTTTCAATTTATTTTTAATCCATAAGGTAGTAAATCCAATTAAATCATGTAAATTCAATGTATAATTAGTTAATAGTTATAATTAAATATTTATATTTTATCAAAATATATCATAGTAACATTTCTATTTCTTATTTTTTGAAGAGAAATATTTCAAAAAAATACGTATTTATAGGAAATCATATATTAAAATTTAAAGGAGTTACATTCTACCCTTAAATAAATTTCATCCTCATAATTTGAATTATATGATCAGGGGAATTTTTATATGGAAATCATAATTTACCATAAATTGTTAGATGATCATGTGATTATTTTGGATATAAAATTAGATTTATCTCTTTGAAAAACCATCATAATATCATTATAAATAGAGGCAACGCATTCCTAATGTCATATAGAATTATACTAAGGGATGAAAACCCATATCCATATGGAATAACGTCACACAAACATTCAAAATAATTTAAATAAAAATCATACTAATTGGGTTTTTTATAACTCAATATCCATTTTTGGAGAAACCCACATAACATAGGACACTATAAAATCTAGAGTGAAAACTCACTATATGAAACAGTAGTAGTATTTTTATTGTTTTTTCATTATTCTCACTATTTTCATTGACTATATCCCTTGTTAGACCTTGGATTATTCCATTGAGCCACATGATTCCAAACAATCATTCAATTGAAGTAATGAATTTTTATAGTTTCTCAATTTATATTGAAATTTTTATTTTAATAAAGTTTAACTCAAAACTTATAGCATTTACCCATCAATTTTAGGAAATTTCCCCTATATTTTCTCCCAAACTTTTGAAATATTGAAAGTTGAATATTCTTTCATCAATCATCTTAGTCACTCAAATTTCAAGGATATTTTATCTGACTATTAATTGTATTGATTTTAATTCCCACTATAACTATGTTGCTAATCATAAATATTGATAGCTAGTTTTGAATAATCACAATATTTCTCACTTCGACCTTTATCCCATTAGGTTTTTATGTTGGAAATTTTCAACATTGTCCATGGAATACATTAAAAATAAGAATCCATTAGGCATTATCCATTACTAAAAATAATATAGTTAGCATGAGTGATGTTAATTTTAAGAAAATTATTATAAATATCCATTAAAAATTTAACCTCAATATATCTCACATTATAACACTATATTTTTGCCTATAGTTATTATAACTAAACTTCTATTATATTCATTTCACCTTTATAACACTTAGATTAACCTATATAATTCATTGTTCAACTAAGGTTACTTTGATTTGGGATCTCTAATCCTTATTAACCTAATCCTTAAAATAGAGATCCAAATTTACCATGGACATTATTAAATTATTTTAAACCCAATAATAATTGAAAAATGTGATCACAAAATCCACCTTATCCTTACTAAAAGAACATTAATAATTACTAATATCATATACATGTATACATATATTCCCTAATCATATACTCTAAATAACATTATTTTCCCAAAACCTATATGAATTTCAATGTTAATAAATTAAAAAAGTAATATATTTCCCTAGGAAATTAACTCTATCTTTAACCCATAAATCGTATTGACCAGTAGTTCCTACACTAGTCACTAAATATCCTAATCTTGAAAATTAGATAAATCTCTTTGAATAATTTAGGGTTCAATTAACATTCCCATGTTTACGAATTACTATCTAAATAACTTCTCCTAATCAATACACCCTTTATTATTATAAAATTTTGTGTGTATTAATCTTAAGATTTATCTATATCTGAATAATAATATGTTATTAAATAGTTATCCCACATAATTTAACCTTTTCATATAATCAATTCTCAATCTTATTAAAACCATTTTATATATTTTTTTAAAACCATTATAGTAAACCTACTAATAAATAATCCTTATATGAATCACATAATCATCATAACATTTGGAATATACAATAATATAATTGATAAATATCAACCACTATAGAAAATATCTATGATCTTTAAGAAAATATCACTCTCACTTCCTTAGGTAATACTAGGAAACTCACATTTCCATTAAAACAGACATAAAATATTACTTTCAACCATTTAATTATGCTCATTTATTTGGTTATAAGACATTGGGGTTTCTAGGTAGATACATTTGTCATATTTATTCACATGATCTCATTTCAACCAAAAAATAAAACCAAAATGGTTATAATAATATCTTATATATATATGAAACAATCAAAATAAATAGCTATTACATAATGACAAAATTTTCATTAACATATGATAGTTTTTGATCAACCAATTACTCTCTTTATTAAATACTAGGTTATCCATCATTTTTTTATTATATATTGTCTTAAAATATTAGTGAAAATAATTTTTAAACACTTCAAAATGGTTTTTAAATATAATTTGATTAAAAAAAATCATATCCCATGAGTTTTCCTCTCGATGTGCATTGTATTAATCCCACTCATCATGCATTAGAGTGAATATTTGTTTATTGTTCAAAAAACCCTTTTGGGTGATTACACATTTGTTAGTATATTACACAACCTCATCCACTTTCATGTATCCAGACATGGATGTGTTGTTAAGGAAAATATCATAATATCTAGTTTACCAAAAAATCAAGATGGTATCCAATGCTTAGACTAATTCTTACGGTTTTGATTGAACTATTATTATCCAAATCTCCAAATTAAACATGTGTTATTTCGATAACATTAAATTGTATTCTATCCTAATGGGTTTTCTATACCTTTGAAAATGTGATCAACCATAACTTACCTATCCATAAATTATCTTAAACAAAATATTAATTTCCATTGTTATCTAAACCATTATTTTGATACCAAATGTGATTCTATAAACCTTCACTCTTATATATGGTTCCATTAAGACTTACTTTTCATACATTATTTTATACTCCCTATAATGGTTTAGATAAAACCATCTATTTTTATAAAATCATTAGATATTACTAAATCTATTACATCTAAAGGATTATTATATGTTGTGAGTGTTAATGAAATATGATGCATCATAAACTAATAAATACCATGTATTCCTAAACTGATGGACATTTTTTCAACTAAATAAGTAACAACATAATTCATGATAATTCTTTAATATCTCCCATAAATTAATCAAAATTTTTTATCCTTCTAAACATGTCGCATGTACTTATTTTCTTCATAACCTAGGGAATGTAAATACAAGATAGGGTTAATCTCAAACTCTCAATAAGGGAAACATATAACTGCTAAAATCATAGAATAAACATAGGATAAATAACAAAGCATGAATTGGATAAAATGAATCCATAATCGACTAGAAACATGGGCCATGATATATCCATGAAAACAAATAAAAACATATATATGAATAACACTGATCTCATAAAAAATTAATGCATTATGATTGAAATCAAAACCCCACTATCAAGTCCTTGTTCCAAGACATTACTTTTCATTAAGACCACAGTGAAGAAATATTTATAAATTCAGTACGAATAAACAAAATACACAAACCTATTTTCTCTCATGAGACCTATTGGCACATTAATGGGGTTTATAATTTTAGGCCCCACTAATAATATTAATAATTCTAATGCATTCAATATAAGAGTCAATAAAAACTTTCAAATCATTCCCAATTGAACCCTTTACTAAACAAAGACATGGATATCTATATAATTAAGAATATAGAATATCAATTCATGATGTATATGTGTTATAATATAATAATCATAAATAATTTAAATATTTTCCCTATTTAAATAATAGGATAACGGTACCATAACACATCCTAAGAGAGAATTTTGATGGCCCAAAAATACTTAGTCAACATTCCCGTAATCATCCATATTGGAATAATAATATACGGTACACCAATAATTTTTTTCATATGTATAAAATAATATAAATTATAGGTTAACATAATAAAATCTATGTTATATAAAATTTTATGTTCACACTACAAAGAAAAATGATTATACGACTAATTATATATTATAATAGCATATACACAAACAATCTAAAGAAAAAATGTTGATGGTTTTAAAAAAAATATCCAAAGTAGTGAGAAATATTATTCATAGGGATTATGTGTTAAGAATTTAGAACTATATAAAACAATTATGCAATACCACATAACATAATAAAAGGGTAGAATATACCAATCTTACAAGAAATAATATTATTAAATCTTTATAACCCAATGAACAAAAATGAGTTTCCAAAAATCCGTACTATTTGGGAAAAAATGAATCAATATGAACATGAATAAAAGAATATGATTTCTAAATTAAATACCACATAATACATAGATTATGATAAAAATAGATCTGTGTATATTGAATACATCATAAAGAGAAAACATGGTGCATAATATGCATTATGTCTCAATGAATCATATTTGAGACAAGAAACCCCTTGAGAATTTTGAAACCTTTAAATCAAAACCCCTTGAAATAGAGGAATTTTAATTGATAATAAGATTAAATTATTAAAAAAATAATTCATGGTATGATATCTAAAATAGTTAATACATACACAACCAAAATGAAATTAGGTGTGTAATACGAAACATGTCTCAAATAGAAGAATTTGATATGAAAAGCCCTTAATTCTTATCCTGAATTTGATAAATATACATTACCCTCATATATCAAAATCATATCTATATTAATTAGTTAATTAAAAATACTACATGTGTCCATTTAATTTACACATTTTTAAATAGTCATCTTTCTCACGACATCCAACAATTTTATACCTCAGGTGTTTTTTGTATTGATCATTTGTAGAAGTTACATAACAGTAATGCCCATTTTTATTCTTTATTAAACATTCATGACTAATATATAACTAAAAATATTATTAGTTATGAATTATAATTATTTATTTTTTCTCAAATTCCTTTCATGATCATTTTAGTTTATATCCATGAAGATTAAAATGATTATAAACTTGTTTTAGTGGTTCTTGAAAATCCATGTTTGTTTTCTTAATAGATTAATTAAACATTAATATAACATAAACATAATAAAAAATAAATCATTATTTATATATTTATTTCATATAATATCAGTAATCAGGTTTCCGTTATCATTCTTGGTATAGATTCAAATTATTCAACAATTTTGTGGTTAAACTGACCCAAACATGATCATAACCTTATTTAATGGATGGTTAAGGGGTGGTTTTGTTGTAATATCATTATACTAGAAGAATAATTATATTACTTATTGTTTATGAATGTAATTTATCATAATTATGTGTAATTATAATAAGAATTAGTGGATATAAAAACATTACACAATTTGAATAAAATATTATCCTCCTATTTTGCTTATTTCAAATGATAAAATTAAATGTCAACATCTGTTGATCATAAAATAATTAGGTTCTTTAATCTAACATACCATAAACATAATGAAATCATATTTTCATTTTTTCATTTAATAAAATTCTTATATATGTCCTCTTAATATAGTTATTGAAAAATAAACATGTTGCATCATGGAGGCTGGAGTCCTCACAATGCCCTTTTAGAGGTTTTGTTTTTTTAATGGATAATGTATATAAATAAATAGTAATAATAAACAAAATATAGTTACATTAAAATATATCATTTAAAATAATATAATTTTATTCTTGTGGTTACAATAAATTTTTATGAATATAATTATGAAGAAAAACTAAATATTTGATAAAACTCTAGTTGGGAATTAAATTTTGCTAAGATTTATCCTTATAAATGAAGGTTTATAATAACTAATGGTGTACATAATAATTTGAACATGTGAGGGGGTTATATTAAGATAATTATAGAATATTTTCAAGTATAAATTCAAAGGATAGGTGAGTCATGATGTTGTAGAGGGGTTACCCTTTTATAAGTAAATGGAAGGGTAGTTTTGGGAACACCATTTTCAAAAATGGGATGTTACTATTCAAGTTTTAAGCACAAAAAAATTGAAAACCTATTAGAGGAAAATGTGTATGTGCTTAAAATTACCTCAATAAATCCTTTTTTAGACAAAATTTACAGTTTTTGTGATTTAATATTTAACTTTGTTTTCTTTTACCCTCATTTACTTTTACCTTTGAAATTAATTTCTAACATTAGTAATAAATTATAATTTGAAAGATTAAGAATAAAAATTTTACTGAATTTTAAAAATATAATTTCAAATAAAAAAATAAATTTATCATGTAAAATTTCTAATGATGTGAAATGTTAATTTTAAAATAGATACTCTTAATTGTGTAAAGATGGTTTTTATTGAAATAACATTTTTACACATTAAAATTATATATATTATAAAATTAACATTAATACTAATGTTGTTATGATTTATGATGAAGAAAATAAATTATAAAATCATTTTATGTCAATCCAAAACTTAATCTTCCTTGAAAATACATGATTTGAAGAAAAGTATGAAAAATAATTTCTATATAAATGTAACATTTCAATTAGTTATAAAAATTTTTTCTACAGGTTTTCTATGTACAACGAATATTTTAATGTGTGAAATGTTATTCAAATAATTCATATTTGATTCCTTAAAAAAATTTATAAATTTATAAGGTATTATTATGTAATGGTAAATTCATACATGTTTCATGAAAACAATATTTTTCTACAAAAAAACTAAACTTTTAGAAAAACATAAAAAATTCATTTTATGTCTATTTTGATATTAGGAATTAAAAAATAAAGTGAATTTTATTTAATTAGAAATTATAAAATTTATTTAACTACTTTAAAAAATCATAAAATGTAATTGAAAATTATTTTATATAAAAAATGACATTTTCAAATATAACTTGTTATTATTTGTATTTCATACCATTTAACAACTAACTTTTTGTTAATATAATAATAACATAAAACATAATTTTCCATTAATCTTATGTTTCTTGAAATATAAATGAGTCTCGAAAAAAAAAATATATATAATCCCAAAACAAAAACTGATCTTTTTATTCATTTTCGATAAAATAATTCAATTTCATTTAGATTAAAAGTATCCTTTATTTTATACATACATATAGTTCATAAAGCGGTTACACTTATTCATCCCTGCTAATATAATGACCTTGTTTTTAGTAGTAATACCTAAATATTTATATTTAATCTGAATATATCATTATGTTGATTGACTTAGATATTATGTAAAGGGAAATCTGTAAAAAAAATTGATTTAATAAAATGTAATAATATTTTTTAATTTTGAGTTGTTAAATTCTCCCCACACTTAAATAAATTGCATCATCATAGTTTCAATCATAAGCATAGATTAACTTTTATAGAGAATTCATTATGAACCATACACTACTAGATGATTTATATAATAAACATATAACTAGGGATTTCTATAAATCAATATCAAGTAGTTAGTGAAAACATGGATGATATATTATTCTAGAAAATTTATAGTGAAAACTCACTATTTGATATAATATTAGAATTTTCATAGGAATTTCATTATTTTCATGGTTATTTGTGACTATATCTCTTTTTCCCTGGGATTGGAACACTAATAAGTATATTTCTAAACACTCTGGTAGTTGAATAAATTCATTTTTGTAGCCCCTCACTTCTCCTTACACTTATGATTTTAATAACCTTCAACTATAATCTAATGGAATTAACCTATCCCTTTAAATTAGTTTCCCCTATTTTTCTTTGAAAATTTTTGATATATACGAAAATTAATATTATTTCCTTGATCATATTGGTCACATAAATTTATATGATAATTCATTCTTATCTTCTTTTTTGTGTTGGGAATTCTATATATGTCTATATTTTTAATCGTTATTATTAATAGACAATTCAAAATAATCACTTGATTTCTAACTCCAAACCCTATCCCATTTAGTTGTAGATTAGCATTGGTTCTACATTGTCTATGGAAAACATTTTTTATCTTAGTTCCTCCAAGATTATTCCATTACTAAAACTAAGATAGATGACATGAGTGACTCTAATTATATTAAAATTATGTTAAATAACCATCATAAAAATTAACCTAAATATGTATCACTTTATAAAACAATATTTTATTTTATAGTGCTTATAATTCAACTTGTATCAGAATCAGTTTGACCTATATCACACTCAGATTAACCTATATCATTCTCAGTTCAATTGATGTTTCTCTGAGTTGGGTTTTCTAATACATAATAACTTGAAAATTAAAAGATAGATACCAAATTACCATGAACATTTATAAAATATTCTCATACAAATAATAATTGAAATATATTCCCTCAAAATCCAACTTATCCTTCCATACAACCTTAATAATTATTAAAATCATAAAATAATGTATCTATATACCATAATCATGTACTCTCAATAACATATCATTCCCAAAATCAATATGAATCTATATGTTAATAAACCACAGTGAAGTTATATATTAACCCCATGAAATTAACTATATCTTTAACACTAAAGTTTTTTTATCCACTGGATTAGACATAGGTCACAATATATCATAATCTAAAAAATCTAACGAACCTCTCAAAAAATTCCAAGAGTCAATTATCAATCCCAAGGTTACTAATTACTATCTAACTCAATTATTCAAATCAAATCCACCATTTATTATCCCAAAATCATTTTTATATTAATAGATAGAATTTTTCATACCATAATCATGTTTTCTCTAGAAGGTTTCCACAAAAAATAAAACTTTGTCATAAAATAACATTTTAAGGTTATTAATACTATTTAATATATGTCTCTATAGCATTAAATTTATACTAAAAAAGAATAATCATTATAGGATTCACATAATCCACATAATTATTATAATATAACATTATATCATTGATAAATATCACTCACTAATGAAAATAGATATAGGTTTCAGTAAAATAGAAATCTCATTACCTTATAAAAGATAAGGAAACTCACCTTTCCCATTATAGCATTCATAAAATAGGATTAAAAACAGTTTAAGCATGAAGAAATATTTTTTTATATGACATGGCTTTTTTAGGTAAATACCATTCTAAACATAGTTTCTGTGATCATGTTTAAACCAAATAAAAAAAAATTCAAAATCATATCAAAATTATATATATGAAAAACCCAAACAAAGTAGTTCTTCCCTTATAAAACCTATGTATTTAACATATGATTCGTTTAGATCAACCTATGACACTCTTTGTTCATTCCATTGTAATTCAAGGTCATTTTTCTAATATTTTATCTTACTATATTAGTTTATATAATTATTAAATCCTTCATAATTGTATTTAAAGAGAATCAGATTTCTAAAGAATATCCCATGGGAGTGTCTCAGCAGGTGTGAAAATTTACACCCACTCATCATGCTTTAGAGTGTTAATTTAGATATTCTCAACCAACCCTTTTTAGGGTTATTACCTCTAGTTTCATAAGTGACATAGCCACATCAACAATCATGTATATAAAAAAATATTTATTTCTATAAAAAATAACATAATAAATACTTTACTAACATATTACGTTGTTAAAAAATAATTAGACTTACTCTTTGGGTTTTCATAGAAGTTTGATTATCCTAATAAACAAATTAAATGTGAATTATTTCCTTATCATTAAATTAGTACTATCCAAATTATTAACTATACATTTGGAATTGTGATCAAACTTAAATAATAAATCCTAAAATTATTCTTAAGATAAATCCTAATTTATAATGTTATCAAAACCCTTAATTTGATACCAACTGGGAAACCTATAACTCGTACTCTAGGATATGGTTTCATAAATACATATATTAGATACTTCCTTTAATACAAGCTATAAATGTTTAGATATATCCAACCATAATTTCAAAATCCTAAGGGATTATTTAATCTCTTAAATCTGATGGATATTTTTAGGTTTATGAATTTTTAGAATTAGGAGACATAATAAACAAATATAGACCATTTATTTATCAAGTCATACACATTTTCATCAAATCTTTATATAAAATTAATTCATTCATGAAAATTCTCCAAAAACTCCTATAAAAAATTTTATGCATTATGTCCTTCAGAACATTTAACATGTGCTACTTTTCTTGATAATCAAGGGAATAGAAACATAATTAAGGGGTGATCTCAAACACTCCTTAAGGGAAACATATAACTGAATTAACCATGGAATAAACATGTTATAAATATTATGTCATGAATATGAAAACAAAATGAATCTGTAATCAACATGAAATTGAGATCATGTTATATCCATGAAAATAAATAAAGACATGGGTATTAATAATTGTTGTCTTATAATAATATAAAGCCAAATTACCAACATCAAAAACCTTCTACCAAGGAATTGTTATAATACAATTAAATTTTGTCGAGATTGAAGTCAATATATATTCCCAAATTGGGAAAGAATACCTCAAATACCCAAACTTTGTTTTTCTAATGAGACCTACCAATACCTAAAGGTTGTATATGAATCCTTTCCACACCCATCACCTTTTTATGTCCAACTAATTCACTATAATAGTCAATAATATCATTCATATAATTATCTAAGGATCCATTTTGTGAAGAAAAAATCATAATCATATAAAAAAAATAAAAAAAATCAATACATGATCAACAATTGTTGGACAATAATAATTAAGAATAAATTTCCTTTTCATAATGTAAATAGACAAATAACATGATAATAACACATCCTGTGAAAGAAGGATCATGTTCAAACAATATGTAGTCTACATTATAAGAATAATATATATTGGAATACAAATAAACTTTACCCCAATACTTTTCCCCATGCCAAAAGAACATGATACTGTCTAGTTGAACATCATCCAATCTGAGTTATGTAATATGTGATGTTCACACCATGTAGAATAATGAGTATTAAACTATTTAAATACTATAATAACATGAACATGATCCATCTGGAGAAAGAATGTGGATGGTTTCAAAAAAAATATACCAAGAAGTGGGAAATATTTGTAAATGTGTTTATGTGTTAATAATATGTATTGCCATAAAATAATGAGAGAATTATATATAATATAATAATATGGTAGAATGTACCAATCTTATATGAAATAATATCAAATAATGATCATATATCAATGAATGTAAATTGAGCTACTAAAAATCTTCACTACAGTGCAAACAATGGAATCAATAACAACTTGAATATGAGAACATGATTTTGCTAGTAAATCCCATGAAATACCAACCGTATGATAAAAAAATATCCAATGGTGGTAACTATAAAATTCAATGAAATCATGGTTCAAAAATTATATTATATCTCAAAGAATCATAATTGGACCATTAACAAAAATTTGCATTATATACTTTAAAATCAAAACCCCATGAAATTAGATACATAATACCAAACATGTTTCAAATAGAAGTATTTGAGTCAAAAAATCCTAACCAATTATTATAACATTAATTAATATACATTATGGTCTAGTATGAAGAACATAACTATCTTAAACGCTAAATTTATACCCTTACTCATATCCATTTTTATTCATACCTTTAATAAATACCAATTCTATACATGAATTATTCTGAATTTATTCATTAGGTAATTTATAATTTTGATCATTTTCCCACATTTCATAGTTGTAGTGTCTTTGTTTATTCTTTATTCATTATTCATCAATAATATATCCTTAAAGATACTATAAAGGATGGTTTATAATGATTTATGTGCTGATTCAAAATAATTTTAAAATTTTATATTAAAAACCATAATAGAAAGATAAATTGATTATAGGTTTATAAAACTTTATTTTCCCATAATATAAATGTGGGTTTTAGAAAATTTTATAGTTTTAGTAGAAAGATAATATTGTTTCTATTAGACTATGATCTATACTAAGTAACTGAGATGGACATGTTCTATGTACATTAGACATATGTAAACAAGTTCATCATAAAGGGGGTTTCTTAAGTCCAACATATAGAGTACATAGAATTCCATTAGATGGAGTTCTAAAAACTCTACCAAACATACATTATTGGATGGAGATAGACATGTCTACTAGATGGAAAATTAGTTGGCCTATTGAAGGAAGGTAACTAATGTTACCAAATAAAGAATTTTATTCTACCTGATAGAGAATTTTAGTAATGTATTGGTGAATCCTTGTGGGGACTATCAAATAGAATGTTATTAATCTAAAACAGACAAGTGAAGAACGAGTTATTTTGATTTCATTGAAACTACCATAAAAAATTATTTAATATTCCCATTGGAGTTATTATATAAATCATGTTGCAACCTCAAGGTGATGAAGATTTTACATTTGATAATGTTGACATTATTATGAAGTGTTTGTAATGTCTTGTTACTGAGAATGATTAATTTTTATCTTTTTGATATTTCTTTACTGATAAATATATTCTAAGGTGATATTTATAAATTACAAAAGATCTATTATGGTAATTGTAGATGTTTCTAATCTGTTGGATCAAGGTCTATCGTGGTTAGAGAGATATAAGTTAGTCTAATCTCCTCGATCGATGGTTTTGAAGGATAGGAAAATAGATTTTGTTCGATCTATTTGATATATGGAAACCATGTTCAGGAACATATATCATATTATGGGTTATGTTTTGGATACCTAATTTTTTTTGGAGAAATCCTTAACACTTAATGTTAATGTGTGTACCTTTTCTTATAAATGTTATATAAGTTTTCTTATGTTCATTATAAAACCTGTTTTTTTATCATTGATAATAAAAAGTTTTACACATTTAGGATATGTATTTTTTTAGAAATGTATTCAATTTTTTTAGAAAGTATATCTAAATATTATTACAATGTCCATCAGAACAAATACATTATTAAAGTAATTTTTCTGCATAGTTTCATACAAGAACCTTAATGGTATAATGGAATGTTTCTATTCAAGTTCCAAAATAAAATAAATGTAAATAAAAAGATTGTAAATTTATTATTGGTCCGAAACTCTCCGCAAACATTCCTTTTTTTTGAAAACTTTGAGTGTTTAGGGATTTTTTACTTTTTATCTTTTACCCTAATTTACTTATACATTGGTAATTAATTTTTAATTTTAATAATAATTAATAATGAAAAATAATGTGATGGACCTTTTTACCTAATTTTATAGTTCTAATTTTATATTTTAAAATATTTTTGTCAAATAAAATTTCTAAATAAGTGAAAATTAAACTTTAAAATAAATACACCTAATCACGTAAAAATGGTTTATTGAGAAATAATGTTTTTAAGATTTAAATATATATATATTATAAAATTACCTTGAATATTTATTATAATTAAATAACATGATTTATTATGAAACAAATAGTGGTTATTATATTTTAAATTAGAGAAAAAATAGAATATCCTAAGAAAATACATGATTTGAAGAAAAATAAAGAAAATATTTTTTATAATAAAGTAAAATTTTAATTAAATAAAAAAAATTAAAGGTTGTTTACGATAGAATAATATTTTAATGTAAATAATTTTATTTAACAATTAATGTTCCATTAATTAAAAGGTTATATAAATTTATAGATCAATCATATATGTTGTAAAGTCATACAAATTAAAAATTTCATGAAAATATTTTTTTTCTATAGACCTATTTTTTCAAAAAATGATAAAAATTCATACTAAGTTAATTATGATATAAGGAATTAAAAAAATAATTTTTTCTATTAATATATAAATAAATAATTTATAAATTCAAGTTTCTATTAAAATCTTAAAATATAATTGAGAAAATATTAACTGGAAAATGAGAATTTTCAAATATTAACTATTATTATTCTTATTTAAAATATTTATCCAACTAAATTGGTGTTAAAATTTAATTTATAAAAATAATAATTTATTATTAATCACATGTTTCTTGAAATATAAATTTCTATCACATAAAAGGGAATTTATTATGAAAACAATTTTCCCAAATAATAAATGATCTTATTATTCATTATAAGTAAACTAATTGAATTTCATTTTCAATAAAGGTATCCTTTCTTCTCTATATTCAAATAATTCATCAAATATTTACTATTATTCAATTTTGAAAATTTAACAGATAGGAATTCAATGGTTATACATAGATATTTATATTTTATCTAAAAAACATGGTTTTATTTAAGTTCGGTATTGCATATTGGCCAATCTATAAAAATTGAGTTATTTAAAAGTAATCATATATCCTAATTTCTGGGAGTTGCAATAATTCTTGAAAAAACTAAATTAAACCATTAAAAAAAATATTTTACAATTCAAATATATTTTTGGTGCCTCAAGAAAAATTCCACAATAATCTCTAAGAAATTATACAAATTCCATGTGATAATTAATATCCATTGAAATAATCCAATATTTTCAAATTTCAATATATATATATATATATCAAACTGGATGTTTTCATAATAACTCAAGTATATTTTCACATTCTAAATTTGAATATAGCTTCCATAAATTTATTTTCATTTAATTTTATTTGTAATCAATTTACTGATAAGGACTTGCATATTGGCTCTCGAACAAAAAATCCCTCTCAAAATATATGAAAAATAAAAAAATGCAATTCAATGTCATAACCGGTCCTCAGGGCATGTGTCGTGACTACCCCAATCCTGCCTTCCATAGGCCAGGGGCAGGTGACTAGCACCAAAGGCGAATCCCTGATAAAAAGGGAAAGAATTTCCTTTAAACTTGTAACACACACAGTCTGAACACAAGCAGTAGAAGCAACAAGTAGTAATATAGAATAGAATGGTGTGCTGAAAGTAAGTGGGCCAGCATACAAACCCAAGTGAACAACAAGTACAAGTACAAGTAAAATGGGAAAATAGCTCTAGGATCATCCACCGGGGAATCCTACCTGAAGGGTAGGTATAGATCTCTAAAAAATCGTCTCTGAGGTACGTCACGTCTATTCCAGCTCTGAGCAGCCTCTCATACATCACCCTCAGCCTCGATCACTGCTGACCATACTCTGCACAGAACACAATAAGGTGTAGGAGAATCCCGTGCAGGGGTGAGTATAACAATACTCAGTAAGGGACCCTGAGACCCCCAAAGGTATCCCAAAATCCACTAAGGATAAACCACAGTAGTAAGATACAATCACGAAGTATCAACCATCCCTACTTAGGTATATTCCCATATATATAACTATGTTACCAATCACAGTCCAGCTCCAACACTTGAGCCAAAGCACAACCCATTCCACAATGGAAGTAAAGTCCATCATCTCGATGATAACAACTGAAAGTCAAGACTCAGCTCACACAGGTATACAACTCATGTAGAGGGGTAGAGATGATTAGATGTAGCAACTTAATCATCTCCTCTGTCGAACCCACATTGGATCCTGGAACAGTATCAGTGCTGTCGATCCCACGAAGGATCCTGGTACAAAAGACATCACTGTCGAACCCACAGAGGATCCTGATCCAGTATTGTCGCCGTCAATCCCAAAGAGGATCCTGGTATAGTATCGTCACTATCGAACCCATGGAGGATCCTGGTACAGTAGGAGGTCCACGTATGATCTTATCATCTCAGTCGTAGCCAGCCATAGGGTTCCCGCACACAGTACGCTCGATTCCAAAAGGGTCCACTCATCGATACAAGTTTCGATACATCGAATACCATGATGTCTCGATTTGATGTATCCCGTAGTTTCGTCTCATTATTTGGAAACCAACACGATAGATGGCGCGTCAATCGAACGCACGGTCTGTGAGTTATTGGCATTTCTGTTCTAGGGGCCTAGTTGGTTTCTAGGTTCAAACAAACCCGACTGTACCCTAACTGTGTCAAAACCACATGTAGTGTATGCCAAAAGTTCCGTCTCATTCTATTCATTATGTCACCGCAGACGGTTCTTCGATCGGACACCCATAGCCCTAGATACAGACGAAAATGTTATTTCAGGTTAAATAGGTCTGGATTGGGGTCTGACCCGGTCCGTGGGTCTGACCCACGACCCGGCCTGGTGGAGGCCCGACCCCGTGTGGCGGCTCGGCCCGAAGGCGGCCCGACCCACATGGGAGGCCCAACCCAGCTGGCTGGCCCGCGTGGCATGGCTAGATGGCCTGTGTGTCCAGGAGGGCCACGTCGTGGGAGGATGTCGCGCCCCTTGCTTCCGAAGGAACCGTCGCTAGGTGCCAGTTTGGTGACCTGCAGGACCTGAGGGGTCCCGGCTTGTCCAGATGGTCAGGCGGCCAACTAGTTCCGCGTCGCTGGCGGCCACCCTGACGTCGGCCGCCCCTGGCTTCTCCACTATGGTGCAACGGCTCCGTTGTTCCACTCCTCCGCCATGGAAAGGCTTGGCCACGACCACCTTCTTCTCTGGGCGGCGCGACGGCTTCACACCCCTCCAGCGACCTGGCGGGCCGCCTTGCTCCGTCGTGGCCTATGCTGGCCTCGACCCAGTCCTCCATGCGACAGGTAGGGTTGCGCCCTTGTGGTGACCCAACTGCCTTGCACCGCCAGCTTCTTCGTGGTACGCCTCCATCATCAACAAACAAGTACAACCAAAGGGGGAGGGTCGGGCCATGTTCATGTGGTTCGAGCCCTCCACGTCATGGCGATAACAGTTGGCAAAACCAATCCAAGATTTGTGCGTTGAAGGATGGAAACAATTTCAAACATAAAATCCCCTACCTCACTTGTCATTCATTGATGGTGAAAGGAGAGTTTAGAGTAGTCAAAGTTGAAGACGACATCGTCAGAGTTCTTTGTGGGTGACGGTTTCGTCCCTCAACCGAAGGTTCTTCATTGGTGGAGGAAGTGTTCTTCCAAGTTCTTCCTCCTCTCCCAAAGGTTCCACCAATAGAGTTTCCAACAAAAATAATGGGTTATGATAACCCATTATTTAATTTGTTGGCAAAAGAATTCAAATGAATTCAAATTAATTAATTAATGAACCATTAATTAATTCATGTGGAGTGGAACCTTAATGAGGGGAGCTCAAGAGTTTTCCCCCATATAAATGGGGGGTTAAAGGGGGTTCAAAGCCTGTGTGGTCCCCACCTCTTTGATTGAAAGAGGTGTTAAACTTCAGCTGGTCCCCACCAAATTATATCCTCCCAAGGGAGGTTATGTGTCAGTGGGCCATACCTCTAACCTCTGCTTGGAGGTTTTAACCACTAACAAATAAAAATAAGCACACCTTATTTTTATTTAACTTTATTTAGCAATCCCAGAAACTATCTTCCATTATCAACAGAACTCATTAGTGGTAAAGGTCTCACTAAGAAATCAACAACGTTGCGAGTTCAACGGTGCCCTTATATTTCAGTTCTGAGCACCGATTCAAATGTTATAAAATCCCACACGTATTTTTACTAAACATACCCGAAAAAAACTTCAGAAATTGATTCTGGGCACACCGGGTCTCATAATCAAGTGCCGTAAATTTTTGCGGACTCGTAAAAATCCCATGAATTTAAGAAAAAAAAATCCCATGGAATTTTCAGGTCTTTACATTCTCCCCACCTCATGTCTTTAAATCCACGTAAGCAACAACTCACACTAATGAAACAAAAGTGGATACTGAGCACGCATCTAAGCCTCCCGCTCCCATGTGCTCTTGTGGAGGTTCTCGTGCTTCCAGTGAACGCGCACTAGAGTTGCCGACCATCAATGTAGGACCTACTCCTATCGATCCTAAATCTCTACTGAAACCTTGGTGAAATTTTCCCCGTCATCGATGTCCAGCTCTCCATGGTCGATGATGTGAGGAGGGTTGTGGACGTATCTCCTCAGCTTAGATACGTGGAAGACGTCGTGCACCCGGTGCAACTGAGGTGGAAGAGCTAAGCGGTAAGCCACCTCACCTACTCTGCTAAGGACCTGGAAAGTTCTGATGAATCTTGAAGATAACTTGCCGCCTCGGCTGAAACTCCATAGACCTCATCGTGGTGAGACCCGTAGAAATACGTGGTCACCATCCTCGAACTCCAGAGGTCGCCAGCTCCTATCAGTATATGACTTTTGTCTACTCTATGTAGTCTTCATCTACTCCTAGATGATATGCACTTTCTTTGTGGTATCCCATACCATCTTTGGCCCCACCAGTACCAACTACCCTAGGTCTGTCCAGCACAGTGGCGATCTGCAAGGTCAACCATACATGGCCTCAAAAGGTTCCATTCCAATGGTGGTGTGATAGATATTGTTATAGGAAAATTCTACCAAAGGAAAGTGGTCCTCCCAACTATGACCAAAGTCGACGACACATTCATGGAGCATGTCCTCGAGGGTCTGAATGGTCCTCTCAGTCTGACCATCCATTTGAGGATGGAATGCGGTGCTCAAACGAAGATGCATCCCGGAAGCCTCATACAACCTCTTCCATAGTCGGGAGGTAAAACATGCATCACGGTCGAATACAATAGAATAAGGTACTCCATGTAAGCGCAAAATCTCCAGTATATAGAGGCGTCTCAAGATCTCTACTGAAACCTGCTCTCGAATCGGAAGAAGTGGGCCGACTTGGTGAGTCGGTCAATGATCACCCACATAGAGTCATGTCCTCTTGATGTACATGGAAGTCCCATCACGAAATCCATGGATATCCCATCCCACATCCACTCTGGAACCTCTAAGGGCTGAACTAAGCCTGCTGGTACCTGTTGCTCTGCCTTCACTTGCTGAAAATGGAGGCATCGATAGAAAAACTCTGCTACAACCTTCTTCATACCTGGCCAATAGTGTTATCGTCGAAGGTCCGGGTACATCTTCGCCAGTCCCGGATGTACCATTAGAGGAGAAGTGTGGAACTCCCTCAACACTTTCTCCTGAAGTGAAACTGGTACCAAGGTACGTCCTCTGAGAATGATTACGTGCTCCCCACCTTCAGAAAATCCATCAGGTGTCTGCCCTATGGATATCTGAGCTTGTCATGACCCATAGTCAACATCTCCATGTTGTGCCACCTTGACTCACTGAAGAAGTGGAGGAGTGACTGTAAGAGACCATAGATAGGATACTCCATCTCTATCCACAAAGGATATCAGTAAAGCAGTCAGTTGCTCTGTCGCCTGTCCTAGCAGCTGAATACTAGTCCTCCTCTTGAGCGCATCTACAACAATGTTTCCCTTCCCAAGAGTATAGACTATCTCAAAGTCATAGTCTAGGAGGAACTCGATCCATCTTTGTTGTCTCAGGTTCAGGTCCTTTTGAGAGAACATATACATGAGAATCTTGTGATCAGAGTACATGGTTAAATGTTTTCCCATAAAATAGTGTCGCCACATCATTAAGGTGAATAATACTACTGCTAACTCTAGGTCATGGGTTGCATAGTTCTTCTCGTGCTGTCTCAACTACAAAGAACCATATGTGATCACTTCTCTCTCCTGCATCAGGACACACACAATTCCGGTCGCGGATGGATCGCTAAAAAATTACGTATACTACACCCTCCTCTTGAAGCCTCAAGATGGGGGCACTAGTCAGCCTCAACCTCATCTCCTGAAAGCTCTACTGGTATCTCTCCAACCACATGAAGGGTTTCACGATCTTCTTCAAGGTTGATAGTGGTGATGCAACTCTGGAGAAGTCTGGAATGACCCTTCGATAGTATCCTGCCAAGCCCAGGAAACTTCGTACCTCCGTCACACTCCTGGGTGGCTCTTAAGCAAGTACCATTTAAATTTTCGCTAGATCCACTGCAACTCGAGCCTCTGAGATGACTTGTCCCAGAGAGTGTACCTCTCGGATCCAGAACTGGCACTTCGAAACCTAACCATAAAGCTGGTGCTCTCAGACTGCGTCCAGTACTACCGTAAATGGTAGGCATGCTCCTCCTCGGTAGCTGAGTAGATCAGAATTTCATCGATGAAGACTACCACAAAGCAATCAAGGTATGGCTTAAAGATCCTATTCATGAGTCCCATGAACACTGCTGGTGCATTGGTTACACCGAATAGCATAACCAAGAACTTGTAGTGGCCATATCGGCATCTGAAGGTCGTCTTATACACATCCTCATCCCGTACTCTAAGCTGGTGATAGCCCGACTGAAGATCTATCTTCGAGAACCAACACACTCCCTTGAACTAATAAAAGAGGTCATCAAATCATGGGAGTGGGTACTTGTTCTTCACGGTCACCTGGTTCAGGCACTGATAATCAACACATAGATGCAAACTCCCATCTGCCTTCTTGGCGAACAAAATCAGGGATGCCCAGAGTGAAACACTAGGACAGATAAATCCCTTCTCCAGCAAGTCCTCCAGCTGTATCGGTAGCTCATGAAGCTATGTGGGAGCCATCCGATAGGCTGGAGTGGATATCAGTGTCATCCTGGGGTACTAGTCAATGTAATGGTCTACCTCTCTTTGAGGAGGTAGTCCTGGAACGTCATCAGGGAAGATATCTGCCTATTGATCCACCACAACATGAAAACTCAGACTCCACACATCAACCACTTCGAGAATGAGGCTATCCAACTGATGTGTGATAGGTTTCCCCCTCCTCTGGGTAATTCCATCCTGTGCTGCAAAGGATCCCTTCTTTCCGGTGAAGGTAAACCTCAATCCATCCTCCCAGACACACTGCACTTTCAGCCTAATGCAGACAATCTGAGCATGAACTGTGGATAAAAAGTCCATATCCAAGATGACGTTGTAAGGCCTCGATGCTTCTATAAGGAGATCCCAGTCGAAGCTCTCACCTCCTATAGTAAGCTCACACTACCGGCACCAGTGCGTAATCGTCAAGTCTGCTACCATAGGAGTCACTAGCTGTAAGGATCGAGCCAACGGCTCCATCGAAATCTCCGAGCTCTATATGACGAAAGCGGCAATAAAATAATGACTCGCACCTCTGTCTATAAGAACTGGGGAAAGGCTATAGTAGACACAGATAATACCTCAAATCATCTCAGGTGCGCTATGGTTGTAGGGATCGACTGCCTGAAGCTAAGTTTTCCCCTATCCACCAACTCCCTATGGTCGGGGTGGACCTCCTGGTGGTGGTGCTGGTAGGACTTCAAAATGTCGTCCACCACCTGCTGCTCGGCTAGCATTTCTACCAAGTATGTCTGCTCCCAGCGGACCCCCACGGTCGAACCTCTACCTCTTCCTATAAGGTCCATCTACGGTCTGATGCTCATCTGCATGGCGTGTCGGGCAGTCATAGGCCATGTGACCATGACCGTCGCATGCATAGCACTGCCTGCTCCTCGTATGGCTGGCTCTGTCTCATGTGCCCCGCACAACCGAACCTGTAACTTGGGGTCACCCAGCAGATGGCCCAGTCCACTTGTTCCTCTACGAAATCTGTCTACTACCGGCTATCGAAGACTTCACTAAGTGTCACCCTATGCTAGGTCTCGCTACTGGTGACTGCTCAGCAAGAAAACTCTCCACTAGAAGGGCTCGCTCCAGCACACCCTCCTGCACCGGAATGCTGAGGGAGATCATCGAAGCCCTGATCTAATTTATGAGTCCCTGCTCGAAGGTCTGGGCCCTGAAGAATGGGCCCCGTACCATATCCGTGGAGTAGTGCAAGAGGTCGGTGAACCTCGCTGAGTACTGAGCTACCATCATGCTACCCTGTTGTAGATGCAGTAACTCCTGTTTCCGCACCACACGAAGGGTGGCTAGAAAAAACTCTGATTGGAAGAGACTCTCGAAATATACCCAGAGTAGTTATTCCTCGTCATGCACCTGGAGCATCAGGCTCCACCATCTGCCTTCTACTGCCTACAGGAGACTCGTGGAAAGGATCACCATGAGGTCGGCATGAGTCACTACCAATCTGAAAACTTTCACAACAGCCTCCAGCCAATCCTCAGCTGCCTTTGGGTCCATCTCTCCCTTAAACCTGGGAGGCCTCTGGGGCTGGAACCCGTGAAATTCAGTCAGATGAAGTGCACTCTCTGCTGCTGAAGCTGGTGGTATCGGTGGCCTAGTGGGTAGTGGTACCACTCGTACCTCTCCTTTGATGGGGCCCTAGACTGAGGCTTCGTCGCTCTGTGGGATACCATCTCATACAAAACATAGAACCCAGGATGGGTGGCTATGTGGGGCCATCCTGAAAATAAACAGGTATTCCATGGTCAAAACAATATACCTAGTGAGATGACACAAAGTAATCACAAATAAAACTTTTCAAAGTAAACACACATGCAATCAGTGTTTTTTTGCACTGAGTCGGAAGTCAAAAGTCAGAGTCCTAGTGTATAGATATGTCAAATGTCGCACCAACACCAGTTTCATAAACTGATAACCACACCCAAAACACTTAATACTATTTCCATTAAAAGAATCAGATTCCAAGTTCTGCAGTAGAACCGACTCCTATGATACCAATTTGTCACAACCCATCCTCGGGGCCCGTGTTGCAACTACCCCAAGCCTTCCTTCCATAGGCCAGGGGATGGAGACTAGAACCAAAGCTGAATCCCTGATAAAAAGGGAAGGCATTGCCTTTATACCTGTAACACACAGTCTGAACACAAGCAGTCAAAGAAACAAGTACTAATATTGAAAGGAATGGTATGCTAAAAGTAAGTGGGCCAGCATACAAACCCAACTGAACAACAAGTACAAGTACAAGTAAAAAGGGAAAATAACTGTTGGATCATCCACATGGGAATCCTACCTGAAGGTTAGGTACATATATCTAACAAATCATCCTCGAGGTACGACTCGTCTAGTCCAGCTCCGAGCAACCTTCCGTCCATCACCCTTAGCCTCAATCACTGTTGACCATCGTCTTCACAGAACACAAAAATGTGCGGGCGAAGCCCGTGCAGGGGTGAGTATAACAATATTCAGAAACCCCGAGACCCCTGAAGGTCTCCCAGAATATACTAAGGATAAACCATAGTAGTAATATACAATCATGAAGTATAAAACATCCCTACTTAGGTATATTCCCATACATATAACTAAGTTACCAATCACAGTTCGACTCCAACACTCGATCCCAAGCACAACCCATTCCACAGAGGAAGTAAAGCCCATCATCTCGATGATAACAATTGAAATTCAAGATTTAGCTCAAATAGGTATACAAATCATGTAGAGGGGTGGTGATGAATAGATGTATCCACTGAATCATCTCCTCTATTGAACCCACGTAGGATCCAGGAACAGTATCAGCGCTTTCGAACCCACTGAGGATCCCAGTACAGAAGTCATCACTGTCAAACCCACAGAGGATCCCAGTTTAGTACTATCGCTGATGAACCCATGGAGGATCCTGGTACGATATTGTAACTATCGAACCCATGGAGGTTCCTAGTACAGTAGTAGGTCCACATAGAATCCTATCATCTCAGTCGACGCCAGCCATAGGGTTCCCGCACACAGCACGCTCGATTATGGGAGGGTCCGCTCCTCAAGACAAGTGTCGATACATCAAATGTCACGATGTATCGAGTTGATGTATCTCATAGTTCTGTCTCATCATAGGGAACCCAATGCGATAGAAGGCATGTCAATCGGACGCCTGGTCTGTGAATTATTGGAATTTTCGTTCCAGGGGCCCGATTGGTTTTTATGTTCAAAACAACCTTACCATACCCCAAAAGTGTCCAAACCTCAATTAGTGTATTCCAAAAGTACATTCTCGTTCTATGATTTCCATCGCAGTAGACGGTTCATCGATCGGACACCTGTAGCCCAAGATACAGACGAAAATGTGATTTTGGGTTAAACATGTCCGGACTGGGGTCCGACCCAGTCTGCGGGTCCGACCCGGTCCGCAGGTCTGATCTAGCCTAATGAGGCGGCCCGACCCAGTGGAGAACCATCCCGAGGGGGTGGCCCGGCCTTCAAGGGTGTCCTGACATGGTGGAGGCCCGGATCGATGGGGGCCCGGCCCGGTGGCGGCCCAGCCCGGTGTGGCGGCCCGGCCTGGCCCGAAGGTGGCCCATCCCGGCCCGAAGGTGGCCCAGCCCGCATGGGCGGTCCGACCCAACTGGATGGCCTGTGTGGTTTGGCGAGCTGGCCTGTGTGGCCTTGCTGGCGAGCCCGCGTGGCCGGCCTGGCCATACCATGGGGGGGGGGGGGGGGTTCCGTGCCCCCTGGCTTTTGAAGGAATTGGCACTAGGCACTTGTTCAGTGACTCGGGGGCTCGAGGGGTCCTGCCTTGTCTGTTTGTCCTTACGGCCAGCCGGTTTCACTTCGTCGATGGCCAGCCCGACGTAGGATGCCCCTGGATCCTCCACCGCGGTGCGACGGCGCCGCGGTTACGCTCCTCCGCCACGGCCCGCCCTGGCCGCGGCGCCCTGCCGTCCACCACGCGACGGAACAGCACCGTGCCCCCTCCGTCGCGGCCTGACTTGGCCGCGGACCCCTGCTTCTTCGTGCGACACGACTGTTCCGTGCCCCTCCAGTGGCCCGGCTAGCCGCCTTGCTCCACCGCTATCTGTGCTGGCCGCGGCCCAGTCCTCCCTGCGGTATGGAGGTGGCACGCCCTTGTGGCGACCCAGCGGCCTTCTGCTACCAGCTTCTTAGTGGTACACCTCCATCATCAATAAACATGAACAATCAAAGGGGGAGGTTCGGGCCGTGTTCATGTGGTCTGATCCCTCCATGTCATGGCGATAACAATTGGAAAAACCAATCCAAGATTTGTGCATTGAAGGACGGAAACAATTTCAAACATAAAATCCCCTACATCGCTTGTTGTTTGTTGACAGTGGAAGGAGATTTCGGAGTAGTCGAAGTTGAAGACGATGTCATCGGCGTTCATCATGGGCAACGGTTATGTCCCTCGATCGAAGGTTCTTCATTGGCGGAGGAAGCGTTCTTCGAAGTTCTTTCTCCTTTCCCAAAGGTTCCACCAAAAGAGATTCCAACCAAAAATAATGGGTTATGATAACCCATTATTTAATTTTTTGCAAAAGAATTCAATAGAATTAAAATTAATTAATTAATGAACCATTAATTAATTCATGTAAAGTGGCACCTTAATGAGGGGAGCTCAAGAGTTTTCCCCCACATGAATGGGGGGTTAAAGGGGGTTCAAAGCTCGTGTGGGCCCAACCTCCTTTATTGCAAGAGGTGTTAAACTTCGGGTGGGCCCCACCAAACAATATCCTCCCAAGGGAGGTTATGTGTGGGTGGGCCCTACCTCTAACCTCCACTTGGAGGTTTTAACCACCAACAAATAAAAATAAGCCCACCTTATTTTAATTTAATTTTTTTAAAAAACCCCAAAAACTATCTTCTATTCTCGACAGAACGCAACTACCGTGATGGTCTCACTAAGCAATCATCGATGCTACGAGTTCAACGATACCCTCATATTTCAGTTTTGAGCACCGATTCAAAAGTTATAAAATCCCGCTCGTGCGTTTACTGAACATACCTGAATGAAACTTCAGAAATTGATTCCAGGCACACCGAGCCTCAGAATCAAGCGCCGTAAATTTTCGCGGACTCGTAAAAATACCATGAATTTAAGAAAAAACTATTTCCTCAGAATTTCAGGTTCTCTATATTCAAGTTTTTAATTTTAAAAAACTTCTCTCACATAAACATATATTGAATAAATTCCATAATTATCTCACCTAATATTTTTATAAAATTCATCATATTATGATATCAAAAGATTATTAAATTTTTTGATCCTTGAAAAATATTATTCAAAATTTCATCCAGTTGAAAAATATTTTGATAATTTCATTATTTTTTTATAAAATAAAATATCTTCTTTTTTAGCATGAGATATAATTGAAATGTAGTCACCAATATAATTTGAAAAATTCAAAATGTTACATTGACTTTGATCTAATCAAGAGACCATCAAATCAGTTATTTAAATTTTGATATTGTAGAACGAATCATATATAATATTCATAGAGATATAGTGATATATGATATTTAATTTTAAATGTATTTTAGGTAAAGATATTATAAAAAAATGGAGGATTTTTTTGATTTAAAATTATGATGATATATTTATGATGATGTGAGTTATATCACCAACATAATTATCATGAATATGATGTATATTAAAAATGTGTGGTTAGAAAAGTGAGATTCATCAATAATTTATGGTTCTTAAATTTTTAGTTCATCACCAGTGTACGGATCCTTAATATGTGGTTAATTTCCAATCTGGGTTTCCAAACAATTTTTTTATTACAAATAAGGTGTTTCAAATATGAGGATGATTACCAATGTGGGGACGATTCCCAACATGGGGTCCGAAAATTTGGGCTAATCACTAAGGAAGGAATCATTGTCTTTGAAAATTTTTTATCCAAATGTATTGATTCAGATGATATTTTTACTTTTATAATTTCTCGAAAAGAAGTGAGATAAATAATAAAATAAAATTTCAAGACAAAGAATATTTTTTATTATAAAAAGGAATCACTTTATTTTTGGGAAGTGGAGAACCAATTATATGGCCCATAGAACCATGAGTAATAGTCCCAATTACATTTCCTGAAGTACCCATAACTATGTTCTCCCACCACAGTGAATTCTTGCACCTGATCCTACCACTATCAGTTACCCCCCCAACCACCCATGACGGTCTATAGACCTTTTATCCAAAGGCTTATTTTTATGGCACTAAGGCCACTTTGAGATGAATAGTATTTCTTCTATAGTACCCCGGTATAATACCTACTATAGTACCTGCTCTGCTATAATGTTACAGTACTGTTCCAATAACTTTTGAAATTCTCTCAGACCTTGAATAGATATTGGGTCTGATATAATATTATTGGGATCTTTTACAACTTTGTAATCCTCTAACTGTAATATAAATAATATAATAATACTTGAACAAAATAAAATAAAATTATAAATGAATATGAATAATAAAAATAAGTAATATTTATAAGGAATATTAAAAATCGAAAAATATTATAAAGAATAGATAATAAATAATGAATATGAAATAAATAATAAAGAGTGTTATTATAAAAATATTAATAATGGGGTTTTTTAATTATAAAATAAAAATTAAATTGTATGAAACCACTCAACTACCTTCCCATTTATTATCATTATAAATCCCAACTATATCAAATAAATTATCCTCCATTAAAAATGATAAAAAATATAATGATTTAAATTAATGATTTGGTACTGATAAATAACAAAATTAATTAGCATTAGTTAATAAAAGTTTTTTATCTTCCCATAAAAAATATATTTTAGAAATAAAATTATATCTACCCCAAAAATTTAAGTATTAAAATTTTTACTGTAACGCCCCGACCCCAGCTACCCAGAGTCGGTGCATTACTTCGTAACATTGGCATGATCACAAAAGATCAAGTCTCGAAAGACCGATTAGTTTAGTAGCCTTGGAAACACTAGATACATTCATAAGTCTTTCATTACATCAAAAAGTAAACAAACAACAATAACATGGTCTTCATAGTCCACACTCATATCCTCTTCAGACTATCCCTGCAGGTCATTCATAAAATACTTCTTCACATCCTGGAAAATATTAAAACATTGAAAGGGGTGAGCTCAGATGCTCAGTAAGGATAACAATAATGCGGAAGCTTTAATAAATAAACATAAAAATTTAAGGCAATGTATAACTAAAACAAAAGCCTTTTAAACTTGAACATCTACATAATATGGAAAAAGTAAAATGAGATAATGCCATTCACTTCCTCACATGGATATTCTACTGGTCGAATAATCACATGCAATATCAATAACCACTTTCATAATGATGGAATGCATAATGCCAGACTATCATAACCACGTAGCCAAGGCCTCGTGCCAAGACCACAAATAATATTTTGTCAAGGCCTCGTGCCAAGACACTAGTTTGTCTCATGAGACCTGCCGATGCATCGAGGAGCTATAGCGGGCTCCACCCGTCACTTATTAAGTCCAATGCATTCCTCATATGAATAGGTTTAAACATATCATAAACCATAACATAATCGTATCACATAAAACATGCGTAAAGGAAACATAACATTTCCACATTTCAATCACAAGATGTCAATACAACACATTGATATAATAAAAACGCTTTCAAAACCATTTTCAATACCAAAATAAAAGCAAGTTAAAAATTTGTATTTATTTTTCATTAAAAAAAGTGATGGCTTGTAGAGGAAGCCGAAACTCAAATAATGGTCACGGCGGCGGAGAAGTCGTTGTCGCCGCATAAGTATGGAAAGAAAAACATTCCCTTTTTGTCGTTTAGTAAAATTCTTCGTATAAAAAAGATTCCTTTTGAATAAACGTAAAAGTCAAAGGGGTTTATACACCGTATAAAAGAAAGTTGTGTATAAAACTAAATATGCCTCAATGAAAGGAGATTGAGAAGAAGTCCTTAAAAAGATCATTTTTAAAATAAAATAGATCTATTATGTGTATTCACTATAGGTACAGATAAAGAAAGTAAAAATACAAAATAATACATAATAATATCATGACATAATTTGAAAGTAGGAGATTAACCCAAAGAATGGAAGTTGGGTTAAGAAATTCCCTTACCTCTTGTCTGGCTTGACTCAACCGTTCTTTATCCTCCTTAATAATAAACTAGATTTAATATATACCTTATTAAGAACCATTTTAAATTTCATTATCCTTTTTATATCACTTATTACAATGTTATGAACGTTATGTAATTATTTAAGTTAATAACGGTCGTTTTGTCGATCTTTGGTACTTGAGTCAACAATAAACTTCTTATAATTACAAGTTGTTTATGTGGTAGAATATCCATTATCTCCAGAATTATATTCATGATTTAGATGTCATATATATCTTATATATCCAGTATATACATTCATTTATAATATTACGTAACATTTAGAGGTAAGAAATGAAATGCACCGTTCATGGAGACGGTAAGCCGTACGTACGCATGAACGCTACTTTCATTTCAATTTCATATTTAATGGTACGAAATCATAATGATATAAATTTATAATATAATTCCAGTATAATATAGTGTATAATACCATTTAATCCATCCTTTATACATCCCACATATGGCATTAACGATTCAAATCACTTTGAGGGGGCGGTAGTCCGCACTTCCTAAAATGAAATTAGCGCGTTTTACCCATAATGGAAATCATAAAGTATGACATAAATGAGAAATACAGAAGCATAAGTAAAACATAAACATATTATATATCATATATAAAAATAGTGACATCTTAATGGCCACCTTTGAAGGTGTTATATGAGTGTTGAACAATCATCGTTTCGTGAGGCAGAAATTCGCCATCCACAGAAACCGTATGTTATTTAACCATTAGATATATGTGTGTGTAAGTGTAGCTCGAATCCTTCTTATAAAAACATCCTAGTATATTTAGGATACTGTTGTTGTTACAAAAGAAATGAATAAAAAGAGTTTAAGGGGTTGGAGAAGAAAAATAAAACAAAACAACATTAGAGAAGACATTACCTCAAAATCGGGTAACTCTTTTTGATTTGAGGAAAAGGCTTCCTTGGGAAGCGTTCTGCCCAAAGTGAGGCTTCTAAGAGTAAGAGGGGGAAGTTGGGAGAGTATTTGGTCAGAGGTTGGCCGAGCCAAATGGCTTGAAAGTGTAAATGAGGTGGGAGAGGTGGGGGCCTTTTATAAGTGGAGAGGAGGGTCACTCTTGGAAAGTAAAGCAAAGTCACTTTATTATAAAATGAGTTTCGGATTTTAGAGGTCCCACACTTATATAATTCTAGGATAAGATGATAAGGGTTCGAAATCTACTCATCCAATAGGTT
Organism: Viscum album; assembly: GCA_963277665.1. Lineage (NCBI taxonomy): Eukaryota > Viridiplantae > Streptophyta > Magnoliopsida > Santalales > Viscaceae > Viscum > Viscum album. The sequence goes on from OY728153.1 coordinate 1,924,066,370, forward strand.
TTTGACAAGTGTACGCTTTGGATTTTACATTATCTTTCCATTTTATTTAAATCGTTAAATAATGAGGTCATCGCTGCATCATCATGATGTCATATTTAATTTAATTTATTTAATGTCTAAAAATTATAAAAAAACTACTATGATGTAGGAAAGCTTTTTAGCTTTCTAATGAATATTTATAATCAAACTTTGGAGTTGTGTAACCCCATTTAAAAACTGTTTTAGTAAAACAACTCATGTTTGTGTCAATTTAATTTTAACATTAAATAAATATATATTAATGTCATTTTCCAACCAAAGTGGCTCCATGGGGTCCCCAAGTTTACCCATGGGTTGTCTTGGTCGGCCATGACTCATCCAATAGGAGTAGAACAAGTGTCATGCTCATATCATATTATTAAAACATTGTTTTTACATTAAACTACAATAATTACCTTTAATCGCGATTAAGAACTTAAAAGTCACTATTCACCAAAAAATTATTTTAATCTCATTGAACCACATTTTACATCTTAATGACAACCATTTATGTCGTATTTTTAAAAATCAAATCACAAAAGTGGTAATATTTCATTTAAACGAAAAATCAGCTATTTAACTACCACTTAGTGGTTTCACTATTCATCAAAAATTGAAGTTTTTCAGAACAATGCCAAAATTTCACCCTAAGCTATAATTGATATTCCGAATTCAAAAATGATGTCTATTTTAAAAAATTCCAAACATATAAGTTGCATTAATTAATTTTATAATTAATTCCCGCTGTCACAACAAATAGCGTGTTTTTAAGAAACAATTTATATCAAAAGATTGGCAATTGTTTATGTCCAATTTCAATGTTAAATTAATTCTAATGACCACCATTGGATAAAATGGTAAAAATATATTCTAATTATACATTAAACCCACTAAATAGTATAATTTATCACTATAAATTATTTTGATTAAAAAAGTTGTTTTTAAGTAATTTTCACTATTCATAAAAAATTGGAAGTTCTCAGAAAATTACAAAAAATTCAACTTTGGATAATTTCGATATTACGAATACAAAAATGAAGTCCATTTTGAAATGTAAAATTTCTATAATTTTAAAATGTGGTTATTACTATTCATAACGGCTACTTTTATTAGTCGCGGTGTTTTAGAACTCGATGTTGCGTACAATGCAAGCTATTGCATTATTGAATGAGAAGCGTATCGTGGAAGCTCGGGGTGTTACATTCTACCCTCCTTCAATAAATTGCGTCCTCACAATTTGAAATTTTTCTTTGAAAATAAAAGGTTGAAAAGAGAAAATACCTTTGAGGAAAACCCACATCGGAAATAAGGTTAATAAATATATAACATTAAAAGAAAGCAAGATAAGTACAAAGGTCACCCGATATAGCCCATTCTAGGATTCTATGAAAATATGGATATGGAGGAGAAACAAACCATCAAGGTCTGATGGAGAGTTATAGAAAATAGGATTAGGAGAAAGTTTAACCACAAGAAAATCACAAACTTGTGATTAGTTAAACGGTCATTGAATCCCCAGTTGGAAAAGTTAACCGACAACATTTTTGCTTTAAGTTACCTTTTATAATGTTGAGGAATTTATTTAGGAGATTTACTAAGAATGTAACGGAATATACATACTTGTCATGTAGACTTTCATTCATTAATAAATTTTTACCACAAACCCATCTTTCACGCTAAAAGGTAATACAACTCAAAAATATTATTTTTATCCTAATTGTATAAGGTTCCAAATATTAAAACATACTATTTTGATTAGTAAAATTATTTTGTAATAACCAGGGACTTCCTGTAGGCTAGTGGTAGGAAATAAAGGCCTATCGCACTATGATTGTGGGTTCGATTCCTGCAGCTTTGTCCGATGTGATGGGTTATGCCCCACCCTGTAGGTTGTCCTTTTCCTAAAACTATAGTATTATAATATTCCAAAAATTATCTTCATAAATTTTTTAACCTTAAACAATACTATCCAAAGATAAACTTAATCCACTCCAACCTTTATAGTTATCCAAAATACCTCTGTCCAGACTTTCTCTAAAAGGTCTCTAAATTCCAAAATTAATTGTAACATCAGATTCCCCAAACAAAGAAAAGTTTCTCTTATTTTCACATACTAAAAATATTATTACCTTAATCATATTAAAACCTTACTGAAATCAAAAAGTACTGCAGTAAAATCTTTATATATATCACATTATTCTTATAACCAGAATATAATCCTTGAGTCCAAAAGCACCAATACATTAATTATTCCGCTTCAACTGTAGTCACAGCATAAGATTGGCCTTGATCCCTTGGACTTTTCTGAGGTAAGTTTTCTTGACGCTTAGGACATTCATTTTCATAATGCCCCATTTCCCTACAATTGTAGCATTCAACTTTGAGAGCCTCTTTCTTTCCCTTGCAATCACGAGCCTGGTGACCCTTTTCCCCACATTTATAAAAAACTCCCATTCCTTTTAGGCACATACCAGGGTGATTCTTCCCACAATTATCACATAATGGAAAATCCTTCTTTCCCTTTTTCCCTTTATCTGTCTCTTGTTCCACCGTTCTCTTCTTCTCTTGTTTTACTTTGTTGTCATAAGACTTAGAGAATTCCTTTTCTGTCTTGATAGAACACGAGACAATATCTTCGTATGATTAGAAGGATTGTGATACTAAAGCTTGACGGAGAAATGGTTTTAACCCATCAAAGAAACGATCAATCTTACTCCTTGGGTTACGTATATAATCTCCAGCATACCTTGCTAACCTTGTAAAGTTAGCCTCATACTTTGTGACATTCTCATTCTCCATTTGTCTCAGACTCAAAAATTGCCTTTCCATATCTGCTCGATGGTCGCGAGGAAAGTATTTTTCTAAAAACAGATCTTTGAACTCCCTCCATTCCATATTTGATACTTCATCATCTTCCTTCATGTTTTGAATCAATGACCACCATTGATCAGCATCTCCAGTGAGGCGGTAAACTGCCATGATAACTTTTTCCCTTTCACTGCTCCACAAAGCCTGAAATATTTTCTCTAGGGAATTTATCCATTGCTCGGCTACTAAGGGATTTTTACTCCAATCGAACATTTTTGGTTGTTGCCACATGAATCGATCTAACATTGACCCTCCACACTGTGGATCATGGTGCTCCATACGGGTAAGGTTATTATTCATAACCTGAGTAAGTTGTCCCAGTATGGTGATTAGCTGATCGGCACCAGTTGCATCACCAGCCCCACTATAATTATCTTGAGCAGGATGGAAATCCTTACATGGAGTGCGTGCATTGATACGGTTTCCATTTCTTCCACTAGGCACCGTTTCTAAACAATGGCATAAACTAGATCAGTTTATGAATCAAAATACATAATCCCCTACTTATAAAACACTTAACATAAATTGAACTATTTATGGATATAAGCCATAATCATAAAAATGTTTTCTTTGAGGAAGTATATACTCATAAACCCTTCATAATGATTTGTAAATAAAATGAGAGTTATCCTAAGCATATCCCCCGGGAGTGTCGTAACCAAGAGTGCAACAAGGCCCATTTTCGTGCACCAGTTCCCGTTCGAGTCTAGCTCAAAGCGGTGTTTTCGGGTTTTACCCCTAGGAACATCTGTTCCAGAGCCCCCTCTATCTGCTCGTATCCAGACAGTTATGTATCGCTCGGAAAACTCACAAAATCTCTACAATACCAAAATTCTAGAAAGTTCTTCTATACTAATCCTCAAAGTTCATCTTAGGTCTACGTGCTCTAATCAGAGTTTATCTAAATCTATCTTCCAAGGTTTGTACTAAACTGCCTCTGATACCAACTGTAACGCCCCGACCCCAGCTACCTAGAGTCGGTGCATTACTTCGTATCATTGGCATGATCACAAAAGATCAAGTCTCGAAAGACCGATTAGTTTAGTAGCCTTGGAAACACTAGATACATTCATAAGTCTTTCATTACATCAAAAAGTAAACAAACTACAATAACATGGTCTTCATAGTCCACACTCATATCCTCTTCTGACTATCTCTGCAAGTCATTCATAAAATACTTCTTCACATCCTGGAAAATATTAAAACATTGAAAGGGGTGAGCTCAGATGCTCAGTAAGGATAACAATAATGCGGAAGCTTTCATAAATAAACATAAACATTTAAGGCAATGTATAACTAAAACAAAATCCTTTTAAACTTGAACATCTACATAATATGGAAAAAGTAAAATGAGATAATGCCATTCACTTCCTCACATGGATATTCTACTGGTCGAATAATCACATGCAATATCAATAACCACTTTCATAATGATGGAATGCATAATGCCAGACTATCATAACCACGTAGCCAAGGCCTCGTGCCAAGACCACAAATAATATTTTGTCAAGGCCTCGTGCCAAGACACTAGTTTGTCTCATGAGACCTGCCGATGCATCGAGGAGCTATAGCGGGCTCCACCCGTCACTTATTAAGTCCAATGCATTCCTCATATGAATAGGTTTAAACATATCATAAACCATACCATAATCGTATCACATAAAACATGCGTAAAGGAAACATAACATTTCCACATTTCAATCACATGATGTCAATACAACACATTGATATAATAAAAACGCTTTCAAAACCATTTTCAATACCAAAATAAAAGCAAGTTAAAACTTTGTATTTATTTTTCATTAAAAAAAGTGATGGCTTGTAGAGGAAGCCGAAACTCAAATAATGGTCACGGCGGCGGAGAAGTCGTTTTCCCCGCATAAGTACGGAAAGAAAAACATTCCCTTTTTTTCGTTTAGTAAAACGCTTCGTATAAAAAATATTCCTTTTGAATAAACGTAAAATTCAATGGGGTTTATACACCGTATAAAAGAAAGTTGTGTATAAAACTAAATATTCCTCAATGAAAGGAGATTGAGTCGAAGTCCTTAAAAAGATCATTTTTAAAATAAAATAGATCTATTATGTGTATTCACTATAGGTACACATAAAGAAAGTAAAAATACAAAATAATACATAATAATATCATGACATAATTTGAAAGTAGGAGATTAACCCAAAGAATGGAAGTTGGGTTAAGAAATTCTCTTACCTCGTGTCTGACTTGACTCAACCGTTCTTTATCCTCCTAAATAATAAACTAGAGTTAATATCTACCTTATTAAGAACCATTTTCAATTTCATTATCCTTTTTATATCACTTATTACAATGTTATGAACGTTATGTAATTATTTAAGTTAATAACGGTTGTTTTGTCGATCTTTGGTACTTGAGTCAACAATAAACTTCTTATAATTACAAGTTGTTTATGTGGTAGAATATCCATTATCTCCAGAATTATATTCATGATTTAGATGTCATATATATCTTATATATCCATTATATACATTCATTTATAATATTACGTAACATTTAGAGGTAAGAAATGAAATGCACCGTTCATGGAGACGGTAAGCCGTAAGTACGCATGAATGCTAATTTCATTTCAATTTCATATTTAATGGAACGAAATAATAATGATATAAATGTATAATATAATTCCAGTATAATATAGTTTATAATACCATTTACTCCATCCTTTATACATCCCACATATGGCATTAACGATTCAAATCACTTTGAGGGGGCGGTAGTCCGCACTTCCTAAAATGAAATTATCGCGTTTTACCCATAATGGAAATCATAAAGTATGCCATAAATGAGAAATACAGAAGCATAAGTAAAACATAAACATATTATATATCATATATAAAAATAGTGACATCTTAATGGCCACCTTTGAAGGTGTTATATGAGTGTTGAACAATCATCGTTTTGTGAGGCAGAAATTCTCCATCCACAGAAACCGTATGTTCTTTAACCATTAGATGTATGTGTGTGTAAGTGTAGCTCGAATCCTTCTTATAAAAACATCCTAGTATATTGAGGATACTTGTGTTGTTACAAAAGAAATGAATAAAAATAGTTTATGGGGTTGGAGAAGAAAAATAAAACAAAACAACATTAGAGAAGACATTACCTCAAAATCGGGTAACTCTTTTTGATTTGAGCCAAAGGCTTCCTTGGGAAGAGTTCTGCCCAAAGTGAGGCTTCTAGGAGTAAGAGGGGGAAGTTGGGAGAGTATTTGGTCAGAGTTTGGCCGAGCCAAATGGATTGAAAGTGTAAATGAGGTGGGAGAGGTGGGGGCCTTTTATAAGTGGAGAGGAGGGGCACTCTTGGAAAGTAAAGAAAAGTCACTTTATTATAAAATGAGTTTCGGATTTTAGAGGTCCCACACTTATATAATTCTAGGATAAGATGGTAAGGGTTCTAAATCTACTCATCCAATAGGTTTTTGTCAAGTGTACGCTTTGTATTTTACATTATCTTTCCATTTTATTTAAATCGTTAAATAATGAGGTCATCGCTGCATCATCATGATGTCATAATTAATTTAATTTATTTAATGTCTAAAAATTTTAAAAAAAATACTATGATGTAGGAAATCTTTTTATCTTTCTAATTAATATTTATAATAAAACTTTGGACTTGTGTAACCCCACTTAAAAACTATTTTAGTAAAACAACTCATGTTTGTGTCAATTTAATTTTAACATTAAATAAATATATATTAATGTCATTTTCAAACCAAAGTGGCTCCATGGGGTCCCCAAGTTGACCCATGTGTTGTCTTGGTCGGCCATGACTCATCCAATAGGAGTAGGACTGGTTTCAAGATCATATCATATTATTAAAACATTGTTTTTACATTAAACTACACTAATTACCTTTAATCACGATTAAGAACTTAAAAGTCACTATTCAACAAAAAATTATTTTAATCTCATTGAACCAAATTTTACTTCTTAATGAAAACCATGTATGTCGTATTTTTCAAAATCAAATCACAGAAGTGGTAATATTTCATTTAAACAAAAAATCAGCTATTTAACTACCACTTAGTGGTTTCACTATTCATCAAAAATTGAAGTTTTTCAGAACAATGCCAAAATTTCACCCTAAGCTATAATTGATATTCCGAATTCAAAAATGATTTCAATTTTACAAAATTCCAAACATATAAGTTGCATTAATTAATTTTATAATTAATTCCTGCTATCACAACAAATAGCGTGTTTTTAAGAAACAATTTATATCAAAAGATTGGCAATTATTTATGTCCAATTTCAATGTTAAATTAATTCTAATGACCACCATTGGATAAAATGGTAAAAATATATTCTAATTATACATTAAAACCACTAAATAGTATAATTTATCACTATAAATTATTTTGATTGAAAAAGTTGTTTTTAAGGAATTTTCACTATTCATAAAAAATTGGATGTTCTCAGAAAATTACAAAAAATTCAACTTTGGATAATTTCGATATTACGAATACAAAAATGAAGTCCATTTTGAAATGTAAAATTTCTATAATTTTAAAATGTGGTTATTACTATTTATAACGGCTACTTTGATTAGTCGCGGTGTTTTAGAACTCGAAGTTGCGTACAATGCAAGCTATTGCATTATTGAATGAGAAGCGTATCGTGGAAGCTCGGGGTGTTACATTTACCCCCCTACCCTTGTAAAAAAAACAAATTCAAGGAGCCATCAAAAATGATAAAATATTTTCAAAAAATAGTAAAATTGTCTTTAAAGAATTAATAACAATATTTTTCTCTATGAAAATAAAAAAATGTAAGAACTTGTAAAAAATTGAATAATTTTGAAATGATTACTATAACCCCCCCTAAATATGATTCCTTTTAAAAATATAACAATAGTGATTTTCATGGATCCATGAAACAAGGAAAATAAATTTTGATGAGTAATAAAGGATATAAAATGATTAAAAATTTAAATCAAACCATAAAACTTAAAATAAGAATATTAAAAATAATTTAAATGATTCCACTTAAAACTAAGCTTAAATAATAAATATATTCGAGAAATTATTATAAATTATTTTCAAATAATTTAAATATAAACAATTTTTACAAGATATTTTTATTTAAAAAACATTAATCTCATAAATCATTCAAATATGATATCTAATTCATGAAACAATAATTCATACTAATAAATAAAACAGATTAATTTTAAATATAATTAATAATACCTCCCCTCCCATATAAAAATGGTTGTTTACATGCACTAAATATTAAAATTAAAATAGAAATAAATTAATTCGTGGATTTTATCAATTTTAGCTCTATGAAACAATACATTTAATTTATTTCCATGACTTACGCAAAGATAATAGATATTATATTTTTATTAAGACTCCATATATACTTTTAACAACTGAAAATGATATAAAAATCATGTAATGTGGTGTAAAACTATAAATTATCAAGTACAATTCCTTTTAATAGCATCATGATTCAAGGTCCATCTATGTACGAAGTCTAGGATTTTGGTAAAAAAGTTGTTTACATTGAGTAGAAATTAAAAATTTAAGGTTGGGCAATGATTTTGAAAACCTAACATGCCTAACACCACAAAATGAATAATTTATAAAATATAAATCATTAGAATAATGGCCATTAATACTCCAATGAAAAAATCCAACAAGTATACAAGATTTTTCTTTTAAAACCAAGAAAAAATAATTCATATATATTTTCAAAATAATTTTGTCTTAAATATGAAATAAATTTATTCATGATATATTTTTTTAATAGAAAAATCATAACAATATTTTTTGATTCTTCTATTCTATTTTATTAAAGATAAAAATTTTATTTAAGAAAAGATTACTATTCAATAAGCTCATCTAATGAAATATTTTTAAAATTATAATAATGAGATAATGATTATAGTACATCATTAGTGGGTCCCATAACAAGGAACTCATAAAACCATACCTACTACGAAATTGTTTATGAGGTATGTCTGATGTCCTAACTTCCCTATGATGATATCACGATCTCATGTCGATCTAAGAAAACGCTATAGCCCCTTGAAGGTGGTCAAATAAATAATATATTTAAGTCAGTGGATACTATTTCATGACTATAATATGGTTCAACCGTCTGTAAAACATGTCTAGATGAAGTCTCACATCCTTATTCTTGTTCAAAACCCTAGGTGAACCCCAAGAGGAAGTACTAATCCAAATAAATACTTTAGCCTCTAGATCATCCAACTACCACTTAAGCTCAATGAGCTCAGTATGTCGCATCTTGTATAGAGGAATGGACACTGGAAGTAATCCTAGAATGAGCTCAGTCATAAAATCTACCTCTTTCTCAGGAGGTAATCTAGAAAAATAATTTAGAAATATTCCCAATAAATAATCTAATATTGGAGTAAAATCTTCTAGTTTTACTCTCTACTACTCTGTGAAGAGACTATAAATCTAGGTGATCACTCCACCTAACCCATGACTCTCTAGTCATGCTCTACTATCCTTGAAATTCCTATAAGCACCCAAAAAACTATCAATGAACTCTTTCCCTTTATATAATTATTTTAAATAGTCTAAATTGCATAAAATGAATTAGACAACACAATACAAACATTATAAAAGAATAATGAATGAAATAAGAAGTATTTATAGAAATTAATGAACTTAAACCAATATAATAGTAACCTTACCTTTGGAATAGTAATATTACCATAATAAATAATAAAAAGGACAATGGAGTAGTAACCTATCACATGAAATTATAAATAAAATCTATCCATATTATAAATAAAAATATGATATAATTATAAAAAATTATAAGTAATTAAATGTTTTAAAAAATAATAAATTAAGTGTTGGAATGTTTATAAAACATAAATTATTATTAAAAATTTTATGTTAAATATACTAATTTAAAAGGAAAATTTATTTTCATAAAATAGATTCATAGATTAATATTTTATTTTATTGTGGTTATAAGATAATTTTATGAAACCTCAATTAATTTTTCAAAGTGTTATAAAATCATTTATAATTTTGAAATTGGTATTTTTGGAATAATTATTGAATTAAATTAATAATTAAACATATCATATTTATAAAATTATTTCCATAAATGGGGTTCATTTTTGAATTTAATAAGTCAAAAAATAGTTATGGTGAATTTTTTGTATTTTTCTAAAATAGTTGAATTTTTAGTGAATGGTGTAATATGGTAATTTATTATATAACCTAAATAAATGAATTATTGAGTCATATATCATGTATGGATGAGGTAAGAACAACTTTTTCAAACTGACATTCTTTATTTAATGTAAATATTCACTATAATCCTCACAATTCAAAATCATTATCCCAAAAAAATAAACAGATGAATAAAATAATCAAAAAATACCCCTCTCCTCCAATATAAATACCACCCCTCACTGCCTCTTCTCATCACACCTCAAGAGCCTAGAAAATTGTACAAATTATACATAATCATATTTCCAAGTCTCTCCCTAACGTCCAACATCCTTTTTCTTAATAAAATACCAAACCCACTTCCCTTAAGGAGGTTCTCAAGGAAAATTATTCAAGAGGAAAAAACCTCTTTCTTTTTATTTTAATTTATTTTAAATTTCATTTATTTTATTATTCACTCCTCACCTCTCCGTATACAAATGAAATGATAAATCTAGTACCTTATTTATAATTTTATTTTATTATGTTGATGGAATAACTCATAATCATTTCTCTTCTCCTCCCATTTTGTTCTACAAATGAAAACATCATCCGAGATGTGTTAATTTATCTCATTCAAGGACGAAGAGTTTTCTATTTCCATTACCACTATCAATTCTGGAAAACAAACCACTTAATTTGTTTTAATTAACATTAAAATGTATGTTTTAACCAATTTTATGTTTTGTAACTAACATGTATACATAATATTAAATAATAGAACAAAGCTATTTCATGATAATACTTACCATTAAAAATTTATCTAATGAATCATCTTCAAATACAGAAAAATGAAATATAAGACCATTTAATATTCTATAAGTTCATTAATAAAATATAATTTAAATTTTGTACAACTATTCTAATTTTATATGATTTTTCAAACAAGTAAATATCTAAATCGATCAGGAAAACCAAGGAAATGAAAGCTCCTGAATTGTAAAATTATACCTTATAACTCATAAAAAGTCCATAAATGAACTTAAAAAAAATTATAATAAATAAAATAAATTTATAAAAGGTTCTAAATTAGTGAATTAATGGATTTAATTTTATTGTATCGTTCATTAAGTATAATTGTATAACATTTTCATATATAAGGTAAGGGATTCTTTTTGAACCTCCATTTTTTCCTTTGGGTTACACATTCTCTCTCATTACCCCAATTTAATTATAATTTATTTTTATATACTTATATTAATTTCTATTTATATGTTCCAAAATCATGTATCTAAATTTTTTAATCTTCTTTTATGTGGAAATACATGTTTTAAAAAGGTTACCTTCTCAATTCTTCCCGATAAGCAAGCCTGATTAATGGGAACTTCCCAATTTATTACCCATTTTCAAGTGAAATCCATAATATATTTTAATCCACCATTATTTTTCAAAAAACACTCACTTTATGATGAAAAAAAATCTTCATTAATTTATGGTTTTATGAAGACAAATATTCCTTTTTTCTTTAAGTTCTCTTTAATATTTTCTTTAAACCGCACTAAAATGTTTCATTTCTAAAGTTTATTGAACATTATTTTTATATGTTTCCCCTTAAATTGGGAAAATATCATCCTTATATCTTCATATTTTACCTTATCAATTTCCACGTATGATTTAAATCCATTCATTCTTGAACACTTTTGTGATATGCCAATTTCTTATGCACAGTGACATGATTACGAAACCCATTTCATTCCATTGGTAAACCTTATGATTATGTTTGGTTATTCATGTGGAACACATATGCATGAACATGTTATGATGGGTGATCCCATATAGAGCTCCAATACAATGTGTAATGTTTAGTCTCGTGAGGCATCATGTGAAATGGTCATGGAGGTTATCCTTGACTCATGCTCCTCCATGTGCAATGGACTTGGTGGTTAGCATTGACACATATTCCTACATGTGAAATGGACTTCGTGGTTATCCTTGACTCATGATCCTCCATATGCAATAGTCTTGGAAGTTAGACTTGAATCGTTCTTTTGTTAGGTTGTATATTGTTTCCACATTTCTATGACTCTAGGATTACATGATCCCATGTTTTTCATGTAATGCTTCAATATGTTTATTCATGTTTCATTACATTTTAAGTCATCATGTTATACATTCTAACCCATGTGTTATTATTTATTCCTATATTTATTCCCTTATTGGGTTTTTATCTCATCCCTTTGTTCATGTATTCCCCAAGTTATCCTATACATATGTAATGGCTCAAATGAAGTTGGGATCTCATTATGAAGAATAAATAAAAGGTGTTTTTATTTTGGTTCCATGTTTCCACTTTTATGTACATAATATTCCAAATAAAATATAATTTAAAATCCTTGGTTTGTATTTAAAGGATATTTATGCTTAAAATCGTTAAATAATATGTGTAAAAGGCTGTGGTTATTATAATCACACTAACCCTTGTTTAGATAACTGCTTCCCCCTAGTGATGAAATCAATACCCTACAGTAATATCAATCTATGAAGGCCTAATATGGAACTGACCAATCCATCCCAAGAATTAAATTAAAGTTTATATTCTCGAGGAAAAAAGAGCCCCCCCCCCATAATGGGTATCTTCTTACATCAATGGCACTGTCCCTGTATTGGAGTATTCCCTCTTACAATACTCTCAATGGTGTATCCGAGGAAATTACGCCCTAGTAATAATATATTTACATCCAGATACATTACTCAATTGATAAAGAGGCGATAGATTGTGAAGCACCTATATCAAAAAAAGATACTATAGTAGAGGCAACTAGAATAGTACCTAATACAGTAGATGCTCCTTCACTCTAATCCTTGGGTATCAGTTATAATTTATTCAACTGGCTTGACCCACAACCCTATGTTATCGCTGGACTACCCCGATCTTGATTGATCTTCTGGCATTGTTGATAAAAAGAAATCTATCTATTGTGGCCATGACCGCATCCTCATCCAATCTTTTAGATGCCACTCCAACTCCCCACCTGACATGGCATGAAATATCCTTCCCATGAAAGTGGATCTGGTGTGAAACTGCATCCACTGGAAGTAGATGGAGAGGTCTGATATAATCTCTAAATGTTTCCCATACGACCACAATCCCAAAACTCCCTAAGTTCACTATCATGATGAGTCTTCAGGTTACCCTATCATCCACACTGATGACACACTATAGAGCCACTATTATTGGTACTCTGGATCACACTTCCCTAATGAGAAACCTCAAGGGATCACTTTCTACTATCAAAAGAACTACTGGCCTTCCTCAGCAATAATCCTCTATATTCAGTACTATTATTGTCCCATATGTTTAACTTGGTGATAAGATACTAATTGACTATTTCAAAGAAATTATGTTGCTGAAATACATTCACTTGAGTATGGATGGAATACAGAATCCCATCCCTGATTCATCTAGCACGCAAAAGCTCAACACCATTTAGAATTGGTGAAAAGTGTTATAAATCAGTGAAATGTGTTGAATACTCCCTAACTAACAGAGAACCCTGATTGAGATTAATGAACTCTTTAGTTTGGTAAGCTCTCAGTGTCTAAGGGAAGAAATAATCATATAAGGTAGTCTAGAAATCATTTCATACTATGCCTTGATGAAGACCATCTGGGTTAATCATAGCCCACCAGAACTTGGTCTAATCATGTATCATGTAAGTAGTATATTTGACCCTCCACTCTAGAGCCATCTCCATATGCTCAAAAATATAAAAGGTGGATTCTCTCAAACACTCAGTGGCTTGTAGATTTCCATCCCGTAATAAGGTAAGAAAATGTTTCTGTAGGAACTAATGAGTTAGATTATCCATCATAGGTTCAAGTCTTGGAGCACCTTTCATGGATTGTATCATATGTAGGAAAATATCACGATGCTGAGTTTTAGATCCCGAATCATGTACAATAATCAGTGCCTCAAGTTTCACTCTTGGTGTAAATACTTGTGGTTTAGGGCCTAAAATGTCTAGAGCTTGGTTGTGTCCACCCTCTGGTCACATGACATGAGGACATCTTGAAAAAATTGGTCCAAAAATTCTAAACACACACCATAGAACAATCTTAAAATATAATAAATAAAAACACTAACTAGATCTTAATGAAAATTAAAGGGTAGACTACCCATGGTATACTTCCCTAACTACCTAGTTGTAAGGCCAGGTATTGGTATGTGATCAAGTAAATGTTACATGGGTTCCCGTACATGAAGGGTCAACTATACCTTTCAACATAATTTACTGTCAACCACTTCATTTTATAAGTCAATTTTCAGTTTGTAGTTTTAATTTTCTTATTTTAATATATCATGTTTTATTTAAAATTGACCATCATTCATATTGAATTACTTTTCATACAACTTATCAATGAAATATTCACCCGTTTATTTCCATTCCAGTGGTTCGACTTGGTAAATTACTAATTCGAACCCATGAGGGCCCATACAGCTCATGACTTGAAACTAGAAATCACTCAATCACGACCAAAAACTAACATAGTCATATATATAATCAAGGATCACACAACAATCATAGGAATAAAATTAAAATTAATATACTGAAATTCACCTATATGGCAGGGAGATATGTATGGATTTTGAATTCTAGGTTCCTATGATGATGCATGTAACAATGCTATGTGCCCTCATATCATCAGGATAAGGATGAAATAATGTTCTCAATCATAATAATAACTCAACCATCATACAACATGTGTGTCACCCAATCGTGAAATGATATCAACTATAATAAGAAGAAGCTAAACAATAATTATAATTTAGGAAACATGATAGTTACCCTGAACATGGGTTAGCTACGCCCAAGCGATAAATATAACCAAGTTCCAAAGGGATTCTAATATCCAAATATTGTCTATAAGTAGAAAAGAATGATAAGAAACTCAAGTACCACATGGTGACATCATGGACCCAGATACCACATAGAGGTTCCCCGAACCAAGTGGTTCACTAGGAATCAAATGCATCTCTCCAAATGTTAGAGGTTACTGATAAGCAGTGAGGGACTAGGGTGTGTCTGTTGGGATACTATTACCTCATTACCAAAGTGTCGCACAACAGATAAATGAAATAGTAGGTAAATAGAAGAATCATTATAGTATTAAAAAATGGAACCACATAAGCATATTGAAGTAATAAATGATTGAACAACGGATAATCATATACAAAAGATTATGATGCTCTTCATGTCTCCATAAAACTGGAAAACATTAATACAAGGAGGAAGGCATAACATTCTAAATAAAATTAACAAAAAGGAAACCAAAAACTATCCAAGAATCCTAAACTCTAGCTTTATCATATGCTACCCAGATCCATCAAAATTCAAGTAAGAAATAAAATTCATGAAGTGGTATGCTTCTCTTTGTCCACATCTGCATACATGTAATTTTCTTAGGTTCCAATGGTAGGTAGGATAGGGTGTGAGATAAATATTATTATGTCACCACCAACAACATCTATAAAATCCAATCCAAGTAATAGAAACTGAAACAGTGTGAAAGAATTCATATATATAAGTAAAGAAGTACAGTAACATAAATACCCAAGTACCTGCTTCATCCTTAGGTAAGCGTACGAACATGTAACTAGTTCATTAATCAATTATGTTCTAGTTTATATAATTAATTCATCTGAGGTAAAACCAAAACTCACCACCTGACATGATAAGAATATTGAAAGGATCCTAGATATAATAAGGAATCCTTGATTATAATAAAAATAAAGAGGTTCCAAGGTAATAACCAAGGAAACAATGACCTAAAGGGTTGATCCAACTCATGTAGTAACTATATCATAGCTATTTGGGTAAGACTGTAATCCATGGAGTGTCATCCAAGGCATTCCCAAATAGTGTAAACCTAACTGAGTCTAAGGAAAACAACCAAGGTAAAATAGGATAAGCAATGACTTTGACCAAGGGAGTATATGAGGCACCTCATGTTTGTAGAACTCACGCTAGATCCAAGGGGTGTATCCAAGTAATTATATAATAATAATAAAGGAGGTATCATATGGTGTCATACCAGCCATCCAATGATAGATGATTATTAGGTAAGGTGGGTCTGACTATTGGCAAGCAGAATCCTTGAATCAGAATGTTTTCCACAAGTGCTCAAAGAATTTCCTCAAGAATCCAAGGCTAGCTCAATCTAACCACTCCTATAATAATATCAATTTCCATATGTAATAGTTTCCTTATAATCAATTCAATAATTTATTAAGGCCATGTAATAATAATTCCATTTAATAAGACAAGGGGCTTTATTCCCCGTCTTTCCTTAGTGTGACAAGGTTAAAGGACAAGAAACCATAGTTAATCCATATAAGTAATAATAATTTTTCAAGGTTCACTCGGTTACCTTATATTAGACATGGAAAGGGGTGCTACATATTTGAAACCAGAGCATTCATTTAATTGTATTCAATTAGTCCAATTCATATATATAATATACTTCCCAAATCCATTTAATATTAATTTATCAAGTCGAAGAACATACCTTAGGTTGGTCAAGTGATAAGTATACATGGTACTATCTATTTATAAATTCAAAATTAAAATAATCAATGGGGATTAACATTAAAAAGGTTAAGCTACACACCTGAATGGTGGACCAGACTAAAATGTTAAACCACTAAAAGAAAATTTATAGAAAACACCCTACATAGGGTTGTTGGCATTGAGGGCGTAACCACCAACACTGGGAAATATATTTATCTTGTGTATTATAACACAATTCTAAAAACTATAAGCATGAAATATAAATTAAATAGGCAACTCCCGATGAAACCGACACACACTCATCAAATTTTGAATCAAAGAGACTTGAGGGATGAGGTAGAGACCACCTACCTCATACCCATATGACTCTCCTCCCATAGTATCATTGTCTTGTTTGGACTAAATTAGATTAGATCTAAATAATGGATCAATTAACTAGAAATATTGCATATGATCCTGCATCTAAATAGAAATGTTTATTGTAATAAGAATGATGAAATGTTAAAAACAAATCATGTTCTTACCGACACAAATTTAATGAGACAAATAGTAATTTGATCAAACTCTGGATGGATAAACGATATCAAATACTATCTAAGGCCTTAAAAGGGATAAAAAGTGATAAATATATTGGTGGTTTTCCATTGAAGATAAAGAGAGAATAAAGAGGTTTTAAAACATTTCCTTTAAGGGTGTTTTCATAAAATCCCCCTAAAACAGGCATCACACAGTTTGGTCACATGGTTTGCTAAACTATGTGCCTTTTACTGTAGGGATGGGAATTTTTCATGGTTACGTTACACCATTAATGAAACTGTGTGCCAACCTTGCCAAAAACCTCTACAACATGGTGGTAGTTTCTTTCATGTGAATGAATCCCCGGTCACATAGTTGGGGAAAATTGTGTGCCTTGTATCACCCCACTATCCATCCCCACATGGTTACAAGTAACCATGCAACCTTCCTCGCGTGGTCTCTATTCGTCATCCAGCCAGCCTATTTCTCCCAAAAAGACGGGTTTGGGAACTGAACTAGCCCAAGACACACATAAACTCATTAAAAATAAAATTTAGTTAAAAAATAATGAATTAGGCCATATTTTAGAGTATTTATACCTGAGTCAAAAACTGGGTTCTTACAGGAGAAATGGAGGAGAGGTCGACAATCCACAAGTCTGGGTGGGTGTCAAAATTGGGGAAAAATGCATGAAACATGATTTATCTTATGTCAAGATAATTTTTGGGATAATATCCCCACTATATTTTTTCATTACCTCGTCGTGTACTTGTACACTATTTATTTCAAATAAAAAATGAGGATGTGACATGGGTCACCAAATCAAACTCAAGCGTCTTTGAATATAGAAGTCTAAATATGCATTTACACTTAATATATAAGATATTTAGTGAAAATTTGATAACAAAATAATTAAAAATTAATAATATCCAATAATTTTGGAATAGTTTATGAGAAAAATTAATTTAATAAAATTTTAATGAAAAAGAAATTTATATCCTTTATCAGGGATATTTTAGCACTCAAGAAGGCATATTTCATTAAAAATTATTTCATTAAAAGCATATGTTATTATATGAATGTGTTTATATTGTTTGATATATACCATATTATAGTAAATATGATTTATATAATAGGAAATATGCATTTACACGTAATATATAAGATATTGTTTTTCAAAATAAACAATAAAATAATTAAAAATTAAAGTCAATTAAAATATTTCTAATTATTATTGAGTAATAATCATTTAATAACAATTAGTTGACATAAAAATTACATACCTTTGTCGATGTTATTTTAGCATTGATAAATAAATATTTAAAAAATATCATTAAAAATCAAATATTAATATTTAAATATATTCATTTTGATATAAATATTATTTTTTAAATGATATATAAAACACTAAATAAGTATTTTAAATTAACATATAGGATATTTAGTGAATTTTAGCTTAAGAAATAAATAAGAATATTAATATTTATTTATCATTTTCTATTTTTTATTGATTAATAACCATTTAAAAACAATTATATGACATGGTGATTTAGTAAATTAATGAATGAGGGGGTCTTTATGTTTTTTGGTCGGGTACCTTAATTTTTGTAAGGGTAGCATCAGTTTTAAGCATTTAAAGGAACTCTATGCTTGATTGAGGGGGTCTTCTTGTCTTTTTTTAGTGGTGAATGAATTTATTCCCAGGTCTCACACTCATATGGATATTATAGTGTTTAATATTATCCATTTTCCAAATAGAAATGTAATTTATAATTAAATATGTGGATATTTAGATAAATTTATAAATTATAAATCTATTGTTAAAATAGGTATTTAAATATATTTATATAAAAATATATTTTTGAATTTATAATCTATATTGAAATAAATGTATATTATTTATTTTATTCAAAATAATTAATTATCTATTGAATTTACCATATAAAAATCCATAAATATATATGTACACATATATACAATAAATATTTGTGTATAAATAGTTGTTTTTTAGTAAGAAAATAATTATTTACGAGTATATTCTACTATATGTAAATAAATACTTGTACGCAAATATTTGTTTTCATGTGTGAAAAATATAAATGTGTGTGTGTGTGTAAATATTTGAAGGTATGTGTATTTTAACATAGTGTAAATAAATTATATATAAATGAAATTTTATAGATATATCATCATCATTAAATATAGTATACAACCATTTTAACATAAAATATTTATAAATACATTATGAAAAATTTATATATAAATATACAATTATATATAAATATGTATAAATATATATATGTGTGTGTGTGTGTGTGTGTATAAATATAGAAACTTATAAACATCTATGTAAATATGTATATAATTTATATCTAAATATGAAATATATAGACATAGATTAAAAATGAATACAATTATAATTATATAAATTTATATAATTATATGAATAAATATATAAATAAAAGTGAATTATACAACCACGAGGCTTGGTTGATTGGTTCCATCTGTCGGGCCTTGGTGGTGGTTGGGGAATTTCTGGAGTTCAAACCCCTACATATGCATTTAGGTGATTATTTTCATTGTATTTTTTTCCCTACACTAAACTGATGTTTTTATAAATAAATAAGTTGTGTTGAAAAATATTAAACAAATCGTAATGTTGTGCTGGAAAAATCCTTAGGCTAAAAGGAAAGGGTCAAGAGTTTGAATCCCATCACGAGCATGGATGAAGAGGGAACAAAAATAACAATAAAGGGGGTGAAAATATCTAGTAAAAGGTGGATGGGCTCAAGGCTATAGGGAGGGAACATGGGATATATAGTGATGATATGGGCGAGATCACTGATAAAATTTGTTAGTGGATTTAAATTTATTTTAAAAATATTTTCCTAATTTTATTAGCACTAATAATGTACTGAAAAAGGATCCCTATATTAGTTATTTATTTAGAGCTGATAAAAGTGTCCTTTATTACGATTTTATTAATTCCAATAAAGGATGAAGTTTTTTTATGTCACTTAGCCTATGAGTAGTTTTCACCACTGAAAATAACTATTTTTTTAATAAATAAAGTATAATTTAAAATACTGATAACATATTCTATGAAGATAACACTCTACCATGACTCAGTTCAAATAGTCGACTCTAGTATAAAGATGTATGATGTCTAAGTTGAAGCATATCCACGACAGAGTTGGTGTAATAACATATAGTAGATGGATATTTTTCTTCTGAGAATATGTTCTTCTATGAGATATAACATTAAAGTGATCCATGTTGGAATTTATTTTAAATGATTTCACCAATAAAAAAATAGTAATACAACTATTTTTATAACAATTTTGTCACCATTGTATTTTATTAATAGTAGCATCACTACTATATTCATTCAGTATTTATAATAGAACGTTAGAAGATGGTATATACTTTTTCTCTATCTTCATTCATTTAACTAATCAATTCAAAGTGTTTCCAAAATTTCCCCACATTTTTATCAAAATAATTAAATCTTTTTTAAAATAATTCTTCAAAAAAAAATTAAACCAATAAAAATAATATTTCAAAATTCAAATATTTTATTGATGCTTAAAGATAAATAACATAATAATCTCTATTATAATTGACACAAATTAAGTGATTAATGATTACATTTTAAATATTAAATCTTTCTAAATTTGAATTTCCATAAATATATCCTTGAATGATTCTTAGATAAATTAAGTAGATATTCAAAGTTGAAATTTAAATATAGTTTCCAAAAAAACACTTTCACCTAATTTATCCATAAATAATTTTTCTGCAAATTTTTTTACATTGGACCTAGTAAAAAACAAGCTCCATAAATTGATCCTAAAAATACGTTATGCAATTCAAATATTGAATTTGAAAAAACATCAGTTCTATAAAGATAGCCTAAATAAATTTCATAATTATCTCCCATGATTTTTTTTATAAATGTAGAGCATTATGATATTGAAATATTTCATAAGTTTTTAGAACATTGAAATATATGATTTGATATTTGGTCCAGTTGGATTATATTTATATAATTTCAATACTTTTAAATAAAACCAAACAAAGCATTAGTTTAACTACTTATCATGACATATCATCAAAACATATTAAGAAAAATATTATGAATATTGTAGAATGCTTCTTCGGCTTTATGAAAATAAATTATTATCGAAAAACTGATTCATCTTTCATCATAGTTGAATAAATTAAATATAATATTCCTAACACATTGATGAAATATGATATGTAAAATTATGAATATTATAGTCCATGGTTTAATAAAAAAGTTGAATTTGTTACTTATTTAAGATTCTGATGATAGATTTCTGATTATATGAGGTGAATCACTAAAATGAGGATCCTAAATATGAGGAATATTCAAAATATGTGGTTCCAAGCATGAGATTCATCAGCAATGTATGGTGGCTGAGTGTTTGGTTCATCACCAACATGGGGTTCCTAAATGTGGGGTTGACCACCAATGTGTGGTTTCTGAATATTTTGGTCATCACCAACATGGTGTTCAAAACATGTGGATGATGATCAACATGGGGTTATTAATGTGAGTATGGTTACCAAAAAGGGGTCCAAAATGTGGTTTCGATGAATAATATTGGGATAATCTCCTTTAAAAAGTTTGATTTTAATTAGAATGAATGATTTAAATGCTATCATTATGATGAAAACTTCTCAACACAAAAGGTAAGTTCAACAATATAATTATACAAAAATGAAAAAAAAATAATTGGTCAATAAAAATAAACAATAATTATTATTATTTTGATTGAATAATTAAAAATGAATAAAATCTGAAAGATTAATAAGAATATAATAAATAAATAGTAGATAATCTAATTATTAAATTATAAGTATTAAGGGTTTTTAGTATATATCAAAATATTAATACAGTGTCATTGAGACACTCAATAGGTCAGAAATCAAATTTTTCTAGAGTATTATTCCTTGTTATAGAATGGTGTGGGGTGGATTTCTGTGGCTTAGAATTTTAACGTTTAGAGTTTATACATCTCATATATTTTGAAACCATTACATGAATACTTTATATACCTTATGGATAAGATTCATAAAGATATGTATGTATATGTTTGAACTCTATATTAATGTGAGTAAACCAATTTGTGGGTTATGTAAAAGGTTACACATTAATGTGGTGTGAGCACATTAAATTGGTGGATGGCAGATTCATTCCAAAACTGAATAATTAAAATCATGCATATACAAAGGTATTAAACATGAGAATATAAAGAATTTGTGAGATATAATAGTCCTGAATTTAATATCCATATAATGTAAATATAGTTAGTTAACCTTTGATAGGAATCATTTTAAATACTATATGGGATGTTCCTTCTAAGGTGACACTTGTGGAGATCTTGATCATCCAGCTGGGAAGGTCATTCCATAGTTGGGTTTTGATTAATTATCATGTGTAAGGAGATCAATAAATGAGTGTTTTTAATTTTATTATGTACCTATTCAAGGAATTTTTTCCTGGTTTCACCATCTAGGAGACCATAATAGCATTCAGTTTCCTTGGGAATAGAGTTTAAAATTTTCTATGTGTTAGATATGAACAAAGTGCTATCCACTTAACTATATGTGAGTTAATACTACTGTGATTTAGACGGTACCCTATATAAAAATCTAATTAGTGATAAAAACTCCATTTCATACTCATTACATGGTTAAATGTGGATCTTAGTTTACTAAATAGATAATATTCATAGGGATATCATTTTTAGTCAGAGAAATTTCACTAAAAGATAAGGATCATAAAGTAATATTAAGATAATCATATTGAGATCACTTATAGGTATGAACTGTATAAAAGTTATATATTATTAGAAATTATTGAGTAATATTCTCAATGAGAATTATTCATAGACTTTGTAAGTGAATTTTATGGAAATAAATTCCACAAACTCTCACTCTTGGGTATTAGATTATGGTTGTGAATCACCCATTTTTTCTGATAAAAATAGACTAATATAAAAATGGTAATTTATGATTAGTGAAGTATATCTTCATATCTCTAGTAGATCAATACTTTATTCATTAGAGTTCATCACTTCGGATCAAATTTTACCATGTTGATTAATCATAGAATTAGAGAATTATTATTACGAAACATCCATAAAAAGGATTTTGATTTCTATATATTGTTGGTAAAATAAGGGGCATTCATTTATTATTAATAAAATGAGTTTATATATATATATAAGAATAAAATATTTTAATTTGCTAATTATATATTTAATATATTATAAATTCTAGATATGGATATTCCTATTTTTTACATTAAAAATAAATAGACCAAGGATGATTCTATTCCCACATACCTTATCCATTATCTCCTTAGAATAATATATGAAAAACTCATTCAAAGAATACATGGAGGTGTATTTTTGGACTCATTTGATTGTGAAAAATTTGAGAATTGAGAATTGATTCAATTACAAAAAATACCAAGGGACCTTTTGGAAAAAATGTGAAAGTGATAGGGAGTTATTAGATCTTATAAACAGTGATGTATGTGGATCAATAAGTTCCCAATAAATTATTTTTTATTATTAATTTGGTACCTTTATAATGAATTTAGATGGTATGTTTATGTGAATATAGTGAAACAAAAATATAAATTATTTGAATATTTTAATGAGTTTTAGACTGAATTATAAAATCAACTGGGAAAACGTTTTAAGATTCTCTAATAATATTGGGTTGTTGAATAATTAATCTTGGAATTCATTTATCATCTAAGATATTTTGAAATTTATTAAAAAATAATTCTCAAGTAACATCATAATCTAATGTTGTATTTGAGAGGATGAATCAAGCATTATTTTACATGGTTTGAATGGTTAGGAGTCAATGTTAACATTCATTAACATTCTAGAGTTATAATCATGAACTTTTTGAATTCCTACTAAACTGCCATTTATCTAATGTATTCATAATGACTCCATGTAACACCCTAATATTCCACAATACGTTTCTCTTTTAATAATACAATAGCGTGCGATGTACGCAACACCGAGTTCAAACGCACCACGACCTATCAAACTAGCCAATTAAAAAGAATTTATAAATAATAATAACCAAATTTTAAATTTTATATATATCCCATATAATTTCAACATTCATATTTTGTGTTTCATAGACATAATATAATGACAAATTCAATTTTTCAAATAAAAGAAGTATTTTTCAAAAATGTTGTTTTCCTCCTTTTAATGGAGAACCATTTTTAAATACAATATTTGACTCTTTTATATATTCAATTTAATGAAATTAAATTCTTCTTGTGAATCATGACATAAAAATTTAGTCTGGGTAAATTTTTGGTGTCTTTCTCTTAACTTTCATATTTTGATCAATGGTGACAGATACTAAATATTAATTGAAAAAAACCAGTTCAATTAAAATAATTTATAGTGATAAATTATAAATTTTAATGGTTTTTAAGTATAATTAGATTATATTTTTATTATTTAATCCAATTATGGCCATTGGAAGTAATTTCCCATTTAAATTGGACATAAACACATATCAATCTTTTGATAGTTTTTACTTCTCAAAAACCTTCTTTCGGGTTTTCATAATGGGAATTAATTTTAAATTAAATAATAAAACTTCTATGTTTTGAATTTGGTAAATTAGAAATCATTTTTTGATTCAGAATATCAAAATTATCTTAGGGTGAATTTTTAATATTTTTCTGAAAACATTCATTTTTTGATGAATAGTGAAAAACAATGTGTTTTTGTTTAAAATTTACTTTTTATTTAAATAATTATTTATTTTATTTAAATTTATTTTTATTCAAAATAGATACATAATACCTATATAAGTTCAATTTAATTCATAGGAGTCATTTTATAATAAATTTGGATATATAAAATTTTATTGAACTTTTTATTGTCTTTTCCCCACCTTCTAGACACATTTGCAAATTTTCATAAAATGTAATTGTACCGCTTCTGTAAATTTAATTTCAAAAATTCAAGTGACATGGTTGAAATCATTAAGTAAAATTTGGTTCAATATGATGACAATAGTTTTTGGTGAATACTAACTTCTGAATTTAATTTACCATAGTTAAAAGTGAATATAGTAATTAAAGGTAAAAATTATGTTATAATTACCCTAAAACATGTTCTAATTCTATTGGATAAGTGTTTTCTGATGAAAATAAACCATAGTAATAAAAATAAACCTCTTTGATCCACTTGGATTAGATTAGGACATTTAATATTATTTTATTTAAGGAAGAGTTAAAACTGTAAAATTCAATGTTTAATAACTAAACCATTTTTAATATAGGGTTATACATAATATACATTTTACTATAAATATTTATTAGTAATATAAAACTATTTCCTACAACATAGTATTTTTTTTTAATTTTTAGCCATTAAATAATTAAATTTAATTATGACACAATGATGAGGAAGAAATTACTTTATTAATGAAAGATTAACATAATTAATGTTATAAATATCAAAATAAATATAAATTGAGTCTTTTGATGCATTAAAATAATATTCTAGGTTAATATGACATATTAGGGTTGATTTAATGAATTTTGTTTCTCATTAATAATGTTTTGATGACTTTCACAAAAACCAAATACTAAATAGTGTCAAAATTGACATAAATGAGTTTTTAAAACAAATTCTACTTTATTATATGATAAAAAACTCCAAAAATATATGGTTTGGCCAAAGGAAATAGAAAAAATTATATATGTCAATAATGAATCACTTTGGCTTCTCTTGTATTTTTATAGTAAGTTTAGTAACCATTTATTATGTTAGTACAAGAGGACATGCTAAAAGATAATCTATTTAACTAATAGTTAAATCTATGTGATAGGGTTAATATGGTGCCCTAAACTTGTCTAAAACCGATAGGTTGACAGGATTACGACCTATACCCATCTTATCTTCAAAATAAATCAATTTTGAGCCATTATAAACTGAAAATTATTTTATAATAAAATTATATTTCAAATTTCCTAAAGTGTCTCTCAGCTCTCTTGTAAAAGGGAACTTTACCTTCTCTTAATTACACACCTCCAAAGCCATTTTTCTCGGCCAAACCATACCCAAATATCTCCCCAACTACCCTCATTGAATACTAGAGACCTTAATTTGATCATAAAGACTACCTCAAGATCCCTTTTGTTCAAATCAAAAGGAAACACCCAAAAAAGGGGTAATTATTTTATCACCTCTTTTAATGTTCTTTTCTTCTTCCATATTCTCTTTAATTGTTATTTCCATAAAAAAAATAACTTTAGTACCTTCTAAATACTATGATGTTATTATAAATATGGTACAACCATAATAATTATTCTATCCATCCTATGAATGATAATGTCATCATGCGTGAGTATGTATGGCTTACCGTCTCCACACTATGGTATAATTTATAATTCAAAACTATGTTGTTTGTATGAATATAATTATAAGTAATATTTATATAAATAATGAAAATAACATGCTAATTTTGTAACGACCCAAAATTTCATTAATGGAAAATCCCTCTTGATCCAGTTAAATGTTTCTTTATGAAAAATGTTTTTATAAGATATCAAATTTTTTAGTTTTACTTTAAGATTTGTGACCGTTACTTTTATAGCATTTGAACAGTGATCATCTGGGTAGTTTAAATATAAGGCTTTAACAAACCAATTTTCTACTCAGACAAAGGAAGCGATGGCCTCATCCAGTAGAATTGCCCCTTACGAAGCCCATTTGTCGGAGCTCGGAAAAGAGGTGGCGTCTTTGGGCTTTTCCCTTGACCAAGCCCAAGCTGAGCTTCATCAAGTCAAGCTCGAACGTGATCGTCTACGGGAAAAATGGAAGTTGATAGAGATTACCACTCGAGCGATGTTATCCGAGCAACCCCAAGAGTCTGTCACCATCGCACACCTTACCCTTAGGTCTTATGCGGCTATTTTAAGGGGTTATGTAACAAATAAGTAGTACCATGTTCATGCACATTACTTTTGTATATAATAATGAATATAATTTCTAGTCATTTTTGATACATTGTAATTAGTTTTTAAAAGTACAAATGGTGTTTTTAGTTATTATTTAATTAAGAATTATATTTTATTAAATTAAAGTATTTTTGAATTAAATAAAATTTTAATAAAATTTTATTATTAATATTAAATTAATTTTTATTAAATATAAATGATCTTATAATTTTATGAATGCAATTAAAATTTTTATTAAGGTTTGAAAGCCATTTCTGTCAAAACCCGTGAATTTTTTTATAAATGTCGGTTTTTATTTTAAAAGTGAAAATTAACATATTTAGAAAATTATTTAGATAAAATAAATATTATTTTTGGAATCAGGACGTCGAAATTATCCAACGGTGAATTTTTCATAATTTTCTGAGACAGTCAAATTTTTGGGTAAAAATTAAATACCATTTAAATATATAATGTGTTTTATGACATCATAATGACCCAATGGTGATGTAATAAAATACCATAATCCTTATGTTCTGCAAATATGTGTTTTATCATTAAAATAATGAGGTTTTGGGTTTGTTTGACTCACTTTTCAAAGCATTAATGGAGCCCTCAAGACTTATTCAACACTTTGCCTTTTTAAATTAATTTCCATGGGAGTGTGACTCACCTCCACATAAGCAACCCTAATTTTTTAATAATTTCGGACCTTGGCCTTGTAAAATATTATTTTCCTCTTTCCTTTTCCAGAAACTATGGGCAAATACCATGGGATGGTTTGTGGTTTGGATTATTTTAATATAAGGGGTCCCAAACCTAAATAATAAAGAATTCTCTCACCTTTCCTATATAAACCCACCCAAGCTCCCACTTCCTCCTCACTCAAAGCCCTTGAAGTTCATCCAAACTCTGCCCTACTCTCCCTAGAATCCTCTCAAGGTGCCCCAAGCTCCCAAGAAGCCTCTCACAAGCCTCTCTCTGGCCTTTGGAAGCACACTTCCTAGTAAGGGTTTTTCTTCCTTTCTCATTTTTGTCAATTTTCTTTAAGTTGTATTGCCCTTTTAATTTCATTTATGAATGTTGGGGTATGGTTTCTCACCTCCCCCATACTTCCCTCTTATTGTTTGAATGATGGGAGAACCCTTTCTCTCTCATTAAATGCCTCCCATGTACACCCGTTACTATGCCGAAATTCCGAAAGGAACTTCTCTCTCTTCTTTTACATTCAAGCAATACTTATGTATCATGAATCTAAATTCCATTTCTATTATTGGGACATGTATATATATGATCTCCTTACTGTCCATTACATTTTAATATGATGAGGAACCCCTTTCTCTCTCATCAACCTTTTTTATGAATTCTTATGTCACGCCGTTACGCTGCCGAAATCGCACCGATTTTCTAAGCCAATGTCTTTGTGTAGTGAATACCATGCCCATTTCTCCATCAAGGGTATTCACCTTTATGCACATATACATATTGATTGTAAAGTTTCATGTATGAATTCCACATTCCTTTATCGTGGAAGAAATGATTATGTTTTATGAATCCATGTTTTATGATCCATGTGGCACACTTATGCATGAAATGAAATGTTTAAGAAGGGTGCGCCCTTTATAGTGCTCCAATGCATTGGGTAAAGTATAGTATCATGATACATCATGTGCAATGAGTGTTTACTCATGCTAATTCAAGTGCAACGAGGGTTTACTCGTGCTTCAAGTGCAATGAGGGTTTACTCATGCTCCATGTGCAATGAGCCTTGGCTCATGCTAATTCAATGTTAAGTGTTGTTGCCACATTTCCATGTTATGATTATCATGCTTTATCATGACTTTATGTTCATGTCTCTCTTATGCTCTATTGATATGCCTATTTCCTAACATGTATTGTACTCCTCATTTTATTCATTGTGTACTCCCTTACTGGGCTTTATAGCTCACCCTTTTCTTATGCATGTCCTCAGGTTATCCCATGCAATGATAAGTACGAAGGAATGTAGTGGTCATGTAAAGGAAGTTT
Source organism: Viscum album (assembly GCA_963277665.1). NCBI lineage: Eukaryota > Viridiplantae > Streptophyta > Magnoliopsida > Santalales > Viscaceae > Viscum > Viscum album. The sequence continues at coordinate 1,924,095,568 of OY728153.1, forward strand.
TCAATAAGGATGTTGTATTTCAAGTTTAAAGTTTTTATGTAATGATCCTAAGCCCCAAAGACACTAAACCTCTCGATCTTCTTTGTTGTATCAAGTGAAATTTTATGTAATAAAGCATGTTTAAGTTGTAATAAAAAGCAGGGTTGTCATAGTTGGTATCAAAGGATAGGTTTAGTTATTTTTGGGATTAGGAAAACCCTAGTAAAGCCTTAGATACAAGACTAATCATAATAAAAACATCCCTAAGTTTTGGTAAATACTAAGTAAGTGGTTTATCAAACAAATACATCCCTGTCTGGATACGAGCAGGTAGAGGCGGCTCTGGCACAGATGTATCCTAGGGGTAAAACCCGAAAACACCGCTTTGAGCTAGACTCGAACGGGAACTGGTGCACGACAACGGGCCTTGCTGCCCTCTTGGTTACGACACTCCCGGGGGATATGTTTTGATAAATTCACAATCTTAGTATGAACCCTTATTAAGGGAAAAATGCCCCTAAGGATATATGTTAGAAGGAAGATCATGAAAAGCCTGGATTAAATCCTATAGACTCTTTAGTTAAAGAGATTAAAGTTTATTTATAAGTCATCAACTTTTGTCTTTGGATTACCCTTTATGTGTTTCCCCTAACTTTCCTTTTATTCCAGCCAATGGCCGGTAATAGGAGAACTCGGGCTAACAACCGTTGTGAAGATCAGTGCGATGATTGTACTTATGAGATGCCCAATCCAATTGGAGCGGGAATCGCGAACTTTGTCACGCTTCTCTCTCAGCTAACTCAAGTTTTGAATAGAAACCCTGGTCAAGAGGAACGTTCAACCCCCCCTAAGAAAGAACAAGTCGCTATTGAAAGCTTCATGAGACAAAGGCCTCCTACTTTTAGTGGATCATCCGATCCCACGATTGCTGAAAAATAGATCAACTCCATTGAAAAGATATTCTCCATCCTCCAATGCTCTGAAAAAGAGAAGGTTCTCCTGGCGGCTTATCGTATGGAGGGTGAAGCTGATCAATGGTGGACGTTGATCAAAAATACGAAGCCTGAGGAGGAGATCGAGGCTTTGGAATGGAAGGTATTCCGGAAGATGTTTTTCGATAAATATTTTCCACGCACCCTCCGTCTTAAGATGGAAAGGGACTTCCTTTCCCTCAAGCAGAAAGATGAGGAATCTGTGGGAGCGTACGAGGCAAACTTTACAAGGCTTGCACGATACGCTTCCGGCTTTTTCGTTACCCCCGAATGCAAGGTTGACCGCTTCTTTGGTGGGCTGAAGCCTAGCTTGCGGAAAGCATTAGCGATCCGTGACTTCGACAGCTATGAGGAAATTGTCCAATGTGCCCTCAAGGTTGAAATGGAGATTAGAGAATCACAGGGGTATCATGGGGACAAGAAGCGTAAGGTGGACTTCAATGCTGGTGGTCCGATGGATAAATCCAACGGCGCTAAGAAATTCCAGCACCCCACTTGCCAAAAGTGTGGAAAGAAGCACCCTGGAAATTGCCTTAGGGGGACAAGAAAATGCTTCAAGTGTGGAAGAGAAGGGCACCTAGCTGTTAACTGTCAGCAAGAAGGACCCGCGGCTGCGACGGAGGGGAGGAACGCTCCGTTCAAACCTCAACGCATTGTTCAATGCTTCAAATGCAAAGAACCGGGTCATTTTGCGAATCAGTGCCCTAATCCAAGGGTTATCGGAGGCAATCAACAACCTCCAAGACAGAAAGGAAGAGCTTTTGCCATCACTTCTGCCGAAGCGAACCCCGACAACGAAGTGGTGACAGGTACGCTAGTTATTCATTCAAGAATAGCGAACGTACTTTTTGATTCAGGTTCTACTCATTCTTTTATATCTCAAACGTTTAGTAGAACAATCCCTGCACCACCACAAATCATGGAAGTAAAGATGTCGGTGAGTACGGAAAATGGGGCAATCATTGCATCCCATGAGTATAAGTCCTCCCCTATTATAATCTGTGGATTGAATTTCCCAGCGAACCTCGTCATACTCCCTTTGGTGGAATTTGATGCAATTCTTGGCATGGATTGGCTTTCCTTATATAGAGCCAACATAAATTGTCGGGAGAGGGAAATCACACTCCATATGGAGAATCGACCCCCGATTCTTTACAAGTGTCAGGAGGAAGATGAATCTCCTTTAGCTCCATCATCTCAAGCATGGATATTACTGCCTTATGAGCACGCATATCTGGCTCAGATGATTGAGTCCAAGGAAGAAACCACCCTTGAAGAAATGCCTATTGTGAGGGAATTCGCTGAAGTATTTCCCAAGGAACTTCCTGGTCTTCCTCCAAGAAGAGATGTTGAGTTCTCAATCGAACTTATACCTGGGGAGCTACCAATATCCAAGACTCCATATAGAATGGCTGTTGTTGAGCTTGAAGAGCTGAAGAAACAACTACAGGAGAATCTGGATAAAGGGTTTATACGCCCAAGTGCATCACCATGGGGTGCACCAGTCCTCTTCGTCAAGAAGAAGGATGGGTCAATGCGGCTTTGCGTCGATTATCGTGAACTTAACAAAATCACGATAAAGAACAAGTATCCTCTCCCAAGAATCGATGACTTGTTTGATCAGCTGCGTGGAGCACAATACTTCTCCAAGGTCGACTTGCGGTCGGGATATTATCAAGTAAGGGTGAAGAAGGAAGATATCCCCAAGACTGCTTTTTGTACAAGGTACGGGCACTATGAATTCATAGTAATGCCTTTTGGACTCACCAATGCTCCAGTAATATTCATGGTCTTGATGAATAGAGTCTTTAGAGATTACCTAGATAAATTTTTGGTAGTCTTTATAGATGATATTCTAATATACTCCAAAACCAAGGAGGACCATGAGGAGCATTTAAGAACTGTACTGGAGACTTTGCGCAAGGAGAAGCTCTATGCCAAGTACAGCAAGTGTGAGTTCTGGTTGAAGGAGGTCTCATTCTTGGGCCATATCATCACAAGCAATGGGATATCTATGGACCCCTCCAAAACAGATGCAATTGAGGGATGGCCGAGGCCAACATCGGTAACTGATATTCGTAGCTTCTTGGGGTTAGCTGGATATTATCGACGATTTGTGAGAAACTTCTCACGATTGTCCAACCCTCTTACCAAGCTAACTCGAAAGGGAGTAAAGTTTTCTTGGAGTGATGAATGCGAAGAAATCTTCAAGGAGTTGAAAAGGAGGCTTATCACTGCACCTGTGCTCACTTTAACCACAAGTGGGGAGCTTTTTGTGGTATTCAGTGATGCTTCGAAGAAGGGATTAGGATGTGTGCTGATGCAGAATGATAAAGTGATATCCTATGCCTCAAGACAGTTGAAAATCCATGAGCGAAACTATCCAACGCATGATCTGGAGTTGGCGGCGGCGATCTTTGCCTTGAAAATCTGGCGGCATTATCTCTATGGAGAGAAATGTGTGATATATACTGACCACAAGAGTCTTAAATATATATTCACACAGAAAGAGCTTAATATGCGCCAGAGAAGATGGATAGAGCTCATAAAGGATTATGACTGTTCAATACATTACCACCCTGGGAAGGCGAACAAGGTGGCGGATGCCCTAAGTAGAAAGGATCCATCAATTCTATCAATGATGAGAATTGAGAAGGATCCAATCTTCTTATACTTGATGAAGATGGACGTGGGAATCATAAAGAAGGGAACATCATCAATCCTTTCACAAATGATTGCTCAACCATCTATTTTGGAAAGGTTAAAGGATGATCAAAAGGATGATGCGAGAATCCAAGAAAAAGTGGAAGCTATCAAAAAGGGAAAATCCTCAGAGTTTAATGTTAATGAAGAAGGAATTGTGCGGTTTGGGAAATAACTATGTGTCCCATCAAGTTCGGAGCTGAAGAAGGAACTTTTGGATGATGCACATAGTTCAAATTTCTCTATTCACCCAGGGAGCACAAAGATGTATCGAGATCTCCGAGAAAACATTTGGTGGGATAATATGAAGAAGGAGATCGCCGAATATACATCAAAGTGCCTGGTGTGTCAGCAAGTGAAGGCAGAGAGGCAGAAGTCTAAGGGGATGATGCAACCATTGGCCATACCAGAATGGAAATGGGAGAACATCACCATGGACTTCGTCACTGGACTTCCAAGGACATCCAAAAGCAACAATGCAATCTGGGTTATTTTGGATCGTCTTACAAAGACTGCACACTTCATTGCTATTCGAGAGGATTTCTCTTTGGATCAACTAGCACGGATATATATCAGGGAAGTGGTACGGTTGCATGGAGTACCACTATCTATTGTCTCTGACCGAGATCCAAGATTTACCTCTAAGTTTTGGAAGAGTCTTCAACATGCTCTGAATACTGAACTGAACTTCAGTACGGCCTATCATCCTCAAACTGATGGCCAATCCGAGCGGACTATCCAAACACTTGAGGATATGTTGAGAGCGTGCTCAATGGACTTTAAAGGAGGATGGGATTAACATCTTCCTCTAGTTGAGTTCTCTTATAATAATAGTTTCCACTCGAGCATCCAAATGGCACCATATGAAGCCCTGTATGGGAAAAGGTGTAGAACACCGGTATGTTGGGATGAGGTCGGTGAACGTAAGCTGCTTGGACCAGAAATGGTCGAAGAAATGGTGGAGAAGGTGAAAACCATTCAGCAGCATATCAAGGCAGCCCAAAGTCGACAGAAGAGTTATGCAGATAATCATCGACGAGACCTTGAGTTTAAAGTCGGAGACATGGTGTTTTTACGCATATCTCCGTGGAAGAAGGTCATGAGGTTTGTAAAGAAAGGGAAGTTAAGTCCAAGGTACATCGGCCCCTTCGAGATTCTTGATCGTGTTGGGGATGTGGCCTATCGACTAGCACTTCCACCTACTATGGCCAAGGTGCATGATGTCTTCCATGTATCCCTCTTAAGGAAGTACATACCAGACCCTTCACATGTACTCTCTTCCGAGGTGGTACAATTAGAAGACGATCTTTCTTATGAGGAGCAACCAGTGAAGATCTTAGATCATAGAGAAAAAGTTCTACGAAATAAGACAATGCCCCTCGTCAAGGTGTTGTGGAGAAACCACAAGTTTGAAGAAGCAACTTGGGAGTCGGAGGATATGATGAAGCTAAGTTACCCACATTTGTTTTAGTGTGGGAAAAGGAAAATTTCGAGGGCGAAATTTCTTAAGGGGGGAATGTTGTAACGACCCAAAATTTCATTAATGGAAAATCCCTCTTGATCCAGTTAAATGTTTCTTTATAAAAAAAGTTTTTATAAGATATCAAATTTTTTAGTTTTACTTTAAGATTTGTGACCGTTACTTTTAAGCCGTTGAACAGTGATCATCTGGGTAGTTTAAATATAAGGCTTTAACGAACCAATTTTCTTCTCAGACAAAGGAAGCGATGGCCTCATCCAGTAGAATTGCCCCTTACGAAGCCCATTTGTCGGAGCTCGGAAAAGAGGCGGCGTCTTTGGGCTTTTCCCTTGACCAAGCCCAAGCTGAGCTTCATCAATTCAAGCTCGAACGTGATCGTCTATGGGAAAAATGGAAGTTGATAGAGATTACCACTCGAGCGATGTTATCCGAGCAACCCCAAGAGTCTGTCACCATCGCACACCTTACCCTTAGGTCTTATGCGGCTATTTTAAGGGGTTATGTAACAAATAAGTAGTACTATGTTCATGCACATTACTTTTGTATATAATAATGAATATAATTTCTAGTCATTTTTGATACATTGTAATTAGTTTTTAAAAGTACAAATGGTGTTTTTAGTTATTATTTAATTAAGAATTATATTTTATTAAATTAAAGTATTTTTGAATTAAATAATATTTTAATAAAATATTATTATTAATATTAAATTAATTTTTATTAAATATAAATGATCTTATAATTTTATGAATGCAATTAAAATTTTTATTAAGGTTTGAAAGCCATTTCTGTCAAAACCCGTGAATTTTTTTATAAATGTCGGTTTTTATTTTAAAAGTGAAAATTAACATATTTAGAAAATTATTTAGATAAAATAAATATTATTTTTGGAATCAGGACGTCGAAATTATCCAACGGTGAATTTTTCATAATTTTCTGAGACAGTCAAATTTTTGGGTAAAAATTAAATACCATTTAAATATATAATGTGTTTTATGACATCATAATGACCCAATGGTGATGTAATAAAATACCATAATCCTTATGTTCGGCCAATATGTGTTTTATCATTAAAATAATGAGGTTTTGGGTTTGTTTGACTCACTTTTCAAAGCATTAATGGAGCCCTCAAGACTTATTCAACACTTTGCCTTTTTAAATTAATTTCCATGGGAGTGTGACTCACCTCCACATAAGAAACCCTAATTTTTTAATAAGTTCGGACCTTGGCCTTGTAAAATATTATTTTCCTCTTTCCTTTTCCAGAAACCATGGGCAAATACCATGGGATGGTTTGTGGTTTGGATTATTTTAATATAAGGGGTCCCAAACCTAAATAATAAAGAATTCTCTCACCTTTCCTATATAAACCCACCCAAGCTCCCACTTCCTCCTCACTCAAAGCCCTTGAAGTTCGTCCAACCTCTGACCTACTCTCCCTAGAATCCTCTCAAGGTGCCCCAAGCTCCCAATAAGCTTCTCACAAGCCTCTCTCTAGCATTTGGAAGCACACTTCCAAGTAAGGGTTTTTCTTCCTTTCTCATTTTTGTCAATTTTCTTTAAGTTGTATTTCCCTTTTAATTTCATTTATGAATGTTGGGGTATGGTTTTGCACCTCCCCCATACTGCCCTCTTATTGTTTTAATGATGGGAGAACCCTTTCTCTCTCATTAAATGCCTCCCATGTACACCCGTTACTATGCCGAAATTCCGAAAGGAACTTCTCTCTCTTCTTTTACATTCAAGCAATACTTTTGTATCATGAATCTAAATTCCATTTCTATTGTTGGGAAATGTATATATATGATCTCCTTACTGTAAATTACATGTAAATATGATGAGGAACCCCTTTCTCTCTCATCAACCTTTTTTATGAATTCTTATGTCACGCCGTTACGCTGCCGAAATCGCACCGATTTTCTAAACCAATGTCTTTGTGTAGTGAATACCATGCCCATTTCTCCATCAAGGGTATTCACCTTTATGCACATATACATATTGATTGTAAAGTTTCATGTATGAATTCAACATTCCTTTATCGTGGAATAAATTATTATGTTTTATGAATCCATGTTTTATGATCCTTGTGGCACACTTATGCATGAAATGAAATGTTTAAGAAGGGTGCGCCCTTTATAGCGCTCCAATTCATTGGGTAAAGTATAGTATCATGATACGTCATGTGCAATGAGTGTTTACTCATGCTAATTCAAGTGAAACGAGGGTTTACTCGTGCTTCAAGTGCAATGAGGGTTTACTCATGCTCCATGTGCAATGAGCCTTGGCTCATGCTAATTCAATGTTAAGTGTTGTTGCCACATTTCCATGTTATGATTATCATGCTTTATCATGCCTTTATTTTCATGTCTCTCTTATGCTCTATTGATATGCCTATTGCCTAACATGTATTTTACTCCTCATGTAATTCATTGTGTACTCCCTTACTGGGCTTTATAGCTCACCCTTTTCTTATGCATGTCCTCAGGTTATCCCATGCAATGCTAAGTACGAAGGAATGTAGTGGTCATGTAAAGGAAGTTTTCAATAAGGATGTTGTATTTCAAGTTTAAAGTTTTTATGTAATGATCCTAAGCCCCAAAGACACTAAACCTCTCGATCTTCTTTGTTGTATCAAGTGAAGTTTTATGTAATAAAGCATGTTTAAGTTGTAATAAAAAGAAGGGTTGTCATAAATTTCTCATTACAATTAATATACCATCCAATTCCACACCTTTTAATAATTAATAAAATTATATTGTCGCTCGTGTAAACATACGACTTACCGTCTCCACAACGCGAGGAGATTCATTTCCACATTCACCATTCATCAATGATTATAAAAATATATATTATTAATAATTATGTAATATATGACATAATAATGATATCGGAGATATATATATATCTATGTGTGTGCGTGTGTGTGTGTGTGTGTCCTTACATATATCTTATTCACATACTTTTGTTCTATATGATATGAAAACCGAAACATCATTTATGTGTATGTACGGCCTACCGTCTCCATAAACGGTGTTTTCCATTTCATATATCTATCTATTTTACATATTTATATTCTTAATATATATGATATATAAATCATGTTTTACATTATGTATGTATTTAAATCATGATCTATATGATAAGATCAAGAACAACAAGTTAAAACACGTGCGATAAAGAAATCGATTAATACCTGAATTGTTAATTTAACATGGAAATCATTATTAAATGGGAAGTATAAAGTCATAAATGAATCATGTGTGATATTCTAAATATTAATATGGTTCTATTATAACTTAATAACATACTATGGTCATTATACAGGAGGTTAAAGTTACCCTCGACCAAAGGAAAGTGCAAGGTAAGGGTTAATTCATCAATCTCATTATTATCCGAGATTGTTTATGTGTAAGTATTTTCTGGGACATATTTATTTTATTTGTACATGTTTCATAAAAAAAATTAAAAATTATTCTTTTAAGGTTCTATTTAACTAAAACATCATTTTAAATGTTTTAAATGTTTATTATTCTAAATCTTTCTCATTAATATCCATGTTTTCAAAATGGTTTTTAGGATATAATTATACGGACATGATAGTTTTAAAATGTTAATTCCTTCCAAAAGCATCAAAGTGGTATGGGAAAAATTGATTCAAAAATAGATGTTAAATGAATTCCTTTTTAAATTTTTAGCTTTTAAATGATTTCACAAAAAGAGATATTTCTCTCAAAACGTTTTACTGATCATATTCAACTATGTCAACATCCTTTACTGGATATTAGTGTTTATTAAGGTTTATTTATTATAATAAAATATTCCATATTTTATTTAATGAGTTATGATATGGTTGACTGTCGATGTATTATTTTTATACACTTCGTGGTTTATTGTTGTAGTATTGACATTTTGTATGTTAGTTTTAATATGAATGATTATGATATGTTTCAACATTTTCATATGAGGAATGTAGTGGACTTAGTAAGTGACAGTTTGGGAATGCTATAGCCACTCGATTCATCGATATGTCTCATTAGACAAATTAGTGTCATGGAACAAGGCCTTGAAAAAAAATTATTTGTAGTCTTGGCACGTGGCCTTGACTATGTAGTAATGATATCTGGTGTTAGGCATTCCGTCATTATGAAATTAACTATTTCATGTGATTATTCGACTAGTATAATATCAATGTTCATGTTTGTATGGTAATGTTTGATTTATTTTCCCCATATTGCATTCAAGATTATGTTTAGAATGCTATTTTAAAAGATTATAGCTTACGCTAAATTGCTTACCCTTACAGAGAATCTATTCTCGCCCGTTTCTTATATGCTTTTCTCCATGATTCCAGGAAGTATATTACATTTGACATAATGGGTTAAGCTAAGGGAATAATGGAATTCTCAAATTATTATTTTTGTTGTGTTTTATTTTTTAAAGTGTAATGTAATTTTAATTCATGTAATCTATTTTCCAAGACTGCTCAATTGATCGGTATTTTGGGACTTGATTCCTCGTAATCATCCCAATGTATTAAAATAATGTACCGGCTCTAGACTTTTGGGGTCAGGGTGTTAATTTTGGCATCAGAGGAAGTTTAGTACAAACCTTGGAAACTTGATTTAGAAAAAATTATGATTAGAGAACATAACCCTAAGATTGACTTTGAGGATAAGTATAGAAGAACATCCCAGGATTTTGGTAATGAAGAGATTTTGAGTATTTTCAAAGAAATACATCCATGTCTGGATATGAGTAGGTAGAGGCGGCTCTAGTACAAATTTACCTAGGAGTAAAAACTCCAACAAGGAGTTTTGAGATTAACTAGGAGAATCTTGGTACATAACAATGGGCCTTGTTGCACTCTTGGTTACGTCACTCCCGGGGAATTTTCTTAGTATAACTCACATTTTATTTACAAAATATTATGAAGGATTTATGTGTTAATACTTCTAAAAGAAAATATTTTTTTATTAATAGGTATTATATGAATAAATTGGTCAATTTATGTTAATTATTTTAATAGTTTGGAATTATGTGTTGAAATTAATAAACTAATCTAGGGTATACCATTGCTTACAAATTGTGCCTAGTGGAATGAATGGAAACTGTTTCAATGCACGTAATTCATGTTGGGTTTTCCGCCCTACTCTGTATAATTATAGAAGATCAGGTTATGAAACTGGTGCTAATCATATAATAACCATACTAGGAACACTCACTTAGGTTATGAATAATAACCTTACCCGTATGGGTCACCTTGATTCACAACGTAGAGGATCAATGTTAGACCATTGATTGAGGAAACAACCACAAACATTCAATAGAACTAAAAATCCATTTGTAGCTGAGAAATGGATAAGTTCCTTAGAGAAAATACTTCATGCTTTGGGGAGTAGAGAAAAAGAAAAAGTAGTCATGGAAGTTTATCACCTCACATGAGATACAGATCAATGGTGGTCATTGATTCAAAACACAATGGAATATTAGGAAGTTTCAAATAGGTAATAGAGGGAGTTTAATGATATTTTCTTAGAAAAATACTTTCCTTGTGACCATCGAGGCGATATGGAAAGACAATTTCTGAGACTGAGTAAAAACCGGATGAGAATGTCGCAAAGTATGAGGAAAACTTTACAAGGTTATCAAGGCATACAACAGATTATATATGTAACCCATGTATTAATATTGATTGATTCTTTGATAGGTTAAAACCATTTCTCTATCGAGAATTAGTCTCATAGTCCTTCTCATCGTATGAAGATATAGTTTTGTGTGCTATCAAGACAGAAAAGGAATTCTCTAAGTCTTATGACTTTAAAGTAAGGAAGAAGAATAAGATAATGGTGGAGAAAGAGACATATAATGGGAAAAAGGGAAAGAAGTATTTACCCTTATGTGATAATTTGTGGAGGAAACACCCCAGTACTTGCATAAAAAGAATGAGAGTTTGCTACAAATGTGGAAAAAAAATGTCACCAGGCTCATGATTGCAAGGAAAAGAAAGGGGATGTCAATGTGTAATTCTAATATTGTAAAAAAATGGGGAATTCTGAAAATGAATGTCTTATAAACCTAGGAAAATTACCTCAGAAAAGGATAAGGGATAAAGTCCAAGCTTATGTTGTTACTACAGTTGAAGAGGGATATTTAATGTATTTGTGTTTTTGGATCTAAGAATTATATTCTGGTTATAAGAAGAATGTGATATATATATAAGGATTGTATTGAATTACTTATTGTTTTCATTAAGTTTCTAATATAATAAAGTTATTAATATTTTCAGTATGTGACAATAAGAGAAACTTTACGTTGTTTGGGGAATCTGATGTTACAATTGATTTTGCAATTTAGAGACCTTTTAGAGAGAGTTTGGACAGAAATATTTTTTTGGATAACTATATAATTTCGAATAGATTAATTTGGACATTGGATACTATTGTTTAAGGTAAAAATATTTCTAAAGATTATTTTATTATTGTTATAAAAAGGACAACGCAGAGGTCATGCAATAACATGTCGCGTCTTGCAAGGCCGCAAGACCTGAAACTGTAACTGATGGGCGACAAGGGTGCATCACCTACCACTGGCCTATGTGATTTCCTTGTTTGTATAATGTAGTTTTTTAAATGTGATGATAGATGAATTATAAATTAATTTTTTTGGGACCCTGTATGATTATGATAAATATAATATTTTTGAGTTCTATTATCTTTTAGAGTGAAAGATGAGTTTGTGGTATAAATTAGTTAACTGATGGAACTATACTTGTCAAGTATTCTTTTTTACTTATTCAATGAAAAAATTAAATCTTAACCTTTAAGTAAAGGATCTTAAAACCAAAAATGTGTTATCAAAATACCCTATGTTTTGTTGAACTGATGATATTTTAAATCATCATAGATTTATGGCTTTGAGGACCTCAATTTTCCATTCACTTGTTTGTGATTGATGAACAGAATCACTCCCTATAAATATTTACGTTTTTCCTCCAAGTATAATTTCCACCAATAATCATCTATTCGAAATCCTAATTTGGTGGAGACTTTTTCATTTCCCTTTCCCTCTTCTTAAGACTCCATTTTATTAACCCTATTTCCGATGTGGTTTTTCCCCAAAGGTATTTTCTAGTTTTTTAACCTTTTATTTACAAAGAATAATTTAAAGTTATGAGGACTCAATTTATTCAATGAGGGAAGAATGTAACAACCCATGTTACCATGGTATGTTTCTCTTTGAATAATACAATCGCATGCAATGTATGCAACAATGACTTCAAGTACACCATGACCTATCTAACTTGCCATTTAAAAAGTGTTTATGAACAATAATAACCATATTTTTAATTTTATATATATCCCCTATAATTTTAACATTCATATTTTGTGTTTATTAGAAATAATATAAAGACAAATTCAGTTTTTCAGATTAAAGATGTATTTTTCAAAAATGCAGTTTTTCCACCTTTTTATGGAGAATCCTTTTTGAATCCAATATTTGAGAATTTTATATATTCAATTTAATTAAATTAAATTCTTCTTAATAATCGGGACATAAAAATTTAGTTTGGATCAATTTTTGGTGTTTTTATGATAACTTTCATATTTTGATCTATAGTGAAAGATACTAAATTTTAATTGAAAACAATTTGTTCAATTAAAATAATTTATAGTGTTAAATTATACATTTGAATAGTTTTGGAGTATAATTATATTATATTTTTATCATTTAATCCAATGTTGGGCATTGGAAGTAATTTCACATTTAAATTGGACATAAAAACATATCAATCATTTTATCGTTTTTTACATCTCAAATAACTACTTTATAGTTTGGACAATGGGAAAGAATATTAAATTAATTAATGAAACTCTTTTGTTTTTAATTTAGTAAAATAGACATCATTTTTGGTTTCTTAATATCAAAATTTTCTTGGGGTGATTTTTTTGTATTTTTCTGAAAACATTCATTTTTTGTTGAATAATAAAAACACTATGTTATTGTTTAAAACCGAATTTTTATTTAAATAATTATTTATTTTATTTAAATTTATTTTTAGTCAAATTAGATAAATAATACCTATATATGTTCAATTTAATTCATTGGAGTCATTTTATAATAAGTTTAGATATATAAAATTTTATTTAACAGTTTACCGACTTTTACCCACCTTCTAGGCACATTTACGAATTGGCATAAAATGTACTTTTACCAATTTTGTGAATTGAATTTCAAAAATTCGAGAGACACGGTTTACATCATTAAATAAAATGTGGTTCAATAAGATGAAAATAATTTTTTTGTTGAATAGTACCTTTGGAAGTTTATTTACCGCAGTTAAAAGTAAATAGGTTAATTGAATGTAAAAATGATGTTATAATTACCCTAACCCATGTTCCAATTCTATTGGATAGCTGTTTTTTAACCAAAATAAACCTTATGAATAAAATATGAACCTCTTTGATCCACATGTATTAGATTTGGACATTTATTTTTATTTAATGTAAAGAAGAGTTAAAAGTGTAAAATTCAAAGTTTAATAAATAAACCATTTTTAATATAGCTTTATACATATTATAAATTTGACTAAAAATATTCATTAGAAAGATAAAGATATTTCATACATCATTGTAATTTATTTATAATTTTTAGATATTAAATAATTAAATTTATTTATGACACAGTGATGATGCTACAATTACTTTATTAATGAAAGATTAAAATAATCGATGATTTAAATATCAATATAAATGTAAATTGAGACTTTTGTTGCATTACAATAATTTTATAGGTTAATATGACATTTTATAGTTTATTAAATGATTTTTTTTGAATTAATAATGTTTTTATGACATGCACAAAAACCAAATACTAAATAGTGTAAAATGGAGAGAAATGATTTTTTAAAACAAATACTATTTTATTAGATGATATAACAATCCTAAAATTATAAGTATTTTCCAAAGGAATTATATAATATTGGATATGTCATTAATGAACCACTTGGGGTTCTCATTGATTTTTATAGTATGTTTATTAACCATTTATTATAATAATACAAAAGGACATGGTAAAAGTTAAACTATTTCTCTAAGAGTTTAATAAAAAAGAGAGGGTTAATATGGTGCCCTAAACATGTATAAAATCTATTGGTTTAGAGGATACATACCCATCCCCACCTTAGTTTATAAATAAATAAATTTTCAGCCATTATAAACTGATAATGATTTTATAATAAAATAATATTTAAAGCTTTTCCAAAAGAGCCTCTCACCTCTCTAATAAAAGGGCACTTCCCCTTCTCTTAATTTCACACCTCCAACGTCATTTTTCTCGGCCAAGACCTGATTAAATATCCCCCAAACTACCCTAATTTCAACCTAGAGGCATTAATTGAATCATAAAGCCAACCAAAGGATCCGTTTCGTTCAAATCAAAAAGAAACACCCAAAGAAGACGTAATTATTTTATCACCTCTTTCAATGTTATTTTCCTCTCCCACTTTCTCTTTATTTTTATTTCCATAAAAAATACGAACTCTAGTGCCTTATACAAACTGTGATTTTATTATAAATATTTTACAACCGTACTCATTATTCTATCCATCCTATTAATGATAATGTCACCATGTGTGCGTATGTACGGCTTACCATCTCCATGTCGTTATGTAATTTTTTATTCAACACTATATTATTTGAATGGATATAATGATGAGTAATATGTATATAAATAATGAAAACAAAATTCTAATTTCTCTATTAAATTAATATACCATTTAATTCCACACCTTTTAATCTTTACAAAAATTATAGCTTCACTCATGTATACGTACAACTTACTATCCCCACGACACGATAAGATTAATTTCTACATTCACCAATCAACGCCAATTATAAAAATATATATTATTAAAAATTATGTAATATATTACATAATAATGATATTGGATATATATATATATATTTATGTATATATGTACTTACATATACCTTATTCACTTACTTCCATTCAGTACGATATGAAAACTGAAACAATGTTTATGCGTACGTACGGCCTACCGTCTCCAGAAATTGTGTTTTCCATTTCATATATCACATATTTATATTATAAATATATATGATATATAAATCATGTTTTATATTCTATACGTATTTAAATCATTATCTATATTAGATGATCAAGAATAACAAGTTAAAACATGTATGATAAAGAAACTGATTATTACCCAAAAAGTAAATTTAACATGGAAATCATTATTAAATGGGTAGTATAAGGTTATAAATGAATCATGTATTATATAATAAATATTAATATGGTTCTTATATAATTTAATAACCTACTATGGCCTTTAAAAATGAGGATAAATTTACCCTCTACCAAATAAAAGTTCTAAGGGTTAATTCTTCAATCTCATTATTATCCAAGATTGTTTATGTGTAAGTATTTTTTGGGAAATATTTTTTATCCATGTACATTTTTCATAAAAGTAATTTTAAAATTATTCTTTTAAGGTACTCTTTAACTAAAACAGAATTTTAAATGTTTTAAATATTTATTCTTCTAAATCTTTGACATTAATGTTTATGTTTTCTAGATAGTTTTTTGTATTTATTTATATAGACATGATTGTTTTAAAATGTTAATTTATTTCAAAAGTTTAAAGGTGGTATGGGACACATTGATTCAAAAATATCTTTTAAATGACATCCTTTATAAATGTGTGACTTTTAAATTATTTCACAAAGGGATATTTCGTTCAAAAAGTTTTACTGATCATTTTCAACTACTTCAACATCCTTTACTAGATATTATTTCTTATTAAGGTTCATTTATTATAATATAATCTTCCATATTGTATTGAAGGAGTTATGATATTTTCTCACTGTGGATGTTTTATTTTTATAACCTTAATGGTGTAATGTTGAAGTATTTACATTTCATAAGCTAGTTTTAATACGAATTTTATTGTTGTGTTTCAACATTTTCATATGAGGAATGCAGTGTATGTAGTAAGTGATGAGTGAGGACCACTATAGCCCCTCGATGCATTGGTAGGTATCATTTGAAAAATTAGTGTATTGGAACAAGGCCTTTACAAAAAGTTTATTTGTAGTCTTCGAACAAGGACTTGACTATGTGATAATGATGTTCGGTGTTAGGAATTCCCCCATTATGAAAATAATTATTACATATGACTATTCAACTAGTAGAATATCAATGTGCACGTTTATATGTCAATGTTTGATTTACTTTCTCCATAGTATGTTCATGTTTAAGTTTAAAAGGATATTATTTATTATATATCTTGCTGTAAAATTTTATAGCTCCCGCTAAATTATTTACCCTTACTGAGTATCTGAGATAACCTATTTCTTATATTTTGTTTTCCCACGATTCCAAAAAGTGTATTATACTTGTTATACAGGTTTAAGCTTGAGGAATAATGGAATTATCAATGGATTATTTATGTTTTGTTTTATGTTTTAATGTATAATGTTACGTTCATGTATGTAATATATTTTCCAAGACTGTTAAACTGATCTGTATTTCGGGACAAGATTACTAGTAATCATGCCAATGTATTAAAATAATTTACCGGCTCCGGGATTTTGGGGTCAGGTCATTACACTCCATATGAGATATGGTATGGGAATTATAATAGGTTTTAATTTATGGGGATTTAGGCCTATGATGAACTTTTATGATGATTTAATTATCATATTCTTGTCCCAAAGTATGATAAATGTCTATTTAATATTTATTTTAAAGAAACATAGGGATATTATATCTACAAAACAACCTAACATGGACTTTTTAATTGCCCTAACTGGTGTATCCCTAAGAAACAATATATTACTCAAGTGATGTTTGTGGAATGTTGAAATTATAAAATTTTAAGAATAATGAAGATGAAACATTATTGACTTTGAGGATAATTTGATATCAAAAATTGTAATAGAAGATGAATTGGAAAAACTTATACAATAACCTTAAAGGTTTAATAGGATTCACCATGTACCTATTAAAATGGATTTCTCATAGATAATTATATAAAAGTAATTTTCATAGAAGATGTACCTATATCATAAAGAGAGGCCTTTGATAGTTTGATTCTATGAAATGGTTAAAATCCATGTAATATGAAATAAACTCCATCTACCCTATCTAATTTTGTTATTTGGTAGATGCACCTGAAATGGTGATATCCACTTGATTCATGTGGGTTTTTTACATCAAAACATACATAGATAGTGTAGTATCTATCTATAAATATCAAATTGATTCAAAAGGTTACAAAAAATTCATAGTATTGATTATAGAGAAACCTTTTCCCTAATTGTGATGATAATATATATTCCATTTTTGGTAGCCATAATAAGTCATTATGACCCTGAGTTATATAAAAATAGATGTCAAAATTTATTTAATTGATGTGAATTTATTTGAGTATGTGTATATTATATAACCAAAAGTTTTTTTATTTACATTTGAATCTTATAAGCTCTGAAAACTGCAATGTTACATTTTATAACTAAAGAAATATTCTCAGAGTTAGAAAATCTTGTTTGATGTTGAAATAAAAGTACTTGGTTTCATAAAACCCACATATGATTCCTATGTATATAAGTGAATTATTGGAAGTTTTGTGGTGTTCTTAATATTTTGCATAATTTACATACTTCTATTAGGAAATGATATCCCAACACATCATTAAGTGAGGACTTATTTTGGAAAATTTTCATTATAATTGTGGGGGTGAAGAATCATATATACTAGGTTTGATTGTCAATACCTAATTATAACATACTTAAATATAAAATCATTTTAGATGAATATTAAATACATCCCACAATAATGCAGGCATGATATTAATTAAGGTTTAGTAACTCTGGAGACTATATATGTGGACAAATTATTTATGAATAATTTTTAACATCTCACCAAATGTTATTCATATATATTACTCTTCTTAGACATAACCCATTTGATAATGTTCTTTATAACCTGGGTAAATCGACACATAAGAAACAATGAGATTAGATTCTCAGTAAGGGTAAACATGAGATATATCCTTTAAAGTTCATATCTGATAATAAGATAAACTTATGTGTATTATTGCATGATCATTACAGAAGAAAAAATAACGAAAAATTCATAGACTATAAATCATGATTGATGGTACACGACATTTTCATAACCAAATACAAGAGTCATAAGGGTGTATAATCATCAATAATTAGTCATGCTCCATAATAGTATATAATAAGAATAAGGAATAAATTTATTTCATATATACAAGAATAAAAAATAATTTCTTAGTTAAGGATAACTACCAATACAACCACAACCTTGAAAATAGAGTACCACAATTTATTTATTTGACTCTAAATTCCCTTGTGTGTGCTTCAAACACGTGCACACATGCCCACTGGCCAGCCTGTGCTGAGTCTGAAGGCTAGGCTCGACCACCTAGTGCATGCTGCCTCCTTCAGCCCGACTATAGGGATATCCCTTATGGGTACATTTTTTTTTATAAAACCCTACTATCAAAATCAACCATAAAATCATAGAAAAATAAATATATTCATTTTGACTATATAGAGAATATCATAAATTTTATAAAATATGATTATTCTTTTAAACATTGGAAGATTAAAGTATTAAAATCAAATTATGTTGTCTTAACTAAGAGTATAACTAAATGTATTTATTCACTTTTTTTCAAATTCGGAAATAAAAAATCATTCTATTCTTAGTGTTTTCTTTGAAAATAGAATATTTGTACATTAAATCCTTAATAAATTTATCCTTTCTAAATCTAAGGAAGAGTTTCAATTATAATCATATTTCAAAGAAATTACATTAATGTATACTTAAAATAATCAAAAATATCAATATTTCTAAATACTTTGATATAGAAAAACTAGAATTTTCAATGGATATAATTTTAGCCATTATAGATTATTCAGTTAATTAAAGAGGTAACGGTTGAATTGAGGCCATATCAAACCATGCATTAGAGTGTTCCAAGTTCAAGACGATTTGATGAAGATGGTGCTTATCATCCCACTGATGCTCATTAGAGTTGTTGTGGTTCTGGATATGATTTTTTTCGTTCTAACTAACCCAAAAGATCTTCTCTTTTTACCGAGGCTTGTTGTTGCATTATTTTGCCTCCCAGTGGCTCAGATAGTGCTTTTAGTAGGTATTTTTGGTTAGTTGGAGCAATGTAACCATTTCTGTTTTCATCAAATAATAGAAGTATTGTGTTAATTTCCAAGTGTTGATCGGATATCATGAAAATTAAACAAAATTAAACCATAGTAATATTGTTACATGAGAAATGATTTTTGGGGTGTCACATTACATTTTTCTAGACATGACATTAGAACAAATTCAATTTTTCAGATAAAAGAAGTGTTTTCAAATATAAATGCAATTTTTCTGCCTTTTGATGGAGAACCCATATTAAATATAGTTTTTGAAAATTTTATATGTTATTTCTAAAAAAATAAACTTTTTCATTAGAATAGGGACATCAAAATTTAGTTTTGGATAAATTTTTTATATTTTTTTGATAACTTTAATATTTTAATGAATAGTGACAATACTTTATTTTAATTCAAAACTATTTTTTTGTCAAATTGATTTATATTGTTAAAATATCATTTTACATGATTTTATGGAATAATTATAGGACGTTTTTATCATTTAATCCAATGCAGTGCATTGGATTCTTTTTCAAATTAAAATTAAATAGAAAAACAGTGTCATCTTTTGAACGTTTTACATTAAAAACACGTTTTCTCTATCCGTCAACGGTATTCGTGTTAAACCTAATTTGACCACTTTTGTGTATTGAATTTTGAAAAACGATAATACATGTTTGTACATGGTATAAAAAATTTGGTCCAATAGAATCAAAATAATTTTTGGTAAATAGTAACTTTAGTATTTTATTTTCCACATTTAAAGATAAATAGGGTAATTAAAGGTAAAATCAAAATTATAATAATATAAAATCACCCTAACACGTTTTATAATATTATTGGATGAGTTATTATTGACTATAACCTTCTTTGGGCCAAACGTATGACCTTTTGAAGTCACTTGAGTGTGATTATGACATTTATTACATTTAATTTAAATTAAAAGTAAATATATCATAAATATGTCTCTTTTTACTAAAATTATTTTAATATGGGGTTATATAAGTGATATCTTAGACTATGAATAGTCCATAGAAATTTCAAAATATTTTCTACAACATGGTAATTTATTTTTAATATTTAGGAATTAAATAATTAAATTTAATTATGACATAATGATGATGGAGTAATTGATTTATTAAATAAATAGTCAAATAAATGAAATTAATAATATCAAAATAAATATAATATGAAATATTTTATGCCATAAACTAATTTTATGGATGAATTTGACGTGTTATGATTTATTTAATATAGTTTTTAGAAATAATCATGTTTTTATGATATTTTAAAAAAATAATGTAATAAATAGTGTCCAAATTGACATAATACATTTTTTAAAATATTGAATAGATAATTAAATGATATAAAATTTCTGAAAATATTATATTTGGAAAAAAAAATTGATAAATCTAAAAATGTAATTAATGACTCCTTAATTGGACGTTTTGTATGATTTGGTAATTATTCTAACCCTCAAAGTGTAAATTAATTGATAAAATGGTAAGAGTTACAAGAAGTTAAAACAAAAATATAATGATTAAAAAATTACTAAAACGAGTATAATTTTCATTGGATGATTATATTTTGACCCATACTCATAATATCCTCGAAATAAATGCGTTTTTACCCTTTGGTAATTGAAATTGAATTTTATTAATTTAATACTTTTAATGATTCTAAGTGTGCCCATCCCCTCTCCTATAAAAAGATACTCATTCCACTCTGTTACTCACATTACCAAAACCATTGGTTCCATCCAATATCTACCAAAATTCGTTCCTATAATCCCTCCACAAATTCTTGAGGCCTTATTTTAGTCATAACACCTTCCTTAGAGTTGTTATGGTTCTCTTTAAAGGTGATCAACTGAAGAAGTGGTATCATTTTCTTCAAGTAATTCTATTTATTTTTTCCTTCACTTCCTTCAAATCATCTTCTTCCAAAATTGAATAACAACTCCATTATCATAAATATACTGAGATTTTATCAAGATAATATCATCACCTAAATCCTTCTTTTCTTCAATTAAATATGAAAGTAATTAATCCTTTGTGTGTATGTGTTAACTATCACCTCCACGAACCGATCTAATTCGTTTATCATAATCATCTACGACTACTGGTTATAATAATTTAATTAATGTTAATATGTGATATTAATGATATAATAATCATTATAATATTATAATATTTCAATTATGTTATTACATTCCATGCGCATAAAAATGATAGCGGCATTCGTACGTACTTGTAAACTATCACCTCCACGAAGTTATTTGACTTTTTTTTATTCATTATATCAGATGTATGATATATATAAGTATATTTAAATTATTAATATGATATTAATTATGTTATTATAATTATGTAAATATAAAATAATACTTAACATCTTTCCATAACGATCAATGAAAAATGTAAAACGTTAATCATGTGTACGTAAGACATATTGTCTCCATGATCATAATGTTGTTAATTTTTCATAACCACACATCATGGTTTTATTTAAACATATAATATATGTATATGAATGAATATAATTTAATTAATATTATTCTTGAGATGAAGGACTTATGAACACATGGACTATTGACATCGTACCAAGTTCATTTTCGACTCAAGTGCCGAATATCGAAAAAACGTCCAATGTGAACTTAAATAATTATGTAGTTATAATAACACGGTAATAAGTTACATGAAATAAATAATGGACATGAAAAATTTTCTCATGAAATTATAAATTAACCTATATTTGTTATTCATGAGGATAAAGAATTTATAAGATGATTCAGACTCAAGGTAAGGGACTTCATCTCAATCTACTTTCATTGAGACATTTCTTGATTATATACACCTATTATTTTATAAAGTGAATATATAGACCATTTGAAATTATATATACATATTATATCTATACTGATGTTATTAAAGATTTTTTAAAATTTTTTACTTTCATGTGGTTTATAATTTAAATGTTCAAAGTGGTATGGGAATCATTGAATGTCCGAATATTTATTTTTCATAACGTTTTCTCTATGTCAATATTCTTGATTACTTTTTACATATTGGTTTAAATGTATGTAAAATTATTATAATGGAAATTTTATGTCTGTTTTCTAATTTTTTTCAAAATTAATATTTTTATATTTTTTATATGGAACGTTTTGATAAACAAGAAATGTGATGTTCTTTTTATCATATACAGCAACAACTGCTTCTCTGCCTTCATGACAATTATTTGATATTTGGCTTACCCTACAAGCCTTAATGTTTTTTAATGAAAATAAATCACTTTATCCATTTTTGGATATTTTTTTATTAAAAATGGTTTTTAAAATGGATTGAATATTTCAACATCATGGAATTTTATCTTGTGATGGTAAATGAAATTTTATGAGTGAAATTTTGTTAATTTTAATCTTTTATGTGTTATGATTATATAATGGTACTTGGAAATTTGATGGGTGGTTACATGATAAAACAAATATGGTTTGTTTGTTGATAATACAAGGATGGCTAGTTATGCTTTATCTTCCAATGTGTTGGGTAAGAAAGTCGGTCGTATGGCTATTCCACTTGTAAGAGTGATATGTGTGGATGTTGACTATATGGTTATTCCATTTAAGTATGGTTATGTCCCAATTTACATGCTTATGTTATATATTAATTTATATGGGTTTTAAGGTAATACATTGATTATAAAAAAGGGTAATCAATGGGATTATAATCCCTAAATTATATTTACTAATTCTTAAAGGTGAAAAGTATTACTTCATTATAATGTATTCATGGTTTACATTTTTTCGCAAGACTAATAGTTTTCCTTCTATGCGTATACATTACTGAGATTTTTAAGCTCATCCCAAGTTTTGAAATTTTTTAACAGGATTTAAAGAAGAATATATTCATGTATGTGATCAAGGAAAAGTTATAAATTTTAAACGTGAAAAGAAACAATGTTTATATTTAAATGTTTTATGTTTTATAAAAAAATTCATAGTGAGTAGAAGTATCTACTTTTTAATATTTAAATTTTTATGTATGATTTATGTCCTAATCCTATAAATATCTAAACCTGAAAAGATCATTTATGTGAATTAATGTAAAATTCTTAACTTATCTCTAGATTATGTAATGTTTAAGGTCAGGGTATTATAGTTAGTATCATAGGTCGGTTTAGATAATTTTAGAGGTTATAGTGATATTTATGAAGAAGTTACAAGTTATATATAACCACAATTGTTAGAATAATAGAACGATTCATAGTTATTTTAGATAAATTGAATGAGTTTGAGATAACATGAATAAATATATCTTAGTTTTTTTATTACTCATAAGATAGTATATGATGATTTTATTGATTTACACACACAAACCATTTTGGTTTTATTAAATGGTTGGATCCACCAGGCACTAAAGTAAAAAATGGATGTAAAGGAAAATGTGGTGGTTCTATGAATAAGATACTTAATGAAATAGGAGATACAATGAGAACAATTGTGGTTATTCTAAACCAACTATTAAGAGTCGTGACTAACCACTGGAACCTTTGTGATTTTTCAAATGCATGATATATGAGAGAAATGAATCATTATGGAAGTTCATGTAATAATCTTAAAGGTAAATATATTAAATGACACGTGTGTCAATGATGTGGAAATAAAAACCTATTATGGTTTTAAGGGACTGGGAGATGTTATAGATGTGGTAATGAAGGACATAATGTAATAACCTTCCAAGGAAACAAGTATTCAATTGACTCTAGTAAATGGAATGAATTTATTTCTTAATTATCATTTGAATGTTTTAAATTTGGGGAGTATGGTCATTAGGAAAATAAATGTCCTTCTAAGAGGGTTCTAGAATGGAATTAGGCATACCGTACAATTATATGATCAGTAATACCTAATGTCATGCCAATTGAAGATAAGGAAACTGAAAAATACCTTTGAATGGTATGGAATATTTCTTGTCACAGGTTTTTAAATTATTTAATAATATGCCATGATTCAAGTTTCTGTTTGTAGGAAATAATTATTGAGGAATAATATTTAAAAGAAAAGTTACGGATCATAAAGGATTCTGAATGTTTCCAAAGTATATAAATAAAGAATTCAAGATTTATGGTAGACTATAGGATGATGAAATGTTTAAAAGTATTAATTCTCTTGATGATGTGATTACTATAGAATACTTTTTTCAAGTATGTGTAACTCTGATGTTTGTTATGTGAAAATGATATTTGATGAAAATTATGTTTTCTTTTGTTGACATAATTACAAAGGTATAGATAAATATTATGGTTTATATGATATTTGATTTTGAGGTAATTATGGGTTATTACATTTGGGCTTCAAAATGAAAGGTATGAGATAGAAATTGAGGATAAAATATGTTATGATTATTTTTTAGTATTTTCTCTCATTTTTTTGATGGTTACAAAACTATATATTTTTTGGAAAAGGACAGCCCGCATGAAGGGTGATAACTCTTCATGTCAGAAAAGTATGAGAAAATTAAACCCCCAACCAAAGTGTAACAAGTAATTATCACCTCCATTGGCCTATGGGAAGTCCCAAGTTAGTATGTTATTTTATTTTTAGTTAAACGATTTGATGGAATAATTATAAGTTGATTTTTGGAACTTATGTTTTATCAAATAGATATCCTTGCTATAGGAAAATCATTTGGGATTGAGTAATAAATATTATTTTGGAAGACGTTTGTCATTTTGGGACCCTTATATTCATAAGGAATGTAGAATAATATTGGTATTTTATTTGAGTAGTAATGGTAGAATTTTAATTTGGAAGATTATATGTCTTTACTGTGGACTTATGGTGATTCGGGTTATTTATGGAAATGATTAATCTATCTTGGAGAATAAGTGATTTTGGAAATTACATTTTTGGTATGAGACATTAAGAGTGATTGATGTTATTTTGAGTTTTTTGTTATAACTTATCCTAGAAGATTATTTTATTAAATCCTTCTGATTTTTGGGATATAATCTTAGTTATAAAATTTTTGAAAATTTTTAAGGATAGTTATTTTTTGAATGCTATTTGTTGGACCTTGGTTATTAATTTTGAATTTTAGAGATTAAAAGTAGTCATTCTTCTTTTAATGTTTATTATATTTGGGGAATTACATTATTGTAATCCAAAGAATTTGTTTTTGGTTAATGTTTCAAGATATGATTAATAGATATTAAATTTTTTATAGACTATGTGATTCTTTAGAAGTTGATTCTAATGTTTCAGGCATGAAACCTATTCCTCTTAAATACTCTTCAATTAGAGAAAAATATGGGTTTGTGGTAGAATTATATTAAAGGATGAAACTATAATTCTAAAGTAATTGTATTTCGTTATGATCTTAGTCTAGGTAGTAAATTAATTCCACAACTCGATGAAAAATATCTTAAAACAAAAATGTTTTTTGTTTACTTTTCCTACTACAAAATCAAAGACTGCTCAACCAGTCAAAAAATTATATATTTTTTATTATCAAATTACACCTAATAATGTTTTATATTAATATCCATCAGAACATGATCATTATGTTTCTCTTCAACATCCATGTTTTCGTACATGGAACCCTGGTATGTGTTATCTCATGTGACCTTCGTACTTTCCTCTCTTTCTTTTAAAGTGGAAGTTTTGTTAATATTTTTTCAGATTTGGGATTGAAATAAAGGTAATTTGAAAAGTCATACCATAGTTACTGAACCCAAACTAAAATTTTGATGAGGTAATTTCAAAAAGATTTAGGGGTATAATGTAGTATCCCAAGTTTTTTAAAAAGTAGCACTACGTTCTATATCATACACATTACACCACTTTTAGCTTAAATAAAAAACTTAATACTATTATGTAATATGATAGTTATCACATAACAATTATAATGGTGGGAATGAAAGGGATTAACATAATTATAAAATTATTATTTATAAATGTATATATAATTATTCATTAGTTACCAAATTTATTATGAAATTAAAGAAAAAACCAATTGAAAATAAATGATGTGTTTTTCTGAAAAACCTATTTAAATGAAAATAAGTGAGTTTATAAAATAATCACACATGATGAATTTTATTAATGAAATATATATTTAATATATTCAATTTAATTTTTAAAATTCATCTTATATGTTTTCTTGTCATAATATAACAAAAATTCATTTTCTGGATAAAAAAATTATTTTTCAAAAAAATATAGTGTTGCCACCTTTTAATGGAGAACCCATTTTAATTATAGTTATTTAACCTTTTATAAGTTATATTTGAAACAATAAACTACCTATTTGGATTAGGGGCATCATTATTTAGTTTGGAAAAAAATTTGGTATTTTTATGACAACATTCATATTTTAATGAATAGTGAAAATACAACAATTTTATTCAAAATTAATTTTTTGTCTATTTTTTTATATTATTAGATTATCATTTTAAAAGTATTTAAGGTATAATTATAATATGATTTTATCATTTAATATAATATAGTTAATTGGATTCCTTTTCAAATAAAAATTAAATAGGAAAGCTCTATGAACTTTTGAACGTTTTACTTAAAGAACCTGTTTTCTCGATCTGTCAATGGGATTAATGCTAAAGATATTTTAACCACTTCTGTGAATTCAATTTTTAAGAAAGGACATACATGGTTGTATTAAGTGTGAAAAATTTGGTCCAATAGGATCAACATAATTTTTGGGGAATAATATCTTTAGTATTTTATTTACCACGGTTAAATGTAAATATGATAAATAAAGGTAAAATTAATATTATAATATTATAAAATGTCACTAACACTTTTCCTAATCCTATTTTATTATATATTATTGACCATTACAATCCTTTGGCAGAAATTATGACCTTTCTAATCCACTTGGGTGTGATTATGACATATATAACATTAAATTTAAAATAAGGGAAAATATGTCATAAATTTGTATCTTCTTACTAAAAATATTTTAATATGGGGTTATGTAAGAGATATATTCAAATATGAATTTTAAATATAAATAAAAAATTTTTATCTAAAACATGGAAATTTATATATATTTTTTATAAATTTTGTATTTAAATTAATTATGACAAAAATATGATGCATTAGAAGATTTAATAAAGATCGAATCAAATAAATGATATTAATAATATCAAAATAAATTTAATTTGAAATATAATGTGTCATAAAAAACATGTATGGATGAATATGACATTTCAGTATTGATTTAATCTTGTTTTTTCAAAGTAATCAAGTTATTACAATATTTTTTAAAAGATATGTAATGAATAATGTCAAAATTAACATAATTCATATTTTACAATATAAAATATTTAATTAAATGATATAAAATTTATAAAAATATAATATTCCACCAAAAAGTTTATATAACAACAAAATTTTCATTAATGACTCATTCATTGGAATTTTTCCTTTATTTATTAATTATTTTAACCCTCTAGGTTTAAATTACTTGAAAAAATTTAAGAGATAAAAGAGGATAAAATAAAAATATATGGATTAAAAAAATAATAAAACTTGTCTAATTTTCTTTAAATGATTATATTTTGAACCATAATCATATTAAATTGGAACTAAATGACTTTTTAACCTTTTTTACTCTAAATTAATATTATATTAATGTAATATTGTTTATAATTCTATGGGTGCCCCTCCCCTCTCTAATAAAAGGAACCCATTCATCTCTTTTACTCACACTTCAAAAAACAATTGGATCATAAAATATCTACCCAAAACCATTGATAATATACCTCCACGCATTCTTGGGGACTTATTTTTGTCAAAACACCCTCTGTAGAAGTGTGAATGTGCTCTTCATAGGTGAGAAACCGAAGAAGAGTTTTTGTTTTATTTAAGTATTTATATTTTATTTATTCTTCCACTTCCTTCAAATATTATTCTTACTAGATGAAATTATAACTCCATTATCTTAAATATAATGATATGTTATAATTATACTATCATAACCACAATCTATCTCCACATCCATTAAATGGGAAAGGAATTAATCATTCATGCTTATGTGTGAACTATCACCGCCACAAACAAATCTAATTCATTTTTCATAACCTTTTTTCATGACTGATTATAAAAAATTTATTAATTTTAATATATTATTTTCATGAAATATTAATCATTCAAATATAATAATATATCAATTACATTCTTACTTTCCATGCATGTAAAAATGACAACGTCTTTCGTTCGTACGTGTGAACTATCACCTCCACAAAGTGATGTGGCTCATTTTTATTAATTATCTCACTTTTATGATATATATATTTATCTAAGTATATTTAAATGATTAATATGATATAAATTACGTTATTATCATTACCTAAATAAAAAATAATACTTAACATCTTTCCATAATGATCTATAAAAAATGGAAAAAGTTACTCATGTGTACGTACGACATACCCTCTCCATGATTATAAAATGGTTCAACTTCCATAACCACACAACATGGTTTGATTAAAAGGTATAATTTATGTATAAAAATTATAATAACGACATGAATATTATTTTGGATATTATTTACTTATGTCCACATGGAATATTAACATCATATCAAGTTCATTTTCTACCCAAGTACCAAATATATAGAAAACATCCAATGTGAACATAAATAAATATATAATTGTTATAAAATGGTAATAAGTTATATAAAATGAATAATTTAAATGAAAAAGTTTATAAAGAAATTTGAAATTAACCTAATTTTAATTCGGGAAAATAAATAACGTACGGGATGATTCAGACTCTAGGTAAGGGACTTCATCTCAATCTCCTATCATTGAGATATTTCTTCATTACATGCACCTTTATTCTTTAATAAAGTGTATATAAATACCCTTTGATATTCCATATCAATATTATATTTATAATCATTTCATTTAACTTTATCTAAATTTTTTTACATTCATGTGGCTTATAATTTAAATGTTCAAAGTGGTATGGGATGCTTTTAATGTATGATATATAATTTTTCATAACATTTTCTCTATGTAAATATTATTGTTTAAATTATACTTATCTAATTTATCGATATTAAAGGATTTTAAAGGAAAATTTCTATCTATTTTTTAATTATTTTTCAAAAGGAATGTTTTTACATTTTTTATATAGAACATTTCTATAAATGAAAAAGAGGATGTTATTTTTATCATATACAACGACAACTGCTTCTCCACATCCAGGACAATTATTTTATATTTATATTCCCCTACAAGAATTAATGTTTTATTATAAAAGAAAATAAATCACTTATTCATTTTTTTGGTATTTTGGTATTGAAAATGGTTTTTAAAATGGATTGACTATTTTAATATCTTGAAATTATTTCTAGTGTTTTCCAATTGAATTTTATGGGTGAAATGTTGTTAATTGCAATATTTTATGTGTTATGATTATATAATGGTACTTGTGCATTTGTTAGGTAGTTACATTATAAACCAGAGATGGGTGGTTCTAGGATAAATTAAGTATTGGTGGTTACGTTATAACCTCCAATGCATTTGGTATGGAATTCGTCCATATGACTATGCCATTTATAAGAGTGATATGTGTGGAAGTCAACCGTATGGTTAATCCATTTAAGTATGATTATGTCCTAAGTTACCATTATATTTTATATGTTTATTTCTATAGGTTTTAAGGTAATATTTTTATTACAAAAAAGTTAATAAATGTTCTTATATTCAGTGATTTTTATTTACTACTTCTTAAAGGTGAAAAGTATTAATTTACGATAATATATTCATGGTTTACATGTTTTCATAAGACTAACATTTTTCTTCATTTTTTATCCCTTATTGATATTTTTATGCTCATCCCAAGTTTTGAAATATTTTTCATATGATTTAAAGAAGAATAGAGCTAATGATGGGAGCAAGGATAACTTATGAAGTTTTAACATGAAAACAAAACTATGTTTCCTTTTAAACATTTTTATGAAAAAAGATGGATAATGAGTAGAAGAATCTACTTTGTAATATTTAAGTTGTTATGTATGAATTATATACTTTTTCTCTAAATTATTAAACCTAAAAATGTCCTCAATGTGAATTAAAGTAAAATTATTGACTTATATCAATATTATGTAATGTTTAAGGTCAGTTATTACAACAACACTCTTTCCTCTATCAATTGTAGGGTAAATGAATAATGATCAGAGTTGTAAAGTGGGCCTCAAAAACTGAATTTGTTGTTTCCATTGGCCATATAATCTATCAACATTTCCCTATAGAATACCTATATGGTCAATAATACCTTTTCTAAGTTCATCAAAGATGTCTCCAATCCCTTCTTTTCTAATTATAGAGGTAGAAGGACGGACACTATATTGTGACTAAGATGAATTTAGAATGGTTTGATTATACCTCCTAAGAGTGTGACCATCTGATGAGAAGTAATTAGATTAGATTCATATCATATTAATATATACATAAATAGGTTGGTGATCCTCCTTAATGGAGTATCTCATTTAATTGGTTGGTGCTTGATATTCAATTTGGTGGTATGGTGACCATAGTACCATTTGTGGTTGGTTATTATAGTATTATTTGTTGGGTTAGTTCACATATTATCATTTGATGGTTCATCACCTATAGTACCATTGTGTGTGTCAGTTCTCGATATTCCATTTGGTGGGATGATGCACATGGTACCGTTTGACTGTTTGGTTCCTATTTTAATATTTGAAAGGTTGGCACCCATAATACTATTTGGAGGGTTAAAACCCCTAGTACAGTTTTGTGGGTCAATCTCATATTACTGTTTGGTGGGTTGCTTCCCATAGTGAAGATGATCTCATGGTCAAATGTGATTAAAATTCCCACATCCCTATGGGATGGGTGTTCCCTAGATAATTAGGGGTGGTCAAAAAATCCAATAGAGCTCACCTATTGGATTTCTCAAATTGGATAATCGGGGTGGTCAAAACATTGTCTTCATCTCCTTGTGGAATTTTAGTCAGATGTTTGTGATGATGAACAGAATGGTCAAATCCCTCCTAGGAAGGTCTTGAGTTATTGAGTTGACAAGATTATTTTCCTCATCCATATCCCTTAGGTAGGGAATGTATGTGTTTTTGTGCTCTAGGGATAAACTCCCAAATCGATTGAATGTGGAAGCAAGGGCCACTTATTATTCAATGGCTTACCTTGGGAAAGAATACATATGAGGGTACATCCTTTAAAGTATATCATTAGCTGATTCAAAATTTAGGATGTATCTATTGATGTGGTTCCCCTAGACCAATATGTTCACCAACTCTCACTTAAGGTGTTACATTGGTAATAACATATGTCGGTTACTCATGTCTAAAGCAGCTTGTCCAAATATCTTTGAATTCGTTAGAACATTTGATGACATCATTTTGATTGTATATAATTTGATAATTCCTAAAGATTAAACAAGACACATTATTATTGAAACATTATATAAAATAGAAAATTTTTTAGTAACTTTATTCATATTTAATCAATAAATAGGTTGTCCCTAATTTTATAAAATTTATGGTGTTAATAAAAAAACATGTTCGTTCTACCATTCAATTTTTTGAAAAAATAAAAAAATGGCTTGATGAGAACTGGGTAGTCTATCCTTATTTAATCCATAAAATGGAAGAAATCATTAAAATATTTTACATCGGTTTTACCATTTTGTTTTATGAAAAATCTGGAACAGTTTCTCCCCATGCTTGGTTGTGGTAAGTTGTGGGTGGTTGCCCAATCATTTTCATCAGGTTTACCATATTTGTCTATAACAGAAACTCTCAATCGTTCCCACATCTATAACTGAGCATGGACCTTCTTTATAATGGTAGGTGTCTAATTGGGTTTTTACACCCAACAGATATTTGGAACTCAAATTGGCCGATAGGATGGGATTTTAGCCTCATCACACTTTTTGGGTGGAATTTCATTCTACTCCAATAATCACTTATAGATTGTTTATATGTTCATAAAATCCGTCTTAGGCCCCGATGTGGGATTTATTACCCATGTTCCAATTAAATGATTAAGATAATGTGGTGATGGGAAAAAATATGTTTATCATAGGTTCTCTACCATTCCCTTATTCATTTACGATTCTTTAGTTTATATCAATGTTTGGGAGCTCTAGATTTTATTACCATTCAGGGAGTCAGTTGTGTCTTGAAGATGTGGTTGAACCTCTACGATGTGTCTTATTTATAATTTTATAATAGTAATCAAAACCCATAGAGTTATTTTAAAACATTATAATGTTTTATTAATGTAATATCCCACTTAGTTTAATGTTATGTGGAAAGATGAAAAATTTTAACCCGGGCCTTGAGGATTAAGCTTATGTCTCCTATTAAGAAAAGAATCAGAGTCTCCATAGTTCATTTTAAGGGAAAATATTCCATTAAATATGTGATAATAGATTCATTTTTAAGGACTTACTCATATAACTATTCCTTAAATTACCTCATCAGGAATATGTCCCTTTGAGTGAAGATATGATGCAATCAGATTTACCTCACTATAGAGGTCCCACATAATGGAAATCCTCACCATTCTATTCCTAAAATCAATTCCATTATCTAAGCCCATGTGATCCAAGATTGGTGTGATAAATAAGATATAGAAAAATATTGTACATGTCAAATGAGGTCATATTTTAATGAGGATTACCCATTAAAGTATTCCTTTGAGAGTTATGACTACCAGTCTCATAGAGGATATGGTATAGAGCTCAAGCCTTAGTATGATATCCTATATATCATATTTATGATTGGAATCAGATACCTTGATGTTCGGTTCATCCCTAAACCACTGATGGGTTTTATGTACTTAAGGGTATGGTCGGGGCTTACACTTAAAATGATTCCATGTATGATCCCACCACTCATTATTTGATGGAAAATGAAGAATAGAAGACTTATGGGATAATCAAATCCCATGAGTCAAGAATATTTAGGATATGGTGGGACTTAAACTAGGGTGTATTCCCTTTGGATATTTGGATTTTGGAAGGCATCATACATATCCTATTTGAATTGGAATCGGTTTTTTTAGTTCAGTTACCCTATAACTTGGTGATGGGTTGGGGTGGGTGATTACACTTAGAGAAATTATTGTCTTCACTGATTTTTGGAATTCTAGGGGCTTATACCAAGATGGATTCCCATTTGCATATTAATTATATATCTTCTTATAGATATAGAGATATGGTGACCATGAAAGGTCAGTTGGAAATTCTTGGTATGACACACAGGGCTCATCCAAGAGAATTACAAAAAATAGGGTTGCATTACTGTGTAACCCTGACCCATTAAGTAAACTCCAATTATAAAAGGGATATATGGATGAAGGTTCCTAACTAGTGGTTCACAAGGTATAAGTCTAAGTGTTTTTTTAGGATGAGGTTTACTTGTCTTCCCGATATTTCTTGATTGTCTACCCGATAGGTCTGTACTATCTTCTTGACATGTCTTGATCGTCTGACCAAAATGTCTTGACTATCCACTGGACATGATTTGGCTATCCGTTTTTCATGGCAGACACATCCAAGTGTGATTTCCTATCATGTACAAGATTATTTTCATGATTGAAGTAAACATGTCCATGATCCTTCCTTTGATAAGCTAACTTTTCCGTGATGACTTCACATGATCAAAGTGACTTCTACAGGATGCCTTCGTAAGATCAAATTAAACCTATCCAAGGCCTTTTTCATGTTAATTGATTGGTCTGAGATTCATTTTCATGATCAACCTGAATTTTCTGATATTTCATCTCATGAACAACCTAACTTTTCCAAGACATATTCACATGATCAAAGAAAATTTACAAGGTTTTTCTCATTATCAAATTGATATTTCTAAGGCCACATAAGAGAATCATGAGACTAGTGAGGAGTATTGAGATCATCTGATATTAAGAGAGTCTTGTGATAATGTATTGTGAACATTTCTTGGATCATGTGGACATCTATGAGATTGTGTTTCACATTTAATGTTATAATGCATCAAGGCCACATAGACAATATTTACATGGGAATAGGTGTTCATGGGTAAGAATATATTCCATAGTTTCATCTCCAATGGCTTTTCTGTAAAAAAGAGATATTATCTATGGTTTCATATGTATAACAAGGATACATATATGTGGAGGGGTCTCTATATGATGGCATCATATGATGGTCAATTGTTCATGTGATTTTCTTTTCTTGATGGAGTCTTTTGATGTGTTTGGTGAATATGTGATTAGGCTAAAAATTGATGCTACATGTGTGGAAGAGGGTGAATAGAATATAGGGTGTACTGATGAGGGTTTGTACATCATGTATTCCCACCCTAGGGTCTACATAAAGGATGACATGTCCACGAGTGTATTTATGTGGGAATTAGCATGGGTGTCCCTCATGCTCGAGGGCCTGCACTACATGGCCAGATAGAGGTTCATGGGATCATAGGTTTATTTTTGTTAACTCTCCATTATAAAGAGGTTCACGTCTAGGCCAGAAATTTGCATTACATAATTGAGGTCACATGATCCCTTGATGTATTATGCATAGGGATCTTGGAACATGAGATAGGGATACACATTGGTTTTGGGTGCATGGATGAGGGTTTGCATGGTGGAGTCATGAAACCAGTGAGGTATCACAAAATCATGAGAATACCTCACATGAAGTAGATTTTTCATGGTGGCATCACATGATATTTAATTTATCATTCAATTGTGTGAACTTCATGGGTTAATTTGATGGGTTCTTGTGATCACCTTGAGATATTCTTCCGAAGGTGGAAGACCACCACGTTCATTCCTCTATTTCTCCACTATTCTTCTCCACTTTTCTAACTCTTATTCCCCTTATGTGTGTGTTTTTTCTATGGAGATGGGGGTTTATATAGGTGGACGTGGCCTGGTATATTTCCACCTTTCCTGGAGAATATGTTGCATGAAGTTTCTTGAGGTGGTGAAGATACTCTAATAATCAACATCGTGTGATCACACAAAGGGTTTTCACGATGAGACACTTGAAAGTAACCAAGGCTTCATATGGTCATTTTATGGTTCTCACATGAAAACTTTTTATTCATGTGATCACTTCCCAAACATCCTATGAGGGATTCATGTGATCTCTACTAGATTCACATGATCATCCATCATCTGACTTCATATGATCTTGAGGATGATGAAAGGTTATTGCAAAGAGAAGTTACATTCTTCTTTTTGGGAATCTTGTGATGCCCACATGCCTTTGTTTGATCATCACCATTGTAATGTGTGACTCATGGTGTTTCTTATGAATTCCTCACAATGGGATTCTAATGATCATATTTCATTTGATTACTTTATTTTTATATCATCAAATGTATGAAAGGAAATCATCGGCCCATTTTTTCTATGATTCGTGTGAAAAGATATAATACACCCAAATATAGCCTGTGGTGATTACTTTTGTGGATTATCCGGATAGTTATTTTTATATACAATGCTGGTGATGTCAAAATATTCTTTCCTGTTCATCACCATCTCATCATGTGATCTTCAGTAACTCTCATGATAGATTTCAAGAGGTAGAATGGTCGGATTATTTTGATAGAGTATAATATTCATGTAATGGCACAATTTATTATAAACATGGATATATAAAATGTCATATGTTCCTATGATAGTTTGGTGGTTATCTTCATTCGAGCATGTGATCCATCATGAATCTTGTGATGACTTCATGTGATGGAATTATTGGCTTCATTCAATTGTCATTCCTATAATGAAAAGATATATATAAGTATTTGGTATTTCTAGGATTATTCATCCATACTGTTCTTGATCAGTGGAGATGGATATCATGGTTGTTATAGAATTCAAGGGTTTATAGGAAATTAGGTGTTTCTCTCAGTGTTGAACCAACAATACCAGGAATGTGGCACACAAGAGAGAGGTTGAAGACAATGTGGGAGAGGGGTATGATAGTTGTGGTTCATAGAATTGGATGGTTGTGGTTATTTTATACCTTTTTAAATCATGTGAACAATTTCATGCATGGGTCATCCCCATATCAGACTCCCAATTGGATGCGTGAAACTTAATAGGCTTCTTAATGTCCCATGTTGGTTCAAGAGAACAACTTGGTTGGCACCTGAATCACATGCACTAGGCCCTCATCAGTCGCACCCTCCCATTGTGTGGCCTTCTTAGGATCACCTACACATGCACCTTGTTCCCTCACCATGAGAGATATACATTCCCACATCCTCGGCACTCAAATGTCTAGGTAGGTGGCTCTCAAGATGTAGTTGACGATACTCCAACATGTGTCATTGGTTGATCTATCTGACTGGTTAGCTTGGTTGGAAATTTTTTTTCCATGGTCACCCATCAATAAATAAACAATAATAAAAATTAAAAAGTGAATGTAATAAGGGGGAAAATATTATTCTATAAATCTATTCCCAAGCCTATTCTTCAAGCATTCCATTTTTGAATCCTTCAAATTATATCAATGTTTTTCATATTCTTCACACTTCTCAAATATTTGATAGAAAAGTTCATGGAACACAATTATGGGTGCCTACACCAATGTAGGCACTATAATACCTTAACTATATTAGAATCCTCTCATTGTGAATAAGGATTCATTAGCCAATGTAACACTTTTAGAGGACGAATGTTTTTGTCTACTTCTCTAGAGAAGTTCATTAAGAAAACATGATGGGGATAGTGGCTACTAAATCATCGATATTGGTACACATACGTTTATATTCATCATTATATATATTTCATTTAAATATCATAAAGGATTGATTAAGAATAATATGGATTTTCTTCCACTTCCATGATCACATGTTAAACATCCAAAAAATAATAATTTATACGATAAATAAACAATATCACATAAATGAAATAAGATAACATTGCATGAATGATAAAAGAGAATAAATAGAATCGGCATAATTATTTCATCAAAAAATGGTTGATTAATTATATAAAATCCCCATAATAGTAAAAATTAATGTAAATGAAATAATAATAAAATTTATACATAATTAACAAAATCCATTAAATAAATATTAAGTTATAAAATATTTCCATTATATAAATTAATAGGAACCCAAGTTAGAGTGTCAACTGGGATATATTCGGGGTCAGTTTCAATTATAAAAGAGTGTCAATAAATATGGTGGGTCAATTTAACCGAACATTTATTGTATTTAATGACCATAGTGTATTGAATTCATATTTGGATGTAATTGTTAAGAAATTCAATGTCAATATTTTATGATTTTGGAGTCTATTAAATAAATCAATGATCTATAATATATAATTTAGAAAAAATTTATACCTGAATATCTTATTATGATTTTCCTATACATGTTATTGGTTAGGAGAAGGGAAATATTGATCATTTCCACTATAATTTCAATGTGATAGGACATTCATAGTACAATACTAATTGCTACATGGACTAGATAATATAGTGGGATACTAGTAAAATAATTTTACTTATTTCATCCTATATAATCATCTTTAATGTACATAAAATATAATTTCCTATTTTTTGGTAGATTAATGAATAGTTCATCTACCTTGATATCCTTTTTTTCTATGCTAAAGAAAGTCAATATTCTTATTGGATGTGTCTTCTAAGAGTGGTATATGAACTTACACATTATACTATGACAAGAATGAATTATCTATGTTCTATAATCACTTGTTTCTGATTCACCATTATATGGGGTGAGTGATGAAGAACTATTTGTCTACTTAAAACATTTAGAGGATGCACTAGATGTATATTGTTTGATTTTATCATCTTTGTCTAATGAACTTCATAAGTATCTTAAGAATTATGATGTATAAAAGATTCCCATAAATCTATATGATCATTATATATATTGATCTAGAAAATAGTTGTTCTCAATCAATAAGGAACCATTTACATGTAATATTTGAGAGGAAGCACTATATAGACCTCACATGCTCAAGATTATTAGCTACATTGAGTTTCTAGATATTCTATAGTTCAAAGTACCCGATGAATTACACATCAATAATATTCTTTCCTTACTCCCTTCGAGGTTCTATAGCTTTATTATGAATTATAATATGAAAATCATTGAGAATTGCCTCCCAAATCCTCTTACTCTTCCTTTCCAGGTAGATAAGGACATGAATCATGAGAAGACTTCTATTTTTTGGTGAAAAATATGAATGTAAAAGATATAGGCAAAACGATTACCACTAATTCTAAATATTACACAACTCACCCTTCCAAGAAGAGTAAGATCAAGGGGTAAACAAGGGAGTAGGACACCACCTATTTGACAGGAGGCAAGAAGGGCCAATGTAATTATAACATAACCATGATGAAGAATAACGGGGTAGCATCCACTGTGTTCATTATCAAGTAAAATAATTCCATTTTTATAAATTTGGTAATATATATAGATTGTAGTACTCATTTTTATATATAATTACATGAACCATGTATATTTAGAAGAGTTTCATAAGATTTAGGTTATCTATAAGCACCTAATACAGCTAGAAATGCTTCAGTGTCTATTAGAGATTATCGCATCAAGTTTCCACTTGGATTAATCTTGGAATTAAAGAACTATTATTATTCTCTTAGAACCACAAAAAAAATTAGTTCTCTATACATCAATTATATAGATGGGTTTGTTTTGAAATTTTAAAATAAATGTTTCTAACATTACAATGATAA
Organism: Viscum album; assembly: GCA_963277665.1. Taxonomy (NCBI): domain Eukaryota; kingdom Viridiplantae; phylum Streptophyta; class Magnoliopsida; order Santalales; family Viscaceae; genus Viscum; species Viscum album. The sequence goes on from OY728153.1 coordinate 1,924,134,676, forward strand.
AAAATGTTATGTTTTGACACATTTAAATTAACATATTTACATGTTGGGATATGAAAATCATGTTTTAGAAATCAATAACACACCTTGTTTACTTGATTCATATCACGCTCAATAGTGGAATCATAGACATGTTCATGTAAATTAAAAATGATTTACTATTTAATATTAAGATAGACGTTTAAATTGTTTTGAACAAATACCACTTGGTATATGTCATAATTTTTTTCAATTTAAAATGAAAAAATATCCATTTGTGGAAAGAGAGAAAGTTCCACATAGTTTCTTGAATTAGTTCATACATATGTGTGTAGACCATTTCCTATTGTTGAAAGGGGTAGATTATAATACATCAAAACCTTTAATGATGATTTTAATATATATCTCTTTAATATGGTATAAGTTACATTATTTTAATAAATTCTATGAATATAAGAATAAAGTTGATAAAAACATGGTAATAAGATAAAAAAATATGCTCAAACAATGTTAGAGAATATCTTAACCAAGAATCCGTTGATTATATATATGATTTTTGGATATTATCCCAACTAACTACTCATTGTACAACATAATGGAAGAGTATAATTGAATTTTGGAACCACAACTTGTTACATATAGTGATATCAATGATGAGCTATAAAATTATTCTATTATCATTTTGGGGATATTAATTATTAACAACAAAACACATTCAACACTAAATACAACTAAAGAGGAAAATGGTATTCAATACAAAATTATATATGGTAGTGAAACCATGATGTCCCATTAATGAGTGTAGGGTTATGAAATGTTTGTTAAGGACGTCTATGAATATAAATTTAACACTTGGAAACTATGTGTATATTTATAGGATATTAGAATAAAACTAAGAAATATTTCATATACAACCCCTCTAATATAAATGTTTTGGTTAATATACACCCAAAATTTCATGAGATAGATAACATATATAAAAGAGATACTGGTAGAAATATGGAATTGTTTGGAGTATTCAATTAAGATGTAGATTCATTGGCATAAGAACATATTACATAAAATTTATGTAAAAGAGGACATTCTAGAGACACCAAAACTACATAGGAGAACTAGATAAGTTAGAGAACTAGAGATATATAGTGTTTTTTATTCCTCAAGGATGGTGACTAAATATTAGTTGGTAATAATGAATCTATTTCATATAATGAATAAATATGTGGTAATAAAACTAATAGGTGGAAAGAATCTAGGAATTATGTAATGAATTCCATATACAAAAATGATGTTTTGATTTTGGAAAATCAGCCACGAAAATTAATGATCATTAGTCATAATTGAGTATTCTAGAAGAAACATGATATGGGTGGACAATTCAGTACCTATAAGGCATTATAGGTTTTTGAAGTGTTTAAAGAAGATAAATCCATTAACATTGATGAAACCTTTTCACCACTTTCATTTCTAAAATCCATTAGAAGTCTAATTATGAAATCATCTCACCATGAATATGAGATTTGGAAAAATTGATTTCAAAAGATCCATCCTTATTGGGAGCCTTCTGTAATATGTATATATGAAAAAAAACCCAAAAGGGATTGTGAGTCCAAATGATTCAAATAAGGTATGAAAATCCTAGAGATAAATTTATTGATTGAAGAAATAATCCAGGTACTAGAATATTCATTTTGATAAACCCATGAGAAATCTGTTTTTCATAAAGAGTGAATATCGGAATTATACCTATAAAGTTTTTAGTGAGAGTGAAATAATTTTTTAAAATTACGTATTGATGATATATTACTAAGTGAGATATCAGTCTTAATGTTTTTTAAGATGTATTTGAATATATGATTATCTATAAAGTACTTTGGTAAGTAGAAATCATTCTTGGGATCAAAATCCATTATGATAGATCAAATAGGTTAGTTGAAATAAGTCGAGGTAACTATATTAACAAGACACTGAAGTGATTTAGTAGGGAATAACCCAAGAGCATATTTTTTCCAACATAACATGGAATACATATCTCTAAGAAATTGTTTTCATAGAAATCATAGGTGAGACAGTGTATGAAAATTATCCCATACATATTAGTTATAGGTATGTTCTTGTATTCCATTCCATGTACCAAGATTGATGTTTCACACATAGTGGGAATAGTAGGAAGATATCAAGGTAACCTAGGAGACCTCCATTGGATGTAAATTAATACTATTTTTATGTATTTTAGGCATATTGAAGACATGTTATTAGTTTATGGAGGATATGAGGAGCTCTTCACCCTGGGATACATAGATACTTGTTTCTAAATAGCTCCAAATGATCTAAATTAAAAATCGGGGAATGTATTCAGAATCAATGGAGGAGATATGGACTATAATATCATAAAGTAAGTAGTAGTCACTGATTATATAATAGAGTATGAGTATATTGTATGATATGATGAAACCATGGAAGTGTTGTGGATATGAAACTCTTTTTCTGAATTTTATGTGGTGCATCATAGTAAATATCCTATCAAAATGTATTGTGATAAAAATATAGTGATGACTATTTATAAAGAGACAAGGTATAATTAATGGATAAAATCATAATTAATAGTTATCATATCATGATGTTTTTTTCATAGTAGTGACATCATAGTAAATAGATTTTCCATATAAGATAATGTAGTTGATCTGTTGACTATGTACTTACCATAAAAGAATCATGAATATCATGTGAGAGATTGTAGAGTAAAAGTTATTGGCAATATGTTCTAGTGAAATTGGGAGTCTTTCAGAGTTGGTACACTAAAATAAACAACTATTTACTTTATATTTCCTATCGATTTAAATACTTCAATACTAATAAACGTATTATCAAATATTTGTTTTCTTTGTAATAACATTAATGTGATAATTTCCTGGAGTATCCATCACACTAAAAGGCCATAACAACAACCTACTATGTTGAGAACTTTGATATGAAATGTTGATATTAATAAACCTATGTCCTATAATCAAGATAACATTTATGGTGGTCCAAATAATATCTTGATAACCATGTGTATGTATTCATAAGTAGGTGAGATTTTAGCAAATTAAGTATGCAACTATTAATCACTATGATGAGCTATTACAAGGATGGACTGACCAGTTAGACTTCCACATGTACATGTTAATCGATATTTACGTCTATGAACATGGGTAATGATCCTTCAAAATGATATTATATTAATTAATACCATTAGTCATGTACTTTGATATATTTCCCAAAACTGTGATAAAAGTTTCCTATGAAGAATTAGGATATGTTGGGTGTGTCACGATTGATATTTTATTAATGAATACATCAATATAGTATTTTTCACTTGAATTTTAATGAATATGGTATCATGAATCTTATATTTTAATGAATCTTTCAAACTAAAATTTAATGTCCATAGTGATTAATGAGTTCATTTCAAGAAGTCAATAAATGAAATATTGACTATATTGGTTGATGGAATGAGTATAAAGTCCTCCTGAGTAGATATTAAGAAAAAAGGATTATATTACATAGTGAGAGTACATATGTGGTTTTATTTATTATGATATTATCTTCTTATATTTATTCCTTTACGTTTATCTAGATTATGATAATAGAGTATAGGTGAGACAATTTAATTCTACTGAGCAAGAGGCCTAGGGGTTCACAAACAAAGTGTTTCCATCAATCTCAGTTAAATTCTATTTGAATTTAATAGTTTGAATAAATAGTTTCCTTTTGTTTAGCAAATAATATTTATTCAGAATTTATTGATCACCATTTTCTAGTCAATATTGATATGTTGTAATAATATTTAAATAAATATTTTTTTCACAAGATAGTTAAATAGAATATTTATTTATCTATTATTTTATTACAAGGTAATAAATATTAGTTATTATTAAATAATTATTTTTTAGTTATATGAATATAAAATAAATATTTATTTGTATTATTGTAAATGTAATAATTAATTATTTGAGAAATGAATTATATTTTATTATTCATGTATCGGTATATTCTGATAAAGGTTGTTACACAAGAAAAGATCCCAATAATGGAAATGTTATTTAATTTTTTAAATCGACATATTCAATTATAAATTATTATTGTTATATTATTGTTATTATCACGATATATTTGTTATTTTTATTATTTTATTAATGTAATTTGTGAAATTAATAATAATAATAATATCTATATATAATCAATGTTATATCATCTTAGAGGAGGTTTGAGAATCATTTCATTGTGAACAACATTTCTCTTCCAAGGATATTTCTCACCCAATGAGGAACAACTCTATGGTCTCTCTCAAGACCTAGTGAAATCTTCCACTTCCTTCACCATATCAATAATAAGATAAAAAATAGATAATCCTTTAAGCTATAAAGATTGGGTTGTGATCAATGTGATTAATGAATGATGATCAGATTATTTTCACTACCCTTCATCACTCCATCAGTGTCCTTCAAATAACAAGGAGGACATGTGGATCACCACAATAGGGATTCTTCTTTGGATCCCCTAGGATCCATGATAGTAAAACCTAGAGAAGAATTAACCAATTAATATCTACATAAAAGAAAGAACTCAAGAATAAGGTATTTTCTTGTTATTAAATTAAATATAAATTTTACATGAAAGATCATCTTTCTTGGATATTAGATTATTTGTGAATTTATTTAGCTAGATTCATTATAAAATATGAATCATTATTTACGTAATTGTGTATTATTCCGTAAATTTGAAAAAATAAATATAGTTCATGGGCTCAATCCAAGCTATCATTTCATCAAAGATATTGATAAAATGGGAAAAATAATTGTTTTCCTAATGGGAAACCAAACAAGAAGGGGTTTGGATAGAAAAATTTCATAGAGATGCTCACCCTACACCATAAAGATATTAATAATAACACAAGCCATTTTTTACTCCCAAACATTCCATGGAAGGAACAACCATCTATTGATTCCTCCATAATTCCACATTTATCCTCATTTAGTGGCTCTAATGATTCGTTAATTTTTGAGCTATGTATCAACCCAAAAAAATAATTATTTTCCTCCATACATTGCTCAGAGTAAAAGAGGTTTGTTTTATCCATTTATTAGTTGTAGGGTGAGGTTGATTAATGATGGACCCAAATCAAGAACATGAGGCAAAAATGAATAAATTAACTCTACATAATGGGATGATTTAAATAATATATTTCTCAAAAAATATTTCCATTGAAACATTGACATTAAAATGGGGAGAGAACTCTTATAAATAAAAAATGTAGGATGAATCCATTGGTACCAATGAAGAAAACATCACAAGAAATTTAAGGTATGATTATGGTTTTATAATTATCGATGAAATAAAAATGATCATTTTATAGTGAAATAAAACAATTTATTTGAAAATTGAGAACTATAAATGACTTTAATAACTATAAATAAATTTTATATTATTCAATTAATGTGGAAATGGAAACTGATGACTCACATTATTCTCATGGTTATGTCATAAATAAGTGAAAAATGTAATTTTAGGGAAAATAAAATGATAAAACCTATTGAGTAAAAAATATTTGACTTTATAGATGCCAAAAATGTTGAATGAAGCATGGGTAATATTACCTCAAATTTAAAAGTTTCTAATTCAATTATATAAGATAATTCCATCTATAACTTGATTATTGACCTAATATAAAGAGGAAAACTAATTAAATTGAAGGAAAGAAATATTAACATAATTCACCACCCAAACATCATGTAATATGTTGTGTTTTGGATGGGTTTAAGTTTTCAAAAGGAATTGTTATTTTTGTTCCGTAGATGGGGAAAATTTTAAGCCAATATTTAGAATGGAATTACGATATTTAGAGCTCTTTAAAAAAATATTGATGGGTTTTAAACCCCAAATGGTCTCTTGGGTGTCGAAATGAATTTGGGAAGTGTTGGCCACTGAAATGTAGTTTTTGGGAAAGACAAAGGAGGCACATAGTTAGTGCATGAATAGTGATATCTATGCACCTCAACCATGAATCCCTGTAGAGGTGTCACATGGTTTGTAAAACTGTTTTTGTGAGGCTGCATGGCCTTGAAAAAACATCATTAAATTATACTGGTAAATCACATGGCTTGTGCATAGTTCTAATAACTATTCCCCTAGACCATGAGAGGTATGGGGTTGAGATAATGCCAAAGGCATGGTTGGTTTATAGTTTCCTTAATCATACACATAGACCATGTGGGTGTGGATCTTGGAAATTGTGGTCTAAATAGTTGGTTCAGGGATAGCCGAACCGTGCACACCTAATAATGGGGTGATTTTACTATCTTACCCCTTATTCCATTTATTTTATTTACCTCCTTATTTCTCCATCACATCTGATGGATAAAAAAAACTTAAGGTCCCCATTGAAACCTCTATAGAATATAATTTATCTACCTCATACAAGTTCCAAATTGATCATTTTCTGTTGTGTTGGTCACCCTCGGCTAGTCTAAAATTCCTCTTCCTTCTTATCTCTTTTTTTTGTCTGGGATGTGATTTAAATACGAGATCATATGTCCTATTTTTAGGGAGTTTGTTTATTTCATCTTTTTCTCTTATTCCATAATGTATAAAATGATGGAATTGGTTGAGTAAATATTCTTAAGAATGTGGTATTTGGTATATATGTCTTTCCATAATTGTTTTATTTCATAAAAATGGTTTATATTTTTTTCCATGTTGTACATACCATGCATTGCACCAAAAAAATTAAATACCCTAAATTAATTTCTTATACCACAATTTTGATGTTACTAGAACCCCCTTAACAATTTCATAGATTGATGAACTCAACTCAAACAACCACATATGGTGAGTTTAATTAAATTCTTACAATGATCATTGATTTACTATTATCCAAACCTCTCCTTGGTTATGTTGATCTTCCCACTTTCTATTGGAATGCCTTAAGGAATTAATTGAATGGTAAGTGATTTTGATATACAACTTAGGCATTTTTCTTCTATAATATAGTTGATTAAAAAAATGAATCAAGGATAATTAAAGAGTGGAATGTGCACATTTATGTGCCAGTAGTCACTTGTGGGTGATTTTTATAACCAAATATAGTACCTATATAATGGTTTGGATAAAACAATCAGTCCTTGACAACTTACTTTATTCTTGACAATCATTATTGACTAACCTAGTAAAATTAAATGAATTGAATTGAAATTTTTAAAGAAATGAATCATGATGAAATATGAGAGGGAATGGATGTACCATGTGGCCTCCTTGTTTGTTTATAAATAAAATAGTCAAATGGTATACCAACATTCATGATGATTATATATAATTATAAAAATGTTTCTTATGGCCTATGTTAATTTATTAAATTCAATATACATATTTATTACTGTATGAATTCTGAAATAATTGGGTTATTATATAGAATGCCTTAGACGGACTCATAAGGCATATTGAATTTTATGAATTTTTAATGGTTAAGTGGTGTTAGACATGAAACTCCTCGTCAATTTATATTAATTCAAGACATGGAGTACCTCATTGTTTATTAAATTTATGGACATGGAATTCCTCTCTTTTTTAATGTCATGTACATGGATTTCCTTATTATTTATTGATGTTATGAAAATGAAGTACCTCATTTTTTATTGAAGATATATATCTAAAGATCCTCATAATTTATTGAATTTTTGGACATGGAGTTTTTTATTATTTATTGAAATCATGGAAATAGAGTTCCTCGTTATTGTACATGGTTTACCTTACCATTTTTTTTAAATTGGTGGACATGACATTCCCTATCCCCATGAGTTAGATGCTCTTTTTGATGCCCACTCTTAGATATAAATATTTGAATGATTATCTTGGTATATGGATGCCTTGGATATATACCATGGGTCCCAAGACTATATTAAATATCAAATGTAACATACTTTGATACATTCCAGATTTGGCTGATGTGGGTATAGTCTACCATGTGTCATGTGAGGAACTTGAGATTGAAATTATTTTTATTGAAATTATTGGTTACTTTGATATACCTACACACTATGACTATTTATATTCACATACCAGTTTTACATTAGACATTGTTGGTGGTGGAATACCGAGTTTTAATCACACCTGATTTGGGAATCCATTTGGTACCCATACTGATGTAATGATGTTAGTTACAAATCTTGTATTCTGTTTTTTAATGTTATGCTTTGTAGAATAGAACATTACATAGGAGCTGGGGGTCAATCTTGTACTTGGGATGTGACAAGATTTGGAGTAATTTTCTATTATTTTACTAGTGTAGTCTTTTTTATATATTAACTAATTTATGTTTACTTATTTGTATTTATTGATCAGAATTCTCATGCATGGTCATTTATTTGGGACTGGAAGAGTTATTAGTCATCATTATCATTTATTGTTTATTTTATTCATTTATTCCTCCATTGTTCTTATTACTGATCTATAGGGTATAATATCCCCACTATACCACTATTAATGTAAGGAACTGGCCTTATTCATTAGATATTATAGCGATTCTAACAAAAATTCAAATTATTAAATTCTTGATGATATTTTACGTTTATAGTTTTAGAGAATTATGACTAACACTTACATAGTAAACCCATATATTATAAGTGGACACTTATTGTAACTAAGAAAATGTGTTAAAAGGGGGACCAAAAATTGAAAATATTTATCCAAAGACATAAATCAAATTGAAATATTCTATTTGAATATTCCTAGACCTTGAATAGAGTTATGGATTGGAATTCATGGTCGTTTGAAGTTATACTGCTGAGAATGGATCGTTAGGGAGATTCTGAGGGAAATGATGGAATTACATGAAACTTTCCAAAAAATTGATCATAATACATTCATGGTCAGACAACTGAGTTGTGTGGAAAAGGAAATGTGAAGTTCTTTGGAGTTCCCTTAGTCTTAAAGCACGCCCAAGGCCAATGTGCTCAAGAAGGAAGTGTTGCATGCAAGAATGGAATATTCCATGAAAAAAAATCATGAAACCATCCTTTTTATCCCAAAGGTGATGTAAATATATAGTTTCTATGTACATAGAATCCCATCACTAAAAACAGAAGTCATTTCTGTGAAAAGATGCACGAAAAAGGTATTTTTAGGATAAACTCATTTTGGTGCAAAAGTTTCACAACATGGAGAAAGGATTATAAATACAGCATCTACCCATCATTCAAAGGAGATGACATCTAGGCAGAGCTATTGCCCAATAAAACCCTTGTTTTGCACTGTATGAAAACCCCCCAAGTCCCAACGTTTCATGAAATTACCTAGGCACAGTCCCTCAATGTTTGGGATCCTTCTAATAAATTTTTGCACAGCTATTTCCATAGGGAACATAGCTATTCACAAATTCTAATCTTTCACATGGCCATTTTCACATGAAAAGGCCAATCGTTTTCATATCAATATTCACATGAAAAGTAAAATCTTTCATGATATTCTATTTTTGTGAAAAAAACCCAATCATTCACACAATAGTGTTTAGGCATGTGCTCAGTCCCTTCACTTCCTACACAGACCTCCATGAAAAATAGAGAGTCTCATTGTTAACTTTTTTGGGTTGGGTCGATGACATTTTGGGTTGAATCTTACATGGAACCAAATACCACCCCATATAATTACTGATTCAATATACTTCTCTACACCCCATGACATACCTTGAGTTGACCTACTCTGCTTGGTCCCTTTCCCATGTCATGAGTTTAGATTCCCCTCTTGAATTTCCTGAGTACCTTGAGTTGATACACTCCTCAAGAAACTCCTAAAACCCCATAACCTGACTCCCATGTTAGGTCAAGCAAAAAAGGGCCTCCCTTGGATAATCCCCAATACAAACATTTCTAAACATCTTCCTCCTATTATTCCTCACTACATGACATTAAACTATAGTATACCCTATCATTCATGAATAGGATACATTATCTGTCAAGTAGAAGATGTTTCATTCCATGATAATGAGAAAAAAATCCTTATTCCTCACTACATGATGTTAAACTACGGTATACCCTATCATTCATAAATATTATTCCTTATGCATCAAGCATAAGATGCCTCATTCTATGATCATGATAATACATTATATAGTCCTCACTACATGACTTCAAACTCTATCATACCCTATATGAAAAATTTAGTATTCCTCCTATTATAAATATGAGATTCCTTATGCCTCAAGTGTAAGATACCTCATCATGAGACGATCCCCATTAGTCCTCACTGGATGAATTTAAACTATAACTTACCCTATATGACAAGAATATGATACCTCTTATGAAAAATAGGAGATTCCTTATGTGTCAAATGAAAGATTCGGCTTGCCATGATCATGATATGATCACCAAACCGAATCTATGGGCCTCCTCATTTGGTGTAATCCCCAATCATATACCTCAACCTTATAGAATTTTGATATTACCTCATAACTCAAAATGAGGAAGGTGAATGAGAGGCCCCTATAGTAAAAGCCCCACATGTATCCTTTATGATCACAATCAGTCCCCCTGGGCCTCCTCATCTATTATAATCCCCAATTATATACATCGACCCCCATTGAGTCAAGATGACTTCATGACCTGGCATTAGGAAGACATGATGGGAACCTCATTTCATAATACCCACACACTACATCCTTCCACATTATGTTAAACTATACCCTTTACTCATGCAATGCCCATGGAATGGCCTCATGACCTGACATGAGGAAGGCACTAGGTCTTCACCCATGTGTAATCCTCATCTACATCATTTCTTCTCCATAGCGTCACTTGAGAAAATCAATGCATAATCCCCACACCAATTAACCAAGAGATATCCTCTTTCGAAGGGTAGCTTAAATGCATGAGCCTCACACCATCCCTCATTGATGATCCTTTCACGACATAAAAATACATACAGTATGACGTTAAACTTCATGGAATGGTCCTATCACACAATCTTAAACTGTGGCATCAAAATATGTGCGTTTCAATCCCTATCTTCTAAAAACGGAACATAGGATACATCCCTAAGGTTCAATCAAAACCAGTGGTAAACTTAGGTGATACCTCTTAGGGATGTACCTCCCAAGTTCTCCATAAGTGGTTTTATCACCCATTTAGATTTTGGATCCACCTCCATGAGGTGTTCTAGTCCATACATTCTGGTTCACCTCAAGGGGTGTTCTCACCCATAAAACACTGGATTTTCTTCCATGTGGTGTTCTGATTCATCAATCCTGGGTTTCCCTTAAGGGGAATTCTCACCCATCAAATTTTCGGATCTACCCCCATGAGTTGTTCTGATCCATCTATCCAAGAGTTACCTCAAGGGGAATTATCACCCCTAAAAACTCATAATCCTCATTCACAAGGTGTTGTGATCCATCCATCTGGTGTTCATCTCCAGGGATATTCTCACCTATCAAACTTCTGGACTTTCTTCCATGAGTTGTTCTAATCCATCTATACATGGTTATGAACAAGCAGTGTTCTCACCCATCAAACTTTCAGATCTATATCCATGAGGTGTTCTTATCCATCCATCCAGGGTTCACCTCGAGGGTAGTTCTCACCCCCCAGACATCCAAATATGCCTCCACGAGGTGTTTGGATCCATCCATCCTAGGTTTTCCTCAAGGTGCATTCTCACCAATCAATCTTATGGATCCACATCTATGAGGTGTTGTGATCCATCCATCATGGGGTCATCTCAATGGTCTTTCTAAAACTTTCATGTGTGACATATTAACTCTTAGGGACACACCTCATGGATCTACCTCCATGAGTTGTTCTGATCCATCCATTCTTGGTCTGTCTCAAGGGGTGTTCTAAACATTTCAGGTGTGACATCTTCTCTCCTAGGGACACACCTCCCAGATCCACCTCTATGAGGTATTCTGATCCATTCATCCAAGGTTCTACTTAAGGGTTATTCTTAATCATCAGGTGTGGTATCCTCCCTCCTTGAGACACACCTCATTGATCCTCATCCATGAGGTTTTTTGATCAACTCATTCTGTCTCCACAAGATGTTAAACGCGTTCCCTGATCTATCTCAACCTGGCATCCTGATCCATATAGATATGATGTAGAACATGTGATATAACCCCAAATACATACCTCATGCACTAGTGTGGTAAGTCTGAGGAGAAAATCCATGGAAGACTTATGCCCTTGGCATCAACTACCTCTTAGGCAACATGGGATGCCTTGGGATCCGTGCCTAAGATTCCTCACATGATATTCCCCCTAAAGAGAAAGAACTTATTGGTACCCAACATGCCCAAATTCCAATGATTCACAGACATGCCCAAAGTTACCATCTTCTTTAATGAAAGGGTTCTACCTAGTAAACAAAGAAGTGGTGTAATTAACCAGTGTCCTCAAATAGATGAAATAGAGAACAATTTTCACAAACATCACTCAAATCTATGAGGGAGACCCAGACTAGTTGATGAGTTCCATGGAGGAATCCATTGAAGAAGGAACCCACATCCCATAATTCCATTTTGGTCAATGAGCCTATATCACCATCCATAGTGGTGGAGTCTTCCTACCTTTGGAAAGTGGTAATGTTATGACAACCCTTCTCTTTACTTATTATTAATTCACAATTTATTACATAAAATTATACATAATAAAACCTAAAAGATCAAGAAGTATAGTGTCTCTTAGAATTAGGTACATTACATAACAACTTAAAATATGTAGTACATCATCTTTATTGAAAACTTCCATAACATGATCATATTATTTTATCGTACATAACATTTAATTGGATAACTAGGGGATATACATAAGAAAGTAGCGAGAGATAAATCCAATTAAGGTAATCAACATTATATAACATGAATAAATTAAAACATTTTAGAAAATGGGAATATAATAAGACATAAAAGGGGGTGGAAACATAAAGATGAACAATGAGGCATGATCTATCATGGTAATCATATAGTAAACATGTAAAATGTGGAAAAAACATAAGAAACTTCATCATAACCATAAGTCAAGGATAACTAACAAGACATCATGATAGAAAAAATTTCATGATGGATTAGGTACAATCTTTAATCCCTTGTATGAAGTATCATGAGACTAAAATATTAACCAATGCATTGGATCAGTATATAATTTTGGGCACACCCTTCACTTTTATTTCATTCTCATTATTAAGTGTGCCACATAGATTATAAAACATGGAATCATTTATTCATCAAATTTTCTTTCAAGATCATGGACTATAGAATAAATACATGTAAGCCCCCATTAAATATGTATATGTTTGTAAAGTTTAACACCCTTGATAGGAAAATGGTATGGTTATTCACTACAAAAATAGTTTGGCATGGAAAATTGCGGTGAACTTTCAGTAGCATAATGGGGGTGTATGAATGTTCATGGGAGGGCTAGATGAGAGTGAAATAGGTATCTCATTATTTAGATATAAAATGGACAGTAAGGGAGATATTGAATAACATATCCCAAAATTAGGAGATGAAGATAAAATTCATAAGATAATGAAGATACTTGAATAAAGAGGAAAATAAAGGAACCCCTTCATTGAGAGTGTGACTCCAAATGCTTGGGAGGTGATTCTTGAGAGAATGGGTGTATTACCCCCAGTTTCAAGTATATATCCATTAATTTGTGATTTTTATATATGTTAAGTAAAAGGGTAAACCTTGGGAGAGTTTGTGGATTATTCAAGGAGATTTATGGGCAAAAGGAGAAGCACACAGGTTGCGTATGGTTTGTCTAAACTGTGCGGAAATCCTAAGAGAAATTGTACACATTGAAAGATGTTGGATAGTCACTTCAGCATGGTGAGTTCATAGTTGGGGAGACCATGTGATTATTTGATGAATTTTTCATCCTAGGTAGTAGCTAATGAAATGTTAGCACAAAGTTTGTCTAACTTTGTGGACTAACTGTGCGCGGGGTCAAAGAGAGATCCTAAAAAGTGGATCTCACATGTTTTTTACCTTAAATATTTAATTTTCCTCATATGCGTCCATAATTCAATATTATTTTCTATTCAAGTCTAGATAACCTCTCCCAAGTGAATTGGGATTGATACAGAGCATTACCTTGTCATTTAGAAGCATGATTCTTACATTATGTCATCGTTCTTTTTTATTCTTGTTATGTTTCCTTATATATTTGTTTCCCCACATCTTTGATTATTATTTCTACACATATTGTGGTCAGATATATGATTATGGATGCTAGATAGGTTGATATTTAGTCTTGATCAGGTTATAGGAATAGATCTAAGGTGGTTTCATGGAATTCTTACCTGGTTTTGTGAGTGTTCTTCATCCATTTACTACTTTCATCAAAATGATTGAAGTATGTGGCTTCACTCTCAACTCCTCTTAATAAAACTAATTATAATTATTTTAAATTGATTAATTTTTAATTAAATGATGGTGAATTGTATTTTTTTTACTATTAGAAACCTTCTTGAATGATGGTTTGTGGAATTCTGGAAAATTGGTGTTCTTGAATATAGTGCTTCATTCCTGATTTTAAGAAGAAGATTCCAAACTGGGGTTTTTCTAGAATTATGGTAAATGGATTTTTTTGAAGTGTTTTCAATAAAATGAATGATTTTATTGAAATGGAATGGGTTTTTGGAATTTTTTTAATGGTTCTCAATAAAAGAATGGTTTTTTTGAAATGGGTTGAAATGGTTATTTGAAATGGTTTTGGAATACATTGGGGTTTTTGTGAGTTCATGCTTGACAGGCCATGGATAAGGGATGTGTACTAGTGGGTTACAAGGTATGTGACCCTGGATCGGGGTAATGTGTCAGTGGGACACAAGGTAATTGGAAAAGATAACACTCATGAATGTGGAACTGTCAAAACGAAGCATGCGTGGTTGGGTGTTTGAAGAATGGAAATGGAATGATTAAGATATAATGATATTGAGAAATGGTTTTAAATCCTTTTTTAGTTGTTTTTATTGAAATATGGCTTGCTATAAAATTGGTTAAACTAGTATTTGTTAACTTTTGGTTATAAATCGTTTTGGAACTTATTTATATTTAGTTATAATTTTTTTTGGGAAATTATTTTATATAAACTATTTTATATAAGTTTTTTTAACCTTTATATCCTATTGGAACAAGTAGGGAAGTTATTAGGGAAATCCAACTAAGTTTTATACTAACCCATTAATTGGAACTTTTCTGATTTTTCAAATTCTATCTTCCGGGACATGGGTAAAGGTAGAGTATCACATGTATGTAGCACCACCTCATGATACTTGGACTGTTTGGTGATGTTGGAGCATAGAGCTTGTAGAGCATGGAGTATTGGTATTAATGGAGTTTTATTAGTTGTTTATCTATTTTTTACATTGATTCTTAGTTCATATTCCATTTTATTTCACTTTGGTTTGGGTTCGATATAAATGGATACTTTGGGTTGTCTTTCATTTATTCAAGCATCATATAGTAATTTGTATGGTTATGGTTTGTTTGGTTAGTGGTTTTATTATTAAAGGGAAAATAATTGTCGACGTGTATTGAAACCCTCCATGTTTTATTTCCATCCTTTGGAATATTGGGGATTTATCTTAATGCCTATTAATGATTCATTTTATTCTAAATCAAATGAGAATAATAGGGTCATTACAAATGGTGTCATCATGTTCGGTCCTTCCCTTACAAGTGGTCTTTAGTTTCTTGGTCTTGGAGTTGAATTAATTATTATCTATTCCTTGGGTTGAAATATTAGGATATAGTAGGATTTTCAGGACATGAAATGTAGAGAATAAAAATACATAGCTGACTTTTTATATTGAACATAAAGTTACCATGGATTTTGGTACATAAGTGTTTTAGAGACTCTTTTAGGAAATTGGAATATCATTATCTAGGGTTTATCCAATGAGACAATCATGATATATATTAGAGGAATGAATTACCACTAGGATTTCATATATCATTTTGGTGAAATGATATATGATGTCATTCATTATGTTGATTTTTCAAAAATATAGAAATTGTTTTCAAATGAAATAATATGAAAAAACATGGTTGATTTATTTTGAAAATGGTTTAATTTTAGAAAGAATGAATGAATTTTTAAAAAAATGGTTGAATGTGGAAATGGTTGTTTTTGGAAAACAATGTTGTGATAGCTTATGAGATAGAATTAAAATGCTAAACCATTAGTTGCAAGAGACTGTGACTTATAGAGATTGTTGTTTTTTAGAAAATTGAACTAGGTAGGCATTTTAAAAACCAACCGAAAGAAGCTACAAAAAATATGGTTTCACCTAAGCCAAGGGTGAACCAAGAGATAGTTCAGAGTATCATACAAGAATTCCATGATGAAGATACAAGGAACTAGAGGGATGATCCATGACATGTGGATCATTCCATAAAATTCATGAAGCAGTATCCACCTATTTTCTAGGGTGATTCTAAACCTAAAAAGGTAGAGGTGTGGCTGAATAGGATGAATCATATCTTCAATTTCATTGGCACAGCAGAAAATTTGAAATTCATGATGGTTACTTATATGCTCAAGGATATTTCACGTCAAAGGTGGGATCTATAGGTGTAGGGTAAACTAGATCAAGGCCTTAGTTGGGAGGATTTTGAGGAATTGTTCAACAAATAATTATATCCTCACAAGTTCATGATCCAAAGAATGACGAAAATCTTCATCCAGAAGTAAGATAATCTCTCTATCACAGAATATGCGACTAAATTAATGAATTTTGTATGCTTTGCACAAGAATTTTTGGCGAGTGCATCTTTGAAGGAATGCATCTTTGAATCAGGGCTATGGCCGAAGATTAAATCAAATATTATAGTGCTCTGTATTATGGATTATACAAATATGGTGAACAGAGCGATAGTGGATGAATTTGATATCTCAAAAACATTGGGAGGAGGAATTCTGATGATACCTATGGTAAATTTTGGGAACTCTAATGCTATGAGAAATCAGAAGAGGGACACGTATTTTCAAGGTGGAAGTGGGACTCGAAATTAGATGGCTAGATCAGTGAACATTCCCCCATGATCAAAGAGAAAAGTGGGATGTTTAAAATTTGATTCACTTGACCACATAAATAAAAAGTGTACGATACAACATATAGAATTTATAAATGCAAGAAGATGGGAAATATTCAATGGTATTATTGTAGTGATCCGATGTCAGGTGCTCGAGACACTTCTCAGGTGTCAAGAGAATTATATGCTTCGATGGGGAAAGGGTAACAGAATCAGTCTCCTCAGTAGAATAGAGCTAGCTATGGTGATTATAGGAACACTCTAACTCCCCAACAAGGGAAATATCAACAAGGAAATAAAGACAAAAGTGCTGCAATGAAGCAATTGTATAGATCTGAGTAGGTTATTATAGATGATTAGGCTGGACCATCTATGGTGAGAGGTATGATTCTATTTAATTCTAACCTTATGCATGTGTTGTTTTATATTGGTGCATCACATTCCTTCATTGCTTCTCATTTTTTTGATTTTCATTGTTTAAAACTCAAGATGATTCCTTCTTTGATAAAACATCAAACTAATCTTGGTGAAAGAGAATGTTGAGCCTTTGTATATAGAGAATGGTTAATAACTATTGATGATATGAGTATAATTGGGATTTATTAGTGTTAGATATGGATTTATTTAATGTAATCCTAGGTATGGACTGGTTGACAATGTTTAAGGCTCGCATCGACTGTTATAACAGAATGGTTGGTTTCAAAACTGATAACTGTGTTGAGAATCTATTTTGAAGACAAAGGGTTATAAAGACAGAAGAAACAATATTGTTGGAACCAGTAGTAGGATAAATTTTTTACCAGCTGATGGTATTGACTTTGGCATCAAAAAAAGAGATCGAGGATATCAGTTTTCTAGTAGTTGTGGATCAATTTACTGATGTATTTCCCAAGAACATCTCAAGGTTACCACCTATAAGAGAGGTGTATTTTATAATTGATCTCCTCCCAGTACTAGTCTTATTTCACTTAAATATTATAGCATGGTACCAATAGAGTTAAGGTAATTGAAAGTGCAGTTGAAATAACTAGAAATAAAATGTTTCATTCGTCCAAGAACATCTCTATGGGCAGCACCAGTCTTGTTCGTAAAGAACGAATATGGAACTCTAAAGATTTTTTGGGATCATATTAAGCGTAACCAAGTTACGATAAAGAATATGTATCCCTTCCATGCATTTATGACATGTTAGATCAACTTAGGGGAGCTCAGTGGTTGTCTAAAATTGACTTGCGATCAGGATATCACCAATTGGGAGTTTGGAAGGATGATATTCTGAAGATAGTTTTCAGATGTGGATATGGAAATTATGAAAATGTATTCATGCCTTCTGGTCTTACGAATTCACTAGTAGTATTCATGGAATTGATGAATGAGATATTTCAAAGATATCTTTATTCTTTTTTCGTGGTGTTTTTGGATGAAATATTGGTGTACTCAATGATAATAGATCAGCAGGAGAAATACTTAGCGATAGAGTTGGTAATCATGAGAGATCATTGGTTGTATAAAAAACTATCTATGTGTGAATTCTGGATACAAGAGGTACACTTTCTTGGCCATGTAATTTTTGAAAAGGTGTTTCAGTAGATCCTGAAAATTCAGAAGCTATTATCTCTTAGAAACCTATAAAAACGCCTTTGAGATATAAATCTTTCTTAGAAACTCTATCTATTATTGACATTTTTTTCATGAATTCTCATGACTAGTATCACCTAGGATAGCCCTTACAAATAATAATGTTATATTCTGATGGGGGGAAGAATGATAGAATTCTTTTCAATAGCTAAAATTTCTCCTTACATCAGCACCTATCATGATTTTTCCAAAATTAGGATAGGGTTATATTGTGTATTATGATGCTTTGGGATCAAGGTTGGGATGTTTTCTCATGCATAGAGACCATGTGGTTTCTTATGGTTCAAGGAAGTTGAGAGTTCATGAGAATAATTACCCAACACATGATTTGGAGTCAGATTTGGACATCTATGCTTTCAATACATGGTGTTACTATCTATTTGGTGAGAAATTAACTATGTTCATGGATCATAAGAGATTGAAACATATTTTCTCACATAATTATTTGAATCTAAGGAAAAATAGATAGATGGAGTACCTTCATATATTTTACTTTGACTAAATGTGAAGATCAGGAAAATATAATTTGGTGGATGATGCATTAAGCATAAATTCATATACTCAATTGAAAAAAGAATCTTTTGATTAACGGAAGTTGATGTCATTCATAGTCGATATGCTTGTTTAATGAGAAGATCGAGGTGATTTGGTGGGGGTTTTTTCAGTTTCCATGATTCAAAATTCGGTAAAGATGGTTAAAGAAGCACAAACATTTGATGATGAATGAATGGTGATGAGTTCAAAACAAAATGGTGGGGACACCATTGATGGTTGGAAGCTTGATGGGAGTTCTTTATTTTGGTATAGATATCATATGGTTGTACCTATGGATTTTTAGGAACAAAATTTTCATTCCTACCGCCACTCGAGATGGGTTGTACATCCAGGAATATTGAATTTGTATAAGGTGTTGAAGGCACGGTTTTCGTGGATTGACATGAAATATTAGGTGGGTGATTTTATTTCATAGTGCTTAAATTATCAGAAATATATGGTAGAACATCAATGACTTGTTGGTATTTTGAAGTCTTAACCTATCATAGTGTGGAAATAGGAGAACATAGCGATGGATTTTGTTACAAGTATCCTATGAACGGTTTGGAAACATGATTTCATATGGGTGATAGTGGATTGACTCACAAATTTGGCCCATTTTGTCCCTATTAATCAAAATGTTTGGTGGGGGATCTGTCCAATATATATATATATATCCATTAAGTGGTAAAAAGACATGGAATACCAGTTTTAATAGTCTCAGATATAGATTTGAGGTTCACATATCGTTCCTATAAATCCTTATTGAAATCCCTTGGCACTCAGTTTACTGTAAGTACAATGTATCATCCTTAAACAGATAGACAAATCTGAAAGGAAGATAAATATATAAGAAGAATTTTTTTAGCCTTGTGTAATTGATTTTGGTGGCTCATTGGAGGATCAAACATCCTTAGTATAGTTCTCATATAATAACATCTTTCATGCTTCAATGCACATGGCTCCGTTTTAAGCGTTGTATGGGCATCCTTATAATTCTCCATTGTATTTGTGGAAACCCGTGAGATTTCACTAGTTGGGTTGATCCTTGTACAAGAAATAACGGAGAAGATTTATTTGATCAACAATAAAATAGAGATGACTCAGAGTCATTAGAAATCTTATTCGGATCATTTTCAATAGTTGATGTCGTTTATAGTAAGTGATCATGTGTTCTTGAAGATTTCTCAAAGGCTTGGACATAATCATTTTGGAAAGCATGGAAACTTTCTCATTGATACATAGGACCTATGGAGACACTAGAAATGGTGGGAGGGGTGGAATATTGGCTCGTGCTTCCACCATAGTTTAGTTTGGTTCATAATGTGTTCCACATATCTCAGTTGCAATTGTATCATCCTGATCCTGACCATGTGATTAAATGGGATCACGTTGTCCTAGAGTCAGATGCTTCGTTGGTACATATCCTAGTACAGATTATGGATAGGAAGAATACAGTATTTCAGGGAAAAATCATTGGTCTAGTGGGGTTTTTATGGAACCATGGTCAGATTTAGGAAGAGACTTTGGAATGTGGGAAGGAAATGAATGAGCAGTGGCCAGAACTCTTTCAGGGAAAGGATGGTTTTCTACTTTCCTTAGATAGAAAGACCAATGGTGGAGAGAATGCAGTACCCTCAGTTTCTTGTATATAACCCTTAATTCTTTTATGTTTATGTAATTTCAGTATAAATGTGACACGTGGGATAGTTTTGGGGTCTTTCACATAGTTTTGGGGCTAAAGGAGAAGCACATGGGTTGCACACAATTTTTCTCAACCGTGTGGAAATCCTAAGAGAAACTATTCACTTTAGAAGATGTTGGATGGTAGCATTGGCATGGTGGGTATATGGTTTAGAAGTCCATTAAAGGAGGTCATGGAAGTATCATTCCATGTACTAGATATTGGATGGTTAGTGTGTGGTTTGTCTAGCAGTGTGGACTAACCGTGCGTGGGGTAAAAGTGACATCCTAAAAAGTGTATCTCGCATGTTTTTGAATTTAAATCCCTTTTTATTCCTCTAATTCAGCCCTAATTCTATATTGTTATCTATTTAAGGCTATATAGCCTCTCCCAAGAGAATTGGGATCGATATATATCCATACATTGGTGTTTAAATGCCAGATTCTTGTGGTATGAAATCATTCTTCTTTGTTCCTATAATGTTTCCTTAGGTATTCTTCACCCATGTTCTCGTATTCAAAGATCTACACCTGGTGTGGTTATATCTGAGATTATGGATTCCAGATAAGTTTATATTTGGTATTTATCAGGTTATTGTAAGAGATCTAAGGAGGTTTCATGGAATTCCTACCTGGTTTTGTGAGCGTTCTTTGTCTGTTTTCCATTTTTGTCAAAATGCTTGAGGTAGGTGGATTCACTCTCAAATCCTCTTTGTAGAACTGATTGGAATGATTCTAAATTGATTACTTTGTAATGAAATTATAGTGAATTGGCATTTTTTTATTGTTATAAACCTTCTTGAATAGTGTTTTGTGGAAATCTGGAAAATTGGTGTTCATGAATAAAGTGCTTGATTCTCAATTTAAAAATGGGATTTTTCTGGAATAATGGTAAATGGATTTAATTAAAGAATTTTCAATAAAATCAATAATTTTATTGAAATGGAATGGGTGTTCATAATTGGTTTATTTAATGGGTTTTAATAGAATAACAGTTTTATTGAAATGGTTTTGGCATACATAGGGTTTTGATTGAGTTCTTTCTTAGAGGGACCTAAAAAGGGACGTCTATCAGTGGGGTACATTGTGCGTGACCCTGGATTGGGGTATGTGTTTGTGGGACACAAGATAATTGGATAAGAGACAGCTCGTGAGTATGGATGTATTAAAATGAATCATTCTTTTTTTGGTGTATGAAGTAGTGAAATTGAATGGTTATGCCAAAATGATACTGAGAAATGGTTTTAAATCCTTGTTTAGTTGTTTTCCAGAAATATGTACTTCTAGGAATTTTTTTAAAATGACACTTCATTAGTTTTGGTTATAAATGGTTTTGAAACTTGTCTATATTTAGGTATAATCTATTTTGGGAAATTTTTTATATAAACTATTTTATATTAGTGTTGTTAACTTTCTATACTAGTGGCATGAGTAGAGATGTTATTGGGGAAATCCTACTGAGTTTTATAATCACCCCTACTTTTGCACTTTATTGCTTTTGCAGATTCTATATTCCGGGATATGGTCAAAGGTAAAGTATCACACATATTTAGAACCAACTTTTGATACTTGGGTTGTTTTGTGATGTTGAATCATATAGCTTGTGGATCATGGATTCCTATTCATTTTGGGGTTTTATTATTTTTTTATCCACTATTTACATTGATGTTTAGTTCATCTTCCACTATAGTACATTTTGGGTTGGTTTTGATATAAATGAATATTTTGAGTTGTATTGAATTTATTTATGCATCATATAGTCAGTTTTTTGGTTATGGTTTTTTTGGTTAAAGGTTTTATTCTTAATGGTTAAATCATCCCCTGCTTGTATTGAAACCCTCCAGTATTTATTTCCAACCTTTGGAATCTTGGGGATGTCGCATTAGGCCTAGTAATGATTCATTGTATTCTTAATCCAATGAGAATAAGTGGGTCATTACATGGGGGAACATTGGTAGGACTCTATAGTGGGTAGGTTTGATTAAGGATATTATGAAATAATTTTTTTAGTGAATAGAAATCGGAGATTATGAGGGTTTATACAGGAAAATAGAGGGGACTTCTTTATTATTTCTCAAACATAGGTTTTGGACTATATATAATAAAATAACCAAGACTAGAAACCTTCTCATCATTTTTTCCAATGGTTTCTACCAAATAGTTGTGGTTTTAAATATTTTACAATTATAAGAACTAAAATTATTAAAATAATACACTTTCTTATGTGGAATTGAGTCATACTCTCAAAGAAATGATTTTAAAAACATAAAATAAAATATAGGTTTTGGAGGATTCATAAAGGATTTATAAAATTAATCAAATAAACATAAATTCATATTAATTTAAATAGAAAAAATATATTTGGTCGTGGAAACCCTTTATAGTAATTATTACATCCTTTTTGCACCATTATTATGTCATAATCAACACCATATATTTATACTATATTTAATTTTTACCCGAAAATTCAGATGTCCTTGAAAATTATGAAAAGTTTTCTGTTGGATAATTTCAAAATTCTGAATCCAAAAATAATTTTCATTTTATCAAAATTATTTTATAAATATTTTTATCTTCACTTTTAAAATAATAATTGACATTTATTGAGAAATGATGGGTTTTTTTGATAATAATGGTTTTCAAACCCGTATAAATATTAAATTTGACTTCATAAAAATTATATGATTGTTTAAATTTAATAAAAATTATTTAATAATTATATTTTATTAAAATATAATTTATTTTAAAAATCCATTAATTATTCAAAATAATAATCTTAATTGAAATTGAAAACTAATTAAAAAAAATTAGTGTTTTATTATATGAAAAAAAAATTCGTTTATAAAGTAACGATAATAAGTAAATATAAAAATTATTCTATTGAAAATAAAATAAATAATTTCATGTTATTATGGTATTGATACATATCCCTTTCCAACACCATAAAATTCCCTAAGGGTAAGGTGCATGATAGTGAGACTTTCATGGGGTGGTTTGGTGTATATAGTTTGGGTCATGGTGTCGATGATTATTAATTAATCCCATAAATGGTTTCAGTCATTTTCTAGTTATTAGATATCATCTTGTTCTCTGTCAAGGGTAAATCCTTGTGATTCTATCTCCCCTGGATGCTAAAATAAGTGGGCTTTATAGGGTATGATCATAATGGTTGAGGCCACTTCTTCCTTTGTCTGTTTCAATTGGATTTATCAAAACCCTATACTTATACTAATCATAAGATCATTTTTCATGGGATATATTATCAATAGTAAATATGATTAATGGTATTTTAAATATGGTAGTATATAATAAATCCAAATAAGTGAATGTGTTTTGTAAAACCATAATATATAGTAAGATATTTAATTAAATCATAAGGGGGGTTTTATTTATAAAAGTTCTAGTCATTACAATCTTCCCCCTTCAGAAATTTATCCCATGATATTTTCATGTCACACACTAAAATAGATGAGGTTAATTCTGTTTCATCACCTCCTCCATTTCCCATATTACTTCTTCAAACTTGTGGTTTCTCCAAAACACTTTTACTAGGTGCATTATCTTATTTCGTAGAAAATTTTCCCTATGATATAAGATCTTTACCTTATAATCCTCATAGGAAATATCATTATCTAATGGTACCACATTTCGATTGAGTACATGTAAGGGGTATTTTATATACTTCCTCAATATTGATACATAAAACACATAATGTACTTGAGATAGGTCAGGTGGGAGTGCTAGTTAATAGGACACACCTCCTATGTGATCAAGGATCTCAAAGGGACAAGTGTATCTTGGACTAAGCTTTCCCTTTTTCCCAAATCTCATGACTTTATTCCATGAATATATGTTGCGGAATACCTTGTATCCAACTTCAAACACTAGGTCTTGTCGGTGATTTTCATCATATCTATTCTATCAACTCTGATTATCCATGATGTGCTTCTAAATGTTCTTGACATTTTCCAACATTTCCTTGACAAATTCCGGACCAAGTAGTTTTTGTTCCCCAATGTCATCCAAGCATGAAGGTGTTGTACAACTCTTCCCATAAAGAGCTTCATAGGGATCCATTTGGATTATTGAGTGGAAAATATTATTGTATGAGAACTCAACTAAAGGAATATGTTGATCTCATTCTTCTTTAAATTCAATCAATCATGCTCTCAATATGTCCTTGAGTGTTTGTATAGTCTACTCAGATTGGCCATCAGTTTGAGGGTGATAATCTGTGCTGAAGTTCAAATTAGTATTTTGTGCACATTGGAGACTCTTACAGAACGTGGAGGTAAATATTGGATCTTGATCGGATACAATCGATAGTGGTGTTCCATGCAAACTCACCATTTATGTAATGTATATCCTTTCAAGTTTATTGAGTGATATGTCCTCTCGAATCTTAATTAAGTGATCATTTTTTGTAAAATGATCCACCACAACCCATAGGCTTTATTTTCTCATGATGTCTTCAAAAGACTAGAGAAAAACATAAATGGTGGAGTTTTCTCATTTCCATATAGGTATGGGTAATGGTTGCATCATCCCCTTGTATTGTTTACTCTCCACCTAAAATTACATATATAAAAGACATTTTAATTTATATTATACAATCTCCTTATTCATATTGTCCAACCAATAGTTCTCTCAGAGATCTCAATACATCTTTTTTATTACTGTATGGATGAAGAAGGTCAAGCTATGTGCATCATCTAAAAAATTATTCGTTAATTCAGTATTTGATGGTACACATAGTCGTGACCCAAGTCTCGCAGCTGTGTATTCATTATAATTAATCTTTGATGATTTTCCCTCTCTTTTAGCTTCCTCTTTATTTTCAATTCCCATGCCATCTCTTTGATGATTGTTCCGCCTCCAAGGTGGCACATTAATGGGGGATGCAGAGACAGAACGATGAGTATCATCAGCTATCCCTTTTTCTATAAGGACAGGTTCCTATCGGGTTTACCACTGCTTCGTTTCAACCCGTTCAGCATCATTATCCTTTAAATAAGGTTGAATTAACATTGTGGGGAATTGTTGGTCCCAGTGGGTGATTGCATGGTGGTCAAGTGTTCATGAAATTAGTCCTCTCGAATATAACTTCCTTGGATGGTCTCCAACAGGTTTATTCATGGAGACAAGAACGCCCAATGGCCCTGGTATCAATGATTCATGGACCTTCCTTCCAATGGCAGGTGGTCATCAACTAACGATTTGGCCAACAACACTTGAGGACTCCATTGGTCGAGAGGATGGGATTTCAGGCTCACCAAACCCTTATTGGGGAAGATTTTTTCCTGTTCAATGATGCTCTTATTGATTTAATTCATGTTCATATGTTCGTGAATCCTTCATTCATTCCTGAAGAGTATTTCCATGGGCTACCCTTGGTTCGCGAGATCGTCATTAGCATGCATATATTTAATGAGATAGAGGCGATGATCACTTAGCCATATTAGGAGGTTGTCTGGAGTTTATCTTCATCCAGGGGAGATGGAGGGTGACTTGATTTTGGGATCGGTGCCATAAGGAGGGCTTCCTACATATCCTATGGAGAAGAATCAGAACCCATATAGTTTGGAATGTGTGGGTATTACGCATGGGATCTCCCTATTTTCCACACATGATTGGGTGTACCCTTCTAAATTGGAACCCTTTTTGAGATCGGGCCTTCTGGTAGGCATCTTACATATCCTGGTTTAATCAGGAATCACAATTCTCATAGTTCAGATTGTGTGGGGCTTACTCATTGGAGCTTCCCATTTGAGGAGGCATGATTGGATGGACCCTTTTGGAATGGGAACCATTTGGGGCTCGAGCCTTATGGTAGGAATCCTACGTATCCTATTTTGATCAGGAATTAGAGTTTTCATAGTTCAGATGATGCGATGTTGTTATAATTATCACAAACCACTAAGCCCATGTGAGTCATGCTCGGTGTGATAAACAAGGGGATTTGAAATATTCAACAATTCACATGCCTCCTCCCCTATTGGTGGGGCAGGGAGAGATCGTGACAAAAGAGGTTGGGGTGACTGTGGGTGAGGGGCACAGAGTGATGAACCATTCCATTTGAAATGGAATTAATGGTCATGTGGACATTCCTAAAAATATTGGGGACTTACCTTAGTTGGAGGGCCATAGAAGAGGTTCTGTGAAGGGGAGGAGTTTCATCCTCATAAAAGGGGGGAGCGAACATAACCCCTTCGACTAATCATTGTTCCTCATTGAATGGAAAAGCAAGTGATCACCAATAAACCTGAGAATGGTGAGGTTCACTTTACATCCCATGGTTGGACTCTAGGTTACCGTGGGAATGTGGCCTTCTCGAGGCCCACACCTTTGTTGGGAAGGACTTCATGACTCTGCTTACCGTGGGTATGTAGACTTAATAGGGAACATTGATGCATCCGATGGTCTAATCATACAGTTTTGGTGGCTTTGGAGGAGGATTTAGCATAGCGCTGGAGGACTTATTAGTGGAGGGATTATGGATGACTAGACAGTAATGGAGGGGTGAGGTTGGAATCAGAAGGAACAACACCTGAAAACACCCCATTCCCCATATTGGTTTCTCAATCAGGATGGGGAAGGATCTGCATACCGTAGTGGTATGCGGGAAGGAGGGCCATCAATGTACCAATGTAATACGTAGGCATGGGTATCTCCAAATGCATACTAATGTGGTATGTGGCTCACCATGTCACCTTGGGTTATATCTGCGTACCGACTGAGTATGCGACGCCGGGTTTAGTCTAGGTAGCGGTATGCTACGCGGAGCACTCTATTGAAGGTGGGTCAGGGGAATTGCCATTTGTGGGAACTTCATCTATGAGTAGTATTTGGTTTTCGGTTTACCAGTTGGGTTCACGATTATTTTATTATTATTCAATTTCCCCATTTTATGGTTCACGGACGGCTGTACATGAGGAGGACGTTGTTAACAGTTCATGTTTCACTGATGAAATAAGATGGAATCCAGAGTGCAACCTCTGAGTTTCCCTCAAGCTTTCATCACATGTCCTTCACTCTATCTGTATCCTCTCTACCGGTCTTCCTTCTTCTAATGTTCTCCATTTATAGAGTATCCGATTGATCGTATATACTTGGAATGTGGCAACATTTTCAAA
This sequence comes from Viscum album, assembly GCA_963277665.1. Classification (NCBI taxonomy): domain Eukaryota; kingdom Viridiplantae; phylum Streptophyta; class Magnoliopsida; order Santalales; family Viscaceae; genus Viscum; species Viscum album. The sequence continues at coordinate 1,924,162,708 of OY728153.1, forward strand.
GTCATGTTGAAGAAATTTTCTATCTTGCAGAAGACCTAGTCAACTAGGGTTCACAGAGACTTTGGTTTGAGATAATGGTTCGCGGAACCCTTCTCGACTGCTTAATCCATGAACTTAGGGGTTCTTAACATGGTACGCATATAGTATTCCATGTAGAACTCCTTCGGTTAACATGGTTCACAGTTTTCCCAGCTCCCTGGCCATCATTTCACAGGCCAGCGGTTTGCGGACCATCCCGTATACCTGGCAGTTCGCTATCCATATTCTTCGTGTACCTTTCCTAGTGGTGGTATGTGGTCCATTTGGAAACATGAATTCATTCAAGTTCCTTCAAATAAATGAAACTCAATGTGAGTCTATTCGCCTTGATAAACTTACAGAAGTGATTGATTCGTTCTGCAACGTGATTACGGGGGTATTTCTTCTCTTTAGAGGAATTTTAGGACCCTACAAATTCACCCCATTAGAATAATGTCTGTTGAGAACGAAAAAGGGATTATTCTGATGTAGAATAGGTTCTAAACTATAATTTTTTATGGTATAATGGGTAGAATTTTCAGGAGGGGACCACACCTATAAATAGGGGTCCATGTCATTTGTCTTTTAATATTTCTTGTGGTGAAACGTGCTCCTAGTTTTTTGGCCTCATTCACTTTCACGTACCATTATCCTTGTAAGAACCGTGTTCGAGAACTGTTCTATATGTTTCATAAACTGATTTTCTCACCATTTCCCCATCCGCATACAACATTTTGGTTTCTTTAAATGGTATAGTGGAAATTTTATAACTTAAAATCTTGATTCCACATGTAAGAATGAAACATGAATAAATTTTTCAAATACCTAACTTAAATCATTGAATCGAACCTAAAAAACTATAAAAACATACTAAAATTTTAATCCAAAACTTCTGAATTAAAACTTAATTGAGGCCGAGGTTTGTGATTTCTAAATTATGTGGATCATTATTTTCACTGGACAAGGGTTCGTTGGCCTTCCCCTCATGGTTATTCTGCATACCATGGATGCACGTGGCGAATTGCATCCACATAACATAGATGTAGGCGGAGTATCTTCCATATGTTATGTTGTATAAAAAATTCTCTTTTCCCATACTCTTTTTATGAATAGTATGCGGAGCCTTTTGCAAACATATTTTAAGTCTTTTTTCCATTTTCTCTATATCCTTTCCCAACAGTTCTTATCGAACTGAATTCTCATCGGCTTCTGGATTATCCTATGTAGGTTACAATGGATGGCTCACTGGCTAACGATAATGTCGATACTTCTTCTGAGGATACAATTTCTACTCCTCTTTCTGATAATGATGAAAGATTGAGGGATATGGAGAATTCGGTTGATGACAAGACTCTGGTCGCTCCATTTCACCAATCCCTTGCAAATCTACTCATAGTGGGTCAACGGGAGTACCTGGTCTTAGACAAGCTTATTTATTACGGGTATGGCCTTTTGTCCGACACAGCGATTCCAGTGCCAAACCTGATCGATCCGCCCTCGACCTGGATAGTTAATACTTTTATTCTGAAGGCCTTGATCTCTTTTAAGGTAAGGTACCTTTAGAGAGAGACCACTTTTGGTCCCGTGCTGCATTATGCGCCTCAACCCTTAGAAGGGGCGCAGCGGGAGCCTGATCAGATGGACTACTATTATCAGAGCATCGTGATGAAGGCTATAGCGAATGAGGAGCATGGGTGGTCATCTCTATGGTACCTTCACCCTGGAGGATCATTTGGCTTGGATTGGGGGTAGAAATTTTGGGTTCTCCAGAGTTGTGGAGAATTCTGAACTGAGCTACAGCTTGGGGGACTGTACGCAGCTGCATGGGTTTCTCAGATATACACCCATCATCCTACTACCCTTATTTCACAGCTTTTATGTAGGTGGAGTCTAGATACCAACACTTTTCAGTTGACTCACGGGGAGTTTTATATTAGCCTTTGGGACATCCATCTGATTTAGTAAGTCCCTATCGCTGGGGACATATACGATGAATTTCTCCCCCCTGTCCACTATTTTGGATGATAATGAAAGACCCCCCTGGCCAGGAAGCATATCATCCATGCGAAGACTCTTTTGAAGGAAATAGATCCCTATCTGAAACAAGACATTCTATTTGATGACTGGATTTATGATTTTTATAAGCATATTGGTGTCAATCCCAATCCACGGAGACACTGGGCATGTCCTACCAAAGCCACCCACATGAGAGAAGGTACATACTAGTCCACTATAGTAGAGGGGGATTTTCAGAAATGGGGATGGGGTATCTTCCCTAACGTCGATCAGTTATTTTGACTGGTGGATTTCTAGGCCATGTTCCAAAGCGGGTGGCTTTTACTAGTGTGATAATATGGTGGAGTAGGAGCCTAAAACTTTATCATGGACTCTCAGTTGGCCACTACTAAATGCATCAATTTTTCTATCCCCGTGTTGGCCAAGATATATAGCCTACTGGTCCGCATAACTGAAAGGGGGTCACCCTTTCAGATGGTTGGACCTTTTCAAATTCATTGGGGATGAATGGGAACCCATATAGGGGGTTATTCCTTCATCAATTCCTTATGAATCCCGCATTAGACCCTTCAACCATACATTAGAGCACCAGGGAGGTCATGCCAGTGGCTTGGGCCTCATAGGATAAGCAGGAGGAGTAGATCGAAAGGAACAATCAAGACTTAAGGGCTTGTCTCAATGTTTATGAACGTTTTTCTTCCACCAATTTTATTCCCCCACTGGTACCATTACAAAAAATGCATCAGAAGACTTTTTCAATCGTGGTTAATTCTTTTCATTGCGAGAAGGCATTTTGGTTGCTTGTATTGGAGGGGAACTCTTCTACGAGGGCTATGTACCATGAAGGTTTAGACAACAATTCAATTGAATTCATAAGTTATTCACTCCTACTCTTAACAATGCTTTCTAGAAGAAACATCTTATGATATCTCGCCAATTGTGGCTAATTTTCACCCAGGAGGACACCTAGAGCTAGGCCAAACATCTGGATTCTACAAATTTTGTGCCCTTCTTTACCAAGAATTATGTTAATGCCTGGGTTAGGTCATATCCTGATGGCCAATTGACCGGCTTGGTACCCACTATGGAGACTTCCAGGGCATCCCAGGTGATGGGAAAGGGGAATCAAAAGGAAGTGGGTGAGCACCCTCAACCTGAAAATTTCTTCGAATGTCCCTTCACTCCCTCCCTAAGAAAGTTGTGAAAGATAGGGTTATGACTTCATGGGAAACCAAAAAAGTTACTGGGGCTGTTGTCGGGAGTCTATCATCCATTCCTTCAAAGGAAAATTTTCTAGTGGCCTGGCGGTAATGAGACCTTTTGAAAGGCTATCAATCTTCCCTTGGCTAGTCCTCTGGTGATTGATAATAACTCCTCCATACTACAGAAGTTTCCGTTACTGGTATTGGTTTAGTGTTAGCACCGACTGACGTTTCTTCCAATGAGGATCCAGATGATGTGGGATGCTACCTTAAGGACCTTGAGACCCTTATCCACTTCCGAAATGGTTTCTGTAGGTACTCGCATCGGGTACTTTCCATGCTATGAATAGAATCCACCGATGAGGTTGATGACCTTGTTGTCTTACCTACTACGGCCTCCATGAAAAGGTTTATTCTTCACCCCCATTATCTCATAAACACTCCTCTTCTCAAGGTCCTATGCTTGAAGGGACAACCAAGAAACATTTAAAGTTGTTGAATCCTACCCCGATTCGCCCTGTTAATCCCTCATCATTGGCCATCCCAATTACGGCTACATTTCCATATGCTTGGAGATTCTTGGATGAATTGGGGGTGAGCACCTCAAATGAAGATATATAAATACTTCTTTAAAGGGAATTCATAGATCTTCCTTGTTTTGGGGGATCCATCACTCCTACCTGTATTCCAGCCGATGAAGAGCCTAATGATATGGCTTCTTACCTAATTGAAATAGATAAGTGCCTTTATGCTCCTGTGTAAATACATTACTAGTCAGACCGTGTGGCATTGATGGCAGTTTTCCCATGGCCGAAAGAAGAGGTATTCTCTGCAGCCTTTGGCCTTAAATTCATTTATTGTAAAGATGCTGAAAGATTACCCCCTTTCCTTATTATTTTTTCAGGGGATTGTTGGTTCTTGTGATATTTCCATTTCCCCGACATATTCTCCCACAGGTACTGTAGTTGGGGAGTACGCTCCCTCACCAGTAGGGGTACTACCGAAGGATATCCTGAAGACCATGATCATATGGATGCAATGATTTCCAACCCTTCTAGGTATTTTCCTCCTCCATCTCCTCTCGGTGATCTTATTTAAGATCCATCTCCCCAACTGTCAAAGAAACATAAACAAAATTCCCAGCTATCGAAGCACATTCGAAGGGTGATCGCAAGTGTTTGCTCACCTGGTGATTGAACCAAATATCCTTAACATGTTGACTCACTGGTACATATATGTGCTTTGACGTAGGGCCCATTGGTGATCAAGAAATGATCGCTGAGGAATCTATATCCCCTTCCCCTTTTAGGGTAGAGTAATAATCGTCATCTATTACAGCTGATCAAAACAGGGATGTATGACATTTTGAGGAGACCGGGGGTATTGCTGACCCATCGGATGTGCCTGCCCTACTCAAACAATTTCCGACCCAATATTTGATGGTCATCTAGAAGTCGAGGGTTCATTTGATCTTTCCTAACCAATTCTCATGGAGGGGGATAGAGTGGTCTTTGTGATGGGGGCTATGTCCAGTGACGAGAACTGGGTTTTTACAAATTTTGGAGGTGCTTTGGATATCATTGATCCAGTAAACCTCGAACAAGTGGATTTTGTCCCCATAGAGGGTATTGCTTAAAAATCTGATAATTTTCCTTCTTATGGTGGTTTTAAGAAAGTCACAGTCAGGGAGGCTAATGTACCATCCTCTAAAAATCTAGAGTGGTCTATCGTGACATTTTTCCAGTTCTGAGAGGTGTTATTTTTTCTACCCTTGGTATTTGAAGACCAATATCGTTATCTGTAATGACGATCCCCACAAGTCTTATACTGACCAACGAACTTTTAAGGGCTGTCTTGGGGACTGCTGTTCTGGCCAATAATAGTTCTAGGTTCTCAGCACTCTCTCATATCCATGGAGCGTGATTGATGATTAAAGATGTAGTGCCAGCTTTTTTGGGAAGTGATACTGCATTAGGGGGGGAGGTAATGTCATCTCCTCTCCATCCTTAGAATCACTACCACAAGGTCTGGTAACAGTGGACTTCCCAACCATTTCATCTATTATAATTAACAGAGACCAACTATTGCAAAGTCAAGCTGTGTTGTAGTTGCTGAACCAAGTCCATCTCTGGGGACGTTCATTCCCGACAAAATTTCAACATTAGGGAGTGATTCTGAGACCGGCTAAGAAAGCCTATCTAAATTTTTTCATACTTGGAAAAAAGGTGTGGAGGAACATCTAGTGATTAATCTCTCATACTCCATTGGAAGAGATTCCATCAAAACTTCCAAGGTTACAACACCAATTTTCAGTCCTGGGTTTTGGTGGATTTAACTATCATGTAATTTATGATATAATAAGGCGGGTGGTTGCTTCTCGAGAATAAATGGGTGAACTTGAGTCTCGAATCTTTGTGGCAGAGTCAAAGGTATATCTTGCAGCAACCTGATAAATCCTTATTAACGATGCATACACTCATGATGGGACAGTTGCGAAGTTACAAAAGAAATCAGTTAGCAAGAGTCTCTAATAAAGAAGCTTCACCAGGAGGTGGAGAAACAAATCTAGAAACTAGAACGGCTCAAGTAGGAGCAAGCTCAGGCTGCAGCTACCATAGAGGAAGGGTGATAGAAACTGCATGAGGGAGAGAGAACCGGCCTTCAAGCCATGAGAGAAGCAAAAGCACTGTGAGTGAGTGTAGAAGATAAGACAACAAACTTATTGAAGTTCGCCAAGCCATTGAGGAATCTCCACAATTGTTGATGTAGCTTCGCGACACCATATAATGTGTCCTGTAAAGGACTAATATTGTTCTCAAGGAGAGGCTAAGGGTTTTGGATTCCCACTATATATTTCATGGAATATGATGGAACTGATTTACCTCTAAATTCCCTCTCTTTTCCTTTTCCTATAAAAATCATTTCAATCAAGTGTTAATTTTAATCTATGACTAAAAATCTGTAAACTGAGATAATCGAATCGAGCTCTAATTTTTTCTTAAGCCAAGGGACTCAGTGATCATATTTCAACTATTGTTGAGGTTTAATGGAATACATCATGAGATTTTATGTCTTTTTCATTATTACCCTAATTTTTTGCCTAAGCATACTTGACACAGGATTAGAGGGAATAACATGGATTTTTCATAGGCTACCATTTGTGGGTTTATGACCTAACAAGTTTTGTTCCTTTTCTGATAGCTCAATGCATTTTTTAGAAACCTGATACTCCACTTTTACCCAGTGGTTCCTTAGGCAGATTTTCCTCCGGTGAGCATAACGTCTCTTTTTTTGCGGGTAGTTCATAGCTCTACCAATTAAAGTTAATACTAATGTTTTAGGTCAAACAACATTGACCAAATTTAACGGGGTAAGGCCCCAACTTGGGAACATTAGTCGGGAATGTTCTAGAATCCTTCATACATTGGTTAGGGATTTTTCTTGACCCTGGATTTGTGGATTTTGGGCATGCATGAGGCTCAAGAGCTACTTTAGGCATACATCAGTAGGAAAGGACTATCCTAGAGATAAATTTTCCATTGATTGATGTCCATTTTTTTGGGTGACATATGACGATCCACTAGGGTATGATGTGCATAGTCAATCAAATGCTTCCCCAGGACACTGGCCTTCTACCTTCGATGGCCTGGTGGGATTTTCCACATTTTGAAATTAGCATGACATTGGGAGCCACAATAAGTGGCTAGCTTGAGTAGTGTTGTTTGAGAACATTAGGAACATTCATATCCTCCATGAGTGCGCAATTTTTCCTGCACATTTATTACTTGTGTGAGGGAGAGCTGGAAAGTGGTCAGTTTGGTTAGGAGTCTTCTCAATGTTAGGGGCACTTGGGAAGAAGGAGGTACATAAACCGTCATCTAGGATTTTTCTGAATCTGGGGGTGTGACTAGGCGTGAATGTCATTTGAGGATACATAGGTTGTAAATGACTCTCCTGGGGATGGATTTTCCTTCGATTGATGCCCATTTGTTTTGGTGATGTATGCAGAGCCACCAGGATGTGATATGCATATTCAAGAAATGGTGCACACAGGATACTATCCTTCTACCTTCGATGTAATTTGAGGACTATGGAGATTGGGAACATTCTGAATGTGGTGCGTGACCTTCAACCAGGGGTGCACCTAATCACAAAAAGAGACTTTATAGTTGAACTTATTCGGGGAAACCCAAAAATGAATGGGGGAACTCTTCCTTTTCACACAGATCAACTTCACGCTTAAGGATAGGATATCTTTTAGAAACCCCAAAAGAGACAAAAGGTGAACCAGGCCCATATGTTCCAATATATCGAGGATGTGTGAAAGGAGGAAAAATGTAGACCATGACTTCGAGGGACCTTGAATTAGAATGGGTGGATTGAGGCTTGGAATCCATTGGGTGAACTGAGATAGGAGATGAATCTCTTATGGATGAATTTTCTATGGATTGACAGCCATTTTTATGGGTGACGTATGCAGTGCCATTAGGGCATGATATACATAGTGAATCAAAGGTGTCTATAGGACACTATACTTCCATCCCAGATGGCCTTGGAGGGTTCTAGGGATTCAAGATCACATAAATCATTGAGTTTGGAATATGGAAGGGGTATACCAGGACATATTGGGGACATTTGGGCTACGACTTACTCATGTAATGGTGTCCCTTACATAGATCTGACTCATACGTGGGGTGAGGTATTCATTCTATCTTTGGGATAACCGGTCGTTTAACATCACATGGCTAGGACATGGGGTTCCTCTCAATGGAAGGAACTATGACATTCCTATTAAGGTCATACTACTAGGACCAAATTCATGGGCCATTTTTTCATAATGTCATGTTGGATCTCTTGTTATGATCCATAAGCTCATGTGAGATATTCTCAATATGAGAAACAAGGGATCACAAGGGTTCCATGTCACTGTCTAAGAATAGTAAATTCAACCTTAGCGGGCACTTTGAGGATAAATTCATTGCTATTCAATTTAGAAACGTGCAGTGAGGATGATTTTGGCCTTTCAATTTAGCGTCGTGCGGTAAGGATGATTTTTTCCTTGTAGTTTAACATCATGTGGTGAGGAAAATTTTGTCCTTGTAGTTTAACATTGTGCATTGATGCGGATTTTGGCCATGTAGTTTAATGTCGTGTGGTGAGGATGATTTTGGCCTTACAGAGGTCTTCAAAAGATTCAGATTAATCGTAGTCAGGGTGTTCTGGTGTTCCTTAGACGTGGGTGATGATAGAATGTGTAAATCATTGTCTCGGGGGTGACTTGAATTAGAAGGGATGACATGGGGCTTTAAATCCATTGTGCATACTGAGATAAGAGAGAAATATCATGGGGACGAATTTTCCTTTGATTGATGGCCATTTTTTGGGTGAATTATGCAGATCCACTAAGGCATTAAATGCATAGTCAAGCAAAGGTTTCCATAGGACACTGGCCTTCCATCATAGATATCCTTGGATGATTATGAGGATCCATGTTTTTTCAGGGCATAGAGTGTGAAAATGGGAATGGTGTGCTTGGGATTGTTAGAATACTCATACCATGATTAATTGTGACCTTCATGGAGCTTCCACATAGGTTCGACCTGTGTATGGGGGAGAAAGGGGGTTTTTTACTGGTGGCTGGGCCAGGATGCCGAATCTTAGAATCACTACTTATCCTTCAAGGGAAAGAATCAAGCCACACGATGTTCCCTAAACACATTTTTTTGATGTGTTAAGGACACATGAGGGAATTTCAGTTTTACATGATACGGGTGTTAGGCATACTATACTTCCGTATGTTTAATTTTCATAGGAGAATCCCTACCACTGATCCTAAGATCATGTGAGTTGTACTCAATGTGAGAAAGAATGAGTAGTTTCCAAGTCTCCTTCTCAAGTTTGAGGTGACATATTATATGATGGGATCTTTTTCATTTTCTTTCCCAGTGGGGCTAGGCTAGGACTAATGATCGAGGCATCGCTACGTATCATGCGGGGCAGGAATCAAGATGTGTGTAGTTATGTTTGTGCCTCGTACTAGTTTTTCTCGGTCCAATGGGTATGGATTTTTTCATTTTACCCATTACAATTGTCAGGTCCACTATGATTCCCCATATTTTACCTTTTTAGGAGAATCTCTATCAACATTCCTAAGCTCATGGGAGTTGTACTCGGTGTGAGAAATAAGGAGTGATAAAGGTCTCCTTTATGAATATGGGTATATTGGGGGTGTGATGGGTTCATTTTTTTAACTCGTACTTTATGGACTTAGAGTTTGGACCATAACATTGTGGGGGAATTTTTAGTTTAATGTCGTGTTTCATGGAATAATACCATATAGTTTAGCATCATGTGGTCGGGATGCTGACTTATAGTTTAAGGTCTTAGAGTTTGGACCATTTCAACTCATATTTTAAGGTCTTAGAGTTTTTACATTGGCATTGGAGTCTATTTTTACTCATAGTTTAACGTCTTAGAGCTAAGACCATAACATTAGAGGCATTTTTTTAACTCATAGGTTAAGGTCTTAGAGTTAGTACCTTAATATGGGAGCATTTTTATGACTCATAGTTTAGGGTTATAGAGTTTAGACCATGAAATTGGGAGGGAATTTTTATGAATCATAGTTTATAATCATAGAGTTTGAACCATGACATTTGGGAATTTTTCTATGACTCATAGTTTAACATAATAGAGATCAGACTTATGCATAGGGGTTATTTAACTCATATTTTAGGGACATTGAGTTCAGACCATAACTTGGGGAATTTTTCATTACTCATAGTTTAAGGTCTTACAGTTTGGACCGTGACATGGGGGAAATTTTATGTGAAGTATTTATTCAATAACTTCACATTTTTGGGAACTGTGATGAGTTTTCCATCTATTGATATCAGGGTTTATGCTCTATTGGAATAGACCCGATGTATAACATATGGTCTTTACCCCTTTGGTTCATGCTTAGGGGGGATTTTTCCCTAGTACCATCGAGGGTCTGAGGGCTAACATCATTTCTCATTTGAGAAAATATTAAAGGAGAAGTTTTTTGTTGAAGGATCGTGCAATCCGGTTTTGGTAGATTTCGAAATGGTGCAGAGTGTGCATCCATTTTTCGTCTAACTGCTCCAATTCATCAAACCATCTCTGGGATTTCTCATTCATGGTCTGTTGTTCTCAAATGACCACATGAAGTGATGACACTTTTATTTAAATAGGTAACACCACCTCTGCCCCATATACTAGTGAGTACGGCATTTCTTGGGTGGTGGTGTGGGTTGTGGTCCGGTAATCCCACAAATAATGAAGGAGCTTTTCTGGACAAGATTTCATATTCTTGTCTACCGTATTTTGAAGTATGTTGGAAAGAGTCTTGTTAAAAGCCTATATCTTCTCATTGGCCATCATGTGGTAGCGGGATGAACAGTTGGCCTTGATTCCATATTCCTGGTACAACATATCCAGCTCAACAAAACAGAAGTTGGTGTCGTTGTCTATTAGTTTTTATGAGGGATAACAAATCTGGTGATGATGTTGGCCTTCACAAAGAAGATGATTTTTTTCCCTAAATTCCTTAAGGGGTATAGATTTAGCCCATTTTGAAAATAATTCTGTTGCTATGAGTATGAACTTGAATTTTCTGGATGTAGCGGGGGGATATGGACCAACAATATCCAACCCCTAGGCGACGAATGACCCAGAGTATTTATCCATATGAAGCGACTCTGGGAGGTGGGGTATGAAATTAGCATAAACATAGAAGGAATGGTACTTCTTAGTGAATATGGAGAAATCATGTATCATGGTGGGCCAATAATACCCAAGCCTCCAGATTTTGTGAGAGATCTTGGTTGCTGACTGGTGTGCTCCACAAGTTCTGTTGTGCACTTTTTTTATGACAGAAGTAGTATCTTCACCATCAATGCACCTGAGAAGGACTCTGTGAAGCCCGTATTTGTAGTGAAACTTCGCTTGTTTCACCCCATTTTATAGGGTAAAATTGACTACCCGCCTTCGGACCTATTCCCTTTCACCCCTAACTGGTGGGAGTTCACCATCCTGAAGGTAATTTGTGATGGGTGTCATCTAATCGGTGGTATGACCATAAGGATCCAAAACCAGGCTAATTTAATCAAATTCATCCATATTGTTCAACATGAAATGGAATACCATACAACAGTGAGAAATTCTAATGATTGTTTCATCCCGATCGGGATTGGCCAAGGATGTGGTTGCATTTTCCAAAGTGTTAACTTGAGCATTCTTTGACTGGGGGACATGAGTCAACGTTGGTTCTGATGGGAATTATATTATCATTACTCTAACATGGTTCATCAAGGAGACCAATACTTATTTCTTGATATCATAGTCATTGTTGACCTATTTGACTACTAGCTCTGAATAACCCTTTTATTAGGTGTTTGTCTTGCACCTGGAGTGCCAATTCCAGGCCTACAATGAGGGCCTAATACTCTGCTTCATTATTCATACACCCTTCTAAAATTAGGTAAGATTAAGGAAAGATGGACTTTTTTGGAGATACGAGTATGACTCCCAACCCCACTTTGTTATCCTTGGGATCCTCTATACTTTTCCCTGTCAGTCTTCTAGAAGCACCATCGAAGTACATTTCCCACATTTGTGGGTTCTCCTGGATGGAAAATACATCTTTATCTGGAAGGTTGGCATCCAATGGTGTTATTTCTTTTGAGGAGTGTTTCTAAATGAATTATGCTAACACATGTCCTTTGATGGCCTTCTAGGGAACATACCGTATGTCGAACTTTTTCAGGATGACAGCCCATCGTGATAGGCTCCCATTTAGCATGTTACGGTTGAGGATATACTTGAGCAGGTTACAGCGGGAGACTAGGTGGACCACATGGTGCTGCAAGTTATGTATGAGATTCTAAACTATGAAGATTTTTGGCTACCCAGTTATTTTAAATTTTCTAATACAAAGTTTCGACATCAATCATTGTCCTAATGAGGTGGTATAGGTTGTTCTCACTAGCGGCATTATTTTTCTATGCAATGTAGGTGCCTAATGACCATTCCATGGTAGTTAAATATAAAATTAGTGGTCTCCCCTCATCTAGAGGCACGAGAACTGGTAGTCTAAGGAGATTTTTTTTGAGGTTGTCAAATGCATCTTGACAATCTTTATCCCATTCATACATAAATCCTTTATTCATGAGCTTGGTGGAAGGTAAACATTTACCAGTTAGTTTGTCTAAAAAGCATCAAATATTTGTGAGGTGCCCCTAGAGACCTCTAAGCTCGGTGAGGTTGCGATGTGGGGACATGCCAGGAATGGGTTTTGTCTTCTCGGGGTCGAATTCGATGCCCGGATGGTGTGTGACGAAGCCGGGAAAATTTTCCAAGGTAATTACAAAGGCGCATTTCAGGGGATTCATCTTTAAACTTTGTTGTCTCGGTTTATTGAAGAAATTTTCATGGTCATCCAGGTGGTTTGACCACTGTCATGGCATAACCACTACGTCATCAACATAACACTCTATGAATTTTCCCAAAAAATTCTTGAAGATGCGATGCATGTCACACTAATCTATGGCTCTAACATTCATTAGACCAATGGGCATCACTTTATAACAGAACACCTCCTGAGGGGCCCTAAAAGCAATTGCTTCTTCATCTCCTTAGGCCATATAGATTTTATTTTATCCAGAATAGTCATACATGAAGGATAGGGCTTCGTATCCAGCTGTTACATCAATCAACAATTTTGTGATCGGGACTGGGAAGTCGTCTTTTGGGAAATGCTGATAAGGGTCCCTGAAGTCCATGCAGATTCTAATCTATCCATTATTCTTTTTTTCAAGGACTATATTGGCCAGCCAGATCAGATATTGGACCTCCCATATGAAGTTAGCTTCGACAATTTTTTCAACTTCAACCTCTATTTTAGCAGCATGCATTGGGTGGGTCCTTATGGCTGCCTATTTATAGCCCCAGTGATCTTCCGGTAATCCTATATGATGGGTGGTGACTTCAGGATCAAGGCCTAGCATCTCCGTTTAATTCCAGGTGAAGACGTCTCTATTCTTCTATAAGAATGAGGTATATGCCTCTTTTTCCCCAACATGCATGTCCACACTAATTAAAGTGGGTCACGGGTCATTTTCAGTGCCTAGACATATCTCTTTAAGTTCATCAATGGTGGTGGAAACACCTTATTCTAATGTAGGAGGGGCATCTTTGAGGACTTAATCCTCTTCTTATTCATCTTCGTCATCTTTCGCTTCTGATGGAGAAAGGATTTCTGAGATGAATTTTCCATTATTGGGGAAGAAATCATCTTTTTCCTTAGCGTGTGAGGTAGGGGAAGTTTGATGCCCCAATGATGGTCCAAGAGCATCTTCGATATGGATTTTCCTGAAAACATGGGATTCACCCCATCATTGTATTTCTTTGAACTTGGTGGTCGTAACAGAGACCATGCAGAAAATTGACTTTGTATATGGGCTTGTATTTATGCATTCAACTTGGTTGATGTGTCGTACATAATCCTCCTCAAGATGTTGGAAGGGGTCAGCAAAAACCATATCTAATCCATTTGGGCGTTGATCCAATCAATTTCTTTGGCTGAAAGGCATTTTTATTCCGACTCATAGAACCCTGTGTCGATGTAATGTGACTCACAGAACTCTAACGGGGATTTATCGGCATGAAACATCACGTTTTTTCCATTAGTTAAATATTTGATGCACTGAAGGTATGAGGACGAAATTTCAGCATGCTAATGCATCCAAGGTATCCCTAACAAAACATTTAAGGCTATACATTGCCTTACCACAAGGAACTCAGAATCTGATATGAGATTTTTGAGCCATGTTTTAAGCTTGATTCCTCCTAATGACTTCTACTCACTTTTTTTTATCCCAACAGAGTTGTAGTGTAGGGTGTCAAGCTATCTTCATCATATTCTAGTTGATTAAGCATTCTCAGAGGGAGGAGTTTAACTCTAGAGCCATTGGCGATGAAGATCCTTTTAACATCAATTCCATTTATCTTTCTGGACACATTTAAGAGTCTGATGTTCCCTTTTATGATGGCATCTTAATCCCTATTTATGACGAAGATGAAGGAATGCCATTCTTCGGGACTGGTCTCCGTTCGGTGTACTTAAACTGCTAATACTTCAGCCTCATACTCTTGGAGAGTTAGCAATGCTTTAATGAGTGGAACTCTATGATCTGCAGATAAACTCAACACATCCAGGATTGATAGCTTTGCTGGTACTTAATCCAGCTGCTTTAAAATTTCATACTTCTGCTCTAAATTTCGGTGTTTCCCAGCTTGGGGTTGATCTTTTATAGATACATTAGGGGTTTGAGCTTTGGACATAGATGATTCAGCCACTATATCTGGAGGTGGCGGTTCTTCTGTCATTTCCAAGTTCATCTAAACAGGTCTACCTGTATACCTTGGGCACTTTGACACTAGCACTTACCCTAATGGATACTTCAAGATAACTAGGCTAGGGTTTCCTCTCATAGGGGTGAAGGAGCACTCTGGTTCTCGTTGTGTCTGTCGTAAGGTCCTTATGCGCGTTTCTACGATGTTAACAGTTTGACTTGTGGTGTGGCTGGGAATTTGGCTCCTACCATGATCATGCCTTCTAGGAAACCTCTGCCCTCTTCCACCGACTCTCTAATTGGGCACAGGGAATTCAGGTTCGTGGACATAGTCTTTATCAAGGAATGGTCCCATCAATTAAATGACATTAATGGAACTGAAGATCAGTTTATTTATCCGGCAATGTTCATGTCTGACATCCTCTTTATGATGGTATTGTTTGGCAGGGTGGTGATTGTTATACCATTTGGCGGGGCAGTGCTCGTTCTACCGTTTGGTGGGGAGGTTCCCATTGAACCATTTTATAGGGCAGTTCCCATTTAACCAAGTCTATTGGAATGAAGTCTGAAAGTTCCAACACTGACTTCATCTTTGGTAACAACTCAACTTCTTGATCTTTCTTTATTCCCTTCTGATCTTTAGAGGACCATGGGGCTGAGGAGGAAGGTTTTCCTTTCTTAGGAGCTTTTGGGGGCCTAGTGGGTTGTTTCAACAACACCTTGAGGATGTCATGGACTCGATTGATAGTTATCCAGGTCACCTAGTTATCAAAAAGTTTCTACCTCTTGTTGGGGACAATTTTCCAATCTTCTTTCACTCTTAAGTCTGGGGTGGAAACATAGGATACTTGTGCCTTTGGTGGCCCCAACTTGACTTTGCTGGAATCCACCATCTTTTACAGGAGATATTTGAAAACAAATCATTCTTTGATGGTGAGTCCTAGTATCCCGTGATATGGACAACAATTTGGATCGTCTTTGAGACCCACTTCATCAACTCGCTTTGGCTATGGCATGCAAAGTAGATTTCAATTCATGGTGACTATGAAATAACCACGGACCTTGTCATCTAGAAATGAATAATCATTATTTTTTCATTCTTATAAATATTTTCTTTAAGCACCTCGTCACTCATCTTTCTGTGGTGGGGGTGAATTTTGGTGTCCAGGGGGTCCGACATGGTTTGGTGGGGGCCTCACAACTGGGGCTGGTGTCGGGGTGGCTTAAGCATGATAGAATCCTCTTCACCTTTTCCTGTTCTTTTCCCAGGGGCCGGTGGGGCTACTCGGGACTTATGATTGGTCCTTTGAAAGTAGACTTCTATCCTTTGGGAAATATAAGAGATTTAACTAAACCCACTGGGGTAATTCACTGGGATGAGCAGTGTTCAAAATTCATTTCAAAGGTTATAGATGCACATTGAGTGCACCTCATCCTAGGGGAGTGGTTGGTTTAGGGAATATATTAGGCCTTTCCTTTGATAAATGAAGTCTGAGACTCTCTTTTTATCTTTTTTCTTGCAGTTTATGAGATCATTGACCGTCGTCTTGGGCAACATAGAACTGAACTAAAAGATAAACTATTGTCAGAGATCCTCCCAACCTTTGATTGAATTGGCTGGAAGGCTGGTATACCATATGAAAGCTGAGACCTGTACGGTTCATACAAATCAACTATGTTATAGCTTCTTGCTACACTAGAGTTCCCATCATGGGCACACAGTAAGAGGAATATTGCATCAAATGCTATTCTGGGTCCCCCGAGCCATTAAATACTAGGAATATGGGGATCCCGAAGTTTGGTGATGGTGGAACATTGATCACCCACTCAGGGTAGGGTTTTAACTCTGGTTGTATTAGTGCGTTTCGCCCCTCCATGGATTCTAGTTTGTCTATTAGCTATTATACAGTGTTTAAGAGCCTTTGATGCATAACCTGGCGGGCTTGAGCTTCCATTGGTGAGGCAAGGGCCAAAATTGGGAATGCTGGTGAAACTAGAATTTGGGGTGGATTCCCCACTGGGGGAATCATTTGTGGGTTTTCCTGGGTATATTTCGGCTACCTTCCCAAAAGGGGTATTTCTTATTGTCCTTCTAGGTCCTGGTTGAATGGCCCTCTGTACTTGGCATGATTCATAGGAATGAGTGCCTGTGTTATGGGCACCTCTTCTAGGACCACCTGCTGACGTTCTGTAGAGGGAACACATCTGGTGAGATAACTACCTCGACGTAGCTCAGCATTAATTTTTCAAGGATCTTTCATTTCATCATCCTACTTGGAAAACCTGTCCTCAAGGGTGAGGCACACACTCTCAAGGGGGGGAGGAGGTGAGTCAGAGATGACCTTGGATTTATTTTTCTTCTTTTTGGAGTTTCGTGATGGAGGTAATGTAGGATTGACTTAGGAGGTACCCAGATTTAGAACTGCCCTCTAGTTCCAGATATTCAAACCATCATGCTCGGTGTGGAATGCCTCTGGGAGGGAGCCATCTTACTTTCCATCTTCTCCCCCAGCATCATTTCCAATGAGATCTGTGGGGTTGATTATCACCATGTTCACTAAGGTATACCACATTAGGGGTGGTGTGCCCAGTGCTGATTGGTATGAAGTCTTCTTGCACCCTTTATTGGACTCTCTCCTTCCATTATGCAGAATTATTTAGGATTCTCGGTGAATATTGTCCCAAAGAGAGCCTTGTAATGACCTTGTAACATGCCACTGTCTCAGAGGGTGCATACCACGAGAAGGGGAGGAATGGGTAACTCCTCTATCTATCATTCTTCCTAGACGGTGGAAGACAGGAATCCACTGTGTGGGGATTTGAGGTAAGAAAAACCATCCCTATGGGATGGGGTAGTTCCCATTCTCCTTTCAATACGTTGTGGCCTGAATTTGATTATCATATAAGAGAATTTTGATTTAAAAATTCCCCCAGCCCTATGGGATGGGGTTGTTCCCATATCACGGCAGTAGTCACCGCTATTTCCACTCTTTCAACTTCTCGTACTCCTGCACGGGTGTAAGCTGAGTGTGGCATTGGGCCTGCAGAGAGACTATGGTATTTTGAATAAATGATCACTGCTTTCTAGTTGGCTTCCCTTAGGTAGGAATCATGTAAAATGTTCCTAGTTTCCTAACTAAGAAGTTTTCCAAGGGCTCAATCTCTTTTGCCCGGTTGCTTTTGACAATTACTCTGGGCTGATTTTTTTTGAATATACCATCTTTTTAGATTAGGTATTTCATTTGATTGTTTCGGCTGGGTAATGATATTGTAGGATGTCATTTCCATTAGGGTATGCTATACGGGACATGGGGTGAAGTGTAAAGCACCATGTTCTCCCCCCCCCCCCCCCCCCCCGAATGAGAACTCCAACCAGGGAGTTTCCAATGAGGGGACATAATTTATGATGTACATCGAGGTAAGCCAGTTCAAGGTTTTTGTTTCACCTTTCTGATTATGGATGCCTTGAAGACGAGAGGGAATCTAGGTTGATTAAATGGTGAGGGTACCCTATCTTGTTGATATGGTCTATTTACTCTTCGTAGGGTATGAATTGTTCTTTTAAATTTCGAATAGTTTTTCATATATTGAGTTGAATGTCATGTGTGCATTCCCCGGAAAATTCTCCTGGTATATCCAAGTGATAAGTGGTTGTAGGAAAATACATCACTAGTATATTATCCATAGATAGTTGTCTTCTCATAAGAAAAATATCATGATGTTGTTCTTTTGGAGACTCTTATACATGATATGACCAGCTTGCCTGCTTCTTGATGATTTCATTCCAAGTGATTGGGCTGGTGGGGGACTTATCAATTTGCGGATGCTATGGGGGTGGCTCAAAAGATGATTGTGGCCCTGGGACATCCTTTGGTTGAGAAAGAATATCACTCGTTATATATGGAGTGCCTAATGTGTCTGAATCCCTTTTGAGTGCCTTTTCATAGGAGGGATTTCTCACATTTGTTCCAACAAGGGGAGGACCTACTTTCCAACCTGTTTTTTGGTTTCGAGGAGGACACTCGCATGTGGTACTATGATGGCGAGGACTACCATGGAAACATGATGCCCGATCTCAAGAATGTTCTAGATAGCGTGTACCCTAGGGAGGACCTTTAGGGTGGGTTATAGCAATGGGCGGACCTTATTACTGCTTGAAATCACTGTGGGGAGGACCTTCACAGCAACTGTCATTGTGAGGAGGGCCTTCTCAATGACCATTATCATGGCGAGGACAACCATCATGACTTGATATCTAGATGCAGGGAGAATTTATTTTCATGACCCATCCCCCAGGGCCCATGCCGTGACTACCCCAAGCCCGACTTCCATAGGCCAGGGGCTGACGACTAGCAACAAATGCGTAATTCCCTAAAACTTGGAAGGCATTGCCTTTATATCCTAAAAATGAACACAACAGAGTACAAGATGGAAGAAAAAAAACTAAGTAAAAACTATATAACAAAAGAGTGATGAAAAGAAAAAGGGGCCGAAAATACAAGACCAACTGTAAAGTACAAGAAACTGAAACTACAAGTACTGGAAAAGGGAAAACATCTCTTGGATCGTCCACTGGGAAATCATACCTAACGGGTAGGTATAGATATACTCTGCAACACTACACGCCCATCTGTCAGCTTCGTGTACCATCACGCTATGTGGTCCACCTCCAGGTATCGTCCAGTCCTAGTACACTTAGCCTCGGTCAGCACTGTCTGTCATCTGCATCCAACACAATGAGGTGCAGGCATAGCCTGTGCTGGGGTGAGTATAACAATACTTAGTAGGGACCCCGAGACCCACAAGGTCTCACAAAAACCAACAAGGAAAACACCAAGTATGAAATCAATAGATAACCCCACTTAGGTATATGCACATACATATATCTATGTTATCAAATAATCCATCTCAATCATGAGGATAACACAAAAGTTACTGACTCAGCTCACACAGGTATACAACTCACGTAGAGTGTTAGAGATGATTATATGTATCCCCTAAATAATCTATTCTGTCGAAACCACACTGGATCCAGGAACAAAAATCAGAACTATTGAACCGACACAGAATCTATGAACAGTCGTTAGTGCTGTCGAACCCACACAAGATCCAGGAATATTTGTCGGAGCTGTCGAACCCACACAGGATCCAGGAACAGTCATCAGTGCTGTCAAACCCCCATAGGATCCTTGAATAGTATTCATAGCTGTCGAACCCACATAGGTTCCAGGAATAGTATTCAGTGCTGTCGAACCCACACAAGATCCAAGAAAAGTCTTTTGAGCACAGCCGGCCACAGGTTTTCCGCACAAAGCACGCTTGATTCCGGGAGGGTCTGCTCCTCAAGCCAAGTGTCGATACATCAACTGACATGAAGTACCACAAAGAAGTAACCCAAAGTTCCACCACGTCATAGGGCTCTCAATGTAATAGACGTCACGTCCATCAGACGCCCAGTCTGTGAGTTATTAGCCTTTTAGTCCCGGGGGCCCGGTTGGATTCATCCACGATCCAACCTGGCCGCAACTCAACTATACCCCGAACCCTAGTGGGGTAAACTAAAAAGTAATTTCACACTCCAATATTACCAGTTCCGATGGCGGTTCATCGAAAAAACGTCTGGTGCCAAATATATGTCCAAAAGAAAGTAAAGGGGGGTCGTAGTGGGCCTAGGTCCGGTCCGACCCGGTCGGACCGACCCTAACTGACTTAGTCTGGTCCGACCCATTGGGTTTGGGCCGACCCAATAGTCTGTAAAGGCTGCGAGTAGCGTGGGGGCGTGGACCTGTCATGAGGGCACGGACCGACTGCCCATCGGTGTAAGGAAGATTCATCCTGGAGGCACTGCAAGGGATGCGGAAGGACAGCTCAGCTTGGTGTGTGTGGAGTGCGGCTCGGCATCTCGGCCCGGATGGGCGAGACCGGTTCGGCAAGCGCCACGAGGGGTGCAGATCGGGCGGCAGAGGTCAAGCGAGGTGCGTGAGCCAGCGCGGTTCGTCCGAGCACATGGGAGGTGGCTGGGCAGGCCGGCGGGTTGTCGGGAAGGGCGCCAGGTGTGCTGGTGCATGGCCGGGCAGGGCACGGCCAGGCCGGGAGGCAGCCGGGTAGGCTGGCGGGGCGCGGGCCGTCTCGGGGCAGCCGTTCGGCGTGGTGAGCGGTAGGGCCTGTGGGAGCTCAGTCGGGGCCGGTTCGGCCAGTGGCGGTGCGGGATGTCGTGGGGGCGGCACGGATCATGGAGGCCGCAGGTAGAGCGGCATTTGTCTTCGCCGCCTTTGTCGCCTCGTTGATTTGTCGCCATGTTGAAGGTCATCATAATCAAGAACGGCGGAGGGGTCGGGCCATGTTGGTTTGGACCACACCCTCCGCATTTAGGGTGGTAACATTTGTCTCATCAGGTAAGAAGAAAGATGAACTTCAATTTTTACAACAACCGCAATGATTCCTTTCCAACCAATGAGGATAAATAATGGAAGTGATATTACACAAATAATCCCCCTTCCTTTGATCATTGTTCGATGATGAAGTCGCATAAAGGAGACGAAGGAGATCGTCGTTCGTCGCGTCTGCCGCAAACTTCCAATCCTGAGCTCGCACGTCAGTCATGGAAGACGCTCCACTTCGGTAGGAGTCCAGGGAAGAGGATTGATGGAGATCGTTGCTGGCATTCTTAGTTCTTCGTTTGGAGACGAGGTTCTTCATTGGAGAACTCTTTTTCTCCCAAGCTCTCCACTCCCCAATATTCCACCCCAAATTCCCAAATTCCAAGCCAAATAATAGATTTAGTTAAATCAATAATTTAATTCATTGGAAAAAAATTCAAATGGGTTAATTAATTAAATTTTCTCTACTTAATTAATGAAGATGAAAAGGCACAATTAAATTGTCAGAGTTGGCAACATTAATGTGGAGGGGTGGTGGCACTATTAAGTAGGGAGCTCAAGAGGTTTCTCACCACATAATGAAGAGTTCGAGAGGTTTTAACCTTGGGTGGTCACCACCAAAATAAACATGAAGACGAGGTTAGGTTCGGGTGGGCCCCACCACCATAACCTCTCATGGGTTGTTAAGGTGTGGTGGTCCCCACCTCCAACTTCCACATGGAGTCTTCATCCAACCAAACACAAAAATAAAGCTACAACTTTATTTTTATTTAATTTATTCATTAAAACCCAAAAACTAACATTCATTCTCAACCAACTATCATCGAGGTGAAAGTCTTCTTAAGAGAATATTGGCTCTGCGAGTTCAATGGTGCCCTCAGATTTCAATTTCGAGCACCGGTTCAAAATTTATAAAAACCTTCTCGTACTTTTACTGAATATACCTGAAAAAAAACATCAGAAATTGATTCTGGGCACACCGAGCCTCAGAATCATGCGTCTTCTGTTTTTGCAGACTCGTAAAATTCCCATATATTTAAGAAAAAAAATTTCCATGGATATTCTAGTTCTTTACATTTCATTAGTGTATACCCTGGGGAGGACCTTTAGGTTGTACCTCAGTGAGGGGAGGACTATCTCGTTGCATGGCGTCACTCTGGGGAGGATCTTCGTATAAAATGTCATTGCAACGAGGGCCTTTGCAATTACCGTCATCATGGAAAGGACTACAATCATGACTTGATGTATAACTATAGGGAGAATCATATCTACATCGTATACCCTAGGGAGGACCATTAGGGCATATGACAGCAAGGGGAGTACCTTCTTGCTGTTAGATATTCAGGTCGAGGGGAGGGCTACCCAGACGCGACGGATCAGGAGATAGGCTCTTAGGATCCATCACTCTTGACCCATAGAGTAATCCCCTGAGGGTGATCAGTGGATGACTTTTAGAGATTCTAGAGCCGACATTTCAAGGAGGACCTTCACAACTGCTATTGTCACTTCCATAATTTTGTAATGTAAGGATAAGGACTTAATCCTTTGTTGATATTTGTTTGAGGCTATCAACAACCCCAGATTCTAGCAGATCATGATCATGTATGTGCTCTTCATTTTCTAGGTTCCTTTAGCTCTTTTCATTTTTGGGTGATCTCTTGTAGGTAACTGAAGCCATCTGAAGTTGGTAATGGCCTTCATATATGGGTCCCGGTCTTTTTGGGTATCATGATGTTGTCGGGATAAGCTGCCGAGCATCTTGAGTTTTGGAAGGGTTGTATACCTACCCTGGAGTAACCACCACATTTGATCAACATCCCCCATTTGGAACGGTTATTTTTTCCTGATCCTAATTTCCATATGTCACATGATATTGTCGTCGAACCTCCTGTACAAGAGCAAGGATGCATAACTACTCCGATGTGACTAACTCATTTTGAAAGTGAGTCATTCTGTTCGAGGAAATCGATTAGTGGGCCCAATTTCTTTCCTTTTCCGTCGATGCAATGATATCTTGGTCTGTTTAGAGGAAATGTTCTTGAATCAACATTTGATCTTCTGTCATTTCCATGATTTTCTGGGATAAATCATTGGTTGGAATGGGTATGAACGCCCATTCTGATGTCGGAGTAGGAGATTGTGCCTGCTCTGGTCCTCCGTGAGTTTCCAGTGAATAATGAAAGTTCCCTTTTGCTCAGATAGAGGAATGAGCCTCTCACCAGTTGTCTTCTATGGTTGCCACTGTATTTGACTAGTGGTCTTCATATTCATGAGAAGGGATTTTCGTCTTCTCTCTTGTCGTTGTATTTGTCTCATGGGCTTTGTATGCATAGACCGGAATTTGACTTTTCCCATATCTGGTTTCTGCCCTATTTTGATGGTAGGATTTAAGTGAATCAGCAGGTGTTTGTACCTGTGTATACCCTAAAACTGCCCTATTTTGATGGCAGGATTGAAATGTGTCAGCAAGTGTTTGTGCCTACGTATTGCTGAGTGCGGCCCTATTTGGATGACAGACGTCTTGTGCATTAGTAGGTATTTCTACCTGTATATAGCCAGTTGTCTCCCTATTTTGATAGTGTGATTTTGGTGCATCGACAAATATTTTCATCTTCTTGTATCTTGCCACTCTGTCTACATGGCAGGATCAGCGAGCACTAGCAGAAACGTACATGCACTCGTATTGTACCACCCTATTTCTGTGGTGGGCATGAGTAGAGAGGGGAGAGTGGTATGTCTACCCATTGACTGATGCCGCGTTAGTACGATGGAGCTACTCCTTAGGAACCAGGGTGATAGTGTATCCCTGGTTATATATTTTCCACCCTTGGCGGGTATCTCGAGGGCCCCGGGTCTCCAAGACTTTGTCAAGTGCCCTCGGCATAAGGTCCTCCTCAGTGGGAGGAGGTCTGGTCGTCCGGTGTCATCGGCGATGCTCTCTGGCGGGGGACCGTGGGTAGGGTCCCTATGTAGGAGGGATAAAGTTGTCAGTATTGACTTCATCTTCCTCACTAAGTTAAGGGAGGTAGTCGTTTTCACGTTCTGGGTAAAGTCCCTCGAAACAGTTTGAGACGACCACCAGGACCGCCATGTACCAAGTTACCAAAAGTGGTTGAAGAGGTGGCTGGAGGACCTTCGCAGACTAGAGGGCTTATTTTGTGAACTCCATCATGGGTAGAGTACCATTTTAGTGGAACTATTTGATTAGCATATTGGACACCCATCATTAAAGATGAGGGGTGGGGGAGGGGTCCTGCTCTTCATTGAGGCCCCGACTGCTCTCAGGATCACTGATGTGTGAGTCTTCGTAGATCCTATGGATGTAATTTGGATCGAAGGTCTCTCTGTAGGAACATTCAATACAAGTATGATATAAAGACCACTAAACATTGTCATAGTATCATTCCTTTAAACACATGCATTTTTTATGATTCAGCTTGGCCCCCATCCTATTTTCTTTTACTACGGGGTGAAGGGGCCTAAGTGGTGTGAGACCGACACCTTGTTTAAGGATTCATGTTGGGTTCACCATTTTTGTTGCAATTTTAAGGTGGCACATTTAGTATGTACCAAGGTGAAAAAAATGGTTTGACATGTAGTTTCCTTTTTTCTTTTATCATTTGGGTAAAAATGACACCTTGATTAAGGATTCACATCGGGTTCACCATTTTGGTTCCACCTCCAAGGTGGCGCATTTATGGGGGATGCAGAGATGGAACAATGAGGATCGTCACCCATCCCTTTTTCCATAGAGATGGGTTCCTGTCGAGTTTACCACTCCTTCTTTTCGACCCGTTCATCGTCATCATCCTTTAAAGAAGGTTGAATTAACCCTGTGGAAAACTATTGGTCCCAGCGGGTGATTATGTGGGGGTCAAGCGCTCCTGAAATTAGTAATTCTCAGATATAACTTCCTTATATGGTCTCTAATGGGTTTATTCATGGATCCAAGAACTCCAAACATCCTGGGTATCCATGATTCATGGACCTTCATTCCAAAGGCAGGCGCTCGTCAGCTGATGATTTGGACAACGACAATTAAGGACTCCATTGGTCGAGAGGATGGGAGGTGAGGCTCACCACACCCTTCTGGGGGAGAATTATTACATGTTTTGGGACTCTCGTATTGATTTAATTTGTGCTCATATGTTCCTAAATCCTCAGTTAATTATCGAAGAGTGTGTCTACGGGAAACCGTTGGTTTGAGATATCATCATGAGTATGCATATGTTTAATGGAATAGAGGTGATGCTGACATAGCCATATTAGGAGGCTCTCTGGAGTTTATTGTCGTCTAAGGAGGATGGAGGGTTACATGATTTTGGGATTATGCACACAATTATGGCTTCCTACATATCCTTGGGAGAGGAATTAGATCCCATGTAGTCCAGAATGTGTGGGGCATACACATGGGAGGTGCCCATTTGACACACATGATTGGGTGGACCCTTTTGGATGGGCACCCTTTTTGAGATTGGGACTTCTGGTAGGTGTCACACATATGTTGGTTTGATTAGGAATCAGAGTTCTCATAGTTCATATTGTTTGGGGCTTACATAGGGGAGTTTTCCCTTTGAGGAGGCATGATTGGGTGGACCCTTTTTGAATGGGAAAACTTTTGAGATCAGGCCTTCTGGTAGGAATCCTATGTATCCTGGTTTGATTAGGAATCAGATTTCTCATAGTTCATATGATGTGCTGATGTTGTAATTCTGAAAAACCTCTAAGCTCACATGAGTCCTGCTTGGTGTGAGAAACATGAGGATTTTAAAGATTCAACAATGCACATGCCTCCTCCCCTATTGTTGGGGGAGGGAGAGCCCATGGCGGAAGAGGCTCGGGTGACCGTGGGCGAGGGGTGGAGCGATGAAACTTTCCATGTGAAATGGAATTAAAAGTCATGTGTCCCTACCTTGTAAGATTGGGGACTTACCTCAGTGGGAGGTCCCCATAGCATATTCTAGGAAGGGGTGATTTTTGTCCTCATCAAAGGGGGGAGAAAACATAACCCCTTCAACTAATCATTGTTCTTCATTAAATGGAAAAGAAAGCAATCACCCCTAATCCTGAGAATGGATAGGTTCACATTGGCATCCCATGTTTGGACTCTGGGTTACCCTGGGAATGTATCCTTACAGGAATTCCCGAAGCCTGCACCTTTGTTGGGAACAACTTCATGACTCCACTTACTGTGTGTATGTAGACTCAAAAGGGCACACTAATGCACTCGGTGGTCCGATCATACGGGTCCAGTGGATTTGGTGGAGATTTTATCATAGTTCTAGAGGATTGGTTAGTAGAGAGGTTATGGAGTACTAAACCATAATGGAGGGGTGAGGTTAGAACTAGAAGGAACAATACCCGAAAACACCCCATTCAGTGTTCTGGTTTCTCATGCGGGATGGGGAAGGCTTCACATACTGTAGTCGTATGCGGGCAGGAGGGCCATCCACGTAAAAATGTGGTATGCAAGAATGGGTATCTCCAACCCCATACCAATGTGGTACGTGTATCACCGGGCCACCTTGGGTTATATCCGCATACCTATTGGGAATGTTATGTCGGGTTCAGTCCACATTACGGTATGCTATGCGGAGCACCATATTAAAGGAGGGTCGAAGGAATTACCATTCTCAAAAAATTCATCTTCTAGAAGTACATGGTTCACAGTTTTCCAGTTGGGTTCATGGTTCTATTATTATTATTCATTCCCCCATTTTTATTGTTCATGGCCGGTTGTACCTGCGGAGGAAGTGGTTCGCAGTTCGTGCTTCTCCGATGAAAGAAGACAGAAGCCAGAGTGAAACCTCTGAGTTTCCCTCATGATTTTATTGTATGTCCTTCCCTCTATCAGTATCCTATCTTCATGTCTTCTTTATTCTACTATGCTCCTTTTATAGAGAATCAGAGTGATCATATCTACTGGGTACACAACACCATTTTTGGAGGCCCATTGATGCAATTTTCTAACCCGCGGAAAACTCAGTCAATCGGGGTTCACGGAGAATTTGGTTTGCGATAAAGGTTCACAAAACCCTATGAACCCACTTAATCTATGAACTGAGGGGTTTGTGTCATGGTACACAAATATTCTTCGACATATAACTCCTTTGGTTTACACGGTTCACAGTTTTCCCAGCTCGTTGCCCATCATTTCACAGGCCAGTGGTTCGTGGACCGTGCCCCATACCTGGCGGTTCGTGATCCATCTTCTTTGTGTACCTTTCTCAGTGATTATACGTGATCCATTTGAAAACAGGAATTCCTTCAAGTTCCTTCAAAACAATTCTACTCAATTTTTGTCCCTTCACCTTGATAAACTTATAGAAGTGATTGATTCCTTCTGCACAATGATTACGGGGGTATTTGTTATCCTTGGCGGAATTTTCAGGACCCTACAATGATCCTTTATCTTTTCTAGAATGGAAAATTGAGAAATCATTTGTAAAATTATTGATTATTTTTATTCCTTAATGATTTCCATTTCCATCTTACTTATGTCTATTATGATCATATCCTTTTCAATTCTAATCAATGATAAAATTTCTAGATCCTTTCTACATAGATCATCTGACACTTTATTTGTTTTTCCATGATGGTAGTGGATTGAGCAGTCATAGCCCTTGATGAACTCTAACCATCACCACGAGAACATATTCAACTACTACTATGTGAATATATACTTAAGGATTTTGTGATACATATATACATCACACTTCTAACCAAATAGATAATGTCAGCAAATTTTCAACACAAAGATCACTACAACCAACTCTAGATCATGTGGTGGGTAGCTTTTTGTGAAAATTCAATTGCCTTAAGGAAAATGCTATCACTTATTCATTCTTCATTTCCACACATCCCAATCCCTTCTTCAAAGAATCACAAAATACCAATAAAATTTCTCCACCTACGGGTAATGTGAGTACATGTGCAGTGATAAGCCTCTTTTTCAACTCTATGAAGCTCTCTTCACAATGTTTATTCCAAAACAATTTGACTGTCTTCTGATTTATCTTAGTTAGAGGGTTTTAAAATTGTGGTAAATGTATCACAAATCAATGATATTACCTAGATAATCCAAGGAACCTATAGATATATTTCACATATGTTGGCCTTGACCATACTTTAATTTCTTCTATCATTGAAGGGTCTATGGATATCTCATTACTTGTGATAATTTGCCCAAATAATGAGACTTTCCATTAACTAGAACTCACATTTATTGTACTTGGAATAAATTTTTCCCTTTTATAAGGTCTTTATCATATTTCTCAGATGCTTCTTATTCTCCAACATTCCTTTAGAGTATATTAGAATATCATCTATAAATATTACCACAAATTTTCAAGGTAATATCTAAACACTCTATTCATTAAGTCCACGGAGATTTTTGTATCATTAGTGAGTTTGAATGACATTACTATGAACTCTTTGTGTATTTAACATGTATGAAAATAATTATTGGGGATATTATCTTTATTCACCCCAACTTGGTAATGTAATCTCCAAATCAGGACAGTTTTATCACTAATAAGGGGAGGGGGTGAATCATTTATATCTATTTCTTTTATGTTTCCTTGCTTATGAAACAACCATCTCCTATTATTAAAGACTGTTTTCCCTTCTAAAAGAAATCAAACACACATCCATAGGAACTTAATAATTTACAAGGTTCACAACTCAATAAGAGTAGCTACATCCTTATTATGGTTTTTAAATGATCCAATATCACACAATCAACTAGAAAACAATCTGTTTGTGCAGAATACAATGAGTATGATATTCACTTACACTCATGTAACACTACGATCAATAAAAAAATTCATGTAATTAAATTAGAATGGAATGATATAAGATATTTTTTATAACAAACATGTTATGGTGCTTCTTGACCAACTTTCAAAAATATTATCTTTTAAAACAATTATTCACTTTCTTACCTATATGTTGTTTAGAACTTTTCAGGAATTTGTAATAAAACTCCGTCCGATTCTCCCAATCCTATTTATCAACATTAAAATATATATAAATTTTAGAATATGGTTGAGACCATTATGGAACAATTCTATCTGGGTTTGGAAATCCCAATATGATTACTCAGTGCGATTATTCAATGTGGAAAATATGAATACAATATTTTCCTTTCTCCTATGTTTTTTTCCTACAAAATTATTCCAGAAGTATCAATCCAACAACTTCTTCTCTCTATAAAATTCTTCAATTCTTTACCTTCTATCTAAATTTCTTGAATAGTACCTCTATTATAATGTAAAAATTACTTTACCTTTTCTAGGTGACCCAAATATAGTTTGGGTGGGATTCCGAAATTGTTTCCCGCTCAACCAAAATTTCTTAAATCATAAGTTCTACTCAAAATTTGGGCCCATCTTGACTTAATCAATGCTTCTCAACTCTTCTAGAACCTTCTCAAAACATTAAATCTTCTTCATACATTCTTCACAAACATCAGTTTGATTCTGATTTTTTCCAATACGATTTATTCATTACAATGCTCTGTAAAAAGTGCATGTATGAAGAAATAGATAGATTTAATCTTCTTAAAAAACTTCAGTCCAATTTTAATTCTCCATTATGATATTTCTCATTAAGATGAAGAAAAATGTAAAAAAATAGATTCTTTTTATTTATTTCTCTTGACTTACTTGAATGAAAAACAAACTAACTAAACCTATTGTAAATGGATGACTACGTTTTTGATAAACTCCACATTTCATTTTCTATTGGCCCTCGCTATTTCAAATTCTTTTATTTATCATCCATCCCAACAACTCCAAACAAAAAAAATCTACCTTTGATGATTATGATTTCATACCGAGTCCAATGGACTGGTACTAGCAGCTTCAACATTACCAACTTATTTCTCTTCTGGATACCATACCAATGATTTTTCTACACAAGAAATTATGCCTATGATAAATACAATGACATACTGAATCCAATAGACTGGTATCAGTGGATTATTTATTTTCTTAGACTGATTGTTATCAAAATATTTCAATGTGGATTTAAATATTTTGGATTTTGATCTAACAGAAACCCAGAACCATTTTTATGATCATCCTCCTCATCATTTAAACAAATCTAAATCAGGTAATATCATTACAATGATAAAAGACTAGAAATATTTGGCATCCACAGCTTTAATAATCTTCAAAAATTCAGAAATAACCATGACTACTTTTAGGGAATTAAATTCATTGAAGATCATATTTAGTATTTTCTGACTTATAATGTAAAGTATTCTAACTTAATACCCTTTCCAGTGACTACTTTTCATTCCAATCTGAACCTGAATGTGACTAGTTTGAATGCAATTATCTAAAAAAAATTCTCCCCCTTTAGTTCCTGAATCCTGCATCACAAGTTTCTCAACTTACTTGTGATTTGTGGGAAATACAAAATAGATAGAAGTCATTATATTTTAATCAAATTTAAGAAAACTCAGATTCTTCCCCATTATGATCATCTCTTCTATTTTAGACCTCAAATGAGTATGATGAGCCTTTTTCCATAAAAAGTATTCAATTTTTGATGGAATTTCTTAACAACTATGAGTCCATTTTTCTAAATATGACGGCCAGTCTAATTTTCACAAAAAAATAGTGATGTGATTTTTCCTTATTTGATATTTCCTATGAAACAAAATAC
Organism: Viscum album; assembly: GCA_963277665.1. NCBI lineage: Eukaryota > Viridiplantae > Streptophyta > Magnoliopsida > Santalales > Viscaceae > Viscum > Viscum album. The sequence goes on from OY728153.1 coordinate 1,924,193,371, forward strand.
AATACCAGAATACTATGAATGTCCTTATCAGCTTGGTTCGAAACATCTCCCACTTTGTATTTTGTTTTCAATGAAGATTTATAAAGCACTAAAATTTGTAACATCAATCTATGGATTTATTATAAAAAATTCTAAGCCTACATGAGCTAAATAAATGTAGGAAACAAGAACTATTGACTATAAAACCATGTTTTCCAAAATTAGTGATCATGAAAACCTTCTTCAGAATTATTCCTCATCATTTATTCTATAGCTTTTTAGATTTCCTATAATAAAAAATTGTTTTTCCTATAACCATTCCAACAAATAGTTTGAATAGTTCACGCACTTAAATTGATTAATTTGTAGCTTACACATCACTACCCCTTTTTACATGTTTCCATAAGGAAATATTTAGGAAATAATTCTCCCACTTGACAACACTATCCCAAGGTAATATTAGAGGGGAGAAAATACACATACCTAAACCTTGATAAAAAAGAGTTTGGACACCCATTATCAACCTCAAATTTAGAAAAAATTTCCTTCAGTAATTTTTTTTTTGAAAATTTCATAAAATTGTTCTGATATTAGAACATACTCCTTCTTCATCTCATTCTCCACAGTGGGTTTCAGATAGCATCAACACCACACGGATTCATCAACCTCCATAGATTCACACATCAGTGGCGTCCCATGGATTTGACATGAACTCTTCCTCTGCATCAATGTGGTTAGACTCCACATCCAAGCACCAACTCCATCCGGGGTGACGACGCTGCTCCTCCTATCGATAGTGGTAAACTAGTGTGTAAACTCCTCTTATGTGTTGGAACAATAGTTCAACTTTCTTCAACCTAGATTCGCAGTATCAAATTTCAAAAATAACTCCTTCTCCATGCGGGAGGTGACTTCCCGATGTGCTATGACCTTGGCATGGCTCCTCCTTCATTGAGGTTTTCAAGAAGATTTCAGATCTGTAATAGAGTTCGAAAATATGAAAGGTTATGGTTGTGAAATAGTTGTAGAAATAATTTGATTTGTTGAAGAATTTGTATGTTGTGGTTTTATAGAATTTTGGTAGAGAATATAAAAATGTTGGGAAGAAACCATGGAGAGACTGTGAGAAGAGAGTTGCGGTGATGGTGAGATGCATGGGAAGAAACACTGACAGTGGACGGAAAAATGAGTGTGAGAAATAAAGTATCGGTGAGTAGGATCGGTGGGTCATCGGTGAGTCCATGAAATCGATGGGTGTTTTGCATTGGTGAGTCAATGACTCGCTGATATAAGGATAAAAGTAGGTGTAGGTCATGAAATGTAACACCCCAAGCTTCTATGGTATGTTTCACTTTTAATAATGCAATATCATGCATTGTATGCAACTTCATGATTCTAACACACCACGACCAATAAAAGTAGCTGTTATTAATAGTAATACCACGTTTTTGAAATTTTATAAATTTTATCTTTTAAAATGGACTTCATTTTTGGATTTGGAATATCAAAAATATCCTATGGTAAATTTTTTGTATTTTTTAGAAAACATTCAAATTTTGATGAATTGTGAAAAATACTAAACATTAATAAAAAAACATTTTTAATCCAAATAATCTATAGTGATAAATTATAATATTGAGAGGTTTTATAGTATAATTAGAATATATTTTTACCATTTAATCAAATATTGGAAGTTGGATGTAATTTCACATTTAAACTAGACATAAACAAGTGTCCATTTTTTTATAGTTATTATTTCTTAAAAAAAATGCTCTTTGTTTTCACAACGAGAAATAATTTTAAATTAATTTCTTCCACTTATGTGTTTTGAAATTATAAAAATGGATTCCATATTTATAATTAGGAGGTCCAAAATTTTTAAATAGGTAACTTATTTTTAGACATTTTCAATAATTACTTCGGTAAATATTTTATTTACCATGGTTAAAGGGTAAATCCGGTAAATAAGGGTAAAAAAATAATATTATAAAAATATTAAATTACCCTAAAATGTGTCATAACCCTATTGGATGATACATGTCCTACCATGGTAATCTTTGGGTCGATTTGGGGACCCCATGAAGCCACTTGTAAGTGATAATGACACTTTATATTAATTAAGTTAAAGTAAATACAAAAATGACATAAGCATATATCTTTTAGTAAAACAATTTTTACCTAGAGTTATAAAAGTTATATATTAAAATATAAATATTCAATAGAAATATAAAAAGATTTACTACATTCTTTTACTTTATTTATTATTTTTAGACATTGAATAATTAAGTTTATTTATGACACAATGATGAGACAGTATTTTCATTATTAATGAATGAATCAAGTAAATGGTATTATAAATGTTAAAATAAATATAATTTGAAAGTTTTGATGGAATCCACGAATTTTATAGGTTAATATGACATGTTAGGATTTCTTAAATTAATTTAGTTCGAATTAATAATTTTTTTACAACTTTAACAAAAATAAATTATTAAAAAGTTTCAAAATTGACATAAAATAGTTTTTAAAAAAAATATTATATTATTATTTTATATTATATTCATAAAAATCTACGGTTCAGAAAAATGACATATATAAAGATAGGTTTATCATTAATGAACCACTTGGGGTTCTTTTGGATGTATATAGTATGTTTATTAACCATATAATATACTAATACAAAGAGACATGGTAGATGTCAAACTATTTAACTAAGAGTTAAATCTAAAAGATAAAGTTAATATAGTGACCCAAACCTGCCTAAAACCTATTGGTTGAGTGGCTTTAGACCCACCCCCACCTTATCCTTTAAATAATTAAATTTGGAGATATTATAAATCCAAAATTATTTTATTATAAAATAATATTTCTATCTTTTCCGTAGGTTCCCCTCACCCATCTTATAAAAGGGCACTCCCCCATCTCACAAATTTACACCTTCAAAGCCCTTTTACATGAACAAATTCTGCCCACATACCCTCTCAACTATCTTCCCTTATTCCAATTGTCCTTTATTTAGTCATAAATCCAACCTAAGGAGCCCTTTTGATCAAATAAAAAGGAATAACCCGAAGAAGAGGTAAATATTTCATCACCTCTTTCAAGTTCCTTTCTTCTTCCACTTCCTTTAACATTGTTGTTTCCATTATAAAACAATAACACCAGTATATTCTATATATTATGATGTTATTATAAATATTGTACACCCAAATTAATTATTATATCCATCCTTTTAATGACATGTCACCATACGTGTGTACGTACGGCTTACCGTCTCCACGTCCTGGTGTAATTGTCATTCAATACATTATTATTTGGATGGGTATAATAATGATGTGTAATTCATCTAAATAATAAATATAACATTATAATGATTCTATATATATGATATACCATCCAATTATATATTATTTTAATATCAAAATAATTATATTTCCGCTCGTGCGTACGTATGGTTACCGTCTCCACGAACGCGATGAGATTCATTCCCCATTGCATCCATTCAAGACTAAATTTCATTTGATGATTAAAAATAATGTTTATATACATGATATAATTCTGGATATTAATAAGATACATCTAATCCATAACAGATATGGCTTACATAACAAATCAGATAAAGGAAAATGAATCTGTTAACACTCGAAACGACGATAATACTAAGATATTATTAACAAATCAATGTTAAAAGACCATATATGATATCATATTAATGTATATTATTCTTTTATATTTCAATAAAAATTATTTCACCATTATACAGAAGGTTAATATACCCTTGAACAAGTAAAAAGTACAAAGTAAGGGGTTTCTTATCTCACTTTCAATTCCGTGAGATTTCCATTGTTCACCACTTATTTATTGCATGTGGTGTGTGTATTTCCCATGATTGTATTCACTGTGTAATATACATTAATTTATGGATATTTACATCATCATTTTATGATCCTTATTTCATGGTTGTATGTTTCATAAGATACTAAATTGATAAGGGAATTTGAAATATCAATTTCCACTCATTCGGCATTACGCTTACTTCATTGATTATTTTACTCCAATATTATGTGTGGAATCACTATTTATTTTCTTATGTCATAATTTCCACTCCTCTTTCTATGGATATATTTTTGATACAGATAATCACCCCATTGATAAATTCTCAAGTCATTTATATGAACTTGATAAGAGTAATTTTAACTCAATCTCCATTTGTTGACTTAAATATCCAATTCCTTGGTGTTGTTTTTACAAGAATATGTGTGAATGTCTTATGATTGATTTACACTAAATATGCAATAATATTGAGTGTATTTATATTTTTCACACATAATTATGTCATTGATTTATCATTAACCTAAGGATACGATCATTATAAGATATTTCATCTCAATTTACATTCCATTGAGACTTCTTTGTTGTTATACACCAAATCACTTTTATATGGTCTATATAATGTACATTGAAATAGTATATCATGAATCCCCTTATTCTCATGATATTATAATGTTTTGATTACCTAAATTATTTATATTCAAGTGTCTCTCTTTTAGTTAGGAACACTACCTAAAATATCATTTTAAATGTTTTGAGGATTAATTATTCTAAATCTTTCTCATAAATGTCCATGTTTTTAAAATTGTTTTAAGAATTTATTTATATGGACATTAAAGTTTTAAAATTAAAATTCCTTTTAAAAGTTTTAAAGTGGTATGGGACACTTTTATTCAAAAATATGTGTTTAAATGGCTTCTTTACAAATAGTGTGACTTTTAAATGATTTCAAGAAAAAGGGTAAATTTCTCTCTAATAGTTTGGATGATTATTTTTATCTATGTCAACATCCTTCATTATTCTCGATTGAGGTTCATATGATTAAATATAATCTTCCATATTGTATCGAATGAGTTATGATTGATTGTGGATGTGCTATTTTTATACCATTCATGGTTTGTGGTTAAAGTATTTACATTTCGTATGCTAGTTTTAATACGAATTTTTATGTTATGTTTCAAACTTTTCACATGAGGAATGCATTGGACTTCGTAAGTGACAGATGGAGCCCACTATAGCTCCTAGATGCATCAGTAGGTATCATGAGACAAACTAGTGTCTTGGCCCATGTCCTTGACAAAATCCTATTTGTAGTCTTGGCACAAGGACTTGACTATGTTGTTATGATAGTATGGAATTATGCATTCCATCATTATGAAAGTGGTCATTGATATTTCATGTGATTATTCGACTAGTAGAATATTAATGTGAATAAGTAAATGGAATTATTAGATTTTATCTTTTCAATATTATGTTGAAGTTAAAGTTTAAAAGTATTTTGTTCCAGTCTTATATACTGCCTTAAATGTTTAGGCTTATTTATGAAAGTCTCCACTATAATGTTATCCTTACTGAGCATCTGACCTCACCCCATTCTATGTTTTACTTTTCCCAGGATGTGAAGAAATATTTTATGACTGACCTGAAGGGAGAGTCTGAGGGGATACGAGTGTGGACTATGGAGACTATGTTGATGTAGTGTTTCTATTTATCATGTAATGTAAGACT